>OX453089.1:76745324-77945324 GCA_949708635.1 Hirtodrosophila cameraria | reverse complement strand
ATGTTTGAATATCCGAGCTTTGTACAGGGTGGTTAGCAGACAGGTACTTTCGACTATAGAAATCAGTTGTAATATGTATTTGAAAATCAAAATTGAAAAACTTAGCATACAAACATACTGAAGTGTATTTGAATTGCTTGTATTATCTAAAATATTGAACGAATGATCATAATGTATCGTATACATATGGAAAACATCTACTAATTTAATTTTCTTTAGGGGAAAAAAGGGCGACGAGTGCAAAGAAGAAAAAAAGTAGTAAAATATATGCGATGACAAAGAAAAGAAGTAAATGGTAAAAAATGTGCTTCAAATATGGATTGTTATAGAAGAATGGAAACGATATACGGATAAAATGGAAAAGAAACACGATAGAGAATGTTTTTGAAATACGCATTTTTACTATTTAAACACAAATACAAAGAATTCCAAATCTACCGATGTGTGTTAAGCCTAAGCCCAATATTCAAGAAATGTTTTTCAAAATTATAATCTCAAAATTCAAAAGACATCAACCATTTTTAGCATTTCCTTGTAATTGTTCAAACAATCAAAATTTACCATATAAGAATTTAAGGCATTTATAATTGAAGTTTCATAAACGCCAACGGACGTTTTAATTTATTTAGTTATTTGTATTTAGCTGGTCATTGTATACGGAAAGTTGCCTCAAAAACGATCGACTAGTGAAAGTATATGCGTCTGCTCCTGTTCTCGCCAATCGATGTCGCCATCACCCAAATTGCCCGCATATTCTGTAGGAAATTAAGGTAAACAAGGTGTTTTTTATTTGATTTGGATTAAATATAAGCGTGTGCTTACCTCGCATGATACTTCTAATTGTCTTCATTGAGGCGCTGCGCAAGTTAAGAATTTCTAGCACACGTTGTTTAACAGTTTCCGTTGTGGCACTGACCTCCAGCAGGATGTAATCGATGCGCTGCAGCGTAAATAGACCGCCAGTCAAGCGCTTTATGTAATTGTTCTCCGCCTCCTCATCCTCGTCTATGCCGGCATCCTGCTGAAAAAATTATAATTTTAAATGTTTGCATTAATTTAATTTAAATAATTTCTCAAAATTGTAAGTTTCTTTCTAAAAAAAATACAGATAAGTAAAATCGCGACTATAGAATATGCAGAGAATGCAGGCTTTAAAGATATTCAGATTATTACATTGATATTCGGATTTCAGAACATATAATCATTGCTGTTCCGTATCAGATTCCTTTCGAAATTTGCGGAAACGGAATTGATTGCTGTTCCGAAGTATTCAAAACGTGTATCGCAGTTTTAAATTTATGAGCTGGATAGCTTCAATTTTTTGTGTTTATAGGAACTCCCTTATATCATTCGCAAATCAAGAATCGTTTAGGTTTTGAATGTGTTCAGACTGGGCTTAGACCTAAGTACAGGGTATCTTCTTATCGAGCATACTCAGTGATGGAAATTTAATTACTCCTCAAAATGACATACCTAAAACAAGTTCTTTGAACTTTTCAGAAACATTCTAAACTTAAAATTACTTACCTTGGGCTGCTGGTCAATTTCCCTGTCAATGGCCTCCACCTTGGTCAAATACTTGAGATGTAATTCCAGCAATCGATCCACCTTCTCGTGATCATTCTCAGTGAATTTGGCCAGCATCCGCTGGCGCTGTGTGCCCTTGCAGTTGCGCAGCATGGAGGCAATAACGGAGCACACATGCTCCTCGTGTTCGTCGACTGAGAGCAAACGTTGTTTGTTGCGCTTGGGCGTCTTCATGAATAACGGAAAGATGGTGCGCAAGCCCAGAATCTCGACAAATTTGTTACAATTCTCGCGTCCATCCTGGCCTGCCATGGCATGATCAAGCACTTTAAGGGAACCATTGCGTGACATTTTCTTCTCGCGCAGCATTAGATTCATTAGCTGTAGACCCTCGCCATTAAGGAAGCGATCTCGGTTCTCGCGCGCCATTAGCGCCGAGCACATGCAGTTAAACAAATTGGACATGTACTCTTGCTCCTCATTGCTGGCCGGATCATGGCGTTTGTATACGGCCAACTGTTGCAGCAGCACATCCACACCTTCCAGTGTACCCAATAGCAGACGATTATCATTCTCGGTTTGTATAAGTATTGACAATATCTCGCTGCAGTACAATTTGTTTGGATCAAAGGGCGATTTGCCCTTGAGGCGCTTCAGCAGCCAGGCAAGCAGACCCTGCGTGGCCGCCTCGCGCACGAATTCGCCATCAATCTCTGTTAGATTCTCAACAATAGCCAGCGTATTGTGTACGCCATCAGCTTCCTCTTTGACCTGTTCGTTGAGCCGCTCCAGATTCTGGACAAGCAATGCACAAACTTGCTCCTTGCGCAAAGCCTCAATTAACGATTCTGCTCCTTCGCTGCTCTCACCCAGAATGTCCACATCGGTGACTTCTTGCAGCAGATCAACGACTGCAACGGCAACGTCAGTGTTTTGATGTGCCAGCAGTTCGAGCAGGCTGTGCAGGCCGTGCAGCTCAACGAGCAAAGGATATAGATCGGGCACTGTGGCAACCGCCTTTAGCTCCTGTATGACTGTGTGTAGATCCAGTTCCGAGTCCATAAACTTCTCCGGTGTGTCGGAGAATTTGATGCGCATCTCCTGATTCTTAAGGTTGCGTTTCTCGAACACGAGTATCAGCTTTTTAAGTCCCGCCTCGTCCAGCACATCGCCCTCGGCTTCCTCGCTCTCCACATATTTTAGTATATTTAGACGCTCCTCCTCTGTTAGCTCTGGATCAAATTCGTATGTGCTGCCGGCTGAACCTGACCCTGATCCCGCCGCATTACCCTCATGCGGCTTTCTGTAGTTGGCCGTCTCTTTGGCCTCCGCAATGCGACGCATTCGCTTGGCCTTTTCATCGCCGACGCCGCCCCGTTTTCCAATATCGCTGCTCGCCGGCTCCGGCATCGCGAAATCATCGTCCTCCTCATGTGGTCGCTTTGGTGTCTGCTCGGGCTGTTATTTCATTGGTTATTAGAGTGGTTAATGGTTTGCGTGTTCTTCTCAAGAATATACTTGCCTTAAATGCCAACAGTTCGCCAATATCCATATTCAGCCAGCAAATTCAATAAACATCAACGCTACTTGTACAAAATCACATCGATAATAGCACTTATCGATAACAGAAATAATCTGAAATACCACAATGCTTTCGGTATTTTAGATAACGATTACCAGTCACAAGTAAGTAGATATCGATACTCAAATCGTTTGATGGCAACTGGCCAGCAGGTTAAGCGCGTTTAAAAAAAAATTCGGGTTTTGGGATTTATGAATACGAAAAAACATAACAATGCCATTTCCAGTGGTGGAGCTTGAGTTTTTTCAGGCATATATGTACAATAAATAGAATGAAAAGGCTGTAATCTGCTAACAGGGTAGCAGGATAGTTGATTTTGACGGAGCTAGCTAAAAATGTTGGAAAAAAATCGTCTAAATCCAGTGAAAGCTTTGGTCGAGAGTGCCTGACTACGAAACTCCCTGCACCCAACTCTGAAAATCACCACAACATTTTTGTTTTTAAATTTAAGCAGTGTAAGAGCTAAGTTAATGGAACTTGGCACAGATGACACAGTCGGCATCCTCCAGATCAAACCACTATAACATAACTGGGCTTTCGGGGTTTCGTTTGGAACCAGTTTGCAGCCTAAGGTATATGATTGTATTACCAAGAAATAATAAACTATACATATTACATGTCGTTTTAAATGTTTTATTATAATTTAAAAAAAATCATAAATTAATACAAAATTAATAATTAATCTAATTGATGAGAAAGAGCTCAAGGACTGGGAAAATTGTTACAAAAATACATATGTAAAACAGAAGTTTAAAGACACATCAAGAGTAACTAGCGAAAAGTTCAGGAGCAGCACCCTAACGAACATATCTGTTCGTACAGAAGTACATATACATATATGCATACACATGCAGTAGCTACGAAAATATCATTTTTGGTTTATTTGGAGTCTCTGCTCATGGCCCAAACTCCACATTTTGAATTCCTGCTTCTACTTTCGCCTGAGCTTTAAGTGCTTTAGATGCGCAGATTGGGATTTGTGTAGCGCACATACTTCAATAGAGCATCATTCTCCTCGCAGACGAAGGGTTTCTTGTGGTGGCAGGCCACATCGTGCCAGTTAACGCCATCATTGTAGAACTGGTTCAACAAAGCCAAGCAGTTTTCGGGTGCGCCGTTCTGCTTGAATTCACGGTTATCGGGCTGAGGCAGGCCAATGCCGCCACTGGGAGACCAATCGCCCTGGGAACGCTCAGTGGTGGGCGCCAATTTCTGCAGAGTGGCGGTCCAGAACCAACCGTTGATGTTCGTGGGCTGCAGATCGGGACGCTCACAGCCCTTGAAGTCACACAATCGACCACTGGTCCAGATGTATTTAGTCTGAAATGTAAAAAAAGAAAAACAATTATATATAAATTTAAATCTTAGCTCTTAAATTTTGATTTTAAATCAATAAATTTGTAATGTTCATTGAATGTAGGTCAAATAGTTATATTTTTATCAATTTTCCAGATTTTATGCTCCGAAATGTATGTACCAAATAAATTTCTATATACATATGTCAAAAACAAAAATGCTTATGAATATATAATTTCTTTTTTTTTACTAGTTCAAGTTCAATGCACTTGTTGAGCTGTTCGAAATCAAATTTCCGTTAGCTGTTAAGGCGTACGCATGAAAATGCGTTGGCACCGATTATTGCTGGTAGAAATTTAAGCTTCAACATTTGGTGCGCTGTCGGCTTTGGTTGTGTTTGTGGTTTTGGTGCTCACACGCCCAGAAAACAATAGCCAGTCAGGCAGATAGACAGCAAAGACATCAGCAGCAGCAGCAGCAGCAGCGGTAACTATTATGGTGCCATTGAAAGCGAACCCATTCGAAGTCGCGCCCTTTGTGGCCGCACCCGTTGGCGGGTTTCGTTAAGCGCCTGTCAACATTTCAAGAGAGCCACGAGCAACGACAACAACCGCAATGTTCATCAGTCACTTTCACTCGAATGGCCATAAAACTGTTTATTTTATAAAGCATGTATACACATATATTCGTATATACAAATACATTTTGCCATTGAGTGCTTAATGCTGCCCTTTTGGAAAACTCCAATGAGCGGAAAGTTACAAATTAATGTACATCGTATCGTTTTCTATTGTTGCTGCGGGCCCCGCCAGCATTGTAATTGTTTAGGCTTCAATAAATTGCACTATTGCGGAAGTATGCAGGTGCACTTGATTAATTTCGAATTTATTTTTGACGGGAAATGTTGTTACTTTGGTTTGATAAAAAGTAAAAGTTGATAAATGCTAATGATAAGAAGCTTTTTAATGAGCATCTTGAGGCACTTAAGCTTATTAGGTGAGCTAATATAAGTGGTAAGTAATTTGAAGCGAGTAAAAATCTTTTTCATTGCTTTCGAATCAAACAAAAGTGAACAATAGAAAACTTATTTTTTAATTAAATAAAGTAATAAATTTGCTTTAATGATACCAGAATCTAAGTCAAAAACGATTTGAATTTTAAAAAGTGTACTATTTATTGATAGTTCTGTTGTTAGCTTAATTGAATCAGTCTAAGTAAATGTATAGTTTCAATTTTAATTAACGTTTAACCACATCCAAAACCACAGGTAAATTACAAGTTCGTCGCCTAAGTCTTTTGTTTGGCATTGGCAATGATTTAACTCAGCTGGAATCGCGTCACTTCCTCTTCGTTTTGGATAAACACGATTGTACACACCACTTAATATGCACATGCATATTGGTTTTCATATATATGTATTGTATTTCCTTAGGTGTTTCCTCGCTTAAACTTTCGTTTTCATTACAAATTCAATTTTCTCACGTAAGTCACACAGACAGGCAGGTCGGCAGAGAGTTACTGCCGGCTGGCCACTGGACAGCATACATCAAACATCATACAGCATCCACAGGCGTTACAAACAACTCTTAACTTGACACTTGTCTGTCTTTCAGTTGCATAACACGAATTGTGTGCAAAATTTAATAAGTCTTTCGATGCACAACAACAATACTGGCAGACATAGCAATTATTGAAAAAGGTTAATCGATGTGATTCACAGAGTGGGAAAGTTTCTTTTTCCGTTTTTTTGCAATGATGGTTTTCATAATATCGATATTGATATGCTTAGCTTCAATTTGCATCACTTTAAGAGCTATTCAATTGAAATTGAGGCCATTATATTCGAACAACATTTAGAGCTATCATCATTTTGCATGTGCCTGTCTGAAAGTTATTTAACTTAAGCTTCTGTTATCGCACACTTTAAAAACTTGCGAATTGTCAAAACAAAGGTGACACACTTAAGTCGAACAAAAGACTTCAACTTGTATTTAAACGTGTACAAAGTTAAACGTGGAAACAGACATCATAAATTATGGCCAATTTCTTTGATTTGTGAAGTGGGTATTTTTTTTTTTTTGATAAAGGTGTTAAGACTATTCATAAAAGTTGGTTTTTTAAGTTTCAGCTTTAACCTTTCGCTTTTAATCTTTGCTTTTTTGTCAGAGCTAACAATGACTTGTGTTAATATATTTGTTAAAATTGGTTCAACAGATGCATAAATCTTTAAATAGCTATACATATATGATGTGATATGTGATCTACTTACATTTTCACCAACTAGGCGTTGCTTGATCCATTCGTTTTCCAAACTGGTCTCCAATGAAACAGAGTCCATGCAACGTCTGCGACAATAATTTCTGGCACTCAGCCAATCCTCCTCCACGCCCTTCAATTGTGGGTCACGCCACGAGAAGAAGTAGCTAAATAGTTGAACAAGATATGGAATTGGATAATGCTAATTCACTTTATAGACTTTGTGATTAACTCACCCTTTGCCATCGGGTGTCTTCTCGTGTATTATGCGCTGGGCACATAGCTGCGGATTTGGTGGCTCAAGACGTCCATTTTGAAACTGTGCAGAGCCTAGGCTCAACAAACCGAACAAACAAATACCGGCAACAATGAACGCTTTCATTTTTTTCTTTTGCACTCACACCCACGCACTTTCGTTTTTTGTTTTTTTTAAAGATATTTGAATTTGTTCTCGAAACAAAATCAACAACCGACCGATCGACTACAAGCAACTGCAATGACACAAATATTTTGGTAACACCCGGTCTTATATATGAGCGAGTGGTGCCATGGAGCTGCGCTTTGGCTTCGGCTATAGCTTCGGCAACGGGTTCGGACTTGGTTTCGGCTCACTCGGTCTTCCAATCGCAGTTTTAGGCTTAAACTGAACTCTGTTCAAGTTTTCAAATGAAAATTTTGGGAGCTGCTTCGCTTGCGATGCTGAATTTTAAGTGACCGGTTAGCAGTCGATTGCATTGACAACCATTTCTCTCTATAGTTCGAGTATTGCAAGTATGTCTAGTACTACTCAGTTCCATAATAGATGCGCTTGGGCCCATCATTTTGCACCACTTAGTAGTGCGAATATGCGATTTTGAGCCGACAGACAATCTAATTAGCTACACAAATATGCCACAACTACCTCTTAAAAATCTTTTGTATATTTATGATTTTTGTTTCTTTAGCTTTACATAATTTAATGCATTTTACTGTTGTTGTTGTTGCTAGCCATTTGTATTTGTTTCAAAAAAAATATTTACTATTGGTTCGGTTGGTTTTTGTGTGGCTCGTGTACTTTTGTTTTGCCTTTTGGCCATTACATAACCCAAATTGTTGACCAAATTTATTTTGCTGAAAGTCACAGGTGACACATTTTTGTTGCCAGACTCGAGCACGAGCTATTGCCATTTTCCAATTAGGAAGTTACCCGCTAAGTAGTCGAGTTATTTATGGATATCTATAAAATGTGGTTGCAATTATGCTTAAGAAATTACAGCAGACTTTTATATATTCATATTTTTTGGTTACCCTTCTTCCTATTGAAGTAGCTAATAACTGAAGATTTAAAAGCATAAATCATTTACAACTTTGTGCTCAAAATATTTGAAAATAATACAAATATTTTTGCCATGTTTATTTCAATGCATTTTTGATTTTACTACAGGTAAAATGTGAAAGTGTAAAGAAAAAAGTAACAAATTTCAAAATAATAACAGACCTCAAGGGAAAAATATTTCTTAAATATTTTCGATGTTTATTATTCAATCGGTATACAATTAACAAGGATAATTTTTTTTTATTTTTATTTTTATACTCTGTTTTCCAAAATGGAAAAAAAGAGTATATTGGGTTTGTGAAATGTCCGTCCGTCCGTCTGTCTGTCCGTCTGTCCGTCTGTATGAACGCAGGTTTTTTCCACAGTTTTGAAGCTAGAGCAACCAAACTTGGTATACATGTTGGTATATACCATAGTAAGACAAAGTGTCAAGATCTACCCCCCACCCCCACCCCTTCCCCCACAAACCGCAAAAACCTATATCTTCCACAGTTTTACAGCTAGAGTAACCAAATTTGACATACAGACTACTGACCACATACTTGACCGACCTGCCAAAAAAAAATATGCCACGCCCACTACCGCCCCCGCAAATGAGCTAAACCTGTATCTCCTACACCCTTATAGCTAGAAACCCCAAATTTTGCAGTATGACTCCATTTGAACTCTTCGATAGATTGGAGAAAAAAAATTTTGCCACGCCCACCCCCGCCCCAGTAAACGAGTGATCATCTTGACAAGTACGCGTCTCGCTCTGCTTTGGGAGTTTGCAGCGTTCTGCACTTAGTAGAAAGAATTTTATAGTTTGTAGCATTTATATACAAGTAGTCTTTAAAAGAATTTAATTTAATATACGTACAGAAAACAGAGTATATCGCAGTTGGGTGAGCCCGACTGCAACGTTCTTACTTGTTTAAAATTCAACTTATGAATTCATTGATTGAATCAAGCGGCCATAGGCGTAAGATTGGCTCAAATTAAGAAATCCGGGCTTAAATAAAACGTACTTAATTAAAGTATTTTGTACTTAAAAGAAATTAATTTATACTTGACTTGTCACCCTTTGATTTGAGTACAGAATCTTTAATTTTTATCTCCGTGTACAGGGTGTTAAAAAGAAGTACCTATGAAAAGAATAATAAATAAGCCCTGTTCCTATTATCATTTAGCTGCAATAACTTAAGAAGCATTGACTAATGAGAGTAGACACACCTCTCAGGCAACTTTAAGTTAGTGATAAACAAGTGTTTTAACCATTACATAATACCCATAAACAACCAGAAGATTAACATATTTTATGTGTGTACGTGATATTGCATAAGCATAAAACAAAATGACGCAGGCAAACTGCATTATTTGGAGCCCAGCTCATCACAGGCCCCAGTCGCGACTCCATCTGCAGATCAAGGTCATTGTGGCAGCAAAGAAAACAACGACAGCACCGAGTACATCAATGGCGAAATTTCTCCAGCCTAAAGCAAATTGAAGACACAGACGCAAGCCCGACCCAACCCCGATTCGATCCGGGCAAGTGTCGTACTTTTTGGATGTTTTCACGCATTTTAACACAAAAAGTATTCAATAAAACTTTTGCTCGTTTTTTTTGTTATTATTTTGAACATTTTTACATGTTAAATGCTCACGTGCAGCGTAGCATTCAAGCGCCCTGTCGCCCCCACTTACCATCTTTACATGGTGATCTCATGTAGTATCAGCTTCGAAGATCAGAGCAGCCCAGTTCCACAGTCTACCAAGTTGGCCCAAACTGACAGGTGCTTGTTTTAAATATCTCGGAATTAATGGATAATGCTGCACTAAATGCCTCGCCATGCTTACGCATCTTTTTTTTTACTATCACAAAAGATAACTTATATTTCATTGGACATGTCATGATTAAGTTATTTTTCTGTTATATTTTTCGTTGAGTATAATCAATAATAGTTAGCTTTAGTTTGTTTCGCATCATAAAAATTATCTTTGTTTTTATGAAGAAACTCTCTATAACAGTGAAATACTACGTGTAATGAACTACTTCAAACCTTGAGCAGTAGCTGTCATTGTGGGCACGTTTTTTCGCAATTAACTGACCTGGTTTCATAATTTGAATATATAACACTCACAACGACGTTATTGCTAGTAAATCTTAGAATATGTTGATAATGTTATAACTAGAGATCAAACAGTTTCTATCCATTATAAAATAACGCTTTAAAACACACAAATTTATTGATTAGTAAAACTATCACAGCTCTCTGACGCAATACCAAGGGTAAAGGCTGAAATTGAAAATTACGATTACTAATATACGAAAATATATAAATTTTTTAAATTTCTAAATTTTCAAATTAAAAATGATATATATAGATAATATAATAATAATAATAAATAGGCCTGCAATAAGTAGTACATGAAGTTAACAGTTTCGGAGATATTGAATTGAACTTTAGGAAAATATTTCTGATATTGTAAAAATTGAATTGTTGGAATTGAATATCCAAAACTCTGGAAAACTCTGCAATCATGCACATTCATAAGTAAGGTATCATTCGTAAAAAAAGCAAGCTATAGCCATTCGAGCAATCTCGCTTAATGGACTTTTTTTTTAATATTTTGGTTTTTTCTAAAGAAAATTAATGAATAAAATGCTACAAAAGTAGAAAGAGTATTTAAGTTTGGATGCCCAGTCTTTGCTATATTTTGGCTACAATCCTCAATTACACTTTTTTGTTGCCAATGAGCTGATTTGCAAAGTTCAAGTTTGATTACAATCAACAATATTACTTGATCTTTATTTAATTGCTTGGTTGGGTTAGCAAACTAGTTATTGTTGATGTCTTGTAACTAACAAAAGATACAAAGTACCATATTATAATAACAATCAAAACATTGAGTTCGTTTTAAAGCTGCGTACAGGGCGTATGCCAAGTGAACATCCATGTCTATGTAATTCATGTCAATTGGTGATAAGGAACTGAGAGATCGCTCCAGTTTGAGAGGCTGGGGCTCGTCTTGTTTGCTTGTTATAAAATTACCTCATATTTATGCAATAAGTTCCCGTACTGTTGTCCGGCATTGGGACTGGCCAATTTACCGATGAGTTGGGTAAATGTAAATATGTATTAAAGGAGAAAGTGATGCCGATGCGTTGTATTTTTATTTTTGTTTTTTTTTTTTTTGGTTTTGCATTGGTACATCGAAAATATTTTGCACAGTTTGCATACTGTTTGATTATGAGTGTATAACTTATCTGTCAGTTATGTTATTTGCACAAAAAGAGAGTGCGGCAGGTGCAGCCGGCCTATTTTCATAAGTGTGAATAGTTTGAGTAAATATTTAAAGAAATGGGCAAAGACACTTAGCATTTCTCATAACAACTGAAATAATTATGTAAAAAAAATGCTACCCCACTTGGATTTCCACCAAATTTGTTTGTTTGGCCATCAATGTCACATTTTTGACTGCCCCAAAATGGAACATAGCAATAGCAACAATTGCGATTACTTATTATTTATGTCAGCGACATATGCCTATAAACAAATAATAATTAAAGTTTGCTTTATGTTTTTACCGTGATTAGACTTTAAATATGTATTTATATTTCTATAGTTGATTCCGAACTTATAATGTTTATTCTTGACTGTTATATAAACATCATTGAGTTTATGCAAATTTTGAGTTTAGGAAATCACACGATATAGGTTGGCACATGCTCAATAACCTTAGCTCTAAAAATACCAGACATTATTCACGAATTTTGTAGATTTGTTTGATGAGCTTGAAGAGTTCTTTTCTAACTCTATAATTCAAGCTCCTGTTTTGTATTTGAAATATTTTTATCGATCGATAGATTCTCCTTGATAAAATTAAACTTACAAAGCTTAGATTTTTTAAAATATCTGTTAAAACATCATCTCACTTTTAACAGAATTGTTTCTGATATCCGATTTTTATGAAGAACTTGGACAAACATGTTTGAAAATTGAAAAGATAAGCACTCAGTAATTGTCATTATTGTAAATTTTCAAACAAATAATTTAATATATATTTATTTCTATTTTAGATTTAAGATAAGTAATTGTAATTTAATGTAGATATTTTCGCCGAACTAAATGTGCGTAATCACATTTGGATTTGGAGGCCAAGGCTACATTTTTGTGTGTGTCAACCAGTGGCATCGACGCTTCTGAACTTTTTGGCACCTGACCAGGTCTCATAAGCGGGCGCCACCGACTCAAAAACATTGCGTGTATGCATACTATACAAACGTCTGAATACATATGAATGTATAGTGTGGACATACATATTTATTAAGCTATGGTGTGAAGAATAATAAACATTGCCTTTATTTTAATTACAAATTCCAAATAAACAATACAAATATTTCATCCTGAGTCCATGATAGTAGCTTCTCGTGTTGAAAATGATGTAAGATGCTCATATTTATAGTTTCAGTAGCTTTACTGTGGACTTTCTGTATGTTTTTGCAAGGTGTTGCCCATTGCGGACGTGGACGTGTAGCAGCCTAAATTCGAACTTTAATTGCATTTCAAATAGGTATTATATGGCCTTGAGGCGGCACAATGCGCCTTCCTTCACGTGATATTTTATGTGCTGGACATATTTATGAGACTCTCAGTTAAATGCGGCGCATGCAAGTGTCAATCAATTGTACTTTTCAGCACAGTAACATTAATAAATTACATGCTTAGTTGTGAGTATTACACTCAAATTGATTAAAAGTAGATGCTATGCGGTACAAGGCCAGCAGGCTCTACAAGTAAAGAGAACGAAAAATATACTCAAAATCGTAGCTTATAAGTAAATGAACGATCCCGTACAGCAAATTAGTGGCCATTTAGCGGTTTCGGCATCGATCGAAAGTGAGCAGCCTATTATATTTCATTTTTCAATAATTAAAACAAAATTCAAATTTAAATTCAAACAGTTACAAAAACTGATCACTTACAGCAGCTGGTTGATTTGACACTCCTCAACTGGCAGAATTACTCCACACTGATTTACTCAACACTGTATGAGAGTAGTCTTCCAACACTGCAGTAATTCGCCGACCTCCACAATTTTGTTGTTGTTAATTTTATATAAGATGACACTTGTCAGTTTTTCTTAACTTTTATGTTGCACTGTGAACACTTTAATATAATTATTCACTTAAAATATGTGAGATACAAATGCCGGCGATATATGTCTTTAAATTTGCTTATTAAATTGTTATATTTGGATGCCAACAACAAAATTTGACATAAAACTTGTAAGTATCATCCCAGTTTAATCGTAGTGTGCCAGACAAAACGTAAAAATTCAGAACACACGCTTGAAAATATTGCGCATTTTGTCGAAATCGACGTGTAAAACGCTGTTTAAAAGCAAAGTTTGTGAAGCGCTCGCCAATTGCAAAAGAAAACTATAAGCATGGGGCGTCGCTGCTGCGTTGCCGAGTGTCCGTCAACCTCGCGTCTGTTGGAACACCATGGCGTCACCTACCACTCTTTTCCCATGGACGCCGTTATACGTGCAATTTGGATTAAGAACTCGCGGATTAGCCTGGACCGTCAAATAACAAAGAGTGTGCTTGTGTGTTCACGTCACTTTCGACGTCTCGATTTTAATACCATACGCAATGGCAAGTATTTGTTAAAGCCGCGCGTGTTTCCCACTGTCTTCCCGTGGGGCAAGATGGAACCCGCTGAGATCGAGGCTGATCATCGTGCTCTACAGCAGGCTACAGTGGATGGGGCGACGGCAAGCGGTGCGGCCAACAGTTCCTCCAGCGAAGACGTCATCAAGGCAACCGTAGACCAAATTGTGGCTCAGATCTTGGCCGAAACAGCTGAGCGAAATGCAGCAGCAGCGGCTGCAGCAGCAGCAGCAGCCCTAGCGGAAGATAGCCCCACAGAAGCGACTAAGGACGCACCTGTTGAGGTCAAAAGTGCCGCCAGCGCCACCCCGGCCGTTGTTGACAGCATAGATGATACTACCCCTACCTTAGCCGAGGTGGCAGCCACATCAACCACACCTGACGCATCCAATGAAGTCAATACAATTGAAAGCAGCACCAGCACCATTTCACCGGTATCTGCCACGCCGCCCAAATTTGGCTCGCCAACGAACATGACAATTGGCGCACGTCTGGAAGCGCAGAGCGTTGATGGTGCCTGGCTGCCGGCACGCATTGTAGAGATCAACGATTCGGAGCAAACGATGCTGATACGCTTTGAGCGTAACAACAAGCTAAAGGTGTCACCTTCCACTAGCGGCAGCTACCAGGAATGGATTGCCTACAAATCGGATCGTGTGCGTCAGCGTATCAGCTCACGTGTGCTGCCTATTTTCGAGCTGGAGGAGAAGTGCATGGCGCGTTGGTCGGGACCACGCAAATTTCCGGGCACAATCAAGAAGCTGCTGGGCAACGACACTTACGAGGTGCTCTTCGACGATGGCTATACCAAAAATGTGCGTGCTGTGCACATGAACAAGCTACCACGTCAGTTGCCAGCTAACACTGAAATATTCACTGAAACGGTTGCAACAAGTTCCGTACCAGTTGTAGCTGAAGTTCCAGTTACAGCTCCAGTTGCAGTTGCAACTCCTGGTTCAGTTGCACTTAAAAGACCAAGTACCGGTGGGCTAAGCAGCAGCAAGAAGAGCAAGTCGGCGCCACAACGCAAGGATTGGCAATTGCTGGATATGGCCACTTTGGATATAGGTAGGTTTTTGAACCGATCTGATATATAAAGGCTTATTTGAAAAACAATTGTTTGTCCCTTGTAGCGTCTCTGGGATTACCCGAAATACCGCACGATGGTGAATGGACCTGCCACTGGGTAAATGATCAGCCGATTGGCACTGAAGGTTTCCTTATAGTGGGGGAGCACCAGAAGCCTACGGTGATAGTGCATGATTGGCGTCTGCCGCCTGGTTGGATTAAGCACATGTATCAACGCTCCAATGTGCTTGGCAAGTGGGATGTTATACTGGTCTCACCCAGCAGCAAACGTTTTCGCTCCAAATCTGATCTGAAGGTGTTTCTGGAGTCGCAGGGTCACGTCTATAACCCAGATGTTTACGATTTTAGCATACATCGCCGCCGCGCCAAGGATATCAATGCATATGTGTATACACACGACTACAGTCCACAGCAGCCGCTCAAGCCCAAGCCACTGGATGTATCCATAGACACTGCAACCAGATCTCAGACTCCAAACAGCAGCAAGCTATCGACGCTAACGCCGACAACCACGCCAATATCAACGGTATCTACGCGACGTAGTGCAGCCGAGGAAAACCAGTACATGGAGACACCAATCGCTTCATTAGTCCCGCCGGCAGAACTAATGTCACCATCGCCGCAGTCCCAAGCAACTGAGGGTCTGACGCCCACAACTGATGCTGCTGCAGCCAGTTCTACGCTGGCCGTGGATGAGCACGGCGCCGTGCTGGTTGAAGATGGATATGGTGGGTCTTTTGTAATAATCCAACTTATTCAAATGTTTTGCTCATTTACATATTTTCCGCTTGCATTGCAGCCTTTATTGGCGGTTTGAAAGTACAAATTACAGACAATTTATTTGTTTGCCCACGCGAAGGTTGCGGCAAAACCTATCGCAAGGAAGACTTTCTGCAAATACATATTCGACATTACCACAAGGAATTTGCCCAGTAAGTTACTGAAATATCGTTTTTAATTAACTTTTCCGAATTGAGAAGAGATTAGTACATCCAAATTTGATATGCAGATGTTGCGGTGTGTATGCCCAGTCAGCTTCCAGAAAAAGCAACAATTAAATATCTCAGCTTTCTCTTTATACTCTCGACCAAACGCATCAATTGAATGCTCTAACTTTTACTATGTCCACTTTAAGGATATATAAGCATAATTTTCAACAGATGATTCCTATGTCAGCTATAATATTTAGTTGGTACTCCAAACGTATGAAACATACTATTATTGAGTACTGTGAGTTTGGTTGACGTATGTATTAATAAGAAAGTATTTAACCAGATAATTCCTATCTAATATGTGCTATAAGATATAGTCGTCCGATTTCAAACAAATTTGATTTAGCATAATAGTTACATACTATAGAACAGGGTTGTTTGATGGAGATAACATAAAAAACAAAAACAAAAAGTGTTTCAAACATGCATTTCATTTTCCAATCGATATTTCCGATGACAGCTATAAAATAAATAGACCGATTTTGTTGAAAAATAGTCAACTTGCTTGTGTTCAAAAAATCAAATTGAGAATTGGTAAGCTTAGTTGATTTATCCTGAAAATTATATAGTTTCGATCCGGCTGAATGCGACATACGTACTACCTGCAGAAAGTGACCAGTTTCATTAAGATAGCTCTAAAACTGAGATACTAGATACACAGATAAATAGACGAACAGACAGATAGACAAACGCTCATTGTTACTTTAACTCGGCTGTTAATACTGATCCAGCATATATAATAAGCCACATAAAACGCTTTGAGTTCCGTAGCGAGTTTGAACTGTTTTTTTTTTTAAAAATGAAACTTATTAACTTTATTTGATTCCGTTAGGCACGTCAGTCACTGCCCCAAGATGCAGGAGCTGGCAGTGAAGCGCACGCATCCATCATCGATTGAGCAGAGCGATACGCCCAAAAATCAAATACCTAATCAACAATTCTTTGCCAAGCTGCACCAGCAGGATATACAGCAATCTCGCTCCTTTCGACGTCAACCAACGGGCACTGAATTATCCTCTTCGGCTTTGGACACATCCCCAAATATATCGCCCAGCAAAACGATGTCATCGCCCAAAGCAGAGACACCAACAGTGTCGAAATCGTTGCCTCTGCCAGTTGGTAGCACGCCAGAATTGGCTGCAGTCGTTGCGCCATCTCCAACTGTTTTAATGGCAAACACTCCACAGGAGTCTTTTTCGGCCAATTCGCCGGCCGGTCCATCGGCACCCAGTCGTTCCACCAAACGTTCCCGGCCCTCATCGAACAGGCGCTCGTCGGGCTCGCGGAAGAGCAGCCGCCAACGTACGCAACGTCGCCATGCAAATGTGCCGCAAAATAGAACACCTGTGACCGGCAACATGCCAAACTTGGCAACTTCTGGCGTTGATTATGATGGGACGCAGCTGTCGTTTAACACGCCCAATCCGGAGGTTCGAAACGATGCCAAGAAGCGTCGCTTGAATGTTTCCGGAACGCCAATTAACTCGCCTGGTATTATCGATTCTGTCTCAACGCCAACATCGATAGATCATGTGGACATAAATGCTGCACTGGCACCACCACCGCCACCTCTGGCTAGCCAGACGCCTCAGTACATTAAGGAAAACGGCGAATTGATACGTATAGTACGCATGAGACAGGAGGAGATTATTAATTGCATTTGCGAGTATGGGGAAGAGGATGGTCTTATGATACAGTGTGAGCTGTGCCTGTGCTGGCAGCACGGCGCCTGCAATGGCATTGTCAAGGAATCAGATGTACCGGACAAATACGTTTGCTACATTTGCCGCAATCCGCCGCGTGTTCGTGAGTCAATGCGGTTTAAGCACGATCAGGACTGGCTGTTCGAGGGCAAGTTGCCTGTGGCTGGCTATCATACGCCTAATCCACAGGCGCCCAAAAAGTTTGAGCAATTAAAGCGCTCACACACACTAACTGGCAATTTGCTGGATGCTAAGCGTTCCATGCACTCGCTGTTGGTCAAGATCAATATTGCACGCAATCGCTGCCATCCTAAGCTATATCTATGGGCCAAGAAGTGGGACGAAGATCAGGCAGACAATTCTTCCACACCCGTCAAGCGGCCAAAGACCGAGCAACCCGACTGGCCGCATGTTCCACAACCGGAGGCTGCTATTGATCCAGAGGAGTGCCAATATCGTTTGATAGAGCACGTCAAGGTACAGCAAGGTCTGTTGCTGAATCGACTTAACGACATTGAAGCCGAAATGGATGGTAAGCGTTTTGTTGTTGGAAATTATGAAACATTTTTAAACCTTAAAAATTTTTCATTTAATTTAGAACTTGAAAAGGAAGACAATCTTAGCGATCTAAAAGATGCGAACCTTTCGACCACCAAAGACGCTATGGCAACGTTTATCAAAGAACTGGAAACATTAAAACGTCTTGCCAAGCTCAACAAAGTGGCCAATATGAAGCAGACTTTAAAGGACCAAGAAGCGTCCGAAATTACTCAATAGGGAGAAAATCCCTAAATAGTACATAATGTTTAAACCTTATTTAACTCAACTGATAATTTTCCGTTATAAAACCCTAAAAACGTCATACAAATATGAATAAAGAATTAAACCATAGCTATTTGTTTGTCTGGCATAAATTCTCAAATGATTCCATGGTTGTAATAACTATTGTCCAACAGTCTAGCTAATGCTTTTTACACCCATATACAGAGAATTATAATTTTGTCACAAAATAGTTGTGCCACTTGGAGAATGATTTCGAACCCATAAGGTATATCATTTTATTTATGTATATATTGATCAGCCTCAACATCCGGGGGCAACTAACCCTATCAATCCGGCCGATCTATGAGCATTCGGATTTAAAAAAAAATAATTGAGAAATGTTTTTTAAAATTTTTGAACTTTACATATGGAATACCATATCACAGGTACCACACTTAGCATATTCAAATGATTTTTAATAAAATAATGTTACTTATTGAACAGCTATAATAAAAAAAAATAATCAATTATTTTATAAACTGGATTTTGAAGCAACTGAAAATGTTTTTTTTACTTATGGGTGTCAACTCTTCCAATCCGGACATCGAAATTTGTGTACCCTTGTGTTATCGCTGAAAATCGATAACACCGATAATAGTTTTGCAACTCTAATTTCGCTTATCTTCTCTTCTTCTTCAGCCGCACACGTGCTGGTTGTTTTGCGTTTTATTTTAACAAATTATTATTATAATTTGTTAAAATGCGCATTGAAACGTGCTACTTTTGCTCCAGCAAAATATATCCTGGCCACGGGGTGCACTTTGTTCGAAATGATTGCAAAGTAAGTGTTGCTTATACACAATATCCGTATAATGTTTAGATATCTAATGCATTTTGCTGTTGCTACTTGTAGATCTTCAAGTTTTGTCGTGGAAAGTGCCACAAGGCGTTCAAGCGCAAGAAGAATCCACGCAAGGTAGCATGGACAAAGGCACATCGCAAGGCGGCTGGCAAGGAACTGGCCATCGATCCCAGTTTCGAGTTCGAGAAACGTCGCAATGTGCCCGTCAAATACAGTCGCGAGACATGGCAGAAGGCCATCGAGGCGATCAAGAAGGTTACCGAGATCAAGGAGCGTCGCGAGAAGCACTTTGTCATGGAGCGTCTGCGCAAGGGACGACAGGTTGAAATCCAAATGGATGTTAAGGATGTGCAACGCAACATGTCGCTTATACGTTCTCCAGCCGCTGGCTTGAGGGAACGTCGTGCCAAGGAGGAGGCCGAAGAGTCTGCGCTTATGGATGAGGATCTGCCCGAAGAGGAGATTACTTATGTGGATGCACGCGAATTGGAAAAGAGACTCGAGGAGGGCCTGGGCGTGGAGGACATGGAGATGTTAAAAGCTTAAGAATTCATATACTGATTTAGATATAAGTTGCTGCTGCAAATAAATGTAGTAAACCCGTGGTACATAATCGATTTTTATTACAAAAGTTAGCTAAATGCATCATCACTTATCCACACATTCCTCGACCTGCTTTGGTAGCGGTGATTCCAGTTCAATGGTCACCGGCCCATCATTCTCTATGTGCACTTGCATATAAGCACCAAATTTTCCATCTGCCCATAAAGATTCACGTATGATTAACATGCGGTGGTAAACGCAGAAAGAGCATTACCTTTGATTTTGCTGTCTTCGTATGAATGTCTCAATCGTTCCAAGAAATAGTTATAAAGCTGGTTGGCATCTTCACCTTTCATGGCTGCGGAGAAATCTGGCTTGTTGCCCTTCAGCCGATGGTATAATGTAAATTGAGATACACACAGTATTTCCAGCTGCAAATCCTTAACAGACTTTTGCCAACGCTTGCCCTCATCTTCGAACAATCGCAATGCCAGGATCTTGCGCACACTACAGTGTCAGTTAACAATTGATTTTAAATGTTTCTCAATATGATATTTACCTACAGGTATTCAACATCTGTTGCCGTATCACTGGTTTTAATGCCTACCAGCACGCACAGACCTGGTCCAATGGAGGACACCAGTTCATCAAGCACTGCATAAGGAATCAAGCAAGATGTAAGCTTGTGTGGAAACTGCGAAACTTGTCAGCTTACCTGAGACCTTGGCGGCCTTAACACGTTGGATAACGGCGCGCATTTTGGAAGATATTTAAGTGCAATATTTCATTTAATATGCAAACTTTCTTCGATAGTCTTCGATAAGCAGCTGTCAGAGTTATCGAGACTCGAAAATTATCGAAATTTGGCGGCTAATTTTGCTTAATTTGAATAACAATATATTTTAAACAGTAATAAAAATGACATAAGTGTATAATAACTGGTTAAATATAATAAATTGACAATATTTACGATATATATATTATTTGGTACTCTGCGACAAAGTCTTTGAGCAATATGTATAAAATACTTGATCCAACGCATTGGTTTTTGGAAAGATTTAAAATCAATTGTTCTAAGTTTAGTTACTTAAAATAAAATTAAAATAGTTATATTGCCTGATTGAATCACAGTGGCGTTGGCGATATTGGAGTTGAATTAATGTTAAGTTTCTTTTCGCACAGCTTCTTAATGTGTATTTGGTTCGTCATCTCTGCCTGTCTTAATATCTTGCGTATATCTGCCAGACGCTCATGCTTGTTGGCCAACAAATACGCTGATTTCAGTTGGCCAATAAATATGTATGACGATATGCGCAGCTCAACGCTTCCAATGCGCTTGACCAACTTATCCAATGCCTGCTTCGTCTCTGGCTCGTGGCTGTGGACGGCGGCATTGACGGCAATCGAGAGCACTTCATCTGAATCCAAAGCACTGCTACCATTGCCGTTGTTGCTGGCTATGCAGTCCAGCAGGCGATCCACTTCGCAAAGACGTTGATTTTTTGCCAAGTATTTGGCAGAGGCACCAAAAACTTTCATAGGTGCCAACTTATAGTCCTGCATTATGCTGTGAGATAAGATATAAAGCATGAAGCTAATCCTTAAGTTATACATAAGTCCAACATACCCGTAGGCCAGACCAAAGCCTTCGTCTATGTTCTTGCCACATAGTAGCACCAAAATACACAGCTGAACCTTCTCCGCAGCGCCATCAAACAATGTTGGCAAAGTGCCGCGAGTCACCTCCAGTCGGATCTGCTTCAGTATTTGTAGCGTGTAAGGCAAGCCGCTCACCGGCGGCTGTGAATGCTCCTGTTCGCAGTGTGCCAAGAATTTGGCCAGCTCCATTTGCCGTCGTATAGTATTGATATGACCATTGAGAGCACGTGCATCCAGTTGCATTGCAAAACAAGTGCTACCAGCAGCATTGCAGCTTACATTGCTGGAACGTCTGACTTGTTTCTGCTGCTCCCGCTGCAGATGCTCCCACTGTGCTAGATCCAGCTCACCCTGCAGATGCATATGGGCTGAAACTAAATGTTGAGCATTTGCATGCAGTTTTTGAAAGTTATCGCAGTGTAAAGGATAAAACTTAACGCAAGTCATGCTCGCGCGTATGGGATCCTTTAGCAGCAGTTGCAATTGATAGAGCGAGTTTAGCTGCTGCTGCTGCTCCAAATACCGGCAGGTTTGCAGCATTGGCACACGCCAAGCGCTCAACTGCGCATCGGCGTCCAAGTGCTGCAGTTCCTCAACTAGCAACGGCAAACGGCCGGCTGCCAGTGAAACCTGGAATATATGCTGTATAAAGAGCTCCACTTCCAGCTGCTGTTCCTGCCAGTAGCGCAGAGCAGCGCAAATCTCATCGCGCTGCATTAGAAACTGCAAGATATCAGCATGGCTGCCATAGGTTAGCACATAGTGCATCGATTCCTCAAAGCCACGTGACTGCCGTTGCTCCTCAGCGCTGCGACCCAAAGCCGGCTCGCCATACTGACCCTTAGCAATGTGTTTAAGATTTGCCAGCGCATTTATCACATTTAAAGCTGGCTCATGGAGTGGCGTCTGCACCACATATGGCTCTCGGCGCCGGGAGAAGAGCGAGGCCAGCGAGCTATTTGAGTTGCGCATAAGCGATGCACGTTGAAGTGTCTCTGGTTGTGGATTTGCTTGTGGCATTGTTGCGATCAGCTGCAGAATTTCTTGCAGCAAAGCAGGTCCACGCTGTGGACGCTTCTTAATTGTGGCAGGAACCGGCTGCATCGCTAAGACAGGCAAGTCCTTGCCAAATATGCTCTTGTATATGCAACTGTTTAGCTCCTCAGTGGACAGACGTGCCATGCAATGTGCAAATTTCTCTCGTGCTGAAAATCAAATGATATAATTTTAAAATAAAATAATATTAGGTCAAGTGCATCGACTTACCTGCATCGTAGCAGCCGGTGCGTAAACAGGCCAAGCCATGGGCCGCCATCACACCAGTGGTAGCAAAGCCCCATTTCACTTGAACCTCCAGTGCCAGTTTCCAGTGCTCCGCCTCCACCAATGCGTCGGCCAGCTTGCGCAGTCTGTGATTGTTCAGTGGCCCGGCTGGTATTAACGATTCGCAACCCTGCTGTACCACAGCCATGATGATCTCCGAGTGATTGCGTATCGCTTCAAATTCGCCAGTCGCACCACGCATCTTTATAAGTCAAGAAAAAAAAGATCACGTTGAAAGCTAAGCTTATTATATATGTCTATAATAACAACAATATGATGAAGTTGTGTAATCGGAATTCCACATTCGTTTAAAATGTTTAAATTTACAAGATTATCAAATAAGAGCACAGCTAGCAGATAAACGGCTGTTTAAGATTGCGATATATTTGCATATGTACTAACCTTCGCTGCCAATGCCAGACAGTTCATCATTTTAGCAACCAGCTCGTAGTCCACTTCTGGATTGGGCACAATCAGTTTCTCCAGCTTGCGACAGTGAAACAGCAACAAATCAACGCACTGCCGCTGATCAAGATGATGTCGCAATATGGACAAGGTGAGCGCCACGCTGGGCGCATGCTCGTAGCAGAATTCCTCGCGCAGCAGCTTGTCGTGTGTGATGATGCCGCTCAGTCGCCATCTATATGCATCCGATGGCAATGAGGATGAACGTGGCACAGCTGTAGGCGCTTCATTGATATGTAATTTCTGCTCTGCAGCAGCTGGAATGCAGCAATCATTGCAGACGCGCACTTCCACATCTCCGTATAGCGCTGGAATGATCATGCGATGTGTGGAGCAGGCATAGCATACAACACGTCCACAGCGACGACAATGATGGCGTCGCATCAGCATTGTAAAGGCAGATCGACGACAGCACATACAATGTGTGGTCTCCTCGTCGGGCGTCCACTGCTCACGAGTTGGTGGCTCTTTGGGCATTTGAAAAGCGCCACACAACGAGTCCAATGAGGTCTGTACGTCTGTGCCCAGGGAGCCCGGCTCAGGAACGCTTGCAGCACGCACATTGGATATTTGATAATCCAGCGCCTTGCTAGCATAGATGCGTAGCAGCAAATCAAAACAATCATGGCTTATCACATGATCCTGCTGATACGAATTGAAATTGAGCAATATAAACGCTTCGGAGCTGCTTTGACCCAGTTGAAAGCGCAGCTTGCTGCCACTGCTTGTGCCGCTGCTGTGCACATCATAAGCATGACCACGCTTCTCAAAGCAGTAGCCACAGGGTCCCAAAGGCATGCGCTGCTGCAGCTTAGCACGCGCAGGTTCCAGCAGTTTTGTCAGCAGTTCAAAACGCGTATTCATGACCAGCTGTTCCACAATTAATAAAGGATAGCGTAGGAGTGGCCAGAAATGGAGTCGCTCGCCGATGGGCAGCTGCCGCAGCAGTTCTATGGACAGCTGATAGTTGCGATAGAGACGCGGATCACGTGCATGTTGCTCCAAGTAGTCAACCAACCATTGCAGCAGCGGCAGAGAACGCATCTTGTCCTTGTGCGTATCTAAAAAATTGACCAACACCGCGGATGGAAATAGCTCCGCAATGTACAACAAGTGTGCATCCAGTTCATCATCATCATCGCGCAACTCCAGCAGCGTATCTAGCAGCGTTAGCAGACACACACGCTGCTGCCCAGCTGAATCTGTTAGCTGCACCATGCGACACCATTTGTAGCACAATTCATAATGTCGCCCCTGCAGCAGCTGCTCGAATATCACATTAGGCGTCTGCCGGCCAAAGTCGTATGCCTGTGGCCAGCTCTCAAACTCCAACAGTCCCGAAACGCTTGCATAGATCGTAATGTCCGACAGCGTGTTCTCCAGTTGGGCGCGCAGTGCAAGTGGTATAGCACTTGTCGCTTCGCGATGTTGCAACGTGCGCTCAATAAGCTCTTTGGCCAGTTGACTGCTGGATATTTTGGTGAAATGTTGCTGCAAAAGTCGAGCTCTGGCGCCCAAATTGTGCATATGGGCAGCTAGTTGAATGTGCCTGGGATCCTCTTCGATCATTTCAATGATCAAACGATCAATGCGGAGTTTTAGCTGTTTTACTGGTTCTGTATAGATAGATTTAGTATTAGATTTGATATTAAAAGTGCATATTGAAACAAGATTTTTAACTTACCACCTGCGCCACCAATACCCAGCAATAGAATGTGTAACTGTAGCTCCTTGGTCAGCTCCAAGTGCTCCAAAGTAGTGCTGTCTAATTTGTATGCATGCAGAGCAGCCAACACTTGATTTCGATCATGCATTTGACCTAAAGTTGTCATTTCGGGCAGCTGCATCAATTGGCGCAGACAAGCAAAGTTTAAGCCCGTCTCGGAAGCGCTTATCGATGGCAAATCGCCTAGTTGGACCGCCTGTAGCAGCTGGGCTAGCAGCTGATTGTGCTGGGCAATGTAGTTGTGTATTGATTCCTGCTTTTGTGGTGTCACGGAACGTGTTGATTTCTTGCCAGTACCTTCCGCCAGCTGTGGACAAATATTCAGCGCTATGACATGAACCAGATTCAGATGAAGTGCAGTCACATTGCTTTCAATCTCCAGTGGTGTAATATCGCATTCGTAAATCAGCTCCCCAATAACCTGGTAGGGATCATGACGCAATAGTTCCGTGTTATGATACTCCAAGTTGGGATCGCGCAGTTGCAGCAATCGTGCCAGTTGCTGCATATAGCCACAAAAGCGCGCATAATAATTGTGCTGAGATCTCAACTGTTGAAAGAGCGAAGCATGGGCGCGCAAGTCCCGGAAATGCGCATAGTCCGAGGATGTCTTTTGGTACAGTGTGGTGAAGGCGGCTTCCCGTTGGAGCTGCAAAGCCAACGGTGCTGGTCTCAAGGCATAAGTGTTGCGACACAAGAGCTCATTTAACGCTGGTTGGCGGCCGGCGCGCTCCAAGAGACGCATGCACTCGCAGAGATTCTGCATCAGATACATGGCACCAATCTCGCGGGAGCTTGCATCACTCGAGCTGTCCAGGTAAGTCTGCTGCAGCGGTTGTTGCTGCTGCTGTTGTTGCTGCTGCTGGCGACGTATGACCAGCAGCAGATTGCTAGTGATCTCTCGATTAAATCTTAGATTCACAATCAAATCACAAACTATCAAGGCATTTAAATTGCGCTCCTGGAACTGCTGCAGAAAACCATATTGTGCATTCGCGCTGTGACGCTGCAGTAGAACCTTCAGCTCGGCGCTGTGTTGCAGCTTCTGCGCCTGTGCAAAATTATCAACGACGCTGATAATCTTGGATAATTCAAAGCCTTTGGCGGCCACACTCTTGATCCGCTCCACTGTGGTGGTGGTGCTGCTGACAGTTGTATTGCCGTCACCAGCCAAGGCCTCATAATTCGCATAGATGGTGGCCAGTTTTTGTTTGATTAACTGCTGATGCTCCATGAACTGTAGCTCACGACTCAGCTGACTGTGTTCCAAGTGACAGGTCTGAAAAATAATAGACGTAATTGATTAATACTGAAACATACAAGCCAACAAGCCTCACCTCAATAATACACTTGACATCGTTAAAGTTCTTTAGCGCTAAGGCCATAATAGCCAACTGCTCGGGTGTGCTTAGCATTTTGGGTATGATAGAACGTTCTGTTGGCGCTGCTACGGCCAGTTTTGGTTCCTTGTGGCCTGTTCCAGCTGCAACCACATCGCCGCTTATCAATAGCTGCTGGGCACGGGCGCGACACTGTTCCAGCGTGGGCGCATCAGCTGTTGTGTTGCCGGCCGCTCCACTGAAGCTTGAGGCACGACGTTGTCTGCGCGACTTGCGTCGAGTTAGACTCGAGGCATGATAGCTGCGCTCACGACTCTCATCATCGCTGGAGGCCTTCTCTCGCGAATGGCTGTGCAATTGTATTAGCTGCAGCAGCTGTTCTGGTTCCAAGCAGCAGCCTGATGCTGGCGTTGCCTTCTTTAGCGATTGTTCAATCTTTTGCAGCACGCTGAACTTCCAAAGCGCCTGACTGATGGCATCAACCAGACGCTGAAAGCAACGTTGCTGTTCCTCAGAAGCGCACTTAAAATCCTGAGTATGCAACTTCTTAGTGACAAAGCTCTTCAGATAGCTGAATAGCGCATGCAAAGCGGGCGCACGACAAATGAAACCATAGCGTTCTCTTTGTGTACTGCTTATAAGATTGGCCGTGCGTGGAGGCATAGCATTATTCACGTCGTCCACATACTGCTCATCGTCGTCTTCATCCTCATCCGCAGCATCATCATCGTTGCCGTCACGTTGCTTAGTTTTCTGCAACTGCTCCCAGCGCAGAAATACCAATTGAAAAATGTCCTGCAGCAACGAGCAAAGTGTGCCAAGCTCACGCACCTGACGCAGCTGAGCGGAGAGTAGCAGAAGCTGCTCCCTAACCGTTGTTCCCTGCACCTCCAATATCACATTGTAGACATGACACAGAGCTGTATAGTATCTCATGGTGGCCAGCTCTTCAGCACGCACACACTTCAGCGCTGGTGTCTGCTGTTGCCACTTGTAGATATGCTCAATTAGTTGGACTATTTGATCGCTATTGCACTCTATGCCATGCTCATAGATCAGCGAGAGCACTCCATCTGCACGCAGCAGTGCATCCACATTGATGGTCTTGCCTGCGTTGCCGTCTTTCTGTTTCTGCAGAAACTTAAGCAGCAGGCAGAGACGCTGAAAGTCCGCATAGAAAAAGAGCTGCACTGGCTGCAGCTGGGCAGGCACTGAGGCAACATCAAAGGCCAACAGTGTTTGATCTAGTTGAGCCAGCTCGTCCAGGGTTTGAGTGCCCAGCGCAAACTCGTTGGCCAGTCGCAGTATCAATAAATTATTGCGCACTGTGTGATCTAGTATACATTCAAAGTTCTTTAGCTGCTGGCACAGCCTGGGTACAAAGTGTTCCCGTTGATTTAGTGCCAGGTGCAGCACCAGCTGCCTCGAGGGTGCTGCAATGCTGCACAATATTTGCAGCTTCTGTTGCTGTGTGTACAAAACCGTATTCAGCAGCTGAGCATCTTGACGCGCCAATAGAGCCAACATTATATGCTCATTGTTGCCCCATGAATCAGACACCAAGCGCTCAATTAGCTTTTGCTGCATCGTTGCCACCTCCAGTATTTGTTGTGGAAAGTTCGCCAGCACGCTGAGTAATCGTGACAGAGCTATGTTGGAATTGAGTACATCGTCATCGAGCATTTGTTTCAGGCCAGCGCTAATGATGCGTCCTATGTGGAATTTGGACTGTTCATATAATATTTGCAGTATTTGCAACATCGGATAAGGTGAGGCAATCAGCAGCTCCTGCAGGCGCTCATAATGAGACTGAGCACCGCTTCCACTGAGACTTTTGATGAAGGACTGCAAAGAGGTAAGAAATTTATATGTTAATACGTGAAATTAATTGTTTTTGTTATATATTTATACCCCTATAGTGGATATTATAATTTTTAAACGAAATGTAACGCACACATTAAAAAAGTCGTCTCAGAACTACTTATAGAAATTAGAAAACTGTAAATAATTGAACATAATTAAAATCAAAATTGTTGAATAGCTTTAAAAGGTACGTTTATTACTAAAATAGTTGAAAAATTTAAGTGTTTTCCAGTGTGAAAACTCATTATTGACAAACTGTATATGCAATTCACTTAAATGTTATATCGGTTATAAATCCCGAACACCAGATATCTCAAACCTTGATTAACCGCAGCTTGTGAAAATAATTGAACATGAAATGCATGGCACATTATGTCCCCAATGTTCTTCATAATGAGTCACCGCTGAGATGGAAAATTCAAAAGACCAAGTGGGGCTGCACCTAACGGAAACCATTAAGGATCATGGCTACAGATATACATATGTAGTAATGGAGAAACTGTTAAGCTGGTAACAGAAAACGCTGAACAACATAAGAATTGTAAATTCACAAATATTTACCTTGACAACATCCTCCTCTTCCCTAGTTAGCAAGTCCATTAGCTGCTGTAAATCCTGCTGCTGCTGTGCTGCCATTGTGTAGGACACGATTATGACACCTGTTGCTATATTTTGGTGTTGGATGTTGTTGGTATTGTGGATTGTGTGTGGCTTGATTCAAGCACAGTTCATTGCACACTGGCCGAGTCGACTTTTAGCTTCTAAATGTGACTGATGGCGAACCATTTGCTGATTGTATCTGGCTATTGTTCGTCGATGCAATTTTGTTTTCTTTTCAGCAGCAGCAGCAGCTGACTTCTTGTTGTTGTTGTTGTTTTTGGTGCTGGTTGCTGCTGCGGCTGCGACGTCGATTTTCACCATAACAACAAGTGATAAGCGACGCCTGCATATTATTACCGTCAACGTTGAGCAAATCCAATGAAGCGCTGTTTAGAGCGCTCAATAACAATGGAAGGCGATAAACAGCTTACTGCAAGTATATACATATGTATGTATGTAAACATACATACATCTGTTATGATTAAACTGCAATTAACACAATTTGACGACACTTTGACATTCACACAAAATGTTTCAGCCCTAATTTCACTTTTAAATACTCCCGTGCTCAAAAAGGCAAGCAAAAAAAAAATTTAAATTCGCTAATCAATTCAATTCAATAACAAAAACAACACATTCTGTTTAAATTTAATTACCGAGTATTTTTATTATTATTATTATTTAAATTGCATACTAGTTTAATTTTTAAAATTTTTTTATTACATTTAATTAACCTTAATCTGCATAAGAGAATAAAAATTCTTAGTACAAAAATCCCCGACTATAACTCTTTTAGTCCCTAAAACTGACATGTTGAACCAGATCTTCTAGACCGCTGATGCTAATCAATTGTAGTATAGCTGACAAGGTCAAGGATGTCTTTCCCTACTTATTACAAGTCCATAAACATGATAGGAACCACAAAGAGTTCCACCGATAAGTTCGATAGCATACCTAGCACAGTAAGGGAAAGTTCCCGCGCTGCAATTCAAATTGGTGTACTCTTCCCTCAAAAGGGCGACCAGTGGGCCAATAATTGGATTAGTCGCTTTACTTTCTGTGTTCTGAGCTTTTCTAAACAAATTCATTGTTGTATTTCGTCATCACAAGAAAGCGTCGCAAAATGGGCATTTATTTTCAAAGTAAGTTGCAGAAACATTTTATTTTGTAATAATAATAAATTGCTTTTGTTTTAGAAATATTGTTGTTTGGTGCCGTTGTCATTGTTTGCTTCGCGGCATTGCTGATTCTAGTTTGTAGCTTGCTTCAGGAAAACATTCCAAATGTATTGGTACCAAAGGGTAGAGAATTTGCCTTTGACTATGTGATTGGTAACTTGTAACCCCAGCGTACTTAGAGTTTTTTAAACTTTAATTGTATCTTATCTTTATGATAGTTGGCGCCGGCACAGCTGGATCCACGCTCACTTCTCTATTGTCGAAATACAGCAATGGCAGTGTGCTGCTCATTGAAGCAGGTGGCTCCTTTGGCTACCTAAGTCGCATTCCTCTGCTTACAACATTTCAACAGAAAGGCATCAACGACTGGTCCTTTCTATCGGTGCCGCAGAAGCACTCATCCAAGGGCTTGATTGAGCAACGGCAGAGTCTACCACGAGGCAAGGGGCTGGGTGGATCGGCTAATTTAAACTATATGTTGCACTTTGATGGACATGGGCCAGACTTTGACTCATGGCACAAATTACACAACTTAAGCGACTGGAGCTGGGTTCAAATGCGTCCCTTTATGACAGCCGCCAGTCCCAAGAAAGCAGATCTGTATGAAATACCACGCAGCTACTCCACGTTGACCCAAGCTATAGACGAATCGGAAGCACTATTTGTACACAAGCCCTGGCACTTTCGACGCTCGGTTTACAACATAAGGAATGGACTGCGTTACTCGGTGCTCCAGCAGTTTCTTTTGCCCGTGCTAAATAACGCCAATCTGCGTCTGCTGCCCCATGCTCTGGTCAAGCGTATTAAGCTGTCATCAAAACCCACGCTGCGCGCAAGCTCTGTTCTTGTGGGCATCAAGGACGAGCAGAACAAGGAGTTGGATTTAAATATTAAAGTGCGACGCGAGTTGCTGCTGTGTGCGGGCACGTACCAAACTCCGCAGCTACTTTTGGCCTCTGGCATTGGCGACAGCACAACGCTGGCCCAGATGCAGCTGCCGGTGCAGCATCATTTACCGCAGGTGGGTCAAGGACTTCACGACCATTTCAATTTGCCGCTATTTGTTTCCATAGGCATCATTGGCCCCACTCTTAACCAGCGAACGCTGCTTAGTCCTGTTAACCTGTTTAACTACTTAAGCACCGGCACGGGTGCCTTTGGAAACTTTGGAGTGCTAGGTCATGTTGCCAGCTACGAGGAACCGTTGCCCTTTGGCTTCATCTTCTTTGGCGCTGGCGCTATAGATGAAAGTGCTCTCATGTCCATCTCAAATTTCAAGCGTTCAGCATTTCGTGCTCTTTTTCCACGATACCATAATGCCACGCAGGAGGGCTTTGTCGTCATATCCAGCTGCCTGCAGCCCAAATCTAGAGGCTCAGTTACGCTGCTGAACAGAAACATGCGCAGAAATCCATCAATTGATCCAAATTATCTGAGCAACGAGCACGATGTAGCCTGTACTATTACGGCTATAAGGAACGCTGTAAAGGTGATGAGATAATTCGTCTTATGTTTCTGTAGGCTTGATTTAAACACATCATTTATGTTTTTAGGTGATCACATCCTCAGCTTTTGCGCAACTTAAGCCGCGTATTCATTGGCCCAAGCTGCAGGAATGCGCCAATTTTGGACCATTCGAAAGAGATTTTATGGAACACCAGCCCTCGGATCATTATCTGGAGTGTCTAATGCGTCATGTAGGTCTTAGTTCACATCATCCAGGCGGCAGCTGTGCGCTAGGAAGTGTCGTCGACTCGAAACTTAGGTGGAACTCAACTATACACAAGATGTGAAGCTCTAATTAAATATTTTGTTAATTACAGAACTTATGGCATTCCGAATCTCCGTGCTGTTGATGCCAGCGTGCTGCCACGGCCCATCTCCGGCAATCCAAACACTGTCATAGCGGCTATTGCTATGCGTGCAGCCTCGTGGATACTAAAGAGTGAGCTACAAGATGCTAAAGTTTACTGAAATGCTCTTATACACATTACTAGTCAATATTATATTTAAACTATTCAATAAAATACCTAAATTGCGTTAAAGTTTTTCTACTTTGGCTTTAATAATTCGCAGTGGATCCACGGGTCGATCATTCTTATCAGTTTCCACCATACCAATTCGCTTAACCACCTCCATACCAGTGTATACACGACCAAAGATGGTGTGCTTGTTGTCCAGCCACTGCGTAGGCGCCAGCGTGATAAAGAACTGAGAGCCGTTAGTGTCTGGGCCAGAGTTGGCCATTGATAGTATGCCGGCGCCAGTATGTTTTAAGTCGCTGTGCAGCTCATCCGCAAACTCCACGCCATAAACTGAACTGCCACCGCGTCCCGTTCCCGTGGGATCGCCACCTTGTATCATAAAGTCACGAATAATGCGATGAAACACCACGTTGTTGTAGTACCCGCGTCGGGATAACTCCGCAAAGTTGTAACACTATAAACATTATAAGCGTTAGTTCATGACAATAATAAAGGTTTTCATAAACGTTACGTACTGTGTTTGGTGCATGTTTCCAGTACAGTTCCACGGTTATTTCGCCCATGCTGAAGACAAGAATCAATGAAGCATATTTGTTACCGGTTGCGCAGTTGTACTTACGACGTTTCCAGCGTCACGAAATGAGGTTGCCACGCCTTATCGGGTATGCCACCAGTTGCAGGATTTGCCAGCATTATTAACAATTACAATAAAGCGGTTTAAAATTTTAATTCGGCAATTCCAATGTTTGCGGTAGTAGGTAGAGATGGGCGATATTTCATGTCACCGATATTTATCGTATGTCACATCACAGCATCGCCCATCCCTATAAATAGTAGTAGGCTGAACTATCGTCGATAGATATTTTCGTCGATAAGCTTGTAGCAGAAATCGGTAATTTAGGCACAGTGAGGAGCAATTTATGTTATGTGGGGAGCGTACTTATCGGAATTGCGCCATGCAAGCGAGTCAGCTGCTCAGTTGGTTTGGTAAAATAACGGTGCAATAGCAATTCAAAAAATCAAACTTTGGCCTAAAAAAATGCGGAAAAATTAAAAAACGCTATTAAAAGTAGGGGATATTGATTTTTATCCCGAACTAACAAACAAAGCATAATTTAAAGTTTGACCTCATACGTATTGTATGGCTGTTAAGGTGCTGTTAAGTTAAAATCGCGCAATTTCAATTTAACAGCCCGATCAATTCCAATAAGAAATCGTTAGACAGCAGACGGAAAATTAAAAAAAATCGCTACAATTTAAATAAAATATTAATGACACTTTAAATCCCTGGTTTAATCTACGATGATCTTGTGAATATACGGTTATGTGTGATACTATCGTCAACTAAAATAATACACATGTGTGGATCTCGTGTGTTGCCCAAAATATGAAATTTCACGACAATTGACAATTGAGCGAAATTGGATTAAATCATAGAACCGCCGCAGCCGACTAGCGCCAAGTAGAACACATGGAATCCACTGATTCAGCGATTCACGTTCAGACGTAAACGAAACGCGAATAGGTGTTCAACGTTGTTTCATACAGGTCTGACTTCTGCTCTTCCGTCAAAGCCCTCAACGCGAAATGAATAATATTGAACAAATTCTAAGCGAGCTGCAACGATTCTCATGGCCCGACTATGTCGCCTTTGTGGCCATGTTCCTGCTCTGCATTTGCATTGGCATCTACTTTGGCTTCATGAACAAATCCGTATCCGTGGATGATTACATGTTAGGTGGTCGCAAAATGTTGGTGGTGCCCGTAGCCTTTTCACTGGTGGCGAGTTTCATTTCTGGCATAACATTACTTGGTTTGCCCACTGAAGTGTACTCGTATGGCATCCAGTATCTATATGTGGCACTCGGAGTCGTGAGCATGGGTATCGTTATGGGAGTTTTTTATCTACCCGTTTTTCATGATCTGAATATAACGTCCACTTATGAGGTAAAAGATGTCATAAAATAAATAGTTTATATTAATTGCCTGATTATTAAGAATTTATTTTTGTAATTAATTTATTCCTCCCTTCTTTTTTTGTTACCATACTTAAATCTAAAATAATCTTTCTTTACAGTACTTGGAAGTTCGGTTTGATCGTCGCCTGCGCCTGTTTGGCTCTATAATGTTTGCCATCATGAATGTGAGTAATGCGGAACACATTTAAACAGACATAAGACTCACCCACATTTCTATCCAGATAGCCACCCTGCCTATAGTGATCTTAATGCCAGCGCTTGCCTTCAATCAGGTGACTGGAGTTGGAGTGCATACCATCACCCCAATTGTATGTATTATTTGTGTATTCTACACCAGCATGGGTGGCCTCAAAGCCGTCGTCTGGACGGATGTGGTGCAGGCAGTATCCATGTTGGGTGCTCTTATCCTAGTTGCTGTAAAGGGAAGCTTGGATATTGGCGGCCCAAGGGTGGTAGTGGAACGCGCTTGGCAATCAAATAGACTGGAGGCACCAGAGTGAGTGGCATTAACTTCAAGATCTCAGTTAATGTTGCAGCTGTGCCATTTGCTTTCAGCCTCAGCATGGATCCCACAGTGCGTCACACATTCTGGTGCCTGTGGATCGGTGGTATTTTTTACTGGACGCAAACCAATGCCGTTTCACAGAACATGATTCAGCGCTATCTCTCGCTGCCCACATTGTCGGATGCGCGAAAGGCCTTGTACATATTTTGTGGTGGTGTTTTGGTGCTCATGGCTTTGTCTGGCTATAATGGACTACTCATCTATGCTACATATGAAAACTGTGATCCGCTGACTACCAAGGCAAGTAAGTCCAACTCACTAGGCACCAGGAAATGTATCTTATTCAACTGTTCCTACAGCTGGCCAAGGCTCGTGATCAACTTTTGCCGCTCTACGTAATGGACATACTAGGGGAGTTGCCTGGAATGACTGGTCTATTCATTGCGGGCATATTTAGTGCTGCTCTGAGCTCACTATCCACCTGTCTTAATTCAATGGCCGCTGTAGTATTGGAGGACTTTGTAAAGCCTTTTGTTAAACAACCACTTTCACGCAGTGCTACCAACTGGATCATGCGTCTTGTGGTAGTCTTTGTAGGAGCAATTTGTGTGTCCCTGGTTTATGTAGTTGAACATATGGGCACTGTGCTTCAGCTGGTTATGAGCTTGGAATCTATAACGAATGGTCCGCTGTTTGGCATCTTTACTGTAGGTATATTTATGCCCTGGATCAATGGCAATGTGAGTTGAACTTGAAGTTAGCTATTTTCTAAGAATTAATTATTGTAAATCCTTAGAGCGCAATGCTGGGTGGCTGTGTGGGTGTCATTGTCATGTCTTGGGTCAGCCTGAATGCACAGTGGGCAATTGCATCGGGTGCCATTAGTTACCAGACCAAGCCATTAAATGTAGAACAATGTGATTACAGCTTTGATGCAGCTGCTTTGGTTTCCAGTGCCGCGAATGCAACACGTTTAGCTGGATCTACGGCGGAGTAAGACTAAACACTCTTATATTTAATATGACTGCTCTTTAATTATTATACTTTGTATATTTTAGAGACATATTTCCTTTATACCGCATCTCTTATATGTGGTACACTGCCTTGGGTGCCACTGTAACTGTAATCGTTGCAGTTTTAAGTACTCTTGTGTTTGGCACTAACAATCCCAACAAAATTGATCCCGTGCTGCTTACACCGTGCATTCGAAAGTTCTTTAGATTTGACTGCCATGAGTCAACGGTGAGTAAACAGAAGTTCTTTGCAAAAAGAAGCTTATTTTGATTTTCTTATATCATAGAAGGCTTACAAGACAGACATTCAACTGCAGCGTAAACTATGCAGCGATGAGATGGCTTTTTAATTGGAGGTATTGTGAACTGCAGATCACAGATGTAATTAAATATACTATGAAAGACAATCTAAAACAAATTGCATCTATCACGTCCTCAATAAAAATCGCACTTGAAGCAGAAATTGCTTTTCACAATTATTGCCAAACATTTTTCTTGGCTCTGAGACCATTTGGGGTTCATAAATTTACGTCTGCTTGTTGCGCCACAAAGTTCACAGTCTTATTTGTTTTTGGTTTTAAGTGGCAAATTATCTATTTAGATAGTTACGAAAATATTATAAATTATAAAAAATTCTCGGTATACATGCAAAGCTGATCCCGCCAAATAAAATATATCACACGCCCATTGACTTGCAAAATGAGATAAACTTTTCCGTGAATCTCACGAATAAAATATGGGCGCAATACAAATAGATATATAAATTGTAACAGTTTATTGTGCGTTTGGAGGTCAGAAATGTCCATGAAAGATAGACGGACACTTGTATGTAAGGTCAGATCTACGCAAATGTTGCAACTAGACGCTAAAATGTCGCAATTCTCTTGAAGTATAACACGACAACTGATTAACTAAAATAAACCCACATATGTGGATTTTGTGTGCTGCCCGAAAACTAAATTGCCCGACAATTGACAATTGAGCAAAATTGGATTGAATCACAGAGCCACAGCGTCGCCGACTAGCGCCCAACTACAACGAATGGATCCCACTGATTCATTGAATCACATTCAAATGTAATCTCAACGCGACTTAGTCCACTGCCATCATTGCATTGAAATCAAACTTAAACATCTCGTCCGTCAAAGCGCGCATCGCGATATGAATAATATTGAACAGATTCTGGGAGAGCTACAACGCTTCTCATGGCCCGACTATGTCGCCTTTGTGGCCATGTTCCTGCTTTGCATCTGCATCGGCATCTACTTTGGTTTCATGAACAAATCCATATCGGAGGATGATTACATGCTTGGCGGACGCAAAATGTTTATAGTGCCCATCGCTTTTTCCCTGGTGGCCAGCTTCATTTCTGGTATAACATTACTTGGATTGCCCACTGAAGTGTACTCGTATGGCACCCAATATCTTTATGTGGCCCTCGGAGTCGTGAGCATGGGCATCGTGATGGGAGTTTTTTATCTACCCGTTTTTCATGATCTAAATATAACATCTACGTATGAGGTAAGAAATTTAACTTGGATGAAACGTTAGGGAAGTTTTGAAGCATTTACAACAATTTGATTAAATACGTAGTATTGAACAAAGCATTAATTTAAGTTTAAGATAAAAAGTTGAACAATTTTTTTTTCAAATTTCGGAGTACGAAGATCTTTTTGGGGATTTTAGAGCTGTGTAAAGGATATCTCGTAGGCTTCCACTCTCGACTAAATCTTCTTATTAAAGTTCAATGCTAGATCTAAATCTACATATTATATATGTTACCAGTTTCTAATAGAATTCAACGAATAGATAATTAAGTATGTTTGCCACTTCTCTTTCTCAAAATATATCTACAGTATTTGGAGGCTCGCTTTGATCGACGGCTGCGTCTTTTTGGCTCTATAATGTTTGCCATCATGAATGTGAGTAATAATAAAGTACTTCATAACCAACTCAGATTGATCCCAATGAACACCTAGATAGCCTACCTACCCATTGTGATCTATGTGCCGGCGCTCGCCTTCAATCAGGTGACTGGAGTTGGAGTGCATACCATCACCCCAATTGTGTGTATTATTTGTGTTTTCTACACCAGCATGGGTGGCCTCAAAGCCGTCGTCTGGACTGATGTGGTGCAGGCAGTGTCCATGTTGGGTGCTCTTATCCTAGTTGCTGTAAAAGGAAGCTTGGATATTGGTGGAGCAAGCGTGGTAGTGGAACGCGCTTGGCAATCAAATAGACTGGAGGCACCAGAGTAAGTTGAAGCAGCACACAACGAACCCAGTTTAATATGTAGTTAAATCGCTTTCTTTTAGTCTCAGCATTGATCCCACAGTGCGTCACACATTCTGGTGTCTAACGATTGGTGGCACAGTCTACTGGACACAGACCAATGCTGTTTCTCAGAACATGATTCAACGATATCTCTCTCTGCCCACATTGGCGGATGCTCGCAAGGCTTTGTTTATCTTTTGTTGTGGAGTTTTGATACTCATGGCCTTGTGTGGCTATAATGGACTACTCATCTATGCTACATATGAAAACTGTGATCCGCTGACTACCAAGGCAAGTAATCCCAACTCACTAGGCACCAGGAAATGTATCTTATTCAACTGTTCCTACAGCTGGCCAAGGCTCGTGATCAACTTTTGCCGCTCTACGTAATGGACATACTAGGGGAGTTGCCTGGAATGACTGGTCTATTCATTGCGGGTGTTTTTAGTGCTGCTCTAAGTTCACTATCCACCTGTCTTAACTCCATGTCCGCTGTAGTCCTAGAGGACTTTGTAAAGCCCTATGTTAAGCAACCGCTTTCAAGTCGTGCTACCACCTGGATCATGCGTCTTGTGGTAGTGGGCATTGGTGTGCTTTGCGTAGGCCTGGTTTATGTGGTTGAGCATATGGGCACTGTGCTTCAGCTGACCATGAGCCTTGAATCTATAACAAATGGTCCATTATTTGGCATCTTTACTGTAGGTTTATTTATGCCCTGGATTACTGGCAATGTGAGTTGAACTTTAAGTGTCATATTTTCTTCGAAATAATTATTGTATTTCCTTAGAGCGCAATGCTGGGTGGCTGTGTGGGCGTCATTGTCATGTCTTGGGTCAGCCTGAATGCACAGTGGGCAATTGCATCGGGTGCCATTAGTTACCAGACCAAGCCATTAAATGTAGAACAATGTGATTACAGCTTTGATGCAGCTGCTTTGGTTTCCAGTGCCGCGAATACAACTCAATTAACTGGATCTACGGCGGAGTAAGATTAAACACTCTCATATTTATATTGATTTCCTCTTAATTATTATACTTTGTATATTTTAGAGACATATTTCCTTTATACCGCATCTCTTATATGTGGTACACTGCCTTGGGTGCCATTGTAACCGTAATCGTTGCAGTTTTAAGCACTCTTGTGTTTGACACTAACAATCCCAACAAAATTGATCCCGTGCTGCTTACACCGTGCATTCGAAAGTTCTTTAGATTTGACTGCCATGAATCAGCGGTGAGTAAATGGAAGTTTTTTGTAAATAGGAGCTTATTTTGATTTTCTTATATCATAGAAGACTTACAAGACAGACATTCAACTACAGCGTAAACTATGCAGCGATGAGGTGGCTCTTTAATTAGACCTATGATTATTTGCCTACCAAATATTTATTTATTATGTAGCACAAATTGGCTTTCGCTCTGATGGTCGAAAATAACTTTAAATAGTTGTGTACATGTGTGTAAATTGTTTGCATACTACAAATTTAAGCCAATAAAGATTCTGGAAAGATTTTTTCATGTCCAATTATGTGTCCTCCCGAGAATGTCCCTATAACATTTTTATTTTGCATACCTATATCGTCCGATTTCGATAAAACTTATTCAACGTACGTAACACCATTAATTACTTATTATTAAGTTTGATTTGGATATCTGTTTAAACCGAAATCTTAACTTTCTTAGATTATAGGTGTTACGATCTTTTGCACAGCTCAACGGTCTTCTATTTTTACGGGTACATAGTACATTGCATCCATGATAGCTTCGTTCTCCATACCGGACCAGCATTTTGTCCTGTTGCTTTAAGGATATTCTTAACTCTCACTTGAAAGATTTTTACGATTAAACGTTACATGTGATACTATTTACAATTATCTATTGTAATACGGTAAATTTTACAGGTTGCTGATCAGCATTCGACGGCAAAATTGTTTCAAAATGATTAAAATAGCAAGTATATATATGTAAAATACAAATATATGTTTTCGTTTATTAAATTCTGATAACAACAAAATACGATTAACACAATGGGTTTGTGAGACACTTTTTGATTTAATGAGGTCTATGATTTAATCTGGGATCCTCTTTTATTATTTCTGCTGCACTTTGGAAAGCAGAATAAGACGCTCGGACTCATTGAGATGCTCGTAGAAAGTAGGAAAATGTTCGTTTTGTGTGAAGTTTTTAAGAAACTTTTGCAGGTTCTCGAAAATATCGCCCGTGTAGTTGGACTCTTTAAGCAGTACCTGCAGAACTTGCTCATCTTCAGCATTGTCTTCATCAAATTCGTTACACAAGTCAGAAATGTACCGCGGGCTGGTTGCAGTGCCTGGAGCATCATCCTCTTCAGTTACCTCATCTTCCGAATCTGTAAGAGGTGTATCCGTTTTGCTCTCTTGAAAGTGCTCATATTCGGAGATTAGAACTTTGAAGATTTTCACTAGTGCTGGAATCGTCACCCATTTTTGATAGGTGGATGACACTGAACGCGTGCGTATGCGATCGCCGCTTGGCTCTTCCACCAGCTCCTTGTAAGTGATGGAGGTGAGGCGATTATCCTGTGTGGCCACACCGTACTCGAAAAGCTTGCAAAGGGCCATCGTGGTAACCTGAAGAGTATCAAAAATTACAATTAAATAATAATAAGCCTTTTATAATAATAACTTACTTTTCGCTCGTATGCACCAAAAAATGAATTCTGGCGCGATAGCCAATTGGTAAGCACAAACTGCAAGGCAGGCTCGCCATTGGGCCCGGGTACGGTCGAAAGAAAGTTAAGTACCGCGTCCATTTGAGTAAGAAAGAGATGGGCAAATATCAGGACCAAATTCATGATAACCTTAAGGCACTCCAGATTTTGCATCTTACTGATGACAGCTTTTAGCAACATATCCACAGTTTGGCCAAGCATGTTGCCCATTTTGGTGATTATGGTGATGACCAGTCGTCCAATTTGACCACCGGCTGTCATCTCGGTGTTCATTGGATTAAGCAACGCTGTTGCCACTTGCATTACATAGTTGACTCCTTCACCATTCTTGTAGCCACAGATCTGTTCAGGCGAGACGTTGATGAAGCTGCGCAAGCACTCGCCACCAGCTACCATTACGGTGTGATCGTCAGTGTGTAGCACGCAATTGATCATGGCGGGAAATGCTGTTTCCAGCAGTGCATTAGGCAGCGGCGGCTCCGTGTACTTAACAATTGTATTAAGCACATCCAAGGCAATGTCCTGCTTTTCGCTAGACTGTTCACCCTGCAGAGCCAGTATGCTAACAATAGTTGGTATGAACTTCTCTTGCAGCGGGCCCAGGCACTGCTTCCGCTGGCACAGTGCCTTTATCAGGTCTTGAACGTTCTCTAAAACAAAGGGATCCTCAGCATACTTTAGGAATGCGGCAATGGTGAGCGGTGTGATCTTAGCCTGCGCCGCATACGCAAAGTCCGCATCAAATTTGACCATCATTGTGAGTGCCTCCATTAGCAGCGCCAGCACAGTGGCCTTGCAGCCGGGCACCAGCGTCATGATGCCGTCTAGAAAACCGGGCAGCTTTGAGACAAGCAGCGTGCGCTTCTCCCCCTCGACGTCCTCGTTGGCTTCCAGAAAGCCATGCAAGGTTCGAACGGCGCTAATGCGCAGAATGTGCGACTTATCTGGCGACAGGCTACTCAGCGTAACATCCAGTATCTCGATTAACATTTGCGGATTGTATAAATCCGACTTGGAGTACGTGCTCAAGGTCCAGAGCGCACGGCCAACCAAATGAGGTGACTCCTGATGTACCAGAAGGTTGCGCACAATTGTCAAATAGTTGAGCAAGTCAAACTTGGAGTCGCCCTCGAGTATGATGTCGCGAAATCCATGCACAGCATCCATGCATGCCTCCTGAATCTTCCACCAATTGGGATTGTTAGCCGCCTTTTCCGCCTCCGCCACGCTGAAGTGCCGGCCCAGCGCCTCCTGTAACGGCTGAATAGCCTTCGCTCCGAACTCGTCATTTATGGCCTGCGTTCAAAATATTTTATATGAGATTTAGATAAACATCTAACATATAATCTTAAAGGCTCCCATGAATTTATCACGTTTGACTTGAACTTACCAGCAACACATCACGGCCACACATGCGCACAGTCAGCTCAACGCCGCCATCGTCTTCATCGTCAACGAACTTTTCTGGATCATCTTGCCAGTCCTCCAGCTGCTCCTCACTGAGTTGTATATAGACGATGGTTATATAGATCAAATCGGCGAGCACATTTTTGATAGTGCCACGCGGCTTGCCGCTAGTAACAATGCAATTTATAAATTCGAGGATTTGTATGATGAGCGTTTGAAAGTTGGTCTGCTCGTCATCCTCTTCGGTGGTACCACTGGCTAGCGGATTTGCTTCCGTCTGATTAACCGATACCTTTACATAGGTTTCGGCAATTTGAGTAAGTAGCTGCCAAATAATTGGCAGTATGCGTTCCATGAAGGGATTTATGTACTTGGGCATCTCAGTTACCAAATATGTGAACACTGCAAGTTGAAAAGAAAGTAAAATACTATTTGCAATGCTTTGTATCATGTGACGCACCCTTGATAATCTCGGAGCGTAAGAGAAAACTGGAGCCAGCACCGCAGTTCATGCTGAGGTAATGCACGAGCTTGTCCATGAAATTTGTGAGTATGGAGCTCATCATGGAGCTCTGCTCTTGCTTGTCGGTAATCAGTGCCGCTATAGACACAAAAAGCTGCTTTAAGGTACGTATCGCCGAGACACGCGTCTTAATGGAGTAGTTCTGCTCCGAGTCAAAAATGCGATACACCTCGGGTATGACTACAGGGCCCAGATCCTTGATTTGCTTGACATCGTATGTGAAATCCTGCAACACTTGCATAGCACCATGTATGGAATCTTCATTGCCGCCCAGACACTTGACAATAATGTCAAATAGTTCCGCCCAGCAGTGTGGATAATCGGTGGCCGCTATGGTGGATATTGTGTGTGCCACCGAGGAGCGTATCTTCGAGTTTGGATCATAAAGTCCATTGGGTAGTATGTTGCGAATTGTTCGTTTCGCCTGTTCGCTGGCCATGCCGCCGCTTGGCTTCTCCGCCGACTCACCGAGATCCGTCCAGTGGTTTTCCACATAACGCGTGAGCATTATTATTGCTATTTGACGCAGCGGCAGCTCATGCGATTGATTCATTACAATTTCCGATAAATAGACGCCATACCCTGAAATTGAAACCCATTAGCACAACTATTAACAACGCCCATCCAGCTTTTGCGCGCCAATTTCCATACCCTCCGTGTATTGCAATTGTTTGATACGCTTTTCAGTCTGTTGCAAAACACTTGTGTCCGAGCTGAGTAGATTCTGCAGCTCCTCAACAATCGCCTGCTTTACTGAATCGCCGCCGCTGCCACCGCGTCCGACACCTACGCCACCTTCACCGTTCGACATGACCAAATTTTAAAACAACAAAAAATAATATATAAAGGCGTAGAGGTGTTGCTTGTCGGCAGCAGAGATCGTAGCACATGTGAAATGCAGTTTGTTCTGTTCAAAATTGTGTTATGCAGTTTAACAGCACTGTTCGATCTTGTGGGTATTCCTGAAAACGATTATGACTTGATTTTGATTTACTTAAGATTTTGAAAACATATACTAATTTTGTATCTTTTTCTTGCATAATAACATCAAAGCAACAGACTAAAATATGACTGGAAAGCTATTGTTTGTAAGCCAAATCAGATTGGAGGCTTACATTATTAAAAAAAAAATGCGATTGTTAACAGTTAAAAATATACATATCTTAAATAATAATTATTATGGCAAAATAGCTTGAAATTATTTATTCATAAAAATTTACATTTAAACACCATCGACTGAAACTGGTTTGTTTTTTTTTTCAAGTTTTGCATCTAAAATTCAAATCAGAAAAGACTAATTACGCCGTCTTTCCAGCTAAACAGCTGTTTACAAAATCATATCAACACAGATTTCGGTCCTTGCTGAAACCGATTTTAAATTTCTTAAATTTAAACAAAATGAAAACAACATTCAGGAATCCCCCTATATTTAAGTAATCATATGTCAAAGTCATATTCTTTTGGTGACTATAAGATACTTGTCATAAATAACAAGTTCATCAATTGTCGCTATCCAGCACTACTTTTATTATCGTCTTGCTCTGCCGCTGCCGACTGCATCGACCTGCTGTAATTTTATTAGCATTTTATAAGAATAAATAACACATAAAAGCAATATGACTGGCATCATGGACACAATAGAAATGCCAAAATTACCGGAAAATCAAAAAACTTTCGCCGGCATACCAGAAGCAATATTTCTAGTGAGTATCAAATGGCAGGCGTCGTCGCTGGCTGAGCCAATTCCAATTCTAACCTAGACACGGGGCACGGCTAAGGCAGCTGTAAAAAAAAGTTTGTGTATTAATCATGAATCATGTTGTGATTGCAGGAGGAAATTGATACGTTTATGACACAGCCGGAAAATGAAAACTGCGAAAAGGTTTTACAGCGTCTGGACGAGCAGCATGGAAAGTATCGCTTCATGGCATACAATTTGGAGGCGCGTCGTCGCAAGTTGAAATCCCAAATACCCGATTTGGAGCGTTCCTTGGAAATGGTGAATGTGTTACGCAAAGAGGATGAGGAGCGTGAGACGCAATTCCTGCTCAGTGATCAGGTGTTCATTAAGACGCTGGTGCCGCCCACAAAAACGGTATATCTTTGGCTGGGCGCCAGCGTTATGCTGGAATATCCGCTGGATGAGGCGGAATCGCTTTTAAAGCAAAACATAACATCTGCCGTGGGCAATCTAAAATCCGTCGAGCATGACCAGGACTTTCTCAGGTGAGTAAATGAATATTGCAGAACTTGTAGTCTGTTTATGCTTATCTATCTCTCACTCTCGCTTTCCAGAGATCAAATTACCACAACCGAGGTAAACATGGCTCGAGTGTACAACTGGGGCGTTAAAAAGCGGCAGGCCGCGGCTAAGACCAATGCCAGCAGTACGCCATCCTAGTTATGCCTGACAGATTGAAAACTAAACAAGGTAAATTGGGTGTCGTCCCCTTTGTATTATTTATTTGATCATCTTTGATTATGATTTGAGATGCCCGATAAACACCAATGCAAAACACACACAAACAAAAAAACACAGTACGCAGTGCTTTCAAAATTTTGATTAAAAAATCTTAAGAATACGAATCGTCGCTTATAGCATTTACACACTTGTTTTATTCTTGTTCTCGATTATAATAAAATTAAAATACATTCATTGCAAAACTCAATCTTCAGTCTACAAGGTAATTGGGCTTCTAAGTCTGCATTTAGACGAGGACGTTTATTTCGTGACGTTTTATTGTTAAGTTCTTGTTTTTCGGGGAGAGATGTAGAGGGTTTGCCTATTTCGCCTCACCTCTTTCCTATAAGCGAGAACTTAACAAAAAACGAAATGACATTAAATAATCGTCTAAATGCGAACTGATAAATTCTTAGCTGTTCTTTTTGGTCTCCATATCAAACAGAGTTTTTCAACATACCGAACGAACGGGTATTATACGATGGAAACATTATTGTCATGTCAATTATATAGATGCCATAATACTTAAAAACGGACATGGCTCACAGAGCTCAAGAGCAACCGGAGCAAGCAACCCTTCTACACCTCATTCCAACAAAGAAAAGTCATGAGATAAACGCCATCGCTTAAATGCGAACTGAGTCCGTTTGTTAAGTTCTCGTTTGTAGGAAAGAAGTGAAGCGGAACAGTTAACCCCCTCCCAACAAAGAAGATGCGTCATAGCCCAAATGCTCTCTTACAGCGGTCTTCATGAATATTTTTCTTTAAGTTCTTGTTTGAAGACAAGAGGTGTTGGCTGCTTTGCCTCGCCTCTATCCTGAAAGCGAAAAGTTTAAAAATCCCAGACTAACGCGGGACCTCAAAAGATGCAATTTTTAGGCATTGTAAAAAAAAATTCGGAAGAAAATATAGAGAGCTGTTTCTGATTGACTTTTCATCCAATTAGCCAAACACGTGGTTATGTCCATGTCATCCCCAAAGTAAAATGCATAGGCTATTAATTTACTGATATATTATTGACATAAACAAATTAACAACTTTTCTCCTATTAGCCAAAGTGACATGGCTATTCCCACTTCATTGCCTGGTGTATATAGTCTCCATCGGGGCTTACATAGTTCTTAATAGGTGGTGTTGCGACGGGCCCATTTACCGAGACTGGCAACAGCTGTAAGTCAACTTCAATGGCCGCTTGGTAGAGCTCCTCCGACTCGGATCGAAGCTCAGCTAGTGCTTTGTTTTGGGATTGCATCAATCGGTCAATGATTTGAAAATCCGCTACCTTCTCATCGTGTTTAAAACGCGCCCATTGCTTTTTAAGCAGTGCACGCTGCTCCAGCTCCGCACTGCCCAGAGGCGCTAGCTTACGTTCACGTTTTCTATATGCATTACAAATATACAAGAATATACAAATATATAACATGCGTGGCAATAGCCAATTACTCTTACGCCTTATTATCAATTAGCTCCAATGGCACTTCCAGCTCCTCCACTGGCTTCAGCTGGCGTGCATTCTTCTCCAGCCTGCGAATCTGTTTTTCAATTTTTTTTTTCCTGCGGTCCTCTCGCTGTTTTATGATTTGGGGATCCAACTTCTTCTTTTTCTTAAGCGGCTCGGCACACAGCACTGGTGTTGTGTGCAGCAACCGTGCGGCAAGTCCGCTGCTCTGTAGGCTTAGCCTATTTGTGAATGAAAATCGTATCAGGATTAAAGGTGGACTGTTTAACTAGATCATCCTCTGAGAATTACCTGGAGAGTGCGCCGATAAGCGACATTTTCTTATAAACAATTAAGGCACTAGCCGAAAGTTCGTTTGCGTAATGTGCTGCTTCTTCTCGTAGTAGGCACAATCGAATGTTTACTCGACTATCGATTTCCTATCATATGTACAGCTATCGAAACTGTAGCGTTGCCAGATACGTAGACAGCTGTTGCAGCTGTAGCGCTGCCAGACACGTTTATGAAGGTTACAAAGTTTGAAATGTGTAAATAAACGGCGTGTATTTGTTGTAAGCTACAGCAATCAAAATCAGAAAAAAATAAGTTGCCAAGGTAGTTTTGATTTTATTTATACTTGCTTTTTACTCCCTGTTCCCATTAAAAATGGGAAAAAGGGAGTTATAATGTACTGCAAATGTGTGTAACAGACAGAAGGAGGCATTTCCGACTATATAAACTATATATATTCTTGATCAGGATCAACAGCCGAGACGAACTAGCCATGTCCGTCTGTCTGTCTGTCTGTCTGTCTGTCCGTCTGTCTGTCTGTCCGTCTGTATGAACGCGTCGATCTCAGGGACTGTAAGAGCTAGAGACACCAAACTTGGCATGCAGGTTCCTGTATACCATACGCAGATCAAGTTTATTTCAAATTTTGGATGCACCCCCCCGCACGCCCGCAAATCGCAAAAGACTCCCACAGCCACAATTTTAAAGATAAAGCTTTACTTTTTGGTACACTTGTATGTTTAATCAATGTCTTTCGGATGTGTAAAGTTCAACACGATCGGATAAATAGCACCAAAGTTATAGAAGAATCTATTATGCTTGCTTGTGTTACGCCCGTATCAGCTGGCAGCAACAACAGTTTGACAAGCAGTTTACGAGTTAAGTGCACTGCTTGCTTGTGTTGCCGCTGAACTGCTTGAAATTCAAGTTGGGAGCAGGGAGTCTCATAGTCGGGCACACTCGACTAGAGTATTCTTACTTGTTTTCTATGCTAACCTAAAATCCTCTACTACTCTTATTTGGGAAGCTATGAACAAGTGCATACGCTTAATTTAATAATAATAATGATAATAATAATAATAATAATAATAACCCGAAACTAACCCGAAAAATAATAACATATTCGAAGAACAGTTGTACTCGTGCATCCGATCCTAATAAAATTGCTCTCATGAAAGCTGTGAAAATCAATATACCTGAATTTTCACAAGTTCTGAGTGATTTTGCAACTCAATTTCCATGATTGTTCCTTTGACAGCTATAGGTTATAGAAATCGCAAACTGTTTGTAACAATGTGGAGCATATGTTTCCAGATTCATCTAAGAGACTAGCTCGAATAGAGACAGAAAGGCAGAGGTATGTCAATAGCGAAATCTAAAATATATACTATATACTTCATGTGGTCCGAAATTCCCATTTTGTGATAAGATAAGATAAGATCATAATAAATACAAAATTAAAAAAAAAATTATGAAGCTATGCAGAGCTTTGAAGATGTATATAGCTGAACGTCTTGCTTTGTCTGGTACGCCAGAAACGCTAAATGATGATCCCTTTTAAATCAGTTGCAAGGGCCGATTAAGTTTAATCACATTATGCTGATATGTACACCCATCCACAAATAATACAACTCGGAATTTTTTACTATTTTTATACGATTTTAAAACTTTATTTTTAAAGATGAAAATAAACAATATACTTTTATTATGTGTTTTTGTTGCTTTAGTAAATTTTACATAATTTTCAATAAAATAAGTAGTTTTTGTTTTTTTCGATTAAAAATGTTATATTATAGTTTAGTGTTTTGTTGTTGTTTTACCATTTCCTTCCCTTTACGAATTTTTTTTTTTTTTTTGTTGGTTTGTTGTTTTTTCTTACAGTTTCTGCATAAATATAAATTTATGTAATCATATTTGCTTATATTCCAAATATTTAAATTTTTTCTTACATTTTTTGCTAATGCTGCGTTACGTCCTATGGTGTGAGTTTTTAAGTTTACTCTGAATGCTGTCTCAAAAAACAAATAAAATATTTTTGAATTTTGTTTACGTGAAAGTTGAAAATTTTGTGCGAGATTGCATGTTAATCTTTAGTTATACGGTCCAGACAAACTTTTTTCGAAAATTCCAAAATGTACACCAAATCAAAGTAACTAATTAAAAAACGGAACCGATACCGAAACGTACCAATATATGTATATGTATGTATGTCTATTAGCTGGGAATACATACATATAAGTATTGCAGCTTGGCTTACTTTTGTTTTTAGTTTTGTTTTTTGTTTTGTTGAAATTAGTTAATCATATATAAAGTTAGTATATTATGCCTTATACGCAATCATGGATTGTGAAACTTTTGAATTGTGTATGCTTTCTTTTTGCGTATTACATTCATATAGTATGTTTATTGTGTTTAATAGTAATGTGTGTATTTCTGCTCTTTGTGGGTCTCGTAAAGGGTTATGTTCGTCTATTGTTATTACATATACTTATAATTTAAATTGTATGCCATTTCTTACTGATCTCTTTCTTTCTGCTGTCTTTCTTTCACGAAGTGTTTAAAATAACGTTTTCCATACGTACGTTAATTTAGTTTTCAATTACTTGAATGTTTCAATTCATATACATATATATAGAATGAAGTTCTGAATTGCAAAATGAATACAAACATTGTATTTTAAGTTTTGTCAAGTTGGAATTTCGAAAATATGATTTGTGCCAGGCTCGGTTGTATTCTTTTTTGGTTTGGCATTCAATTTCGCTTTGTAATCAAAATTCATACAACTTATTGTGTGTTTAATTTGAAAATAAAATTAAAAATCGTATATGCATTTGAGGGACTTTTATTACATGTTTTAACAACGCTCTAATCCAGCTATATATTCGTAGTCGAAAAAAACATTTCTTCAGTATTAAGACTGATAATTTTGTGAATTTTTGAAGCCCCCATCGCTTGGATAATCTTGCTTTGATTAGAGCGCATTTGTTTTTGCCGCTTATTTTATAATTACAATATAAAAGTTATTTCTAAAGTTGTTTGTACTATTTCTTGGAAATAATTCCGGTCTATTGTTGCATAACTCAAAATATTCGATTTTACTCATTCGTTTTGTTTTTGCTTTTTATTTTTGACTAAAAATTAACACAAATTAATTTTCGTAGCTTTATTTTGTTTGACTTGGCTCTGGAAGTAACAATTTTGCACTTGTTGCATCAATCATTCGAAAACGATGCGTTATATATTTAGATCCAAAGTTTTCAAATTTGAATGTCGTAATATTTGCCGAAATGTTTAATACATTTAATAGGTTCTAAGCAAAACCCTTGCACGTTTTGTTCCTGCTTCTGCTATATGTATGTATATGTACGTACATACATATTTATGAAAAGAATAATATGTTGAATGTTTTGTATTAGTGTTTTGCTTCGAAATCGTAATTCGTAATCGTTAAATGAATAATCATACATACTTATATACATAGCGTGTGCATCTAAACACTTTTTAAATGAATGCATATTCATAAATTAATGTTAATGTTCGTAAATTGTAAATGGTAAATTTTAAATTTTGCTAATTTTCGCTAGATTGTTTTTTCTTCAAAATGTTTCGAAGTATGTTTAAACTCAAAACTATATAACTGAATAATGCAAATCTTTGTTTTTTTTCTTTTTTAAACTGCATGTGTGTGTTTGTGTGTGTGTGTGTAGTATGTGTAGTGTGTAAAAGGGGGGAAAGAAGCACAAAGGGGACACTCGTATTAACTTGGTTTCCTTTTAGTCTTTTAGTTTTGTATACGCCTCCGTTCACTACGAACAGCTTGTTATATTCACAATGTACGATATATAGCCTCAATCTCCTATATAATTAGATGTCTCGTATGCACATGCAAATACTCAATTGTTTTTTGTCATATTTATTATATTTTGGTTTTTTGTTTTTGTATCGGTAGTTGAGTTTTGCTTAAATTTAGTTGCATTATAGCTTATTGCCGCCTTTGAAGTTTGCCGTTCTTAGTACTTGCAATCGTTTAGCTTAAACTTTGTGTTTAATATGTATGTATTTTATTTCCACCTAAGATCTAAACTAAATGTAGCATAGTGTAATTGAATGTATTGTGTGTTGGTGTGTGTGTGTTTGTGTGGGATAGAAAGTAATACATTTATTAATGAGCAACTCAGCGCTATATGGTAAGTTATGCCTCATAAGTAGTCAATGTACATATATCCAAACCTTTTCGTTTTCTAATTTCTAAATCATTAATTTCATACATAATCTTTGTCTAAATCGACTTTATTTTTTGTGTTTTTTTTTTTTGTTTTTTGGTTTTTAATTTTTTGTTTTTGTTTTTTGTTACATTTTAGAAATAAATACACGTATGTATATGTATGTTTATCGCTTACTTAGATAGTCAATGACAACTTTGTTAAGTAGGGTTTTTGGGGTATGTGTTACTTAAGATTTGCGCTCGTCCTTTGCTCCTTTGGGTACTTCCGGCTGATCATAATCCTCAGAGACAGTGTGACCAGGCCAAATGTTCAACAGTTTTGGTATTTGCTTGATTGCTGGTCTATTTGGAGCCCTTTTTTCTTCGTTTTTTTGTTTTTCGCTTAGTTCTTTAAATTTGTTTTATCTTTTTACATTTTTAATTTTTATACAATTTTATTAATAATTTCATTTGGTTTTTTTTTTTTTTTGGTTGTTTCTTTCTTTGTTTTTTTAGTTACATAAAAAATTAACAGTTTTTTGTTTTTTTGTTTTTGGTTTTTACGTTTTTGTTACATGAAGGCACTTTAGATCGGACGTTGTGGCCCCATTTCAAAAATTGCTTTTAACTTTTGCTTTACTCGTTATCACTTTGGTTTCTGTTCTTGTTCTTGGTTGTGTTTTGTGCGTGTGTGCGTGGAGACGTAGTCGCAAAATAACAAATTAACAACAAAAGCGTAATCGAAAATTGTTCGAAACTTGCCGAAAGATATATGTTCGAAATGTTACCGAAAATCTTTGATTCGAAAACTTTGTCTTTGCCTTGTCTTTTGCTCTGCTTTTGCATCTGCATCTATATTTCTTTTATGGCCTTATTTAATCCATTTGTATTTCTAATTTTGTATTGCCTTCAGTGCTATTGGTTGCAAATCGGTAATGGATGTCCAGTTATGCAGGCAGACCCTCTTTGGTTCCAACTTGTTGGGTTTCTGCCTTGCAGTTTGGTTTTATTTTAGGCGAGAGAACTGTCAACGCTTTGGCCTGGCACTCAAATACTTCTGGATGTAGTCTCTGTTTTATGACCTGAATTGTGAAAACAAGGATATCGTTCTTGCCTTGCTGTAACAATAAAAAAAAACTGAGAAATTTTCGGTTGAAAAGCATCTAAACTTAAAACCGGTTTCCCAATAGTATACCTTAAAAATGTTTCGGAATATTGAGCGCAAATCTTATGTCATCACCAAGTGGATTAACTTAAAGGATCAAAGTTGGTTACACTTTTTATTCATTCATATATTACACATATCTAGTGGGATATACATACGCATTGTAGTTGCATTATTAGAACTAATTTTTAGGGTTTGAATTTTGGTTATCGATTTTTAACTGTTTCTTTTTACCATAAATGTCTACAACTTTTTACATACACTTCTTAATTTGTGATCGATTTTTGCCTCACCAACATCTAACTTAAGTACTGTCCATGTCTTTTATACATCTAAACATTTACAAAGGGGTTTTCATAACACAAAATATTTAGAAATTTCTTCTTTTTTGTTTTTTTTTGTTTATAATTTTTTGTGGGCATAATAAAGTTTAATAACCTTTGCTATTTTTTGTGGTTCTGTTTTTTTGTTTTTTTTTGTTTTTTTTTTTTTTGGAATTTTTGATTTGTTTGCAGCTGTTCTTTTGAGCTACAAACATACAAATTTGTAATTTTATTTTTGAATTTTGAAATCTGCAACGCCTTTTGACGATGATTTTGAATTTTGCTGTTTCTTGTTTCTTTCTTTCTTTCTATCTTTTATTATATGTTTTTTTATTTAATTTTCTATTTCCTTTTGTTGTTATCATTCGCAGTCGCTTTTCTGGGTACAGTACCCAAAAAATGCTTTGCATGTGAAATTGTTGTTGACTTGTCATGTTTTTTTCTTTTTGTTTATATAATTTAAGGCAGATTTTCCACGAAATGAAAATGGGTTTGAGACTAAAAGAAAAACTTGCTTTTATGCAATTTTTGTATAATAATTTCAGACTTAAATTAATTCATGCAATAACTACCAGGAGATGTATCGAAAGTTGCGTTTTTTTTTTTGTTTGCTATATAAAATTTACACTGCTTTTTTGTATGTTTTTTTTTTGTTTGTTTTAAATTTATTTAAATGTAAGTTTTTTGTCATTAAGGTTGCATTTAGTTTTGTTTTTTTGTTTTTGTTTTTATTTATGTTCTTAAAGATAAGGCGCGAAGGTGCTTAAAATAAGCTTGTACTTTTTTCTTGATATTTTTCCAACACGTGTTCAAAATTTTGTTTTTATCAATCTGTTGTTTGTTTTTAGCCTTGAGCAGAGTGTGAATCGTGCATGTTCACGTGATTTCCCAATTTGAACTCTGTCTGCTAATTTACTTACGATTTAAATTTTGCTTATACGAAATTTTGTTTTTCCAAAATTTGGTAATTTTGCATTTAATTTTTTGGATTTTGAGTTCCTTTTTGTTTTTTTCCATTTTCTAAAGTCTAAAGAATTTTTATTTTTGTTTTTGGTTGTTTTTTTGTTTTGTTTTTTTTTGTAAATTTGTTGTCCTGAACTTTACACCGAGAGAGAATTATCCAAACATGGCCGAGAGTTTACAATTTTGTTCGTTTTATATTCATTTTCATTATTTTTGTTTTTGTCATAATCGTTTTTTGGGGTTTTTTAACGCGTTATTCATTGTTGTTGTTGTTGTTGTTGTTGTTGTTGTTGTTGTCTTTGAAAAAGTACACTTTTCAAATATTCAAGTCATCAAATAATTAATTAACAAACGTAATTATAATCAAAAACTAACAAGTTTTAATTAACTTTATAAAATGCTGCCTGTAAATTAGGTATTATTTATATTTTTTTCTTTTATTTAGTTCATTTTTTTTTGCAAATGTTTCAAACGCGCGCCAAATACAATTTTTTGTTTTTTTTTTAATTATTAACACCTTTTTGCTTGTCTAGACATTTGTTTTTGTATTATTCCGAAATGCTAAATGCTGAATTTCCGTGTATCCAAAAGTTTAATTTTTTTGATATACCTTGTTTATATATATATATATATATTGGTATACATATATATAAGTATGTATATATATAGGAACATTACCGAAATATGTTTATATTAATTTTACACTTATACCTAAAACTTAATTTTCTTTCTTTTTTTTTGTTGCTGGCGTTTATAAATTGTTTTTTGGCAAACGTTTGAAACACTTGCAGCGCGTATTTTTTTTCAGTGTCCTTTATTTTTTTTTTTTTTTTTTGTAATTTGCGTCTTTTGTTGTTCCGAAATGTACGCCAAAGTCTTGCCGAGAGTTGTTTGTTTTTTTTTTTTGTATTTTATTTTGTTTTTAACTTGCACTTTTGCATTAATGCCGAAAGTCGTCTTTTTTGTAAGTTGTTGTCTTTTGTTTCTGTCTAAGCCGAAATATTTTTTTTAGCTCGAAACGTTGCCTAGGAGTTATTCTTCTAATGCGATACCACTTTGAGCATGTTGCCGAAAAGCTCTTCCCATCGAAAAGTTGTTTTTAATCATGTTCTGGAAATCCAATTCCCAAATTTAGATTTGTTTTGTAGTTAACATACTTGGATTAATTTTTGGAATTTTAAGTATGTGTCATAAAAGTTGTTATATGAATTTTATTGGAATTACCGCGGAATTGGAATTCAGCAGAAAGGTTAAAAATGTAATTATTTCTAAATATTACGTGTATACCCGTTAAAAGTATGTTTTAAATTGTTTTTGTTTTTACTTTTTTTTTTGCTTTTTGTTTAATTTTTGAAACAAAATTTGTGTAACTTTTGATTTTGTTAGTGTGTTAGTGTACAAATATGTAGCTGAGAAATGATAAGCTAGCTAATTGATAACTGATTGGCGTCTAAGTAGTTGTAGTTGTTATTGTTGTTGTTGTTGTTGTTAATTGAACGGCATTTGAATGTTCTTGTTGTTGTTGTTGTTGTTTAGCTGTTATTTAGTGTTTGGCTGGCGGAAATATCTATTTTATGTAGTTAGTTAGTTAGTTTTAGTCTGTTTTTTTTTTTGCGAACTATGTAAATTATGTCCTATATGTGATCTGTTTGTTTTGTGTCCATTCGCATTTGTTAATTGAAAAATAAATCAATTACGACTGCTAAACTATGAATAGAAATTTATATTTGATTTTTAGTTTTTGTATTTTTGTTTTTTGGTAAGTATGTAATTCATTTATATACGCTTAGTTTTCATACTTATGCTGACATTGATTTTTATTTTGTTTTGATTGCTGTGTGTGTGTGTCTGTGTGTGTGTGTGTGTATTTGTTGTGTTTGTTGTTATATATGTGCAAAAAATTAAACCTAAACCTTCGATTTGACGACTATTCCATTTTTTTGTACACATTTCGTGTCAGTAAAAAAGCATACAAATGTCATACGTACTCGTTTTTTCGTATAGAGTATGATTTGGAACAAGTCTGTCCTTTTGACTGTTGTTGTTGTTGTTTCTGTTGCGGTTGCTGTTGTTGTTGTTGTTGTTGTTTTTGGGGTCTGCTTGGTTTTCTGTTTGTTTTTTTGCAGCACATTTGAAGTTCCTTTTTTTATTTTTTGTTATTTCTTGTAATACATGTTTAAAATAGCAACTACCATTATTATTTTTTTGTTTTTTTTTTGTTTTTTTTTGTTTTATATTTTTTCTGATTAGTTCTTTCTTATATAGTTAATAATTTATATATAAGTATTTATAGGGCATATGGCATGGTGCATATAAGTATGTGGGATACGTGTGTATTTAAGGGTTGGGGCCTGGGCAATGGGCAATTTCTTAACGCTTGCCTGATACACATATCAAATTGAGCGCAAATGATATATCTATTTTCCATATTGTTTGTTGCATACCATTTGAATGGCTTGGTTGTGGTTTAGTTTTTTTGTCAGTGTACATTTAGAACATTAGTTAGCTATGCTGAAATATGGTTTTACGACGTCTAGAGTATGTATTTTTACTTATGTATATATATATATATTTTACTTATATTATTAATATTACCGGCACTATTGTTCAGAACTAAAAGTTTGTTTTTTAATTTTCAGAATGCACAAAATGATAACAAAATGTTTGCCAAACTTGTTGCTGTTGTGTTAACACACATTGTATTTGTTCATATACATCTCTTAAGAACTTAACTCAAATTATAGATATGCTTAACGTTTTCTTTTGTTCTTTTGAAATATTCATTAAACATGTTGTTTGTTTGGCTTAAAACTGTTTTCGTTGCTGTTTTTGAACTTGTCACTCAACATTATTTGTTATTTGCTTCAACTCAATTCTCAAAACGTTAGTTAATGTCTCTTAATTCACTTGCTACTCAAACTAAATAAAATCTTTGTATGAACCTTTAACTAAATTGACTGTCTAAACAGCACTTCTTCTTGTTGTTGTATCTAATTAACTAAAACATTTCTTAACTGAAAACTGGTTTTAAACTGTGGCTGCACTCGTTGAGAGTGTCACCATTTTGGTTTTGTCTATTTCACTATTTTTAACTTAAATGGTAAATTGTTTCTGTGAAAGGCAACTGTTGCACAAGAAACTGTAGCCTGCTTTTGGGGGGAATTTGGGTGGTGGGGGGTAGGATGGTTCGCCAGGCTGCAGTTCTCGCTCTGTTTCTTTGTCGTTTGCTATATTTAGAGATTGGTTTTGTATATGCTATTGTAAAAAATATTATTATAAATATTTTTGTTTTTTTCTTATGGTTTTCGTTTTCGTTTTCGTTTTGTTTTGCTTACGTTTAAATATTGACTTACATTTTGTTCTTACAAGGTTGCTGTTGTTGTTCTTTTGTTGTGGATGTTCTTCTTGATTTTGATTCTGTTCGCTATTGCAATAAATACTAGAGATTTTGGTTTTTTGTTTTTGGCTTTCTTATTACTTGTTATAGCGGTTTTGTTGTAAACTTATATTATTATAAAATATCTGATCACATTTGTTTGCAGTCTCTGTATAAATATTGTTGTTGCTTTTAATTAATTTATTTTTTTTTTCTTTTTATTTATTTAGTTTTGTTTTTTTTTTTTTTTTTTGTTTGCATTGCATTTCTTTTATACATATATATGTTAAACACGCGCAAAATGCATGTCAACTAGATCTTGTGTCGGTTTCGCTTTCTGTTTAAAAAGTAAAAGCGAGAAAAACAACAAAACTGAAAATAAGAAACTAAAAATGTTTAACTATTATCATATATTTCATTTGATAAAATTGCGTTTTTCGTTTGCTCCTACAGTTTGTTACAAAAAATGCATGTAGAATTTTGACAAACGTCTGAGGCGATTTCTGACAAGCGGCGCTATATACATATATATTAGATATAGATGGTACTATATATCTGTTATCATAGCTTACGGCTGCGCTGGCGTATTCTTCAACAAATATTGTTTAACATCAATTAGTTATCGTCATTAACTGAACGATTTGAGTTGCCAATGTTTATATTTTATTGGTTGTACTTCTGTTTTACGGCGGTTTTGGCGCCTCTTTAATTCTCGCAGAATTACAAAGTAGGCGCCCTGGAAAAATAAGAATAATATTGCTGGGCTATTGTCTGTGGACTCATTGAGACGCACATTTCGAATTGCTTGTTCAATTTGAGGCTTGTTTATTGTTGCTTGTTTGCTTGTTGCTGTGTGTTTTGTATGTGAGAGTAAACCAAAGTTGCTTGCAGTTTTTTTTTTTTTGTAATATTTTATGTTGCATACGCACAGGCGCTATAAGTTTTGATCGCGTCCTTGACAGAAATTGCATCAGTTCAACGCACGCAAAGCTTGTGGTTCTTATCAATTGATTGATTGAGTTTCGTAAGAGAATTGTGTAACAAAAGGTTTACTTCTTTTTTTTTTTATCACTTATTTTGTTGTCTATTTTGTGCTGCTGAGTCACGTTATTATTTGGAAAGCGCTGGCCTAGGTTGCAGGCAGAAAGCACACAGACTCTGCCACACGATCCACATTATCAGAGCTGCCACACAAGCACACGAGCTGGCAAATGTTTGTTTGTTTGTTTGTTTGTTTTTTTGTTTTTGTAGCAGGCAGGCATGTTTGGGTCTTCCAGTCTTTCAGTCTTCAAGTTTATATATACTTATATACTTTAGCATTTCATATGCTAATAGAGTTCTATTGTTAATTTCATATATGGCATGTGCTTGTGTGTTACACTGTTGCAGTGGCATGTGGCATGTTGCAATACTTTAGTCCTAGTCAGCTGGCAGTCAGCTTGTTGTTTTGTTTGTTTGTTTGTTTGTTTCTTTAAATTATAACATAAATGTTGCTGTTGTTTAATTGTTAACACAAGAGCTGTAAATGTGAACTAAAATTTTTGGCTTATTATGCTAATTGGCTATTGTTGTTATTTGTTAATTGATAATCGATTCTTTGTTTTGTAGTATAAAAATATAAATAGTTTTATAAAAATTTATTGGTATGTATTTTGTTTGTTTGTTTGTTTGTTTGTTTGTTGTATTGTACTATAAATTATCCCGGTACGCGCTTTGGGCACGTTTTGACTATTGCAAATGAAACTGTGGCATAAAATTCTTTAGACTTTTGGTTTAGTCATTGAAAATTCAACTATAAACACTTATAATATTTATATATTTTATATATGTTATATATGTTATATGTTTACTGAGTAAATATCATGTTATTCACGTTTAAAATTTGAACTTAGGATGGCTTAAAGAGTCAACAAAAAAGCATGTTTCAACGTCTTTGTCTGTTATTGATTTTCTTATTTTTTTTTTTGTTGGTTTTGTTTTTTGTTTTTTTGTTTTTTGTTTTTTGCTTTACTTCGATTTGATATGTGTAGACAACCCAAAAAAAGTTGCTGCTGGAAGTGCTTTGTGTGTTTGTTGTTATTATTATTTAATATTTGTTTTTGTTTTTGTTCTGTTGTTGTTGTTATATTGTCACTTTGATTTGGGCTTGTTGTTACAATTGTTGCTGTATATGCGTTCAGTAAAAATAAATGAGAGATAAACTCAAAAATATCACATACGAGTTGTGTATGTTTCCCTGGCTATTGTTGGCTGTTAAAACTAAATTCTCAAAATGCTTAGTTATCAATTAAATTGTTTAGTTGTTATATTTGTTAATTGTTTATTATTATAATGGTATGTTATGCAACTGTTATATATTTTTATACTTTCTTCTTGCTTCACAAAACATGTGCAGCATATATGTGTGTAATTTGTAAAATGTGTATGTATGTGCGTGTGTGTGTTTGTGTGTGTGTGTGTGTGTGTATGAGTAATATATATATCAATAAAATTTTGAATTTCTTTGCTTGTTGTTGTTGTTGTTGTTGTTGTTATTTTGATTTTTATGATAAGCCAAAAGTTTTAACATCATTTTATAAACTTCAAAACTGAGGATGCTTAAATATTGTTTGCTTTTTAACTTAAAATATTGCTTAGTAATTGCAAAAATTTACTATGTTTTGAACTTAATCCGTTTGTTTGCAGCACAGTGTGCGCCAAAAGTATGCACCTTCTGTGCTGCTCTATTGCTGTAGTTGTGAACTGAAGATTTGGCTCATCTTTTATGATGAACCTTAAAAATTGGTTATCTCTGATGCTCTACGCCAAATAAGTGATAAAAATTTCAAATTTTTCTCGAAACATTTTGTTTTTTTTTTTTGTTGTTGTTGTTTTGTTGCCAAAAATGTTGGAATTTTGTAAGTCGCGTTCGCTACTAAAAAAACGCAATCATTTTAAGTATTTGTATTTCTTTTGGTTTTGTTTTTGTTTTAATTCTTTTTACTTGGTTTGTATTTACCTAAACTGCATTTTTTTTGTGTTCATTTTGTTTTTGTTTTTTCTGTACTTTGATTATTTTTGTGATCAGATGTTTACCAAAACAAGGATGTTTAACTAACTTACTTAAATATTTGAATTTTCATATTGCCTTTTTTTTTTTTTGCCAAAATCTTTGTGAAATATGATATACATATATATATATATATATATAAGTTAATGTATCTGTTTTGTGTTTTGGCACATGTTCCCGAAACTCGAATATCATTTGCGCGCATTTTCAATGCTCTAAAGCTCTGTGTTAAAAGTATTGCCTTTGCCCGGGGCTGAGATTTGTTTGAGTGGGTGGTGGGGGAGTAGGGGGGTTTACTATGCTGTTTAGGTTTAGCTTTAGATTTGTTTTGCTTATGCTTAAACTGTAGTAATATTTAATTACGTGTATGTAGTTGTATTTAAATTGTGATTTTATGTACAAAATTTGACCAATTTGATTTTGTTTGAAATCTTTTCATTCAGTATATGCGGTAATCGGTATTTTGCGGTAATAATGCTTTAAAATCTAGTTAAAATTGCATATGGCTGCATTTTGCATTTATATTTGGTATTTAGTTTACGTGTAGTATATATTTTTGTTTTTTGGTTTGGTTTTCGTTTTTCGGTTTTTGGTTTTTGGTTTTTGGATTACGTGTAGTATTTCATTATGCATTACGTTTAAATTGCTGTGCTTATGCTCACAATCAGTTAATCAGTAAATTAAATTGTTTCGCTTTTGTTTCGGTTTATGTCAACGCATTGTTTGTTTTACAATACTGCAATTGGCGCACAGTGCGTTTACCAACACTGTGCGCTGTGCTTCTCTTTTATTGAGGGGGTTTACCTGTTTACCTGTCTGGTTGGCTGTTTGGCTGTTTGGCTGTTTGGCTGTTTTGATTTGCAGCTCCTTAGCTGCTTTTGTCCTGCATTCTGTAGTTTGTTGTCTGTTTTGTTGTTTTGGCTGGCTGGTTGTTGCTTGTTGCTTGTTTAAAAGTATTCGATGCTTATGCTAAATTCCTGGCCTCTTTCTTTAACCAGGATGTAAACTGTACTTGGTCGCATTGTATGCATATTCGGTCCATAAAAGCAGTTGCAATATGCAAATAATTGATTTAAACATTTCTTTGGGCTATGGCTTGCGAACTATGAGTATTATTTTGAAAATTTATCAACACCAAAATCACTTTCATATATGTATGTATGTGTGTGTGTGTGTGCTAAAATGAAACGCAATTTTGAATGCCTCAAAAGTACAGTGCCAAAGATATTGTTTATAGAGTTTAATGGAATGTCGCTGCTTTTATGGTTTCCAGAACTGCTTTCAATAATAAGTTTTCAACAGAATTATTTAAAGTTTCGCTTACCGTTAGTTTGTGGTTTGGTTTGATTTTGTTGTATAGTGTAGTTGTATTTTGTAGCTGGCCAATAAATTCCGTTGCTTCACAAATGTTGCTGTGATAAGTGCCAAAAGTTGTCAAGCGAAATTTGTATAATCAAATAAGTAAAACAATAAACTTGTACTAAATAAATCGAAAGTTGGGAGCAATTTTGTAAAGAAAAAAGCAAGCGCCATCATTTGTTGTTTTTTTTTTGTGTGTGTTTTTTTTTTTTTTTATGAATTTTGTTTATTAACCAATTATTAATATGTCTTTTTTGTTTTGTTTTGTTTGACTTATAGTATAATTATGTATGTAAGTATAAATGTATGAAATATGTATGTATGTCAATTTAAATAGTATATGTAGTTGTATGTGTTGTGTATGTATATATGTTGTAGTTGTGTATTGAATTTTTAGTTCTTCTTCTTCTTCTTCTTGGTACGCAAGTATTTGAATTTATAAAGTTTTCAATTATCTCATCTTAAATATCGTCTATAAATGGCTTGCAAATAATCCATCATGAGCTATGAAACTATGCATGTTTTCTTTTGTTTTTTTATATGCTGTGTTCTTACTAAATCTACACAAGAAAATAAATTGACAAACTCAAACAGAACAGAATTGTAATATCCAAAATTTTAATTTTTTTGGGTTTTTTTTTTTAAATTTTCTTTAATTTTGAACGTTTGTTTTATTGACGAATTCTTGGCTTTTTGTTTGTTTTTTTTTTTTTTTATGTTGCTTCGCAGCTTTTTCTCTGCGAGTACAATAAAAAACTGATGAATTTCGACTTGCTTAATTTATAAAATTTTGCCTAAAGTTTTTGGTTTGCCAAACGTTTTTTGTTGCATTTGTTTATTGTTAATACGCCTTAAATTGCCTAAAGGGGGGGTTTTTTTTTTTTTTAAATTTTTTTCAATTTTGCTTTTGTTTCGCTTTCAATTTACTATTTTTACAATCAATAATTTTGTTTGGCTGCTCGTGTGGCCAGTGGGCGTGGCCACCGCCCCACGGCGTTGCCATTTTCATATTTGCCGAAACATTATGCATTATTCTTCATATTTTTTTTGTTTGTTTTTATCACAAAATCAGTTACAATTGTATTTAAATAAATTTTTAGTTATCATCAGTGCCAAAAGATTTTTGTTTTTGTTTTTAAGTTTTGTTTAATAAATTTTGTAAAGGCATTAACAATCAACGAACTTTCAATTTCGACTTTTCAATTTCGATTTCTGTCTGCAGCAAGTGTGAAATAAAATATGAAAAAACAAATTAATTAAACAAACTAGAAAAAAAAATATATCATTTTCTTTTGTTATATGTAGCCAATATAAACAATTAATGTTTTGTACGCTTTGTTAATCTAATTATGAATTGTTTTTTAAATTTTAATTTCCACAATTTTCCTTTATGTTTTTTGATAGAAATTTGAATTAGAATTTCGTTATTAATAGTTTTTGCATTAGATTAGGAAACTCACCGTTTATACTTGTTTAATTTTGTCATAATTACGCCGAATTGCATAAAATTTTGTTTAGTTTAGCATATATGTATTTGTTTTACATATATGCATGTGGTTTAGGCCTAAAAGTTGTTAGTTTCTTTCAATTTTGCTTTAGCTAAAATTCGACTATTGTTAAAATTTTGTATAATTATTGGGTTGCCAAAAGTTTTGCATTGTGTTTGTTGTTGTTGTACATATACAACTAAGTACACGTTAAGTACTCTTCATATAAAGCGGTGTTCTTCCGACTCTAATCTTTAATTTCTTTAGCCAAATTTGCGGCTAGTGGGCGTTAGGGTCGTAGGGGGCGGAGCCGGCTTATGAGATCCTCAAAGCACATGATGGGCCGAAATTAGTGTGTTTCGAATGGTTGTCGCAATGTTTTTTTTTTGAGGAATATTTTTGTTGTTCCGATAGTTTTGGATGTATGTGTGTTGCATGCTTTGATGAATGATGTTGTTGTAGCTGCAGTAAAAGATGTTTATAACTGCAGCCCTGGTTTGCCCACCCCTGAGAAGCGGAGCAGGCAAACGTATCCCTCTTAACCCGCCCACTTTCCATGCTTGATATGAAATGAAAGTGCATATTGAGGTTCTCACAAATGGCGAAACATATTAAATAAATATTAAGCGATAAACGATAAACGATAAACGTTCAACGTGTTATCGACGTCAACGATAAGAAAATAAACTCAAATAATTGTTGTACAGTGTTGTGTTTTTGTGTATATATTTTGTTGTTTTTGTTTTTTTTTTCTTTGTTGCAACTTAAGGCCAAGTAAATTAAACTAAACATTAACTTATATCAACTGCTATTAAACTAAACGTAAAAGTATGTACATAAATAACAGACTAGTGTGTGTGTGTGTGTGTGTGTGTGTGTGTATATGTTGAATATTACAAAATTAATATGCTTGCACAATTTGGTGCGCTTAAAAAAGGATTCTTTAAAAATTGGGGGCATGTTTAAAAAATAAATCGCATTCAAATGTAGCTCATTAACAATAAACTTTGGTCATATGTTTTTTATAACATTAAATAAATTTTAGCTACCCTAACGCCCGCTGCTATTACACAATATAATTAATTTTGTTTTTTTTTTTTTAATAATTCTACGCGCAAAATTTTACTTTTTTCTTGTTATTTTTTTTGGTTGTTTTTTTTTTTTTTGATAATTTTTGTTTCTAAATAGACATCGAATATATGCTTAATATAAAAGGAAAAGCAACCTGAACTTGGCTTATTAATTTTAAATCTTTGTTAATTTAAGCGACACAATTGCACTTAACTTTTTTAAAGCTTGCGCAAACTGGTCTCTAAAAGAAAAGATTCAGAAAAGTTGGTCTACAATTGGAGCTTTGCATAGCTCCAGTTGAAAAGCACTTTTCAATCAGCTGAAAAAACACACTTTGAATTTCTGCGAAAACTGTACCGCTGCTTATTAGAATGTGTGTGTGTGATGTATGTGTGTGTGTGTGTGTGTGTGTGTTTGGAATGTGTGTCAACTTTCGGTAGATTATTAGAGGGCTCAACTATGTATGTATTTTAAATATATACGTATTGTAGAAAACATTTTTTTAAAAAATTTCAACTAGCAAACCAACGGTCAGAGTACAGTTTACACTCTGTATAAATATATATTTCAATGTGTGTATGTGTGTGTGTGTTTGTGTGTGAGTGTCTGACTTAACCGGCTCAGGTTTTAATTTGCACTATATATCTTGTTCTTTTGTTGGATCCTATAACATTTGGTAGATCAACAGCGCTTCATACTGCTTAACGCTTTTTTTGTTACTGTTTATTTTGGTTGTATGTATGTATTTGTTGTTAATGTGTGTGTATGAATTGTGTTTGATGTTGTTGTATTTGTTGCATCAAACCTAATGCGAAATGCGGCATTGTTTTTGTTTTGTGGTTTTCGATTGCTCTTGTTGAGCAATGACGGCATTTTCGAAATTTTTGAAAAAATATTTTACGGCTCTAGAAATGTGTTTTTTGTTTTTTTGTTTTTTGCAATTTGATTAAAATGTTGTTTTTTTTTTGGTTTTCTTTTTGTGTATCGACGAGAGGCCTCAAAATGCGAATACCTTGGCCTCTGGCTTAAGTGTTAATAATACATTGTTCAATGCATTACATCCAGTTGTATTTCTTACGTAGATTTAACTTTTTAACTTTTGTTTTCGCTTCGCTTTCGGCATTGTTGTTGCTCTTGCTGTTGTTGCAGTGGTTGTTGTTGTTGTTGCTGTTATTGTTGTAGTAGTCGTAGCAGGGTTCATAGGATGATTCAAGGAGGGCGGTGGCATCGTTGGCATAGCCAACTCCTCCACTTATTCCAGCTGCTCTAAAAAATTCGGCGACTTGAAGTACTCGGGCACGGGATCGTCCATGCGTGAGATTATTTTGTATATGGATTTCTTCCACGATTGCTCGGTGTCTTTGCCACCCTGTATTGCACGGAAAAATTCACGCAGTGTCTGTTCGACCACAAATCGAAAATTTTGGGGTACCTGTGGGCGTGGGCGAGGTCGAAGGCGTACGATAAAATTAGCAAAAAGGTCAACGACAGCGAAACTCAATGTAACAGGTGTTAGTGTAGGTGTTAGTGTATGTGTGTTATGTGTGTGTGTGTGTACGTGTGTACGTGTGCGTATGATCAAGTGTGTTTTGCGTATGTGTGAAAAATGAGCTGAAGCATCATATAGTTCACATCTCAATTTCCACACCCACACACACTGAAAAGCGCACAACACATTCTTAATTGTTGTTGTTAGCAGCACAATGAATATTTAATTACCATTACACAGAATTCCCAGTCAGAACTACTTGACATTAAAAAAAAGGATAAACATAACAATTACTTAAGTAAAAATACATACTTAAGCAAATGTGATGTCAAAAATCAATGTAATTATGATTGAGAAAACATTTGTTGTATTTTGTTTTTAGGTAATGGCAATTAAAAGTACTTAATTACAGCTCTGATTTGTTAGTGTGTGTGTGTGTGTGTTGATTGTGAGTTGTTGCATACCTCAATGTGATTATTGCGATTGTAGTGCAAATTGAGCACGCGATATAATTCACTATCTCCAGCAATCAACAGATCATCGGGTGTCTTGATGCCTTCAGTGACAGCTTGTCGTGCATATTTCTCCATTTGTATGTAGTAGAATTCTCTGCAGATGCGTAGATGAGGAATATGTTTGGTTTTGGTCAGTATACTAAATAGCTATGCTTTGGTTTCATTTTTAATAATTTGTTTTTTTTTTTTGGTTTTTTTTTTTTTTTGTATTTTTGGTCAGCATTCAAATTTACGAAATCAAAGTAAGAAAATATACAAAATAAATAACGCCGAAAACAGTTTAGATAAAAAGTAAGAAAAATTAAAATAAACAACAAAATAAAAATACATATTAAAATTAAGCAACTCAATTCGAATTCATAAATAAACAGATTTCACATGCATTCAGCCAAAGGAAGAGAATGCGCTCACTTGCACTCTCTCGCTCTCTCACTCACTCTCTCACTCTAACTCACTCACTCACTCTCTCTATTTTCTTTGTCTTTCACGCTTTCTGCTGCTAAGCTTACTCTCTCTCTCTCTCTATAGGCTTAATGCATTATATTGGATCGACTTTGCAATATGACATTATTAATAAATTTGCAGCATACTCTTAGGCGCGCCTTTGTGTACTACTCTCAAAGCCTCGACTCTGTCAATGTGTGCGTGTGTGTGTGTGGGTGTAATTCTTGTGCTTCTCTTTTTGTTGTGTTGTAAAGAATTTTTAATAATTCTCAAATGTGCAACGACAGCGCTGAGGGTAGCTACAGGATATGCATAGCGCCCGAAAGTGGGGCGCTAACAATTGCAAGTCAACGGGCAGCGTCTTCTGGTTGCGGTTAGCGTCCCACAAGCAGCCTGCTGCCTGCCTATTGGGTGGTTGGGGACTTAATTAGCAAGTGCAGTGTTTGCCACAGTGGTGCTGCTGATGCTCCTCGTGTTGGCTGCTGTGTCGCCGCCTTGTTTAGTCAAGTGATTTGTGTCCTGGCACGGAGCCGCCGCAGCAGCAGCACCCCCCGGCTGCCAGGCAATCAGAAGCGGGAGATGTGGTGTATAAGTGATTGCTTGTCTTTTTCTAATGAACGGTTCCCCCCCTCCCCGCCCTGCGTAGTCAGTAGTCTGTTTTGTAATTGTTGCTGCCGCCCACTTGACAACGCTCCGATAATCGCGCTAATTTCAAGATTTCCCAGCAGTAGACGCCAAATGCATTTCTCGTGTGTCTCGCTGTTGCGCATGTTGATTTTTCCAAACAATAAGCGCGAATTGCGCAAATAGAGCCAGATTGCAATGCGGGCTACATCTTTGCCAGAGTCGAGAACGAGAACGAGAATGAGAACGAGGCCTGTCAAGCCGAGGAGCTCCCCGGAGGCAACTGCCACGCGCACTTGAACAGCAAATGCTGAGCGCCTACAATGGGCAATGCTATAATGATGCAGCAGACGGGGGTAGCCACAACAGCGACAAGAAACCAACAGTTATGACAGTTTTGTGTATGTGTGTGTGTGTGTGTGTGTGTGTGTCTGCCTTTGTTAACTGTTTACTGCTGCAACTGTGTTTGTATCTGCATCTGTAGCGATATCTGTAGCTGTAGCTGTATCTGAATCTGTGATTGTCATCTGGGTCTTTGTGGCCATAGTTATTAGGCGTTTGGCAACAATGCATTGCCTACTTGTAGGCGCGTGTGAAAAGCACACCATTTTTTATTTTGTGTGTGTGTGATGATGCAATTAGCTTTGGGTTTTCTTCTTTTATACTTTTTTGTTTTTGTTTAGCTTGAGGCGCGCATTCAAATGCCACATCAAGTGTTCGGGGCCAGGAAAAGGAAGTTTAGCTAACTGCCAGCCACAAGTGTGTGTGCTGCGCCACTTAATTTAGATAATACGCCTGCTACACATATTAACACACACATACACATATGCACAATCCACAAGCACTCACACATACACACACACACACACTTACATACACTGAAATAAATGCAAGCCATAGAAAATGGCGTCAACGGAAGTGCAGTCGCTGCTATAACTAATTAGTTTATATAATTTTCGTAGCCTATTTACAATTCATATTTGTATGTTGGGTTTTAGCTGGGCGTGGCTTTGGCGTGGGCGCTGCTGCTGCTGTTGCTTCTTCTTCTGCCCATTTAGAGGCAGGCAAGCGGCACACTAGTGAGTGGCTGTCTGTGTGTGTGTGTGTGTGTGTGTGTGTGTGTGTGTGCGTGTGTGTGTTTGGGTGGGGTTTGTTGGGTGGTTATGTCAAGTCTGCTTCTTTGCTACTTCTTTGCTTTCTTCAGAAGTGCCATTCACTTATGTTATGAATAGAGAATAAGTACATTAATAAGCTCACACATACTCACCCACACATATGCAGACATCTCTACCTCATACATTAATGAAGTAATGGGCAACACTTTATATATATAGACTATGTATGTAAGCATCGTTATATATATACTGAAATATGTGTGTGTGTGTGTGCGTGTTGGTTTTTATATATATTTCTTTTTTATATATTGTATATATATATACGTATATTATGTGCTGTTGTTGTTGCTGTTCATTTTAGGTTTTGTTTTTTGTTTAATTCAGCAAGATCTTTTCACGCGACTGGCTGGCTGACTGGGAATCAAAGGGGGTAAAGGGGGTACGTTAGCTGCTCTAAGCGCCAAAAGGACACTTAACCTCAAAAATGCTTGATGAAAAACACAAAAAAAAAAAAAAAAAACAGGTAAGCAAAAACAAAAAAAGGCGCATAGGTTAGAAGTCATGTGTGTGAGTGTATGATATGTGTAGCAGCGTGTGTGCGAGTGCCTTGCATATCCTTGAGCGCCTTTTGCCAGTTTGGGGGGGGAGACTGCCATTATGCGCGACTCTCCAGGCGCGACTCTCAAGTAGCTGCCCAGAACAAAAAGGGGCAGCCAAAGAAGCAAACTGCACTTGCTTCAAACAAACTAATTAGCCGGGCTCCTGTATAGCAGCGTGTATGTGATTGTATGTATGTGTGTGTGTGTCAACGGGAGGACTTGCATGGTACTTTAGCTGCTTTCTTTTCATTATTTGCATTTGCCATAAAGTAAAGGCAGATAATGCAATTATATAAGTGCCATATAAACACAAAAGGCACTTTTGCTAATTAGCCAACACAAAGACGAAAGAGTGGCAAGAAAAGGTCCTTGACGACCGCACATCCCCTTAAGTATGCTACATTTTTTATATATATATATATTTTTTTTTATTAATATGCAGCTGCTGCAACTTTCTTTCACACTTCAAACATGTGAAAAGTGGGCAACATCCTTGGCTGACTATCAAGGCTTGCTTTAGGGGGCGGCAGACCCTCTTTGCATTTTCTTAAGTGGCCACTACAAGTAGCTGCATGCAACATGTTATTAGAAGTCTAATAAATGTGTGAGTGTGTGTAAAACTCATAATGTATAATACAAAATTGAAATGAGAGAGAGTTAGAGCAATAGAAAACGCTGAAGTGCTAATTTTCTTGTGGGAAAACGACTCGAATGCAACAAAATTACATGATATTCAAAATTAATTGAAAAAGACCGTTAGAACGCGAACTTCCCCTAAATAAAAATAATACAAAATAATGATAAGCATCGCATAACGTCAACAAAAATATTCCCACCCATTTTTAACCTCAGTAGTCGAAAGTTAAAGTCGCAAAAAGATACGCCAAGAAATTCCCATGCAAAGTCACTTCCATTCATAAGACATTCGGGCACAACCCCTTAAGGCAACAACCCCTATAACAAAACAAAAAATATACCAAACATAACAATAGGTGCAACAAATTTTGAAATTCCGACAAACCAGGCTGACAATGCCGCAAGGCAAACTGGGGAAAAACCCGAACGTGCCGTGATTTGTGCTCAAAACGCAGGTAAGAACTAAAGTAAATTTCTCGAAGACGTTGCGCATGTCTTGAGACAAAATCGGTTAGGGTAGTTACTTAAGACAGACAGCTGCTAAGCCGAGTGTGTGCCGTGTATATGTGTGTGTGTGGCTGTGTGTGTGTAAGTGTGTGCTTCTTAAGGGCTGAAATCAAAATCCAGGTGAACTATTGTGTTGTCGCGTGGATAGTTGCAGATGTGCCTTGCATTTGGCGCGAAAATCGAAGCCCAGGACCCTCAGTAGAATCCAAGCGCTCTAGATCCTTTGCCAGCTGTCGTTTCTCGTTTCTCTTTTCTTTCTTTTTTTAAATTTTAATATATATTTTCTTTTTTGGCAACTTCTTGCGCCCATAGACAACTCTGACAGGCCAATGATTCTATGACAGCAAAGCTCGTTTTTTTGTTGTTTGGGGATTGCATGTGTTAAGCGTCAGTTGTGCGATTTTCTTGAGTGCAAGTCAAGGATTCGACAGTTGGCAATCGAATGTAAATTTGAATTAATTTTATTATTTGAAATGGCAGGCAGTTATGTTCAAGTACTTGTTGTTTTTGGGGGCGCTCAACCCATTCACGACAAAAACCAAAAAAATATAAAAAAACTTAAATGAAATCATAAAAATGAATGCTGCTTGAAGAAGTTACATACTTAGTAGAGATTCAAACGATAGTTATATAGATTATGTGTGTGTATTGTGTAGGGTGTGTGCAACTTACCGGAAATTCGAGAACCATTTCACCAATTGTGCTGTATTGTTTTTGTTGAACTTGATGTCCGGGAAGTACATCTTGAGCACCGCTGAGCTTGGGTAACGCACCCAGAAGAACATCAGCTTCGCCTTGCGCAGGTGCATCGGTGTCAATGTTGAAGAGTGCAGTGGAGTCAAGGATTCACAATGATTGCTATATTTATTGTACATATTTATCGTTATTATAGTCAATGCAGTTTTTCCCAAAGATATTTCCATATTCATGCTAAGGCTGTGCAAATGGATAGGCTGACTTTAGGCTTGCCACAAAAGAGAGCCACGTCTAACGTTGCTGTTGCACTTTCGAGTGTTGCAAAAGGCAGCAATAAATGCCAATAATGAACGTCTAAGGGCGTCGAGTAACTGTAAGTGTAAGTGTAAGGGTTGGGGAGCCGTTGAGCTTTGCCACTTGGCGTTGGGCTGATTGAAAACAGCATGAGAAATGAAACGCAGCATGCTGCAACGAAGTTTGTATGCTCTACAATAAAAGCTAAGCTTAAGCTAAGTTCTTGCAACCAAAATGAATTTGCAATCTGATTGCTCCAAATAAATATAAATTATGAAAAATTTGTATTTGATTTACTATAAAACACAATTGAAGTTATAAATGGAATGGGTTTTTAACTCAAAATTGAAAACAGTTCATAATTTGCTTGTAATCACTTCAAGTTATACTGAGATTAGTCAAGTGATTTTGTGTAATTACTTCAAATGGTAATGAAATTGGTTAAATAAATAATTTGATTGAAAAATAAAGTAATATTTAAATAAAATATAGAACTGAAGAACTAACAAATTGAGTGAGATTTTGAGCTGCATAAAAACAAACTGTCTGTCATAATTGACATGCTTTACTGTAAGGGTATACTGAGAATGAATTCAGGCAGTTGTTGGGGGCTGCTTGGGGGGCTAAGGTGCAGATGGGGAGCTCATTGCAATTGGCTGCGCCGATGGCGCATTGATTTTTCTGGTTGCTGTTGCTGCGATTGCAAATGCAACTCAAGCCAAAAGGCGGTCGAGACGGAGACGGAGACGACGACGGCGACGACGACGACGTCGACGACGATGATGATGACTTGAGGGTTCGCTTGTTGGTTTGAAAGGGTGGTGGGATCTGTGTCGTTTGGGGCGTTGCAATAAATAAGGTTTTGATTACATTTTATAAAAGAATTTAGTTTAAATGGGAAATAAATAAACTGAAGAAGACACTTGATTGGTTTCGTTTTGTAAGCAAGGCCCCCCCGACCCCCTCCTTCCCCAATACTCATTCAGTTAAAGGTAAAGGTACTTAAGTCCCTCCGCACACCCTAACCATTTGCTCAGCACCACTTGGCACTTTGGACTTGGTGGGTAAACTCACTTGACCATTAGCATTGAATGCTCTCCAGATTGCTGCTGTTGTTGTTGTTTTAAAAAGGATATAGTAGGCTGCATGCCATCGAACTGCATGTCGGCCGAGTTGCACTCGGATTGTCGATCCTGGGCGTCCATGACGGCTCGCAGGCAGGTCTTGTAGTCCGGTGACCCACCATGGTGGGCGGCTGCCAGTAAAGCGGGATGCAACATTGTTGGCGGATGTGGCAGTGGCGGTGAGTCGCGTGAGTCCATCAAGGCGCCCAAACTGCCAGGCGGACTCGATGATAGCTGCATCTGATGGTGGTGCTGGTGGTGCATCTGTGCAGCGGTGGGCTGGCCACCATGTGGCGGACCGTGTGGACCCGGCGCCGCATGGGGATTAAAGAATGGACTGTACGGTGAAAAGACCTTGGACTCGTGCAACGATGGATTAGGTATGGCCACCGAGGTGGGCAAGGACACTGGCATCATGGGTGGTGGTGGTGGTGGCGGCGGGTGATACGTGCCTGCGGCTTGGCCGCGCCCCGTTGGGCTCTGTACTGGCGTTGTATTGTTGTTGTTGCTGTTATTGTTATTTTGCTGCTGCTGCTGCTGTTGCTGCTGTTGTGCGGCAGCAACTGCTGCTGCTGCTGCGGCTGCCTGTCCACTGGGCGGCACAACGCCATCCTGAGCCAATATGCGACTAACGGTGCGTGGTGTAATACGCGTATCGGTGACCTTATGACGTTTCTTCTTAGGTGTTACCACCAGGCTCAAGGCCTCATTCTGTTCCAGTTGTTGTTGGGTTTGTTGCGCATTCTGCTGTTGTTGCTGCTGCTGCTGTTGTTGCTGCTGTGCGGCCTGCTGCTGCTGAGCGGCTTGTTGTTGCTGCTGTTGATCGGGCGGCAAACAGAAGGGACCTGTCATCGAGTTGTACAGCGCGGCTGCAGCAACTGGATTCATGCCCTGCGGCGTTTTGGGCGCCTGAAACATGGCAGCCGCTGTGGGCGAGGGACGTATGTGAGGTGGTGGTATATTAAGTGAACTTAAGCTATTGTTAGTTGCATTCGATTGGTTAACATTGTTGGATGCATTGCTGCCAGCAACAGAGGACTCGCTGGCCTGTTGTTGCTGGTGCTGCTGCTGTTGCTGCATGGCAGCCGCGGCGGCAGCATGATGCATTTGCAGGCCCATGGCGGCGGCTGCAGCGGCCGCGGGTGAGGCAAAGGACAATTGGTTGCCATTGAGACGGGGAGCAGATATCAGCTGTTGACAATTTGGCAATTGCTGCTGTGCAGCAGCCATGGCAGACATGACTTGCGATTGATTGAGTGGCTGCTGTTGCTGTTGTTGCTGCTGCTGCTGTTGTTGTTGGTGCTGCTGCTGTTGCTGCTGTGCAGCCTGTTGCTGCTGCTGTGCAAGCTGCTGTTGCTGCTGCTGTTGTTGCTGTGCACTGACAGCAGCAGCATTACTGCTGCTGCTGCTATTATTGCTCGCGGGCATTTGACTATTAGCTAGTAGTAGGGAACCATTATTACCTGATTGTGTTGCTGGCGTCGGACCATTCTGGGCGCCCACATTGCCATTGATGCTGCTATTGCTGCTGTGTCCACGATCGGCGACAACTTTCGTGCGTGGCGACTTGCGATCGAGTATCTGCGAGGCCAACATCAGATCCTTGTTGAGCTGCTCGGCGGCAGCTGTCACCGAATCTGCCTGCTTGCTAAACAGACGACGTTGATGCACAAAGCGGGTGACAATGGTGTCCACCAGAGCGGATAATGATGTGGTTATCTCCGATTTGAGCACATCGGCTAGACCCTCCAGATCGGTGCCGGACATGCGCATCATGGAGCTGCTGTTGTTGTTGGTGTTGTTGTTCTGCTGGCGCAGCATTTGGAACTTTTCAGATAGCTCGGACTTAAGTGCAGTGTGTGCTGCAGCTGCAGCGCCACCCATGCGAGTGGGCAAACGGGCGGGTGGATGCAATTGAACGCGTGGCACAGCAGCAGCGGCAACATGCTGCTCGAGCTGCTGTTGCTGCTGCAGCTGTTGCAAATGCTGCTGCTGGCGTTGTAGCTGCTGATGTTGCTCATCTTTGCGTCGTTGTTGCTCCTGTTCTTGCTCAAAGCGACGCTGCTGTTCCTGCTGCTGCTGCTGTTGCTGCTGCTGTTGTTGCTGCTGTTGCTGCTGCTGTTCGGCTGCCTCTTTCGCCATGCGCGCCTCCTGCTCGAAAAAGAATTGCTGATACATTGCAGCCGCATGTGACATGTCGCCCATGTGCTGCAGCAGCGGCGGAAAGCCCTGCGGCAGCGCAGGATGCGTCACGCCAACCAAAGGATTATGCTGCTGCTGTAGCTTGCTGGACATCATTTTGCTCATCATCTGTGTAAGCATATTCGGCGTGGTTGCTGGCGCTGCATTATCGTTGCTGCTCTTGTTGCTGCTGCTGCTTTGGGGCTTCAGAGTGGGTGAGCTGGAGCCGGCACGTTCCGCTGACTCTTTGGGTGTGGATTCACTGAGCGTGGGCGAGTGTGATAGCTCTGGCTCCTGCTCCTGTTCTGGCTCTGGCTCCTGCTCCTGCTCCATGCTGTCCATGTCCTGTTCATGATCATTGTCCAGCTCCTGGCACTCGGACTCCTGTTCCATGCGCGTGCACAGCTGCACATATTTCTGCTGCATCTCCGCTAGCTGCTCCTGCATGGAACGCAGCTGTGATTTAAGCGCATTCTTCTCCACGCGCTTTTGCTGTATCTGCGGTGACTCCAGCTCATTGGATTCGCTGTCCTCCTGGTCAAGCATCATGCTCTGCAGATTGAGCCCAAAATTGAGACCCGCTGCCGCAGCCACATAACGCTCCATCGCATGTTGCTGTGGCTGATACAATTTGCGTTTCTTGCAACCGTTCACTTGCAACTGGCCAGCCTGTGCTGCGGCTGAAGGACTGCAGCGCATGCTGGACACAATGTGCTCGACACGGGCGCGTTTTAGCTCCATGCCGGGCTTTTTGAGGCAGTTGGAGCTTGGATTGGACTCACGCTTGGACTCAATGCCATCTTCATCATCCTCGTCATCGTCATCGTCATCTTCGATGATGTCATCGGGGTCCAGCACTTCGTCCTTGCTGTTGTCCAGCAGCAACATGTCCGAATGACTGGGTGAAGCAAGCGATTCCAGATCCGAGTTACGCGAGTGTTGTGCCAAGCTGAGCAGCTCCACTTCATCCAACATGTCCTCGACCGTTTCCTTTTTGTGTGGCAGTTTGTCAGTTTGTTGCTGATGCTCAGCTGCTGTTGTTGCAGGCGTGGCCAACTCCTCCTCACGCTGTATGCTATCTAAGGAATCGGAGGACTTGCGTCGAAGGCTGCCATTGCTGGTAACGCTGTTGCTGCTGCTGTTGTGACTGCGGCTGCGACTGTTGTTGCTGCTACTGCTGCTGCTGCTGCTGTGACTGTGACTGCTGCCGTGTGGTGAATGCGGCGCTTGTGCTGTTGTTGTTGCAATCATTAGTTCTGGCTCACATTTTATTTTTAATTCTGGCATATCGCAGTCCTCAATTAAATTGATGCTTTCGGTGACAACATTGTTGTTGTTGTTGTTCACGCTGTTGTTGTTGTTGAGCTGCTGCTGTTTTTCCTGATGCTGTTGATGTTGCTGCTGTTGTTGCTGCTGCTGCTGCTGCTGCTGTTGCTGTTGCATGGCCGTGCGCAGCTCCTGATCAAGCTGCATCAGCTCTTTTTTGCCTTGTAGTATATTTCGCAGCATGTGATGTGCCACCAAATCGTGTTGCATCAGTTGCTGCTGTTCGTTGGTGTTGCTGGCGCCACCATTCAATGAGCTTACAGATGCCGCACGTGGCGGTGACCCACCAGCAACATCTGCTGTTGCTGCTGTTGCTGTTGCTACTGTCAAATTGCCATCCAGCGAACGATCGCTGCAGTTGGACACACGTCGACTGCTGCCACCTTTGGGCGTTGATCCTGGCGATATTAATGCATTATTATTGCCATTGCCATTGCCATTGCTTAGCGGTGTGCTGTTGTTGTTATTATTGTTGAGCAATTTGCTGCTGTTGAGACTGTTAACCAGACCAGCAGCATTGAGCAGCTCAGCACTTGTGGCTGTTTCCATGGCCGCTGCCAACATGGCATTGTCCAGACTCTGTGGTAGGCCACTGGTCGCATCCTGCGCCTGTTTCATTTGTCTACCAAACAGTTCGTTCAACATTTTTGCGGAGGAGCCGCCAAATAGATTGCCAAAGGCAGCTGTTAGCAGCGATGAGGCGGAACTTACAGAGCCCGGCGAACTGGACCCAGATAGAGCAGTTGCTGTTGTTGCTGTTGTACTAGCAATAGTTGCTGCTGTTGGACTTGTATTTGAGTTGCTAGTGTTGTTGTTGTTATTTGTGTAGAGTGCACCACCAGCGGCACCCGCAGCAGCCGCAGCAGCGCTACTCATGAAGGCAGCGGTTGCCGTTGCGCCGCCGTTGCTGCAGCTATTGTTGTTAACACTATTACTGACACTGTTACTGTTGCTGCTAATGTTAATGTTAATGTTATTATTACTGTTACTGATATTGTTGCTGTCTTTGCTTAAGGATCGCGTGCGCGTGCGACGATTTCTCACAAAGTTCGAGTTGATGTTGCTGCTGTTATAATTATTGCTGGCAACTTTTGTTAATGTTGCTGGTTTTTTAGCCGCGCACGTTGTTGTCTTGCCGACGGCCGTAGACTGACTGATTTGTCGTTTGTGTGCGTTACGGCGACTACCACGACTGCGACTGCGGCTGCGACTGTGACTGTTACTGTTGGCTGTTGGCGCTGCTGCTGCTGCTGTCGCTGTCGCCTTGTTGTTGCCTTCAATAACGACGACGTCGTCCGAGTCGGAGTCGCCCTCGTCGTTATCGTTGTCGTCGTCGTCACTGTTGCTTTTGCCTTTGCTATGCTTCTCCGCTTCGCCAAAGTTTTCGCCGCAATTCGCCGCGGTGTCGTTACCGTTTGTTAGTATTGGTGTCGTGTAACCGTTGCCGCTGCCGCTGCCGTTACCGTTGCTTGCCTGCAGTGGCTGCGGTGTTGGTGGTGGCAGAGCAATCGCAATGCTCTTTGCCTGATGTGGTGGTTGCTGCTTAGACTCTGCCTCTATCTCTGATATTGTTGTTGTTGCTTCAATTGCTGTTGCTAGTAGTGTTGTTGTTGCTGTCGCCTTTAGCAGCACATCATTCTCATCGCTGTACAAACCAAAACAGTCCGCGTCGTACTCCTCTGATGACATCATAAGATGATGCCAAACAGCAGCAGCAGCGCGCTCTCTCCTCTCCACGTTGCCGTTGCCCTTACCTTGCCCTTTGCCTTTGCCTTTGCCTTTGCCTTTCCCTTCGCCGCTTTGCTCTCTTGCAATTTTAGTTGCGCTCTCAGCACGTCAGGCACACACATACAGGCACAGCACACTTCTCCTACTTGCGACTTCTGAGAGCGTTTACTTCGCCTTGGCTTTCGATTGGTTGTTGTTCTTCTTATCGTCTTCGTGGCCGCTTTCTCCTGTACCCCTTCCTGTTTAAGTTTGTGGCTTTTGGTTATTCGCCGCTGCTGCGCTTAGTCAGCGTATGCGTAATTTCAAGTTGATATTATAATGCTAGCCCGATCTGTGTTATGTCGAAATCTTTATTTTTAAACTGGTTGTTTGTAGGTCCTAGTTGTCGATGTGTGTGTATGTTTTGTTCTGCTTCAAAACCTTTGTTGCTTGCCCCGAACTTGCTCTTGTTGTCCCTATACTTATCCGTATCCTTGGCTGGGGCTATCTCTTTCGCTCTGTTTTCGTTTAGTAGCGCCAAACGTTGAAATTTTGTTTTCGCTCAACTTGTTTGTCGAAATGTTAATATTCAAAATTGTTCGCGTTTTTGACAGTTGATACCAGTTGTCGTTGTTATTGTTGCTGTTGAATTTGCTTCTACGTTTTCTACGTTTTTTTCTGCGTTTTCTAATTGTGAATTTTGTTTTGAATTTTCTTTCCACCACCACACACATGCGAATGTCCTTTGCATTTAATGTTATTTAAATTTTTGTTTTGATTTTGCTTTCTCTTTTCTGTGAAGGTCTTCGTTAATTTGGTTTTTTATTTTTGTTTTTATTTTTTACTTTTCTTGGTTGTTGTTGTTGTTCTTGTTGTTCTTGTTCCGTTTCGCTTTGATATATAATTCTCTAAAAGTGTTTTTCGGCTTCTTTTGTCGAGAACTTGCGTTTGAAATTTGTTCGTTTTCGTATAATTTTATTTTTTATGTTTTTTTTTTTTTAGATTTTTATTTTGTTTTATTTGTTTTGGCTTTCCTCTTGTTGTTGTTGTTGATTTCTTGAATAATCCTTGCTTGCGTTCAAAAAGTGTTTCTGTGAATAAATATGTATACATATGTATGTAGAAGATGAAGTCACACAAATTTGCTAAATAAGAATACCAAAATTTATATATAAACCAGCACTTTTATTGCGAAAAGCAGCAACGTGGTAAATGGGGGGGGGGTTTGGTTGATGGAGTATTTACGGGAGTGTGCGGGGGATGTTTAAATGGAAAGTAAAAGTGGCGCGCCAAAAGCTTTTGGTTTGGGTGGCCACTTGATTGGTTGGTGCTGGGTTACTGTTGGGGGTTGACTCTGTTCGCCTGACCTTTGCCCTTGCCACCTCTGTCTGGGCAAAGGGAAAGAGATGAAAGACGCTGTGTGTGTTGGTGGTTTGTGTGTGTGTGTTAATTCAGCTAAAGCCAACCCTTGCCCTCTTACAAAGCGACAGGTTTTTATCTAATTTCTCCACTTGAGCTTATTTGGCTGGCAGCTTCGTTTTGTATCTGTGTGCTACTCCCCCTTTCCTACCATTTAGCCATCGTACCATATACCATACACCAGATATGTGAATAATAAATATAGATAACTTGTGTATTATTTAACTGATAAACAAGTTTGACTTACTTTTGGCACACATACAGACACAGACGCAGATACAGATACATGTGTGTAGATACACAGATACTTTTGCATATGACCAGCGTATGCGTAAACACTCAAAATAATCAATAAGAGAACTTTGGAACTGGGAAACTTTGTGGCATTATACAGTGCGTCAAGCTGGCGTTGATTTAGGGGCGTTTCTATTCTCGAATTTTGTATCTACTACTTATGAGCAGATAGTGTATAGTATATCTAAAGTACATTCAAATGTACGTATACACATCTCAGTAATGTTTAGCTTTAGTTGAAAAGCTCGAGAATATAATTTACTTATTAATTACCAAATTTATCAAACACTAAAAACTTTCTTAAAACTGAGATCGTATCCTTAAACTGGGCACAGAGATGTGGGTTTTATTCGTGTACTCTTGATTACATTTGTTTAAATACCATATGCATTTTCCAAGAACTGAATCCTCCCCTACGGGAGGCACCGTTTTCAACCATTGCCATGACAACAAAGTCGCATTTGACATCTAATTGCATTGGAATGCAGTTCTCGAGGCGAGCTAAGCAGCCAACCCACCCGTTTTCCAAGTCAATGTCAACAAAAACTGTGTCCACCCCACCCCTATATGTGTCGTGGTCCTTGTTGTTCCTGTGCCCGTTCCCTTGCCCCTGCGCCATGTCTACGCCTGTGTTCGGGTCCTTTTAAAGGACTGTACTTGGCAAGCGAGCAGCTTGCAAGGCAACGGTAAGAGCCACCCCTATATAAGTATATCAAGGATCAAACTTGGGCTTGGGATAGGAGCTGTAGAAATGCCGCTGCATTTGCAGATCTTTCAGTTAGCATTATTTGTAGTTATGTACATATATTGAAATTTACCACAAACAAAGTGTTATTTTTCTCCGTCGTTCATCATAGATCCTCCTGTAAAAGATTAAAAAATAAAGTATTGATTAACAAGAGTTCTACTGGCATTAAAGAATATTATGAACTAGGCATTGACTATTAGAAAGTTCAATGCACCTAGAGTAACCGACATCTTGAGTTGCTCAAAGTAGTTATCAACCCTCACAGGGCAGCCCAAAAGTAACATATGGCCTATTTAATAGTTTTGATAGCACATTAAGGATCAAAGAAAGTTGCTATAGTAGAAACCTCCCACCTACATTCAATGGCAATACGTCAATAGACAGCAGCGCAGATAATTACGATCATAACTTCTCGAAGGATATATACAATTTTTCAATCGGTTTGTTACAGAAAACAATAACCGTTTGCTCTAGAGAGTTATGTGAATGCAGATAGAGTCCTTAATATTTATTTTTTGATATAAGCTGGTAAAGTAAACTATTCAGAAAACATAGTCATAGCTTTCATTGACTTGTTTGCAATGTTTTTGCACCTTAAAAATTAGTGTTAAATTTCAATTTTAAAATTTTGTAAAATTTTTTCTGTAAAACTTATTGAAGATCGCTTAACTTGATTCATACTAAAGATTGTATTGTCCTTTAAAGCAAGTGTATCTATGCGTCGCTGCTGTTATAGGTAAATAGGTATAAAGGCTGTATTTAAGAATTAGAGTTTTCTATAAAAACGCGCATGTACTTTGCATACATACACACACAAGTTTTTGTTGTGTCTGTGTGTGTGTGCAGGGCGAATGTATCTCAAAGTGCGCTTTGGAATGTGCCTTCACAGATCGCGGCACACGGTATTGTACCCATCGTAGTTGCTGCCTGCTGCCTACAAATATACGAAGTGTGGCACAGACATGTGTTCAGCTACCTCTGTTCTTTTTTGTTGTTATTGTTGTTGTTTTAGCCGGGTGTCATCATTAAAATATGCTTTAGCTCAACTTTGGCCGGCTGGCTAGTTGGTTTGGTTCGGCTAGCTGGCGACACTTGGACACAAAAGTGGACGCAATTGCGTTACGGTCAAGTGACTATAAAATCCGTTAAAAAGTTTAAACATAGTAACTGATGGCCTCAAAAAAAATATGACAGCAAATCGCCTAATTGACACAAATGCAATTAGGCATTATAAGTATATTAGACTTGTATTAGATTTTAGATTTAGTTTGAGCTAAAAAATAATTGCAATAATAGTTATACATAGAAAATTGAAATCAGAGCTAAAGTATGTTAGAGCAAGAGATCGCACACACCCTTAGAAGCGAGCGACCCCTATAAGTTCGATGCAGTGGCGTACGCAGGGGGGGTTTTTATGATTCTATGAATCTGACGAAATCAATAACTAGCTGTCATGCAAACTAGCAAAAGATAACAGCAACTATTTAAAGTTTAAACAATATCCCCTTCATAAATTTGCCGCATACGCCACTGGCTCGAGTCACAGCACAGCTGATGATTATGATGATCACAATCGTGATCGCATGACAGCAACAACAAGGAAAGTACGTGCCATAACTTTCAGCCACGAGCGCAGTGCACACCTGGACACAAAGTGAACCTCAAACTCGGAACTCCGAATCGGAAGCGACTCGGTCTCGACTCTTGCCTCTCGATCTCGGGTTCTATGCCTCAATGCGCGTGCGCACAAGCTGACGATCGAGGACCGAGCTCAAGCAGCGAGACAAGGAGACCAACCAAAAGGGGCGTTTTGCCTTCTGCCTGGTGGTGGTTGACATCGAGAGGGTGAGAGAGACAGAGATGCGAGATGGTATGGGTTCCGATTTCGATTCGGTACCTGAATAATATTCTGTAGCTTGTCTAATATTGCTGGGTTAAGGAAATAGACGATTGTCAAAAAAGTTCAAAAAAACACCATTCAACTTGTTTGTGGTAATTACACAACAAAAGCAACCACATAACACCCACCCCCCACCCCTTTTACCACCCATTGCTATTGCAGTGCACAGTTGCTAATCCCAGTCGCAAAAACACATTAGAATTATGCTCGTAACGTTGACAAAAGTTTGCTGGCAGTTGTTTCCAGGAGAATTGGCAAACGGCAGCAGCAACTTTGTGGGCACAACTCAAGCGAAAATTATGCTAAAAGAAAATGTCCTTTATGAATGGCTCGAATGCAAGTCCTTTCTGTGTGCATGTGTGTAAAGACAGAGGCAAAGATTTTAATGTTTATGTGAAAAGTTTGATATAAAATTGGGCAAAAGGTTGCGTCTCTGAATGGGAATTGCTATAAAATACAACTATTATGAGTATGACAAAACGTGTATTATGGTTATGTTAAGCATTGGCTGAGAACTATATGCTATATATATATGTTTTTTTAGTATATCCTGTCTGTGCATCTGCTAACCAAGCTACTTGTCTGAGCTCTACGAGTATTTCATTTTTTTTGTTCTGTCTTTCTTGACTTGCAGCTTAGCTCAATGACAGACTGATAAGATATTTTAGATAGCGTTGCCTACATGAAAATACTTTTATAGCTGCGATACCAATTTAGCGCCATATGGCGACTCTATAGATATCAATAACTTCCAACTGCTTTCAAGTGGAGCAATACTAGACACAGTTAACTGACAGACTGAAAGAAAATATACTTATTAAGTTTAAAATTCAAATAAATTGATCAAAAAGTTAACTTTTGGGTATAGCTACTTTTTGAAATTATTGTTTATCAAAAAACATACTATATTTTATATATAAATTGAGAAACCTTATTTAGACGATGATTTGACGTGCCGTTTTGTACGCTTTTTATACTTTTGCCTACAAGCACGAACGTTATGAGATAACGTCATAACATCAAATCATCGTCTAAATGCGGACTAAGATTATAACTACAAATAAACATTCTAAAATATATGTAATCGGGGATCAGCTTTGAAAAAGGTAAATGGTATTTTAGTTGTAGGTTTTATATACCAAGATCCAATATCAAACTCCGCACAACAAAGACACTGTTGATCTGTGTTATTTTTGTATTCTTACATTCCATATTAACCGATTATATTAAAAAACAATAATTGTTAATAATAATAATTGAATTCATAACTTTTTTTTATTAATTGAATTCTATTGCAATATTTCGTCAAATTCAGCACAAAAGTATCTACAAGTCACTGAGAAAAACAGCTTGGACTTTTAGAAGTTAGTTATTTGAAATGTTTCTCTTGTTACATTTGATATTTTTCAGTGTAGTCATTGCACTTAGCCAACGCAAAGTTGTTGGCTTCATTTTGCCTCCTTCCCCCTTAACTCTGCATACGAGTATCAATATCTGCTGGGTTTTTGTTTTTGTTGTTTTAGAAATGAGCGCTTTTTGTGGTCGCTGTTTGTCGTGGCTGTATGTTGTTGGTTGTGTATATGTGTGTGTGTTGTTATTGTCTTTCAGTGCTTGATTAGATAGCAGGCACACACTCGCCCTCACACACACGCAATTCTGGCCTGTAAAAATGGCCATATGTGGCCAAGTTGTTCGGCATTGTGTATTTGTTTGGTAAAGGCACGAGGCCGAGAGTCGAGAGTCCAGCAGCGTTGACTTTGGCGCTGCTTCTTGCCTGAATGCTTGTTTTTCTGTTTCTGTATCTGTTTTCTGTTGCATAGCGGCAGGCGCCGTGGCGAGGCTTTTGTCTATTACCTGATGTCCGCCGCTGACTGTCAGTCCGTCTGTTCGTCTCTTTCTGTCGGTTCGTGTCTGTTGCTTATCGCGCTTTTAATATCAACAAAAATGAAAAAAAATGCACGTATGTCCAGGTTTACACTCTCATGGTCTCATGCTAGTAGTTTGTGCCTTTGCGTTGGCTATCTATGCAGATATCTTTCTCTGCCCTCCTGCCTAGGGACTATGTGTGTATGTGTGTGTGTGTGTGTCCATATGTGTGGCATTAAAAACATTTCCATTGTAATCAAGCGTACTTTCTTTTATTATTATTATTTGCCTCTCTGTCTAATGCTAACGACGCAAATTACTCAAATGTATCTGCCAGATACTTTTTGTTTTCTACTATCGCTGTCGTGTGCAGTTCGCTTGCTTTTTTCTGCTCATATATTATTTATTGATCGCGATAACCGTCACGAAGCCAATTTCAAGCGTGCGCCAAATGATATAGAAGCACTCCAACTTCTCGAAACCTTTCCCCCCCAAATATACCGCCCCAATGCTAGCTGTATCCATTTGGCAACTTGCAACTTGCTTCAGAGTGCACTCATATTTCCAAAACTAGGTACAGTCACTCTTTAGCTTACTGATTTCCTTACATCCGCTTTGGTGCGTGGCTGGCAGTCAGTTGTATCCGACGCTTCCCTCAATGAACTCGCAATCAAAGGTAGCCAGCCCTACCTACAATGCCTTAGCCAGCTGCCAGATGCCGCTTCAGTAAGTAAGTCCCACCCCACCCAGTAAACGTCTTCAAGACGCTATGGGAAACCAACTGTCGTCGTCGTCCTCAACTTCTACTTCAACTTCAACTTCAGCCGTTACATTCGCCACGTGCTGCATACAAGCACGAAGCGTAAAGGTATACCGAATATGGTAGGCGCACTCAATGGAACTGTAAGGCACACACCACCATAGCACCATATAACCATATAACCATAGACCCATAGACTCTGTATCTTAGACCTTATCTTCGACCTTACGAGCATGCCTTATGCTCGCTTTTGTAACGTATTTTTATTGAGACAGTTTTAAACGCTTTCTTAGTTTGTTAACAGAAAGTATGCAGACGAATGTGTACTTGTTTACAAATGAAACATTATATATGATATAAGTTTTTGATTTATATATTTAAGATAATAGAAAAATTGTCATAATATGAGAAGATCAAGAGCTAGAAAAATATTGATATTTGCAGTACCTAGTTTTCCGGTATTTTTAAAAAAATTCAATCTTATAGAATCTATAATATAGATAAATCAAATTTTCCACTTTGTTCTGGTCAGGAACAGTGATACAGGGTGTAATGATAATAATACTCGCTTATTTTGAGATCAAAGATCATTTAACCCAAATTTGTATTATATTTCTAAAAATAAGTATGAACAAGAATGTTTTTCATTTAGAAAATTAGAGTAAACATTAATTTTAAAGAGGTTAAGATATTTCTAATTGACTAATCTTTTTGCGTACTTTACCTAAACTATCATAACAGTTTCTAGTTGAAAGCTTATCATGATAAGTAGGATATTTTCCATCAATAATAATTTAATTATTGGATTTTCCAAAGGTATATTGTATCTATTGCACACATACTTATTTACAGAGAACATTAAGACAAATTACTTTTTTTCACAAAAACTTATCTTGCTTTTAAAAATTGTATAGCAATTATTCTGTTAAGAATATTTTTTTGAACTTTCACAAAGCTCTAAAAATTTTATTCAGTATTGTCTATCATACTTCTTTTCTTCTCTTCTCAAATATGTATATTAAAAATTTCTGCTAAAGTTTAGCCCCGATATTTTCTTAAAAGTTGTGCACGCAATGGCTTTTGTTAACTTAAGTCTAAAGCCAACGCCTCTGGGAAGGCGCCTTAATAATTCAATTTTCGTGTGTGCTGGCCGTAATATGTTCATTTAGTGTAATTAGGAAGGGACGCATATGAGCAGCGTTTAATATGCATAAACATTTCCTTTCCCTGACTAGGCACGAGCTTCCTTAACAAAACGCCTCCAACTAGTGGGTCGTATGGTGGGTAGGGGGGTGGTGTCTACAACTGGGAGTACACCTGGCGGGTTGCGTAAGCAGGCGAGCTCCATGGGGCATTGGGTATGTTGGGTGGGTGGATTTGACTTATTTCTATGACAAATGTGAGATATGTTAATGTGATAGGCTGCGGGTTATTAAGGAAATTACCCACTACAGCTGTGCAATGTCTGGACAGTGTGGGTGAGGGTCGTTCAAGTCCTTGGACTCTTAGCTAGTACAAATATTAGAAGTTTCAATTTCATGTGTGGTGAGCGCGGGCATTAATAGATATCCATGACAGAGAAATGACTTCATGTCATGCCTTGAAATAATTAGAGGTTGTATTTGCTGGATTTCCCTCTTCTATGCCCTGACTTTGCTTATCGTTAAGTACAAATCTGTTTTACTTTATATTTTTGCCAATATGTAAGTGCTCCATTTGCGTACAAAAGGCCAAAGGCAAATTAGTTGCATGTCCTGTAGACTTGCAGCGGTTTGAAGGGCGCATTGGAACTGGTCATATATATATATATATATATATATATATATATATGTCTGTATGACACTTTGGTGTCATTAATGCCATCGCAATGACTAAGTTTATCATCAGGCAGAAAGCAATGCAAAAAGTGTTGACTCATTGGCTGGATGGGTAGTCAAAGAAAGGGTAAAATTTTAAATTGAATTGTGAAATTGTAAAATTGTAAAATGTTGAGCTTGTGAGATGTGGCCTCTTTGTGAACGAACTGAAAATTGATTTAAATGTATCTGCGTATGAACATTTTGATTACATTTAATTTAATTTAATTCAAGTGCGGCGATACCAAATGAAGACCATAAAGTAACTATTAGGCAAAGTTTGGAGTCAACTGCAGCTGCAAATTGAACCAACTATTAAATTGAAATTAAATTGACAGCTAATAAAAGCAGTCAACGAATCAAAATGCCACAGCTTTGTAGCTTTGCTTATTTTCATAACAAATTAAGTTGCATGTCGAGTCAAAAAGTCGCAATCAAATCTTGTAAAGCATAAAATTCAATTTCAATTGTTCATCTTCAGACTGAGTCGGAGTCGGAGTTGGAGTGTGTGTCTCAGTATCATCGTCTCTGTCGTTGTCGTTGTCCACTTTGTGTTTGCATTTAATGAAAAGATTTTCTTGGTCAAACAATGGACGCTGCGTTGGATGGGTTATTTGTATAGTTGGGGAGATTGTTGATTTATTCATTGAGGCAGAATTCTTGGAAAGGTTTAAAGTTTGCCAATAAGCGAATCATTTAAATCTCAGTCTGAATCCAGGAGTTGCAGTCGAGGACTTCGCAACCATTAGAATTGTGAAAGGCAGCTTGAAAGGAAGCATCCTGGTCAGCGCTGTTGCAGAAAATCAATGGCATTTCAGTTGAGTGTCCAGGCAGGAACATTAACAAAACTTGCACTCGCCCTGCGGCTTGAAAAACTCTCGGCTATAAGTGACATTTTCATTAAAAAGAAAAACTGTCAGCTGGCTGTTGCAAAGTAGGGACAGGACGCAGGACACAGAACGAGGACGTTTACTCGTAAATAATTTCTGCGCCAACTTGTGGCCAGAGTTTCGCGGCGGCATAAGAAGTGGATAGGGTAAGGCAAAGGGGAATGCAGCACGGGGGAAAAGCGAAGAGGCATAACTCAAGTAGTTGAAAGAGCAAAGTCGCCCAGTCGGATTCATTATGATAATTTAGTTGCCCGACGTTGATGAGGAACGTTTTGCAAATGCATTGACATTTGAAGAACTTTGAAGAGCAGCACACCAAAAAAGAAAAAAAATAAATAATAATAATAAGTTGAGAAAAAGCAAGCGAAAAGAAAAGGATTGCGGGCACATTAATGAAATTAAATTTGTGTAAAGCGTTTTTGCATTTCAGCACAAGACAGCGAAGTGGGGCGACAATTTAACACGTGCTATGAAACAAACGACAGAATCGGAACCAATATGAGGGCAGTTTTTGCTGTCTGCAATGAATCAACTTTAACGACAGTCACTTGCTGAGTCTGAGTCCGAGTCTGAGTCTGACTCTGACTCTGAGTCCGAGTTGCCATCTACTATCAACTGTGACAGCTCGTCAGCTGGCATCATAACTCAACTGGCAACTGCCCTGAACGAGTTTCAGTCCGTTGTCCAATGTCCAATGTCCGATATTCGAGGTTCGAGAGTCGAGTCAAAGGCTTTGCGCATTGCACTTAATGAGCACATCCGGTAATGTGCTTATACTGCCACCCTGCCTTCATCTATGCATTGGCCTTGCATTGCTTCATTGCACTTTACATTAAAGTCGCGACATTACACAATACATAACATTAATGTTCATTAGCCAATGCATTCACTTGACTTGATCCGATTGGCTATCTTTAAGGGTTTGTCAGTTCGACAGGTCAAAATGTACATTATGTTTCAAGGTGTCAAGGCACTGCAACGCTTCACGCTCAATTACAGTGCTGTTGCAGTCATCATCATCATCTGCTTGAAATCTTCATCGCGTAATTGAAACCGTTGTCGATTTCTTTGACTTCTTCTTGAGTTGTGGCTGCTACTTTGCAGGAAGTGCAGGCAACCGCCGTGACACTTCCTTTGGATACTTTTGTTGATTTTGAGTCACCACAGTCAGAGTCAAGCCTAGGCTTTGTTTTGTTTTAGTTTTGATGGGGCGACTTGTCTTTCAATTCTTAGACTTGACCTTTTGTTTTGGGTCTTGGGTCTCTGACTGGTTGCGGTTCATTAAGGCAACTTGAAACCCTTTTGCAGCCTGAGAACCTTTTAAGTTTTACACTGAATTTTCGTTTTAAAACTCGACTGGCAGTTTTTGTCCATCAAAAAAATAATGCGGTGTCAATTAAGTGATGCCTTCAGAGCTATTTGTTGTTTTAGTATTTTCTGCCAGCACAACGACTTCAGAATTAGTTGATTTATGAATTATGACAATGTAGAGCGCTGTTCCAAACCATTGCAGACATGCTGTCTGCCTCTGCCTCTGGCTCTGGCTCTGGTTCTGCCTCTAAGCTGCCGGATATTCTAATAAAGCAACCGCTGCAGCAGCTTACAATTGCAGCTAAACTGTGTGTGCCACTGTGCAGATTTAACACTTCTTGTCAGAAATTGATTGAAGTAACCCCTAGCAGAGCAGTTGAGCTCAGATCGAGCATGTCTATTCCAACAGCAGCAGCTGCTGCTGCACAAGAAGGAACCAGCAATTGTCCAATGCGGAACTAGACGCATAGTACTTACAATACTCTGAATTTAGGGAGTCTAAGAACTGTGTCAAGCATTTTGTCAAGTGTTTTGTAAAAGTTAGCTCATATTTGGTCTAAGTTGGGAATTTTACATTTAGAGGCGGTGTTAAGACGATGCAATTATTGCGCGAAATAAACTTGTGTTCGAAATCCTGACAGAATATTGCATAAAAAACACATATTTAAAACTATTTCATATTTTAAATTAAACTTCCAGCAAATCTGCCTGCAGCTTAATCAATTATATGGAGTTTTACGTCTTAATATAATTGATAGTGTACATAATCTTCGATGTATCGTTAGACAGTCTAGCTTTCTTCAACATTAGCTGACCAACTTTGAATGTTTGGGTGTCCTCCCGCCCCTCCCCGAAACATTGCACAGTTGTCGCTCTAAATAGCAGTGGGAATGGGAACTGTTTGTGTTGAGGCTGTGTCAACTGCTGCTACTGCTGCTGTTGCTGCTGCTGCTGTTGCTGCTGCTGCTTGGTGCATTCAAATTAGTGCAATCAAGTTATCTTGTATCTGCAACTGCAACTGACCACTTGCTGGCAATTGTATCTTTGCATCTAACACTTCAATTGCCGACTCTGTTTCTTTTGGTGGGAATTTGTATGCATGCGCAATTGTTGCGATCAAGTAAAAGGAAAAACTATTTAAACAAAGGAAATTATTAAAAATTATTGCCGACCCCGGTCAGGCGGGCTCATAGCGCACCGTGTGAAAACTGCACCCTTGTTGGAAAAACTAGAGATCTGTAGACCAAACTGCTTCCTTTCTCAGCGCTACTTGCTTATATTTGGTGGTTAGTTACTGATATTGGTTATGCTTCGAGGCGCTTTTCATATCGCTCAAGGTGCACTATGGGCTAGCACGCAAATAGCTTTGCATGATTCAGAAGTTTTGGGCAGCAGGTTACCAGCTGGCAGGCTCTTTGCTTGTGGTCCTGGTGAGAAAGCCAAGCAAAGCGTGAAGCGCTCCTACAAAGGGTTCGTTCAAGTCGGTCGGCTACCTAAGGAGCTGCTGTTCTTGATATGCAATCGGCCTAGGCCTGGACATTTGGTTTGGTGTGGGTTGCTTGAAATGCAAGTTCATTGCCGTCTTGTCAGCACCCTTGGGCACAATTCATTACGTTGAATTTGTAGCGTATATGCGCCTAAAAGTAGACAGTATGCAACCCCAAAGTGGTGCGCGCAAACACCCCGAAAATGTCAAGCCAAGAAAAAGCGAACAAAAAGTCTTCAAAATATTGCACGAACAGCTCAAGCAACAACTTATGGCAATGCAACAAACCAGAAGACAACCCACACCATTGTCCCGCTAGGAGCAACAGCAGCAGCCGCATGCAAAAAAGGGTGGCTGCCTGCCAAGGACATTTGAGTTCGCTGCACCACTTGAGGCCTCACAGCGAGCGGGTTTTTTTTTTTTTTTTAATTTTACTGAAATATGTGTGGCAGGGGCAAGCAAAAACGCATTTCTTATACACCAGCTACATTTTGGCTGCGATTTTAACTCGAAAGTCGTGTTTGGAGATGGGCGCGTGAGTTTGTCGAGACTCGAGGTTAACTTAGTTTAAAATGGGCATTAAATGTGGGGTATTATTTTAAGATCAACAAAATAGAATAGTCTATAAGTTATTGTATGTAGTTTCAATGCATTTTCATACTGATTTCTCTAACTGTATTTGAATCAATTCTCTCAGAAGCTAAACTTGCGCCTATACAAACACCAAGGGGGTAAATATTACGCAAAGCTGGTATGCAGTCATTCATGAATTTTTAAATAGATCTTGGAAAATGAGTTTGAATTTCACGAATTTTCCATATTTTCCGACCGAATTTTCTAAAATCCTCTCTTAATAAGATAGGATAGATTAAGATACAACCTCTGCGAAAAATGCAGCGTTCTGTTTTTTATGGTTTGTGCTGTGCAAGCGTTGCCATTCATTATATCATAGTATATAGATATGTATTGAAAAGCGTGCTTTGCGTGTCTCACGCGCTCATCTCTAGTTAAAGTCTAAGGCCTATGCTCGAGACAAAAGAAATTAAAAAGTGCATAATATGAATCTATAATACATAATAATAAAGCTTAACAGCAGCAGCATCAACAGCGTCATCATTAACATCATCATTATCATCATCAAGTTCTCATCAGCCTGCTTAACAAAGCTGGTAAATAAAAGGGTTGGCTTGCTTCTGGACGCTTTTTTTTTGTGTTTTTTGGCATAGCGAACAACAAGAAATGCAAACAGAAAATAAAATTTTCGTTGAAAAGAAATTAAAAATCTGCAAGATTTGCATTTTGCCTCAGACCAGACAAGCACAACCCAAATACAGCCCAAAAGTAATATATGTATTTTTCTTTTTTTTGCAGCCCGCACAAACTTTTGAGTGTTCACCTCAAAGTGCACTGGCGTGGACATTGAGAAGTTGCGTGGGCGGCAGGGGCGTGGCTAAGCTGCTTCTGTTGATAAGGACACTGGACAGCTGGGCATCATAATGATGTGCGCTTTGATGATGCTCCAATGTCGAGTCGTTCTTCTTTTACTGCAAAGAGTTTGCCAGCTACATCTGCTGCTGCTGCTGCTGCTGTCAATTTGGTTCAATTTTAATTAATGAGCACACAATTCGCCGCATAATTTGCATTCACATTCACATTCAGATTCAGCTGGGTCTCCATCCAAGCTATGGCCTTGCTATTATCTAAGCATAATGGAGCTGCGACTTGCGCCCGCTTAATTAAAAGGGAGGAACTGTGCTCAACTCGGCCTGACTTGGGAGTGGCTCTGACCTGGCGTTATTGTATAATACCTGGTCGTCGTATCTGTGGGCATAGAATAAACACAATATGCAAAGTTTTCTCTCTGCTTTTATTTAGCAGCGTTTTTTTTTTAGTTCATTGAAATAGCAGCAGAAGCAGAAGAAAATTTCGCAAAGAAAAAGTGCAATTCATTTATTTGCGTTTCCTTCTTCAGTTTTTGTTTGTGTTTTTTGTTTTTTTTTTCATATATTTTTTTTCATTTTCTGCTCGTTTTGGCAGGCAAATCCTTTTGGCCAAGGAGTCAGGCATCCAAGCTAGCCTCAGTCTACTGCTGCAATACTCATCGTCATTCATATTTATGGGCTTTGTGGGTTTGGTTTGGTTGGGTTTGCTGGGCTGCGTCTTCTGCTTCTCTTTCAGTGTGCTGTGTGCAATGCACTTGTCAAAGCTTAATTGAAGGCAAGATTGCAGTCTGACTCGTTAGTTCTCTCTCACTCTTTCTTTTAGCGTGTGTATGTGTACCTGTGTGTGTCTGTGTGAATGCGGCATATTTTCCTGACGACTTGGCAAAAGTAACTGCAATGTCGCTGCAACGTTGCTCAAACAAAGTGAAAGCCAAAGAAAAGAAATTATTTATACCCGACGTACACTGAACGAAACGGGTCTCAAATGGAATATCAAGTCATCCTTTAGTAACCAAAAACTATCTTGGTAAAAAACCAAATCAAACTATATTAACAAGTCATATAAAATTTAAAACTAAATTCAAACTAAGATTCACTTTTAAGCCCTTCTGTAGATAAGATCTACATAATTATAAATTTTATGATTAATAGTCTTGAATTTCTTAAAGCGCTTAATAGTCTTTTGCATCACTTAATTAGTTAAAATGCACATAAAGAAGTGAAATTGAGGCTTTCCTTTATTTCAAAAAGAAACCTAAAGGAAATCAAACCAAGAAGGACGAGCAAAGCTAAGGCGGGTTGCCCTACTCACCAACAGTCGCACACACGAATCCAAATAAGAAAAGCCAACGTCGACAAGGATGACGACGACGACGACGTCAAAAGAATGCAGTTAAGCACACAATTGACATTTGAAACGTCAACTTGGGTAAGCACTCGAGCTGAAGAAGTTGCATAAAAAAGTGCCTCCGTTAGGGGTTTCCTACTTGGTCTTGAGACGAAGCAGGGAGACTGCGGATAACGTCAGCGCCTTCCTGCTTTCATGCACATACACATACACACACACACACACACACAAAGAAACACACAACACACGATAAGCGGCAAGCAGCAAGCGGCTGCAGTTTATTTGCTGAGCAAATAAATTTCTATATGCGACTATATGTCGCCGGCAACGGAGCGTATGAGTTATCTTTCTTGTCGTGCTCTCCATTCTAAGATAATCAACAAACGGCGGCTGATGCTGAAGACTAACGATGTGCGCATATCTGATTGCAGTTTACTGTTGCATGCATCATTAAAATGTGTCTGTTCCACCTCGTGCCCCTTTGCCCCAACTTCCCTTTCCCCTGCAGCAAAGCATTGCTGCATTTTCTTTTTATCCTACATACTTTGCTCAAGGTGCATCATCGAGTTGTGGGCGCTGTATTTGCATATGGGACAGTTGCCTACGTGCGCACCAAAAAGAGGGTGGCATGCATTCGTCCTGCCACTGAATGGAAAGACGCGCGTGAAGCCTTTTGAGCTACGTGTCGCTGAACCGTATTCTCTCTGAGAGTTGCAGGACAGTGAAAGAACTAGCATGCGTTACCAAGTGTAAGTTGTGGAGTACCACACACACACACACTGGGTATCTTTAATTAAGATCTATGAATTTAAGCATTAGCTTTTTTATATGTTTTGCTTAAATATGAATCCAAATTTGAAAAATTTAAAAAGATACAAAATTCAATATTTTTTTGAAGCAGTTGTTAAAAAAAATTCATAACTTTTTTGAAAATCATATTCATTAAAGCTATTTATGAAATACAAAATATACTTTAGGAAAGTGTTTGCAAGTGTAACTGATAGCTGTTAAAACCTAAATCTTTATTCTTAAGAACTTTTTATGATTTAAAGCAGCTTTTGGCATTATAAAATAAATATTCATAAAAGTTAAAAAGTTGAAAATCTTTAAGAAAGCTTATCTTGTTTGCTCAGTTGGCAGAGTCTGTAACTGTGAGTTACCGATTAACTAACCAGAAGACTAGCTTTCTGCCAAGCTATTCACACACACACACACACACAGAGGTAACATTAAGTGCAAAGCAAACCTGTGAAGAAATAACTTTTGCTACAATTTCCAGGGCCCAAAAAAAACCAGAAAAAATAGAGGGAAATAGAGAAGTCAGCCAAACGAATGCTGCAAAGGGTCGTGAAGCAGTGGCACCTGCAGCAGCAGCAGCAGCAGCAGCAGCAGCAATATGAGGAGAAGTAGCAGCCACTAGCAAACTACAGCAAAAAGTGCAAAGTTTTCAACTCACACAAGCACAGTCGCATACACACACACACAAACACACATACATGCACACATGTGAAAAGAGGCGACTGCATACGCTGAATTTACAACTAGGCTCCACTTGCAGCCCTCAAACTAACGCGTTTTGACCTCCTCGAGGTAGGCGCGCAAGGACTAACAAAAATTTTTCAACGGCAGCCAAGAGCGCAAAAAAAAAAAGAAAATTATGTTGCATACATTACGGCGTGCACACAAAAACAAAAGAAACTGCAGTGCAACTTTCTGCAGGAGCATTTTTCTTGCTGCGCGCTGCTTCTTCAGTCTGCCACCCCATGCCGCATGCCCCTGCCACATGCCACATGCCACACCCCTAGCCTCCTGCCCCCTCAGGCAATGCTACTTCTGAGTAAATTAACTGCATTTCTTTAGTGGTGCACCTCGTGGCGCATATTTGGAGGCTCGACAAGGCAAAAATTGCTTGACTACCTGGATGCCTGCTGCTGCTGCTGCTGCTTCTGCTTCTGGCTGCCTCTGAGTGCTGCTGGCTGCTGTTGCACGTAGCTCTCGCCAAGTCGTGTTAGCCTCGCTATGGAAATGGCATTGGGAGTGGGCTGGGTGGGCGCCCAAAGGGTTGCCCTGCCAGTTGCAAAACAAGTTTTACTTGTAGAAAATGTACTTTGCATTCGCATTAATTAATTAAAAATAAAATATAGAGAGAGTCGCCGCCTGCAGAAACCAAAAAAAAATAAATATATATATATATATATTGTATAAGTATGTATAAATGTATAAAAATAAAAGGGTGGCACTGCAGTCAGACGAAGGAGCAGAACAAGACGAGCTCAACTGGCTGGGGGAGCCAAAGTGAATGCAACGGATGCGAAGACATGGCAAAGAAGCGTGGGCCAGCGGAAGTTGCAGTGTGGGGTTTGACTCAAAAAACTTGATGACTGCAAAACTGGACTTTGGGGGCGTGCGCATAAAGGCAGCGACCAGCAACAGCAGCAGCAGCGACAGCAGCAGCAGCAGCAGCAGCACTGCCAGAACAAAGGCAACAAAAACTCGCGCCAAGGGGAAGCTGGACAGGCTGTTCCAGGAGCTGGAGGAGTTGGTGGGCTGCGCGGCAGGCAGCGATTTTATTTTGTTGATTGTTTGATTTTTGCTTCAGTCTCCTCACTTGACGACGTCGCCGCTGCTGCTGCTGCTGAGGCATTGCATTTTGGCGCAGTCGACTGTTGGTCATTGAAGGGTCTCTAGTGTAGCCTCAAGACTTTCTCTGTGTGGGTGTGCCTGGCTAAACGGAAGTATGCGGTGGGTTTGGAACGACGCCATTCAGTCCGTTGATGAAAAACGCACTCGAATTAAAATGTCGAGCAGCGTGGGGCGGGGTGGGGGTTTCATTGAGGTTGGCCAGTGTGACTGGACTCAGTTCAAACTTTTGTGGCATGAAGTGCGTTTTTGCGAACGGGCGCCAGGAAGCAGGCGGGGGTGGGGGAGGCCTTGTAGCAACCCTAAATCAACGCCAATATTTGCATTGCGTTCGAGATAACATAGCAGGCATGGGAAATAGCTTGAAAATGTAATTAAAATATTTTACAAGAAATCATTTTGACAAAATTTGATACATGATTTATGTGGCTAAGACAATAAGACAACATTTTTTGCAAAATTTGTATGATAGCTGCATTTATTGATTGGCTAATAATATTTAATTTTATTATTTATACAAATGAAAATACAATTTAATTAAATAATTCAGAGAGACCTTCCATTTTGATCATGTTGGTGCTATTAAAAGCAATTTAAAAACAGTTTGAATTTTCAAAATTAAAATTTATTATGCAAATAACTAGAAGCAATAATATTTCGTTTGGACTAGTTGCACCTTAAACAAAGCATGATCAATTAAAAAAATTTTTAAAAATATTATTTGACCCCTTTTTATGTTATAAATGCAAAAATGCAAATAATAAATATATTATTGATTCTTGTAAATGTTTTACAACAAATTTTATTTGTTGATTTTTTATCGTTTTAGTATATAGCTAAAGTAAATACACAAATATTTCAATGTAGATTCGAATTGGCCGTATTATTTGGTTATTAGCAAGAGCTTTGAGATTCTTTCTAGCTGATTGTTGAGCCTGCAGCTACCGATTGCTTAAGCATTTATGTTGCCAACTCAAATTGGGTCTAACTTGGCCACTGCAGTCTAACTGCAGTACCAAATAATGCGTACAAATGCAGTGAAGGGTGCAGTGGGGGGTGGGGGTGGGGGGCGTGCTGCAACCAAAAGCAATAAGGTATGGGTGTAGACAAGTCGTTTTGGGATGAGAAAAAGCAGGCAGCCAGCATATTGCAATTTTACAAATCAAACAAAAGGCAGCATAAAAAAAAAGCGGCGCCATAAAATGCAGAAGAATGACTGAAGCAGAGCCTGCTGCTCGACCAAAAGGACAATGCACAGGCCGAGCTACACAAACACAAGTACACACACACATGCTCTGAGGATGGCACAGGACACAGCTCAGCTAATATGCATTGCACATGCAGCCAGAAAGCGCTGAAGGTGGAGGCGGAACAGGGCAACAAAACTTTTTTCATGACTGTTTGGCTGTTGTTTGCCATGCCTCGGACTGGATCTGGTGGGGAGGAGGGTACTGGTACTGGGATTGGGATTGGGTTGGCTTGTTTGCCAAGCCAAATGCATCGGATGCAATTTTTTCGGCGCAATATAGACGCAAGTCCTTGCTGCAATCAACTTTGCCATGAGAAGGCATCGCGGCATGAGGGCGGCCGCTTCGCAAGTCAATCAGTCCAAAAAGTCGCAAAAGCCAAGCGACTCGACTCGACTCCGCTCCTCTGCTCTGCTCTGCTCACCCCCCCCCCCCACCATCTCATCCGTCGACTAAAGTACTTATTATCCTTGCATGTTGGCTGGCAACGAGCAAAGTGCAAAACGCAATATCGAATGCATTTGGAGGCATCCAACTAAACGCACAGAACTGCAGCCGCAAAGAAATTGCAAAACATTACAAAAAAAAAATGTTGGCAAACGGAGGCGACTCACATGGGGGCAACAGAGAAAGCCGAGAGATTTTCAATTAAAAGGAATTGCTGCTCTATGTGGATTTTTGTGCTTATTAGGCTGCCTCCTCCTCCACCCACTACACTCTACACTCGAAAACCCGTCGCATTTGGTAATCAATTTCAGTTGTTGTCGACTGCTGTGTTGTGTAGACACAATCTTTGCTAATAAGCTGCAATCCATCGCATAGCGCCGACCTCGCTCTGTATCTGTATCTGTAAATGTATCTCACAGTTGCAAAATGCACTTGCATTACACAACAGTATTCAGATTTTGAGCTTTGCGCTGCCAAAATGCATTTGTTGGATATAATTCACGCCAAAATGCTTAGGATGCCGCATTTCAATTAGGACAAGCCACCGCCGCTCTACTCAGCATAAGGATTAGTTTCGTGATTATCTATGGAAATAAAAAGTGTCGCTATGGCACAACAGAAATTGCAACATAGGCAAAATACTGCTGACAATCCTTTGCGAGGACGAGTAGGCGCTACAAAAGGTTAGCCCCGATGGATTTGATGCCTGCTTAAGAGATTGTACAAAAATAAAACCATATTTTTTGTTGCCCTAACATTGGTAGTGCATATACGCTGGAGTGTGTATCTGTGGAAGTATTTGTTTCTTGGTTTCGGTAATGTGCACCATTGTCCCGTTCAACATCAGAGAATTGCCCATGTACATAAGAATTGAATAGACATGTAGACTATATCCCCATAAACACTAAAAAGAACATTTTCGAACATTTTTGACGGACAGTGTTGTCTAAGCAAACTGGATTGAAAAAGCAAAAATAACTTTTCGATACTTGACGGGACTCGCTTAGCTTGTGGGAAATGTATGAACCATTTTATATCATACTTAAAGTAAAGTTGATATGCCTAGATCTTAAATAATAACAATCTCATATATGTACGTAACATGCCCGCATCTTATTTCTTTAATACATATTGACACTATACACATTTAAAATCAGCTTAACTTACATAGTTCTACAGAGTATTTGAGTTTCGGATCGGCGTAAAAACCCAACATTTTTTTGCTCTTTGGGCTAATTCCTCAACCTAGCAGCATCGTAAATTGCATTAAAGCTGTTGTATTTGCGAGGCAAATTTAAGTAGCCCTCGCCACACACAATAAAATCAACAAAAACCAACAGAAAACTGACAAAAACGATGCAAAAATGTAACAAAAACAAGCTGAATGAAGTCGGGGAAAAACTCTTTGACAAAGGCAGGTAGCCCAGGTAGATAAAAAGAACCAAAAGCAAAACTAAGTTGAATGGTGATGGTGTGGCATATATGAATGGTTTGGTCATGCAAAGGATTCGCAGATATCCTAATGCAAAATAAGCGCAAAGGATTAACAAAAGGGACATTTGGCAATGCCTAAGTGCATTTCTTTTTTGGCCATCCCTTCGGCACTCGAATGACAAATGATTGACAACAATTATTTGAATGTGTGAGAAAATACATATTTATGCAGTTTTCCGTCGTTTTCTTGATCAAAAGTGCGCAGACTTTTACTTTCTGGCTGCATTATTTGTTTCCTTTGGCAGCTGAAAAATTGATATTCTTTTGCTGCGATTTTATTGATATGCATTCAGCTCATTTGGCGTTTATTGTTTGGTTCTTAACGTTGGCATCTCTTCGATGCCACCTTTTGACACATTTCAAGAACACAGCCAGCAGCCCCTTGTTTGAATGGGTTAATTTGTATATTTAGTGGACTGCTTGTTGTTTGTCCTGCTGGTTTCTTTCCCCCAAGTAGTCCAGCTACTGCATGAGCAGCTGTCCTTGATATTCAGAACTCACCTGGCTTGAGCATGGGTGGATCTAGTCATAAGGGAATCTTTGATTTTCTCATGCAAACAGAAAAACATACAATGAAATTCGATAGTTTTCTTATGCACCTTTCGAGAAATTTTAGTCACAATCGATAAAGTTTTGAAAGTTTTACTGTTAATCGATATAAAAAATATGTTTTTGGCATATTGTTATTAAAGAAATGTGCTTTTGGATTGAAAGAAACAGACCGCTTATATTTGGTTGCTTAAAATTTTCCTCGATTTATTCGATAGTATTGAAAGCTTTAACTTTGAATTGAAAAAAATATCGAGTGGCGGAACTATCGGTACTATTTCCAGCTCACTGCCTATTATTTATTGTGCCACTGGCAGCATTATTGAATATTGATGCAGTGCGTTCTGCCAGCATTGAAACATAAATCCAATTAATCGTTAAGTCGCCGCAGACAATTTGTGGCACGTTCGTCCTCGGGTTTGCACCTTTTGAGCTGTCGGGGCAGTCAAAAGGAAAACGCAAATCATACCAAAGCCAAAGTCGAATGACGGCATCTTCGTAATCGATATGCGCCCGCATCCCAAAGATGCCCATAACTCATGGCAATGTGCAAAAGTGGATGTATCGCATATCCTGCGCGTCCTTCTGCGTCCTTTGTTTGCCAAAATGAAAGATGCAGCAGCAGCAGCCTGAACACTCTCCTGCCTGCCCGTCCACGTCCTTTTTAACCTTTTGGCCTTTGTTTGCGCATCGTCATCTGGTGCTGCAATCTGTTTTCCGTATCCTCCATGATTAAACATTGCCAAATGCAGCAAAGTCGAAGTTGAAGACTTTGCATTGATATCAGGTGCTAGCTCTTGGCTCCTGCTGACGCTGCTGCTGTTCTTCCTGCTGCCGCTCCTGCTCCGACTCCTACTCATGCTGCTTTAGTTGGCGCGTGTCTATTTGTGGCCAACTGTGATTTGTCGGCTGTGCTATTGTCTGCTTTGAGCCAAGGCTGGGGCGTCAGCTGTGGCCGCCATGTGCCACGTGTGCCTGACCTAATTATAGCCGCAAGATGTCTATCTTGTTGCTATTTGTTTATCTAGCTTAACTTGGATATGCAAAAACAATATACCCTATACTTTGAGTAAACATTATTCAGTTTAGACAGGAATAATTAATTAAATATGCATACATTTGAAATTAACATTCTACTTGAAAAGTTGGAAAAACTTTTCTTTATAAAAATGGAATAATAAGTTTTATTGAAAAAAATTGAGACATTTCCAAGCCTAGTAAAAACATACCATATAGTACATACATTGTATGTATGTAAAAACTGTAAATGTGTGACTAAATCAAGGAATGAAATAATAAGTTCTATTATAAAAATTTAACTTTTATGATTGTTATCTAGTTTTAATATAACTATTAATTTCACTCTTGGTTGAGTGAACTTTTTCTAATTTTCTACTTACTTGGTAAAACAGGGTATCATATAGTCGATAAGCTTTCACTAAATGTTTCTAAGTGGGGTTTCGTCTGCTATTGTTGCATGTCAAATTACCCGCTTAATTATTAACATGTTACTTTGGCCCACATTCGCAGCCTTAGCCTCTTCTTACATACAAGTACTTATGTAGAATATGTAAATGAGTCGATTTGAATTTGAATTGGGCTAGACATTGGTGCCCACATTGAAACTGGAAGGAACTTTATCTCAAAGTAATTTCAATCAAAAAGAAAGAATTGTACTAAATGCAAAAGGCATAAAAAATGCAAAAGCTTTTTAATCAAGCGCCTCAAAGTCGCCGCAGCCAAAGAAAGACGTAAAACAACAAAATAGAACATGAATCCAGCAAAAATCACAAAACTTTTTATTATAATCATCAACATTAACATCTGCATCTGCATCTGCGAACTGTTTTCTGCATTATCGTCGTCTATTAATTCCGAGTAGGGAAACGCCCCCCCTGTAGCGCCTCACTTTATCTCTTGTCGCCTACTTTGTCATTATTATTCTTCTTTTCATTTAAATGCAAGAGAAATAAAACTACTAAAAACCAAATGCATTTTATTATTTATTCATTATGGCAAACTTTTGCTTGGGTTTCATTTTAATCAAACTGCTGCCTGTGCCGACTAAACGGAAGCAGTTGGTCTTGGTTGTCTATACAGACAAAGATTGCCGCGTTCTTATTGGTTCCAGTGCCAGAAACCCGCTCTCGCACCCGCCCCCGCACCTTCTGCCTAAAACACGTACACTTGATTGAGCGATGGGCACACGATAATATACAAGATACAATAACAATGAACGAAACGCAGCGAAAACCAACGGCGAATAAGAAAACTTCAAGGCACATACAAATACACGCACACACACACGCACACATGCATAATTAGAAAGAGCCGGCAATAGAGACGAACTACCACCACAATAACAACTTTACTAAGAAAACTCACACCAGTCAAGTTTTAAGGAGAAGATGTTCAGAAGCACTACAACAACAGTTTGACGACAAATTCGCCGCAGAAACTTACGCAGAGAGCGAAGCGATAACAAAAACGAAGCCGAACCGAAGCCGAAGTTAAACATTGTTCCCCTGCTCAACGAAGACGTCATCGTTGCCTACCTGTGACGTCACGACTCAAGAAGCGCTCAAGGAAACGCAACGACCTTCAACGATTGAGTCGCAGCAAAGAAAGAAAGAAGCCAGCAAGAATGAGCGTATAACGAGCATAAACAGCGATGAGCCGAAGAAGAGACCAAGACTCGCTCACTCACACACGCTCTCACGCTCTCTTTGCGCTCTGCAAATGTATCTTGTAGTTCCTTCAATTTACAACTCAAGATACACTCTCTCATCGTCTCAGACCTGTATCGGTATGTGCATGGATCTGGAACTTGGGATCTGAGCACTGTGCGTTCAGTACAACGACGCGCTTTGTATCTTGTAGTTCGTCGCGTCGAGTCGCAGATACATTTTTTGTTGGATTTCTTAACAGACCATGTGTGGATTAACTCTAATTTGTTTTTGATTGGTGCCAAGGGAGCGGGCAAAACGGAACGTAAGTAAAATGTGCAATTATCTTGGCGCTGCTTTGGTCTTTTGATTTCTGGTTTTTTGATTTCGGGACACTGCCACAAGATAAGCGTGCTCCATGGGGACGAGAGGTGCTGCGATCGACGCTCTGCGCTCTACGCTTGCCTTATCGCTGTTCTCAGTTTGTGGTCTGTCTTGATTTCAGCACTGTTGCTGTATCCGTCCATCTGCTGTTGAAGTGGGCGTACTTCTTTGCAATTAAAGAGGCGTTTTATTAATAACCGAAGCGATACCATCCAGTGGGAATTGCGATTCCAAGTGCTCTTCGACGCTGAGCTGGCAATTAACCAAAAAATAAAAATAAAGAAAACCAACTCAGCGCAGATACAGATACAGAAACAGAAAAAGCAACAGACTCGTTCCAAAAGAATTAGTGTCAAAGTAGAAACAATAAAACAATTAAATGATGCCAGACCGCTAATGAAGCGTAAGTCTGCGTTGCCAAGGGCAAAAGATCGATGAAAAACTAGAATTAAACTGAAGAGACGCTCGAGAAAGCGAAAGAGAAAGAGAACTCAAAGATCAAGTGGAAAACGAAGACCAAGCGCCGCCGCTGGCGTCTTTAAGCTGCGGGCAGTTTCAGTTTCCTGATGACTCAGTGTGTAGAGTTTTTTTTTGACCTAAACGCAGGCCAGCAGAAAGTAAACATCAAGAAGAGGTGGGGAGGAGAGAGAGAGAGAAGAAGAAAAGAGAAGAGCAGACAGAAGGCGGAGAGCAACAATCGCGAGTTGTTGCTGTTTTGGCTAAGGAAGAGGGGGTTGATCAGCAGCACACGCAAGAATGAGAATCAAAATAGAATGGGGGAAATGAAAGACGGCGCTAAAGTACCAGCAGAAGACGAAGAAGTAACAAAGGCGACACTTGAATATTGACGCCTCTAACCCCCCACACCCCTGGTCTTTGAAACCAAACTCTGTTTACATCTGCATATGGGGGCCAAGTGCCCAGCGTGGGTAACTGGCACTAAAGAGGGGTATGGGGTATTGCGGGGGTCTTTGGGGTGCATTGAACTTTAGCTTGGCAGCTGCAACTGTTTTGCTGGCGATCGTCTTTAGCTGCAGATACATAAATCAGATACATTACGTGCAATGCAAATGGAATTCGTTTATCAAATAGCCAAAACTGTTGCCAATTCTAGGAATTCATAGTTGCAAGTGTCTTTTATTATTGTTGTTGTGCTTTGTTATTGTTGTTGTTTAGTATTGTTGTTGCAAATTCGTTGCCAATATGGTTTCTGAGTCGCGTCTTTTCGAGCAAATGTCCAAAGAAGCAAAATTTGGTTGGCAAAAATAAAACAAAAGAAAAGCATAAAAGAGACAGCTGCAATTGAATTACGAATAAACGAAGCACACACACACACATACGGTCAAAGAAAGGAGCGCAGTAAGAAGAGGAAGCAAAAAAGGAGACGACAATGCCGCTGCATGCGACCCAAAACGCACAAGTCAGGCCGCCAGGCAGACGGCAGGCAGGCAGGCAGGCAGGCAAGCTGAGAGGCAGGCAGTGAGGCGGTCAGGGTTGCAAGAGGGAAAGAGAATGACGATGCCAAAATCGAGAAAATGTTGCAAGGCAGCAAAGCAACGAAAACAAGTAAGCAGGATCAAGGACACAGGCTCTGGCTCAGGCTCACAGGCCACAGCACATGTGCGAGTTCAAAGCGAGAACGAGAAAATTGTTACACGTCGAGCGAATGTTCAAGCGAAAAGAAAGGACAGATTAAGGACCAGTTTCAATTCCTTTGTTGTAGTTGTTGCATGAGTATTTATTTATTTCTTCTTTTATAGCTAGGTAGGTTGTTTTTTTTTTGTTTAGGGTTGTTCGGCTAGGACTATGCTAGGTAGCTGCGGCTGTGGATCGCAGGATATGCAAGCCAAAGTGCAAAACAAGAGGGAATTAAGAAAAGGGAAAGAATAACACGCAAGGGAAGGTAGTTAATGGCAAACGAGAAGTGAGAGCAAATTACTCATTGAGTGATATACAAAGGTACAGTGGTGCAAAGTTGTATGAAATGGAATGCAAATGGCACAAATGATCAGTGCTGTTTGTCATCAGACTTTCGAGATTATTGCAGAAATCAGTCAAACATAAAAAAATATGAATTTATTATTTGGTAGAGCTGGCAAAACATCGAAAACATTATTGTCGAAAACATAAATGTTATCGATAGTACTATCGCAACAGTAATAAATAATTAAAAATTATAATTTTAAAACTCAAAGAAAAAGCAAAATAAAATATATTCAAAGCTATAATAGGGACATATTTTCATACAAAATATTAATAAAAAACAATATTATTTAATAATATTTGTTAAAAAATAACAAATTTTTTCAAAACAGAGCTGGTAAAACTATTTTAGTTCAAAAATGAGTACAAATATAAGCCTATTAATAATATATTTCTGTAAAGAATTATACAAATATCACTATCGATCTACGAATGAGAGAATTGAAAACTATCGAAATAATTTATGTTGAGTGTATGATTAGGTTAGTTAATAGTAGGTTCTTATAGAAGGTTAGTAAGAAATACTTAGACTAAAACTATAAGTATGTAATACGTTCAGCAGTTTTAAGCTACATATGTTTGATCATAAATTTATTATCTTTTCGAGCGACTGCAGTAAAAGTATTCCTATCAAAATTGTAATATACGCTAGTGTTCAACACCTGTAATCAAAATGTTCTATATTTTTCTTGCAGGCAGCTGTTGATATTGTCAACAAACGCCGATAAAGTAACTGGATGTTAATGTGACACCAACAGGAACCGCACACGATCAAAATCAACAACGTCATCAAAAGAGGACTACAAAGACAGAAGGACAGACGAGGATCATAAAAGGCTCGTGCCATATGAAGCATTAGGCCATTGCCATTGCCTTCGACTTCGGCGAGCGATTGTCGAGGGGGTTGTTGATAGTGCCATATTGAAGTTTTCAAAGAAACTGCAGCTCATGTGACTGTGCAGCTGACTGACTGGCTAAGGGGACGACATAAAGCGATCCTGCGAGGAGGACAATAACGAAAGAACGAGGACGAACGCTGCTTATCAGCCATGCGTTGCCAACAACGCCAGCTGAACGCTAAGGGTTAGAAACACGCGCCTGCTAGTTGCCTACCCGTTCTTATCTTAAAGCTTACGTCCAGAGGGTGTCGAAAAAGAGCAGATGTGCTGTGGAAAACAAAATATATAAACGAGCTGACGAGTTCACAATTACGCCTTGAGCGACGCTAAGAGGGGGGTAGAAGTCCTTTGCCATTTTTCTAGCCATACAGGACGCGTGCGCGGCATGCGAGTAGAGCAAATTGAAGTGTGCCTTAAAAGCGCCTGAAACTTTCGACACTTGGCTCGATCTCATCAGCTGTCAGTTTGGTGTTTGAAATTCCTGAAAATTTGTTAGTTTAGAATGTCGGCAGATAAGCATTTAGAAATTGTAGAATTCAGCTTGGCAGACGAGAGTGCGGCAAAAATAAAAGCAGCAGCAGCAGCAGTCGACGAGAAAGCACCAAAAACATTTAAAACATCAGAGAAAGAGAACTGCTTGCTGCAACTCTCAACAAACACTGCCACAGCCGCAGCTTCTGCAACTGCAACTGGAACCACTTTAAGTTCTTCAAGTGGTGCCAGGGCAGAACCAGCCACGCCCAGCACCGCCACGGTGCGCCTCTGCAGTCAAGCAGCCGGCCAGGATGCCATTGACGGCATGGGCAATGGAACGGAGCTCAAGTTTCAATCGTATGTGAATGGCAACGGCAATGGCGTTTATAAGATCATCAAGACGCTGGGAAAGGGCAACTTTGCGAAGGTTAAGCTGGCCCTGCATGTGCCCACGGGTCGTGAAGTGGCCATCAAGGTGATTGACAAGACACAGCTAAATGCCAGCGCCAAGCAGAAGCTGTACCGCGAGGTGAAGATCATGAAGCTGCTGAACCATCCAAATATTGTCCGCCTCTTTCAGGTGATCGAGTCGGAGCGCACACTGTATCTCATCATGGAGTATGCTAGCCGCGGTGAGCTGTTCGATCATCTAGTAAAGAATGGACGCATGCGGGAGCGGGAAGCACGTGTCATCTTTCGCCAGTTGGTCTCGGCCATTCAGTATTGCCACAGCAAGTTTGTGGTGCATCGCGATTTGAAGGCTGAGAACTTGCTGCTCGATCAGCACATGAACATTAAGATTGCGGACTTTGGCTTTGGCAACACCTTTGATCCGAATGCCCAGCTGGAAACCTTTTGCGGCAGCCCTCCTTATGCCGCACCGGAGCTCTTTATGGGTCGCAAGTATGCCGGGCCAGAAGTGGACGCCTGGTCGCTGGGCGTGGTGCTGTACACGTTAGTCAGCGGCTCTCTGCCCTTCGATGGCGGCACGCTGAAGGAGCTGCGTGAGCGTGTGCTACGTGGCAAGTATCGAGTGCCCTACTACATTTCCATGGACTGTGAGAATCTAATGCGGAAGTTCCTCGTGCTCAATCCGGGCAAGCGCACCACGCTGAACGCTGTGCTGAGCGACAAATGGATAAATCTGGGCCATGAAGAAGCGGACCGTCTACGCGCATTTCGTGAGAAGCCCATCGACATGCAGGACATTGCACGTTTGGATCAGCTCGTCACCATGGGCTACAAGCATCGCGATATAGCAGCATCCCTTAAATCGCAATTATTTGATGACATCTATTGCAGCTATATGCTTCTGGCAGTGCCTAAGCCACGCAGCTCTCACCCAGCCACGTCAGAGCTAACAACACCTGAGAGCTCCATTTCCATACCCATGCCCGTAACGCTGCCTCCCGAGAAGAGCCTATCAAATACAAATCGTCCTTTACCGCCACGTATTGCCAATGCCTTGGCCTCACCTGCACCAGCACCCAATCCAAATCCGTCTTCAGCCGCAGCCGCACCGCCAGCCAAGCCCACGCGTCGCACACCTGCCCGCAAGACAACCCCCTCGGTCACCAGCACAGCCATAACTCCCAGTCGCAATCGCTCCCCGCAGACGCCGCAGAACAAGCGTTCCGCTGTTGCAGCCGTTGATGTGAAGCCAACTCTGCTCAGCGCACAGCGTCAGCTGGCTCAGGCACAGAAATTGGCCCACTCACCACAACGCTTTCATTACCAAGGCTCCGGACGACGACCCACAACGCTCTACGAGAAGGCCGAGCCAACCACACCAAAAACGGCAACATTGACCACAACACAGGTGCCCAAGTCACCCATGGGCGGCCGGCTGCTGGAGCGGCTACAGACTGTCAATGGTCAACCAGCTAGCTCCTGTGCTGCAGGCAGTGTCACGCCCACACCCACAGCCACGCCCATAGCTGCAGATAAGTCTTCCGACAAGCCATTTACACGCAGCAACGCTGCGCGTGCCACTTTTCACTTTGGTCAAGGACGCAACGCTAAGAATGGACGTGGCGCCCTCAACAGCGAGGAGGACGGTTATCAGGCGCCTCCTTTATCGGCAGATGACACTAAGCCTGCCTCCCGTGTGGGTTTTTTCTCTAAGCTGACGGCACGCTTTGGTCGCCGTGTCAGTCAGCTGAATGAGAAAGATGTCTCGGAGCAGCGAAAGAACCTAACCAAGTAGCCTATGTACAGTAAAATATGCAAATTGATTTTTGCTGTATGCCTCAAATGTAAACAAGTAGATAAAAAGCACAAAAAAAAAAAAAAACAAAAGAAAACCAGAAAATGTAAGAAAGCATCAAGCACAAGCATCAAATGAAAACTAACGTGAAAATTGTTAACTGCTCTTTAGAACTATAAGTGATAGTAGAGTATATATTTAGTTGATATATTTTATAGATCGAAAACGGAGAACATATGCTTACTTTGCAATAAAAAATTATGTCGAATTAATTACGTTCCTAAGTGACTCTCAAACCATGCATCATTATTTTGTTGGTTATTCCAATATTCGCAACATATATTTTGGTACTCTGTTTGTCAAATTGATAACAAAAGTGTTCTAATAAAAATAAGTTCGTTATTTAATTTTCACAATTTTTCTCTTCTTTTTACTCATTTGCATAAAACCAAAATAAAAAATAAAAAATGATATAGGAGTGTGCCCGACTAAGAGACATCGAGTCAAGCAGTGCACTATTTAGAAAGCAAGTTGTAGTTTGGCAGCAAGCAGCACAAGCAAGCAGTGCACTTCTTGAATAGCTTCGTTGTTTATTCTGCTATCAAGGTAAGAATTATGCTATGCAGGCCATCCATTTGAAATTGTAAATGTAATTTGGTTTTTTATTGATTTGCGCGAGTTTGAACAAATAATCCGAAATAAGAAATAAACCTGATCAGATAAACGGACAGACAGATCAACTTTGCTGAAAAGAAATTATAAAAATATAAACTTTTTTGAAAGGGTACAGGATGATCAATTGAGGCATAGCTACATTAATAACAAACGCTATGCCACAATCATAAACTGGTTAGTTAAATAGCAAGCCCTTCTTTTTCTTTCAGATATTACTTTTTCGAATATCAAAACTTTTATACAAAAATTTCAAAAATATGTAAATTTTTTTTTGTGTTTACAGGTGAGTACATAAAATAAAAGCCAATTGATTGACCTAAAAATAACTAGATCCTATACATGCTATAGCATTAGTTAAATATTTTTGAATACATTGAACTTGATAATAAGAAAATGTTACTTTTTTCAAAAAGTAATTTACAAATTTAGAAAAAAGTAAAAAAAAAAACTAAATAATAGCCATTTGAACAATTAGGCTTTTTTTATTTATTTTTTTATTCCTTGGCTGTGCTACATTCCAATAAGTTTTAATTGGAAAATATCTCTATATGAGCTCACTTCACAAAAAACCTAACAAGACAAGAAAAACCAAGTTGGAATGCGCTCTAAACTGAGTCTTGGCACAATGTGTTGAAGGTATTTCTTATTAAATTTATTATATTGAATACATTAACATTCTTCAAAATTTGTATATAGAGATGTTTTGAATCTTTACTACTTGCTTAATATCGTAAGTCTAACTGGAATCATATTGCAAGTAGCTGTCAAATTGCTCAATGACTCTGCAACTGTTCTTCGCACAGCCATTTCAACTCGCGTGTTGTATTCACATTAGGTTACAGTGGGAACAGCTAAAGAGTGTGAGTAGAGTATATACAAGGGATAACAAAAAAACAACTAGAAAACACGAAACCGCAATCATTTTGCACTTTTTGAAATTTGTTAAGCAGCAAAAACAACAACAGGGAAAGCAACAAGAACTGGGCGACTCAATCGGCGTAGGCGTCGAGCAGCGGAAGGAAAAGGCGTTCACATTGCCAACAACATATCCCAATCGCCGGTACATAACAATATCCGGGAAATTCCGCAGAAGGGTGCCGACTTTATGGTGGGAACGAACTGAAACTGAGACTGAGACTGAGACTGAGGGACAGGCACTGCCAAATAAACTAAGGGTGGCTAAGGACTTTAGACTTATTGGACACTTATTGAAAGCGGAAGTAGAGCGTTTAATTTGTTAGTTGGCCGCTAACGGAAGTTTTGGCGGGTCAAGAGGCCAACAGGTAACAGGTCGCACATAAATTATGCATATTAGAGAAATGCATTAAAATGCGTTTTCCGATAAGATTCAACTAGCCTCGAAATGCAAACAGAGGTATTTTATTTGCTTGGAACTAGAGATTGAATGGGGAGGAGCAACGGGACTCGGTACTGTTTGCCCAAAGGGTAACCACAAATCGCGCTGATGATAAAAATCGAAATAATATTTGAAGTGAATAAGCAAATAAAAGAGACTATGCAAACAAATGCGAGTCAATATTTTAACTGAAAACGCGCTTTTGTTGATTAGATATAGTTACAGATACAGATACAGATAAAGCCGCAATCGCGGTTTATTAAGGAATGGAGTGTGTACAAGATTTGATAAATGGTGCCGTTAATCAGTCCAATCACGCACATAGTGATTAGATAACCCATAAAAACTGAAACTTCTTTATTGCTAACTACACTTAAACTGCCATCAAAATATTCAGCTCTTCCTGTCCCCCTAAAATATGCTACATAAACTTTTGGTCGGAAGTTCCAATAAGAAGAAGGCGTCTACCTAATCAGCAACGTCTTTCGAGCAAAACAAAAGCTAATTTGCGGTAAAACTCTCATAACGAGCATGTAAATGAAACCGAAACAGAAACAGAAACAGAAACTGAAGCCCAAAACAGTTCAAAAGTAAAGAAAATAAATGTTAACAAAAGAACATGCGGATTACAGGCAACTTACGAAGGACAGCGTCTTTGCCACAGGACTGCAAAAGGACTCCGAAGCAACTAATTGAGGGTGGATTTGTCTTCAGAATTGGCCCTCAAGTGCCAGACCAACGCCTTGAGTGTGACTTGTGGGTCGCTTGCCCACAAAATTATGTCAATAGCCTCAAAGCAAAAGTTTTTGATACTGGGCGATTTTGTAGTGCACATTGTGTGTCTCTGTGTATGTGTGTGTGTGTGTGTGTGTGTGTGTGTGTGTGTGTGTGTGTGTGTGTGTGTGTGTGTGTGTGTGTGTGTGTGTGTGTGACAAAAGGTTTTCTTTAAGCTTCCAACTGTTGTCGTGCGCACCTTTTTTTCTTGGCACATTTCATTGTTTGGATTGAGCAAATATTTCAAGAAACGCGAGAAGAAAGCAGAAATAAGTGTGGCTAGCTTAAGCGGTTGTTAATGTCAAGTGGGGTCGATGTTGACGTTTATTTTGATGTTGAGATTCATTTTGATTTCTTTTGATTTTTCATCCCGCTTTGCATTCGTTTAAGAACATTTTCTGCCAGTTTCCTTTTGGGCTGCTGTGCATTGTGCTTTTCTCGCCAGCCAATTAGCCGAATTTGTTTTGGCAGTATTTTTACTTTGTACAAATTAACCTTTCTCCAGTTCTATTATTACAGCCATGATTTTTAAGATGTTCTGATTGTTTCATAATAATTCAAAAAACCATATTCTCATAGTCAAGTTCTCCATTAAAGCAGTTTTAATTTGAATTTCTTGTTTAATTTGCTTTTGTTCATTCAAAACACCCTTAATTAATGCCGAGCATATTTGAGCTTCTTTAATACATCTTAGTTGAAAACTATTTTGTCTCATTTTCTGCCTGAGTTAAGCGTTTAATAGTTTTCAGTTTTTGTCTGGTGTAGTTTTACATATTCCTCCGCTTTCTTGCTCAAGTTGGAAACTTTTTCTTATTGGCAAGGGTTCGAAACTTTGCTTTTCGTATTATGCGTCCTCAGCTGAAGTTCACTCTACTGCTTTTTATTTTTTTTTGTGGTCTTTTGGCAGTTAATCAATTTTCTTTTTTTTCTTTTTGTTATTTTTTGTTTTTGCCATTTTCATAGCTTGTAGAAAAGTTTACTAGAGAGACAAGTCTGTGGTTTGTTGTTGGCCAAAAACTTTTAATTAAGAAAACCTTGAAGTGATTTATTGATTAGCTCTCGCTGTCCACATCTACACACAAAAGTTGCTGTGGCCGCCTAAAACTAAGGAAATGCCTTTCCATTCAGCCCCCCCCATTCTACACATTATGTGAACAGCCAATGAAATTTCGACTCGACTTGCAAGTTAATCAGCGCTGTGAACGCCGGCCAATGCGTTTAATGAAAGATAAGTGACAGGCGAGGCGTAGGGTAAGGGGGCTGTAGAAACTGAGACAGGGGGCCAAGCAAAGAGGCAGCCAAGCGACGACGAGCAGCAAATACGAAACGCGGCGAAATCAATTGAAGAAAACGAGCGACTATGGTTGGGAGGAGACACATTAGAGCAGGGGCTTCAAAGAGGAGCGGAGGCGGCTGTCCCCCATGTGACGCTGGCACTTTGGTCTCGTTTCGCTAGTGATTCGCCGAGGCGCGCTGCTTATGGAAGCGCAAAGAAATACACCCACTAAATACACATACACACACACACACACACACACAATCACCGTCACAGTCTGTCCATTGAGCGTAACGAAACTTTGGGGAACAACAGCAACATCAACAACAACATTTATGCATTACGAATTGTTAAGTATTATTATAATTTAAAGCCCTATCTCTTCTGCTGGCCAATACGCAACAAGACACAAAACTGAGTCGCATTCGAGTTCACAAAATGGCGTTTATTTCCGGTCCAACCTACAAGTGACCAGCTATTCCCCCTTAGGCTTCACGCAACAAGCTACCAGGTATTCCCCCTTTAGGCTACACGCTACAAGCTGGTCTGTGCCGCACATTTCACGCCCTACAGAAATCTCTTAATTGTCATCATTATACAAAGATAATCTGCAACCGAAATCAGTGCGTTTCCACCCACCCCCGCTCACAGGTGCACAGCTGTCGGCGTAGTGAAAAACTCTTCGTGACAGTTGAGTCGAACCAACTTAAAACGGAAGTGTTGCGACTGCGGCTGGTAAAGGCCAAAACAAAAAAGCGGAACTACTCTTGAAAGATTTGCGTTGGACATTGGGCCACCTTCGCTGTCACTTTGTCCCGTGCTATGCTGTATGTCTGCGGCTTTTCAGCAGCATCGACAGCAACCAGCAACCTGCGACCGACGCACAGTGGGCCTTTTGACTTCTTTCGCTGTGAAAAATCTTTGCTCTTGGGTCAGACAATATTTAAAAAGTAAATAGCAGGAAATTAACATAAATGTTTTAGTCTTAGTTTTAAGGTTGACAAACTATGATTTTTATCATTATATTTATTTATATATATTATTTATTTACTTGTAAATCAGGATAATTTTGTTTATTCGAGCAATGTATAAATATTTTTGTTATTATTATTCATGTATTAACTTGCACACGCAAGCGTTGTAACCGTTTGTATGGGATTCGTATAAAGTAAAGAAAGAACCAGAATAGAAAATACGTTGCGAATCCTGCTAAATCCCAGTAAATCTTTGATTCCGAATGTTGAGGTTTTTCTAAACTTATTTTGTATTCTTTTTTTCTATCATATCACTATGATTATATATCACTATGATTATGATAGATTTTATACTCTAATTTTAAGTAATTAATTAAATTCCAAACTAGAAATTCAGAGTTGAATTTCTGCAGGGTTTTAGTCTCAGTTTCTTTTACCTAATTTTAATTTATCCTAACGCCAAATCAAATAACACTCCTTGTAAAAAGCATGATTTTCAATAGTTCAAGATAATACTTTATTAGTAATTTTCCATATTTTTTTTAGTATACATTTTTTTGCAACTAGTTACGGTGCAACGACCCCACAGTGCGGCATCGGAACTTTGCTTCATGGCCGACGATTTTACCTTTTACTGTTGTTGCTTTCTCGCATATTATTAACTTTTTGTTATTTTTTATTTGTATTTATATGTTTTTATGTCGCGTTCCCCCTTTTGTTGATATCGGTGCTTGGTGCGTGCTATATGGAGAGTTGCTTTTACAACTTGTTGTTGCTGTCCATAAGGGAGGGTGTGAGTTCTGCTTGAGGGTGTGCCACTTGTTGGTGTTGCTGCTGCACGTGGGAAATGAATATTTGCCGTTTGCTGCAAGTCAACTCAAAGCTAGTAAGCTTCCGCCTTGCTTATGCAACAATTACAAGTGCTACACATATGTATATGAAACTCTAACGATTATTCGTGTAATGCGATGCTTCAATGATTTTTTCATTTGAGACACTTAAAAACGCGAGCATGGTTAATGGACAGGCCTAGAGATCAACTCAAACATCGATCCAAAGCGAAATCGAAATTGACAAACAGCACGCCAAGTGCACGTGCATCCGGTTGTGGGCATGGGGGTTGGGCGTATTTTAGAATTATCTTGAATACAACAGTTTCGTTATTTAGTTTGTTCTATGAAGGTAACTGATATTGTGATACAATAAAGTCATCACAACTGTTTTTTTTGTTATACTCTTGCAAAAGATATTATTATTTTGACCCGATATGTTACGCTTTATCAACTCAGAATTGGTACGTTTGGTCAAGTTATCTTGAAAAACAACATATTTGACCAATTCGTTCCTATGATAGCTATATGCTATATAGTTCGATCTGGAGCGTCTGACATATGTAGCTGCAGCAAAAACAATTATCTGTGCCAAGTAACATCAAGATAGGTTCGAAACTGAGAGACAGACGGGCATGGCTAGTTCAACTCGGCCATTGATGTTCATCAAGAACATATATACTAAGTAGGATCAGGGACGTCTACATCTTGACAAAATTGTAATACTCACTGCAAGGGTATAAAAACAATTCGTATTTGTATGGATGTCTATCTATCTAAGCTTGCGTTTGTGTTTCTAGAATCTAGTTACATATTAGATTATTAGATGGATGCTCATAATCGTACTTAGTCGCAGTCGTAGTCGTAGTCGTATTCATGCATGGCGCACACAAAATACGAAATAAATTACACTTGATTATCTTGTTGCTCGGCTGCATGTTCATGTCCAAATTAGCAACAAATACAAAAAAAAAAACAAAGTGTAGAGAACTAGCTGGACTGATAGACGTATAGACAGACAGTCGCTGGGCATGTGTTGATATTCTACAAGTCATTTGCTGACTTAATTTTGAAAGCGAACAGCGTGCGCGATCGTTTGAAATTGGGCCAAAGAGGGTGTAGGGGAAGCTATTGGGATCAGATCGGAACGGAACAGAACTGAACGACAAATAGTACTATAGATAGGTTCGGGTCGGAGTCGCGGCTTCTGCTCAGCGAGGCGTGCAACTTTGTCCAACGCTTAAGTGAACGACTGCCATTGGCCACTGGTCAGACCCAGACCCAGACTTGTGCTCATGTGTCAGTGTGTGTGTGTGTGTGTGTGTGTGTGTGTGTGCTTTATTTAATTCTAGATAATCATAACGACTTGTTGCTGTAGTTAGCGTTACTAGATGTTGCTGTCTGTGTCGCTGTTCTGCTTTTTTTAGGGTAATTTTCTTTTTGCAATTGAATGAATTTGCGTTGTAGTCGCGTTTTTTTATTGTTTAGTTTCAATAAAAGATTACTCGGTCCCCAGATGGACGATGCTAGATGTGTATTTAGATGGTTTCGCTTAGCTGCAGCTACAGCTGCCGAGCCAGCGAACACTATTAATGCCAGAATTTTCACTTCCGTTCTTAAAACGATTTCCGGTCATGGCTTCATCTATTTGAAACTTGTCAGTGCATGGCGAGCAGTCCAAACTTTCCACATGACATTTTCAGCTCCATAAGAGAGAGGCTGAGATGTGTGGCACGTGGCACGTGGCAGGGGCAAGTAAGTGGGCAAAGCGGTCGCTGTGCTAAATATTTTATGGCCAAAACTTTCTTAACGCCGCTCAACTTTGCAAAAGGAGCCCGAGCAAGTCCTGCTGGCTCTCTCTGCTAGTCATTGTGGCTGGTTGGGCATTGTGCGCCTAAAAGTCAACTTTAATTTACATTTTTCATAAGTAGCCTTAGGTGCACTTACTTAGGCCGACATAAGAGCAGCCAAAGAGGCAGCAAGTTCTCATTTTGCTGTTGCACATGGCAAATATGAAAAGAAAACTGGCAAAGTAGCAGCAGCATCAGCAGCATGGCCCACACAAAGCAAAGGGAGCAGAAGTGGCAACACACACACACACACACACACACACACACACACATGAGGAACAGACGGCAGCAACAGGAGCAGAACTCATGACTCAAGCAGCCGGGCCAAAGTTGGGCACTCGTTGTTAAAATTAAACAAAACACACATAGCAATAGCAACAACAACAACAACAACAACAACAACAATGCTGAAGCATACAAAGTTCATAATAAAGAAAAAAAAACGCTAAACATACAATTGATCGACTATAAGATACTATTTGCAATTTTCTTATTAAGTTTAGTATGCAGTTATTCAAAAAATATTAAGACTTATATGGTGTAATATAATTTGTTATTAGCAGATATAATATAAAAAACAGTTATTAGAATTATGAATTTGTAGCAAATATTAATCAACATTTTCATTCAGTTTTCTCTCTTAAGTAACAATTTTAATTTTTAAATTTTAGTAAACATTTTGCTTTAAAATTTGTTGATCTAATTTGATTTTCCCCAATTCTTGCAACAAATGTTGAACCATTATATTTTTTAATTTTTTTTAACACTTTCTGTTAATTCTTAATTGAAAATCGTTAATTTACTTAATTTTAATTTTTAAATTTGCAATAATTGTAAGTTCCACGTGCTGACTGCAATTAGTTAACATTTATCAAATAATTAAATTAAATTTGATTCTAGCATTATTTTCAGTTTTTGTTACTAGAAAAATGGTTAAAAATAATTCTAAAAATTTCAAAATTAAAAATTCCAAACATAATTCGGGCTATACACACTATTTGGATTAATGAAACTTACTTGTATAAGGCAAAGGGTATACGAAATGTAGAAAAAACTCATTTACACGGCAGCAACTTGCGTGGAGAAGGCGAATGCCAGCAGCAACAACAACAAGAATAACAAGTATAACAAGAACAACAAGAACAACAAGAATAATAATAACGAGGCCTGACCTGGGTTGGGTTGCGTTGGGTTGGGTTGGTTTGGATAGGTGGCAATGCTTAAGACTTGTTTCCTTGTATTTTGTCATTTAAGCTGAAAATAATTGCAACTGCTTGTAAATGTTGCACGGCGACAGCAATAACAGCAACAACTAACTGCGTCTGCTGTCAGCAGAAGGATAACATGGGGCATCATTACACACATACTCATACAGATGCAACTTCAGCAATTTCCGCTTCCGTTGCTGTTGCGTCTGCCTCAAGAGGCAGCGCCTAGCCCAACCCCAAACCCAAGCGCCTCGTCTTCTTAGTCAGCATCAATTTATATGCTACACATATTGCAACAGAAAGAGTCAGAGAGAGAGAGTGAGTGTACGAAAGATAAATGAAAAGAAATGGCAGTCAACGTTGCGTTAAGAGTACCTAAAATTAAAACGGACACAGGGCATTGCTAACCATGCATAACACACAATATCTCCTTATGCCCCATCCAGATTTCATCCCCTGTGCTGCATCAACGTCACTTTTCTTTGCCATTTCATCTTAAGTAGCACACAAATAAGAGTAAACAAAAGCAAACAAACTGTCCAGGAGTGGGAACTTACAAAGGCGCCTCTCGTCTCCATATATGAAGAGATTGCAGCTACCAATCCTATGCCCCTCCCCCTCCCTGCTGTTTGTGCATGTGTTGACTTTCTAATTAAAAAATGAAGTCCACTCGGATACAAAAGCTTTTCATTTGTAGAAGATTTTCAGTCTTTGGTCAGTCTATTGGTGCTTTGACTTAAAGGTAGCTGCCTTTTATATCTAAGTACTTACCAAAATTTAAGCGGCTTTCTCATTGGATAACTTCTCGATATGGTGTAACCTGCAAGTAGAAAGCAAACAGTTGCACGTGGCGCAAAACAATTTTTGGATTAGTAATTTTGTCTTTTATTTGGTGATTTTAAAGCTGCAATTTGAAAATTGTATTAGCAAAAGGTTGTGTCTGAAGTTGAGCCAAGAAAACTAAACGATTTGAACTTGAGATGAGCCTAAGTTTCAGCCTACAGTACATTTACAACTCTTTTTAATTAATTAATGTTTATCGTTTGATAGGGTTAATGTTTATATGCCATTTGGCATGTCTTTTTTGTGCAATCATTTCAAGCTGCAAGTTTGAAAATTCAGTATAATTAAAGCAACTAATAGACAAATTTATACCTGAGTGCTGAATATATTTTCAACTCGAGTCGATGTTTCTATCAACTAATGATAGGAAAATTTCAAATCTGCTTGGTTTATTTAGAAAATTAATATAAATAAAGCAAATTTCGGCATAAAGTTCTAAGAACGCACAACGAATTGTTTTTATTTTTTAAGAAATATTGAATTATTTAATATAATAAATGAAATGAAAATCTTGCTGCTTTTCTATTGAGTTCATTTAGTTTGCAAATGCAAACTTTGTTTTTCAATGATAAATGGCTGTCTATCAAAATATTTATATTTGAATTGACACAAAAGATAACTAAAATCTGAGTTTGTTTCAAGCTCATCGTTAAGTGTTTGTAGCCTGTTTATTCAAGTTGGGGCTATAGTTTGATTAAGTATACGTATATTATAGATTGTTCATTTGTTTCTTAAGTTTTTGTTTTGTTTTGTTTTTTGCACCAATACCATTTGCGATATTTTACCCTTAATTAAAGATTACATAGCCATTGGCGTTTTCAGGCAGTGGAAAACTGCTTCAGCGTTACTTCAGCGTGGACAGATGGCGGACCCAGCGGCGCTGCCTGGATGCCGCCATGTCGCCCCCATGGACTGGACACTTGCCACAGTCAGTGGCAGTGGCAGTGGCAATAGCTCTTGGCATGACTTTGCCTGAAGTTGAAGCGAACGTTGCTGATGATGTTGGTGGCACATTTTTTGTTGCCGTTTCGTTTAAAACACAAAATTTGCAATTTAATATTTTTGTGGGGGGGCAGGTGAAACACGAAACACGTTTTAAGGGGTCAAGGGTCAACACAAAATCACTGAAGCGCTGCGGGCAACTGAGGGGTCAAGAGCGGGCGTCACTAAACACTTTTTGTTTTCATGTTCATTTTTGATGAAGTGGCAACATAATTTGATTTAAGGCACAGCCGCGTTGCATGCTACATTTTAGACGTTTTGCTTGTTGCCATCACTTTACGCACCGCCGAAAAGTAGGCTACACTTTTTTTGGTTTCTTTTTTTATAACTTGTGGTTTCTTAATTTTATTAATTTTTTTTGTTTTTGGTTTTGTCAGTTACATATTTATGTCGTTTGTTTATTTTATTTTATATATTCTTTTAGTTAAAGGTTCAAAAACTCTCTTTAACACATTTTATATATATTTTTTTGAATTTTGTTTCGTTGCCGCAGCGCTTTTAAATATTGTTGTTAGAATTTAGATTTGTTGTAATTGCATTTCATGTGTCTTTAAATTTTGAACTATGTTCGTAATTGCCTGCTTGCTAAATTCTGAATTTCTACAGACAATGAGAAGAAGTTTTAATAATTTGATAAATTAATTACTTTTTTTTTGTTGTCATTAAAATTGACTAAATTAAAATCTGCATAATTTTTGATAAGTAAATTAAATTAATTTTCAAGTAACATTTCAGATATTTTTTGAGATGTAAAGACAATAACTAATCAATTAATTTTGTTTATTCTCATGCAAATTGATAAAAAAAAAACTACACAAAATATTTGATAAATAATTTAAATTGTTTTCAAATTCAAAACAAAATGATGTATTAATATTTATTTAATAATTTTTTTTTTTTGTCCTGAAAATTGACTAAATTATAATCAACATCAAATTTTTGATTTTTCTGATATTTTTTGAGATGCAAACAAAATAATGTATAATTTTTTTTTTTTAATTAGTCAGAATTTGCAGTAGTTTTGAGTTTTTCTTTATATTGTAACACTTTTCTTATTTTAAAAATAGTTTATTATTTTTGCATATTGTTTGAGAAATATTATTCATTTAATATTTAAGACTTCATAGTTTGGCACTGTTTCAATTAAGTATATTGTACTTTTGCGTTTTGTCATTTAGGTTTTAGCAGGTAAAAAGTAAAAAATTTTAATTATTTATATTAAATGGACTATTAATTAATTAAAGCTAAAAAACACATCTTATGCTTTGACAATGTCTTCAGACATACCCACGAAGTGGATGCTGCCTTTGCCAAACTACAACTGACTACCTGCCTGACCAACTGACCAAAGGTTGTCTGCCTTTCTAACTGGCTGCTGCTGTTGCTGCTGCTGCTGACTATGTTGCTGTTGTTGCGGCCTCAGAGGCCACGACACTGACGCTGCGAGCCAAGACGATCGAATGTCTCACAAGAAACGAAGGCCAAACGCTTTTATATTCGTCTGTAAAACCCACTTTGTGTATGTGTGTGTTTGAGAGTATTTATATAAAATTAGGCAAATGTGTGTATTTCAACTATATAAGTAAGTGTGTGCTTGTGTGTGTGAAAATCCAAGCCACAGCAGCAGTTGCTGACTAAGTTGAGCAGCGCTGCGGCGAATCGAAGGCGCTCCTTTTTTATGCTAGCCTATCTGCCGGCAACTTTATTTGAGAGTTTAGATAATTTCCGGCCGAAGTTTTTACCCCGATAAAAGTCAAGACGCAGTTGCTACCAATGCGCAGCAAGCGGAACTGCGTGACAACTTGTCGTATGCGCAATGCTGCCCACCACCAATGCCAGCAACAGCCGCAAGTGATTGTGTGTGCGTGTGTGTGTGTGGGTGTGTGTGTTTGTTTGTGCTTTTGTTTGTTTGTATGTGGTTGCCGCTTTGGTTGGCTAATCGAGCGCCTATTTGCTGCCCGCCTAGATGTATGCAACATATAAACTCATCTCGATTTCAACTTCAATTTCAATTTTAAACGACGACTAAAACTTTCACGTACCACAAACAGCAGCGAAACACTTGTATTAATTACAAATAGCGATCTATAAATCTTTAAAATTATTTATTTATTCAATTATTTTTTTTTTTTGATTTTCGATTATTTATTTAATTTATAAAATATTTTAATTTGCTTTTTTTTTTTTAATTTTTAATAGTTATTGAATTTGGTTGTTTTAAGCATTTTAATTTATTTAGCAGTTGCTTAAGCACTGTATCTGCTTTAATATATATTTATTATTATTTAAAATATTTGATTTTTGTTTTTTTTTGTTTTGTTGATTATTTTTTATAAATTGGTTTGAATAATTGTATGCATTTGTATTTTACACAAGTCGAGGAGGCGCTCGTCAACGTCGTCAGTCTGAAGACAGAAACGCCAAAGCAAAACTTCTGCCAGCGCGCGTGACTAGGAACGTACTGAATTTTGTATTCTAGAATATAAAAGTAAAATGCTTGGCTTGCCAAATGCCGAAAACCCAAAGACCAAGGCGCTGCTGCAGCTACTGCTACTGCTGCTGCTGCTGCTACGGCGACGTCAACGTTGTGCCCACATAAGTATGCAACACTTTCTTGCAAGCAAGCAGGAACGTCGTCGTTGTCGTTGCTTACTTGCTGGCTTGCTTGCTCCTACCTAACGACGTCTGCATGCTTACTTGTTTTTTGTATATACACAGAGAGACAGACTCACACGAAGAGCGCATTTAAATATATGTATATCTATATCTATATAATAATATATATTATTTATATATGTATTAGGCGGCGTCGCAGCAGCAGCAGCAGCAGCTCAGCAGCGGCAGCAGATAATTTCCTATACGCAGGCGGCAGTAAGTGTAAGTAAGTGTGCGCTTGCTCACACACCGACACACGTACACACACGCACACATACCTAGACGAAGAAACACTGCAAGGAAAGAGCCGATGATAAAATGTCCTCACGAGCGAGGCGACGACTGAACCGACGAGCACGAACGGCGAGGCGAACCGTACGCGCGCGTTGCTTAAGATGAACTAGAAGAAGCAGGCAGCAAGCAAGCAGCAGGCCTGTTACAGAGAGACGCACTCACACACACACACACACATACACACAGATACACAGCCACAGACAGACACCCGCACAAGCCGAAGCCCGAAGGATAACGATAACGATGATGACGCCGATGTGTTAGTGTTGCTGTTGCTGTTGCTGTTGCAGGCTAATGTAATGCACTCACACACAGACACTCAAACACTCAAACACTCAGGAGGCAGATGGAGAGAGGACGCAATTAGAAAGCAGTGCCGCACGAAGCAGCCGAAAATGTTGTTGCCACAACACGAAGCTCAAAGGCTGTGCAGTCTTCGTGTGCCGCTGCCGGAGAGCGAAGAGAGGATGCTAACTTGTTAGGAAGTGAGTTATCTGAATCTGAAAGGAGAAGTCTCATCAGCAGGATGCAAAAAGGCACCGACTGTTGAGTGTGGCAGTATCATGTTGTTGTTCTATCTGATTTCTCCTAATGTCCTTTTTTATATTTTTAACACACATTTTGCTTACCAGTTCGTTGAGTTTCAGAGCATCACGTGTGTCAGTTTGGTATAAAAAAAAATGCAAATTTTAGTTTTTGATTTGTTTGTTTTTGCATTTGATGTTGTTCGTGTTTCTCGCGATGTTGTCGTATAAAAAATACATATATACAAATGATAATAATAATACGTATATACTTATAAAAATGTTGCCAACAATCTTTTTGCTTTGTACTTTAGATTTTCCATTTGAATTTTGTAGTGTTTTTTTTTATTTTGTTTTCGTTTTTTGTTTTATATATATTTTTTTTTTTTTTAAACAAAATAAAATGTTTATGATGTCTTTTTGAGCGTTCAACGTAAATGCAAAGAGTCAAAATGAAATAAACTTGGGAACCGTTCAGAGTTTTTTTTTTCCTGATAACTTGTCGAGATCGAGATTCAGAGAGTTTTGTCTTGATCGAAATAGCACTTGAAAATTGTTCCAACTTTGTAATTTTTTGTTATCGCTTTTGAAAACCGGCAAAATGTGTTTTACAATTAATTTGTATTTTTTTGTAAATTTTCTTTTCTGAAAAGTGTTTTGGCTTTTGCTTTTGTTCAAGGATAGAGTTCGATTTATGTATATATGTGCATTTATAATACACATATGAATAATTTTTGTATGATTTTGTTGCTTTTGGTTGATTGTATTTTGTTGTTTTTGAGTGCACGCAAACTTAATACTTAAAAATAAATGAAAACGTAATTGAAAAATCCGAAAATAAAAATTTGTTTGTACGACGACGTTGATGTGAAGCTTTGTACTAAAAATGCGAAAAATTATTTCGCCGCGAGTAGGCCGAGGACGCCGCGTCGCACAACAACACAGTGTGTGTGTGTGTGTTTGTGTGTTTGTGTGTTTGTGTGTGTGTGTGTGTGTGTGTATGAGGGTGTATGGGTGAGCATACATATACATTGGCAGGCAGCCCCAACAACATTGCAAAAAAATTGTTTCCCGCCGCAGCCGCGAAAAAATACGCGAGCGCAGGACATTGGCAGGACATCGGGTAGCAGCTGTGGATTTGCAAAGCCAGCGGCAGCAGCAGAAACAAAACACACACAAAGCGAGCGACCCCCCCCCTTTTCAGTTTTTGCAAACAAAATCGTCGGCAGCGCTGCCTCCCCCACAGGCATTAAAATAAATGCAAAAACAGGATACAGACACACATACACACATACATACACACATTAGGGGGAGCACACAAAAAAAAACTCTCTCTTTGAGCTAGAGTTAGTGCGCATTTCAAATACATGGAGGGGCAGACAGCAGCGGCAGCAGCAGCAGCAGCAGCAGCGCAGCAACAGCGACGCCTGCTGCGACGCCGACAGCGATTGCGAGTTGGGGCAATAGAATAAAATGGAGTATGGGCAGTGCGTGTATGTGTGTGTTTGTGTGTGTAGTGGGAGACAGCTAAGGCAACCCCTGCAGATATGCAGCACTTTTTTTTTTCAAACAAACTCAATGCGCTTTGCATCTTAAGATTATGCACACTAATACCAAGTAAATTCATAGTACTCTTATATGCAACTGTATTAGTTGAGATACATTTTGTAAATTTATCTAAAAACTTGCGTGTTTTGGTGTCCAATTAAAATGCTTGGCACTTTTTGCCGTCGGCAGCTGAAAAAACTCGCGGCGAACTTTTCATTGGGGAAATTCTTACATTTGGGCTAACATTTTGTTCTACATATATAGAAACTTGTGTAAAAGTGTAAAAAGACTTTTGTATGTTATAATATTTGCTATAATGTTGCATTTACATGTTACTTTACACACTTGCGTAACATCTTGTTGCATGTAAATAATAAACCGTTGTAGCACGTGCTTGGAACTGCGAGATAAATGAGCTAACAAGTAGTTTGTAATAAAAATGTACTTGAAAGTGTAGGAAATTTCAAACATTTTTCTACATTTCAAGTGTAAAGCATAAAGCTTATGAAAATTAAATAAAATTAAAAGAAAAATATCTGCATTTTGTGCTTGTTTTCTTTGTCACAATATTTGAAAATAATAATATTTATTTGAAATATAATTTATGAAGCGATCACCTACAGGACAATTTACAGATGTTATTTATCCATGGCAATGTTAAGATTCTCTCTCGTGTCCACAGCTAATGCTGGCAGTCTGAAGCGGCAGTTGCGGGACGGTTGCGGGGCGCAGCGCGTTGCCAATTTTGGCATTTTTGTCTGCGTCGCCGTCGCCGTTAACAAAATGCGATGCGAACGATCCGAACGATCCAATTGATCCGAATGATCTAAACTTGGTGGTGACTTATACAATTGCAATTGCAATGTGTCAAAGTATCTGTCGAATTGAACCAGCTTCAATTTATATGCGTACATGAGAACGCAAACAAAAATTGCAACTATATTTATTTTGTTAATTAGAAAAAAATTAAATCAAAATCTTTGGTTTAACTTTATAGTTGAGAGTAGTTGTTTAGTTTTCGATGAGGCAGCCATTTGGAAAGATTAACTTAAACGGTGAGCAGACGACGACGCAGACTTTAAAAAGGATTAAGTGAGAGTACGATTTGGAATTGCTTTGATAAAAACTGATTTCAATTTAGTTTGATTTAAATATTAAAAATTAATTTATATTTAATTTATGCTGTGCTTGTCATTCTTATTCTGCATGTTATTTGTTATAGTTGTTATTTTTCATAAAACTCTATTAAATATTAAAAATCAATTTTATGAAATGAATTTATTTTTGTATATTTTTTTATTGGAGTTGCTGCATTTCAAGTGATTTTATTAGAATTTCTTTTTGTTGTAATACACACGCACAGACACAAACACTCACGGCCACGAACACTCGTTGCTTTATTATATATATATATATATATGAATATATATACATATATATATATTTTATTTCATTTATTGTATATGAATAGTATTTGACGACACTCAAATCTCAATGTGGGCAACGACGGCCAATTTGATGGCGGCTTCGGGGGTGTAAAACGCGCGCGCACTTTGCATCCATCTACATATATATAAATATATATATATATATATATATAGTGTATTATATATATATATATTTTATATATATAATAATATGGGTTTTTCTATATGTGAATGCGAGTGTGTATAAGTATTTTAGAAAATAAGCAAGTCCGAAAATGAACCGAACCGTCGACGACTTGGACCAGCTCTGTCTCTGCCAGGACTTCTCCACGGAACGTTGGAGCGTTGAGTTGCCCGTTTACCGTTTGCCACTCGGCAACTACTGCTGCTGCTGCTGCTACTACAGCTACTGCGTACGTTTTGTGTCCTTTTGCTCGGTGCGTCGAGCCGAGAATATAAAAAAAGCCGTGTTGGTACTTAAAAGACGTCCAAAAGCCGTATGCCAACTACCCGCACGCCCGATGCCGATAGATCTGCGATGCGTTCGGCGTTCCATCAACTTGCAACCAGCTACCAACTACCAGCGACCAACGACACAATACGGCACAAAACATAACACGGACGAGGACGACGCGTACATGGTTCTCCCCCCTTTCACGTATCCAACTCTGCAACAGTGCAGCTCCAGCGGCGACCGCCAAAAAAAGCTGCCAGACGCGCGAAATGCAGCGGGGGCAGAGGTACTCAGGCTCTCAGGATGCCCAAATCGTCCCCTTGCTAAACAACTGCTATGTAAAAGTATCTCTGATAAGTTTTTTTCCTTGCTCAAAGTTCGCGCGCGCGAATCTCATACACATATACAATAACAGATTGGGAGAGTAGTGCGCTCTATATAAAGCATCTATATACAGATTGGCGTCGCTGCATTGAACGCACATTGAACGGGCGGCTGGCGTCCTATCCTCCCCCCCCATCCCCCCTCCACCCTTTTAAAAAAAAGTGCTCGTCAAGAAATAGAAAAAACTTGGCGCTGACTCTACGCAGTGTCTACGCGACCACACTTCCGTTAGGTCAGCCACTCAACCCACTCAATCCACTCATGCCCACCACACCCACATTGGGTCTGCCTACTGAGCCGACCAACCACGCACCACGTACACGATAACGACAACGACAACGACGAAGAAGTGCAGCTGCAGTCAGTGCGTGTGGGGCATGCAACCCACTGCCTATCTGCCACCCAATCGAGCCAGACAGCCGCCTCGTCCTGCTCATCATCATGGTCATCGTCATCGCCATCGCCATCGCCATCATCGATGCAGCATTGCAACGCACAGAATCAGTTGTCGGGTGTGAGGCATCCTTTAGCCAGTTGCTTGCTGCACGTGCTGAGTCTCCACGAACAGCTGCTGTTGCTGCTACGGCGGAAGCAGCCATGTAAAAGTTACGAGCCTGGTCAAGTAAATAAACGGTAGCGTTTGCAGGTTTGGGGGCATTTGGGGATGTTGGGGAGTAGGCATAACTTCTAAAAATAAGCCGAAAAGAGACAACAAAACAAAAAAGAAGCAACGACTACTTGTGTGTGTCTGCCTACTCCCGCATTCAATGTCCTGCCTCGCACTTCAAGTGCATTTGCATTGCATACTTTTTGGGGCGGTGGACTGCAATCTTTCTCTTGCTCTCTCTCTTGCTCGCGTGCTGGCTCTCTCGCTGCTGCTCTCTGGCTGCCGGTGGACACTCACACGAACTTTGCTTTGCTGCAGCTCCTTTTTGGCCATCTAAATTGTGGTAAGTGGACGTCGGCAGCGACGTCAACGTCGCTGTCATGTACTACAAACACAGCAGCCATACAGTTGGTAAATGTACAGCACCCCCCAATGCATCCCCTCTTGGCCACTATCTTCTAGTTGGCAATTGCATTGCATGCATTGCAACATTTCTCCAGTTGGGGAAATGCAAATGCCGCTGCCAGCTGCACTGCGCATGTCCTTGTTTACATTATATGTCTGTGCCCCAAACTTGGCGTCGTTGACAGCCGACGATTGCATCTGTATGCATGTGCATGTGCATGTCCATGTCCCTGTTTGCCAGTGTATGGGAGAATGTAGAAAAGCAAAAAGTCTACTACTACAAATAAACCTACAGCTCGGCAGTTCCTTGTATACACATACAACCAGCAGCTTCCTCACGCCTGCCTGCCAGCCTGCCCGCCTGCTGCAAGTTGCTGCTGTGTGCTGCTGCTGCAGCTGAGCGCCGTCACTGAGGATACCGACGAGCCGAACTCCGAGGACGAGAATAAAAACGAGCCCGAGTCGAAGTTGGAGTCGACTTGGTTGGAAGGTAATGGTATAATGTTTGGTGTCCAAATAAATGATCATTGCCAAGTGACAAAATTATTTGATCAACTTTTTAATTTGGTTTATGTTTTTGTCATTTTTTGAGGAATTTTGAATGTAATATGAAAAGGGTCTCTAGAACTTGAGGTTTTTATTATCAGATAATGTTTGTCTGTTGTAGAAACATATACTTATTTTTGAACGTTTGATCAAATTTGTAAGTATTTTTTTAGTTTTGAGTAAAAAATTAAATAATATTAGGAAATTTTTTATTTGTAATGGAAATTACAATATTTTCTAAAGTCGATCTGTTTTTGATTTTTGAATCTAAGAAAATGAATGTATTTCAATATTATGAGACTGAAAACATTAATGAAGTAGAATTTTAAGAATCAAAGTTGTTTCCATTAAAATAAAGAGATATTTTATGAGTGTGTTTAGGAATCAACTGAGACAATTATTTGACTAGATTTTTGTTATAATTTTTGTTATTTGAAAAAATATGATATTAAAACAATACGAATCTGTGTTGTCTTTTAGGATTATTTAACAAATATTTAAGAACATAAAACGCATAATTATTGCATAAATTGGGTATATTCTTAATTATTTAAGAAATTAAAAGAAAATATTGCATTTTGATCGGTACAAGATCTAAGACCTTAAACGTTGCTTAGTGTTTTTCAACACTTTTAGGCAAATTATTTAAATTTTTCTTATCAAAATATGATGTAGGTTTTTTTTCGTTGAGAAAAGATGTTTACAGATGTTAAATACAAACAATTATATATATGTTTTTGGACTTACCAGTTAATTAAAATATATCGAAAAAATATCACATCCCAACAATTTTTGATATTAATTTGTTTGAGTTCCTAAATTTTGTTACTAAACGATTTTTGATTTTGATTTTAGTTTTTTTTTTTCGTTTTGTAATTTTTTTCTATATTTTCTTACGTTTTTTGTTTTTTTTTGTTTTTTTGTAAATAATTATAATAAAACTTTTGCACTTGTAAAATTTTGTCTCTAATTTGCTGATTCGTTAATTTTTTTTGCTTTCATAGACTTTTTAGTTGCTTCAAAATTTTCAGGTAATTTCGTAGGTTTTGATTTAAATTTCTATTCAAATTTGAATTGGTATTTTTTTTAAATTTGTTTTACTCGCCCAAATATTCGACGCCAAAATGCACAATATAAAATGTTAATTAACTAAAGAGTTACGTCTGAATTTGTAGAAAACCAAAAATTTGCCGTTAGGTATGGACCGAGACGAACTTGTATGACCGAAACTTGGAAAACTCAACTCGAGACGAGATCAAATTCAGACGTTTTAATTTTGCTTCAAATCGGAATCGGTGCGGAACTAAAACTGGAAGTTACTTCTGACTGTTACTGCTGCCTGCTTTTTATATCTGAATTCTGTATTAATTAGTTAGTTAGTGTAACTAGTTATTTAGCTTGACTTGAACTCTTGTTTGTTTGTTTGTTTGATGTTGTAATTGTATTTTGACGAACAAAATGTTGCTTTAACATGCGTTGATGTTGTTGTTGTTGCTTATCATATTGGTAAAAATGTTATTTTGTCTATTTGATTATTTGTTGTTGGCTGGCTTGGTTTGTAGTTGGTTGTTTGGAAATTAAGAAAAAACTGCCTACATGCTAACGCCGGCGTTTACATTGTCTTTGGCTTGTGCATGGATGGCAGCATGGGGTCTGGGGCGGTCTGTGGCATTCAAGATGGTGTCGCGGTGCTCAGTAACGGCACCGGTGCCGGCACCACCAAAGTGGTGCGCCTTGGGCCAGTTGCTACATTAGCGTCCTCGGCTGACGGCGTCATTTCGAGGCACATATCGGAAGCCACCCGAAGGAAAAACCAATGCTGCGTATGGATTTTTTGCTTACAGTATGTGTTAAAAAGTGGGGGCGGGTGGTGGTTCTGCACTTGCACTTCAAGTCATTTTTGCGCACTTTCACTTTTTTAGTTTCGCACTAACACAAAGACACTCACACGCACACACACACTCTTTGTTACTATGTTTTGTTCTTTTGCTGTTTCACTTTCTTGTCGAGTTGAGTTGAGTTTGAGTCTATGCGTTGTGCTGTGGCTGTGTCTCGGCTTGGTTGTGAGACTGTGATTTATGCGCTGCGAAGACTGCGGACTGTCGACCTGCCTGCCGACTGCCTGCCTGGCACTGCCTAGTTATTTGCCTGTCTGTCTGTCTGCCTGCCAGCCTGCCTGCCTGCCTGCCTGCGTACTAAGCCAGCAGAGTGCACAGGACCCGAGGAGCAGAAAAAACGCCGCAACTTGTTTCGCGTTTAGCAGTTTTCTGTTGCAATGTTTTGCAGAAATTGTTAACGATGACGGCCAGCGTCGTTGTCAGAGTCGCTATAGACCAAGCCGGCTGACGTCGCTGTCGCTGCCTTCGATGACGTCGCTGCAGCCCGCTTTGATAGTGAAGTTGCCACCGTACCCAAAGCTCCGTTCTAAAGTTGGCTTGATGAAAGTGGCCGCTGGCCGTGCGCGTTGATGTGGCGGGCGCGAGAAGCGAGAAAAAAATTCAACGGCAGCGAACAGCGAATTGTCCTCGTCGTTTTTGGTTTTGGTGCTTGGCGCAAAAAAAATTGTTTGCTGCGACGGCGGCGTCGCTTTGCTAATGTACATACATGTGCAGCACACTCACACAAGCGCAAGCACAATGCCACGAGGCACACGTATGCACATTGCTGGACAAAATCCAAAACACACACATACACGCACTTATACATAGAGACTGAAATGGACATGAACAGGGTATATATGGACAGCAATGTGCGCTCAGTCGCGAAAAATCAAAACAAAGCGCGACGACGACAACGACAAGGATGGCGGCAGCAGCAGCGATCAAACACATATACAAAGCAATGCACATATCTCATATACACACACATATACACACACACACATACACATGCACTGAGCAGCAAACACAGCTATCCCCAATCAAGCGGCGAACGCATTTTGTGTTTGCTGCGCCTAAAAATCAAACAACGCCAAAAAGTATGCAACACACAATGCAGATGGTGGGGGTGTGCAACGCGGACAGCGCTGCCTGCAACGCAGTTGCGTACAGGCTAACAAAAAAGCAGAAAACGGGGCCTAAAATATAGCTAAAATACCCACACACTCGTCCACACACACACCCTCATCAACACACATATGTATGTGTATGTACAATCACATACACACACACACATAGAGAAGGGAAGTGTGTGGTCTGAGGCACGCTGTTGCTCCTAGCTGCGCATTGTTGCTGCCGCTGTTTCGCGCTCAATTCGATTGCCCCGCCAGCGACTGCCCACCTAAACCCAATGCTAAATTTCATTTCTCTCCACATAGTCTGTGCCATGTGGCAGTTTTGTTTTGATTTGGTATTTTTGTACATTTTTTTTTTTTGTTTTGCATGCTCGCACATGCATAGAAAATGCAATTTTTTCGTTTTCATTTGCCACAACAACAGCAGCAACAAGCAAAGCAAAGCAAAAGTGTTGAAACTTTATTCGTTTTGCCCCTGCGCATATGCAACACTTTTTTTGTTTTGCGCGACTTTAGCCTCCTTTTGTGTATTAGTATGGGTATACGCAAAGCCAGAGTTGCCAACACCATGAGCAGCCCAACTCTAAAACTGCAGCAAGCAAATGCAGCTGCACAAAATGTAAATGCAGTAAAAAAAATGGAGCGCTAACAACAACAACAACAACAACAACAAGAAAAAACAGCAACAACTATAGCATAGCTGCACCAGCATAAATTCTGACAAAATTCAAACTCACACATACAAATACATGGATATAAGTTTGTAGATGTATCTCCAGCAAGGAACACACGCAGATATGTATGCGAGAAATCGCATCAAAAAAGCGGAGAAAAATTATTGGGCCCAACGCAATTGCATATGGGGGGGTTGTGTGCGTGTGTAAGGTGTGTGTGTGTGTGTCCATGCACACACATAAGCTCACACATGCATACATACTAACATACATACATATGTATGAGATGCGAGCTAAATAGAGAATGCATTTGATCCCGGCAGGCGCACGCATTTCGCATATTACTCATACGCCGCGTGAGCGTCCGGTCAGCCTAGGCCTACACATAGCTCAAAAATACTGGGTAGGGGCACACACACACATATGTATTGGGCTGGCAGCCCACCCACAATAGCTGTACATAGACATTTATGGGACTATCGATGGCATTGGTTATTGACTTTGATTTTGGTTTTGCTTTTGGCGCAAAGTTTGAGTTTTTAGTTGCAGTGAGCGTGGGTGGTGCTTGGTTGTTAAGTTGGGTTACCTTTATTCATTTAATGCACATAAAAGAATTGCCAGATAGCTTATGGATTAATAAGTTGCTGTGCACAAATAGCAAAGGCATGTGTATATCAAATACAGCCAACCATACTGTGAACTGTTTTGTCCACGATTAAGTATTTGCCTGCCAGTCCTGTGGTCAGAGCGTCCCACCAGCCAGTCAACCAACCACGTTTCCCTCTGCATTTCAGCCATTTGTTGATTATTAATTAATGAGCTCACGGGAGAACGCGGAGCATAAATTGTGAAATTGCGCTGAAAAGCGATAAAATGTTTGAATTGAAAATAACACAAAAGCAAGGGGGGAAAACCATAATAAGGGTTAGTCGGGAAATTTTTTGCAAAAGTCAATGCAAGTTTCAATATTTTACTCTTATTTTATTGCTATTAAACCTTTGAAGAATATGTTGTTATATATCTAATTAGCTGTTTTTATGCTTATGCGGCCAAAGTACAGGTTACATTCATTCAATTGATCTAATATTTGAACTTTATTTCAGTCTTATTATCCTTAAATTGATTTGAATCGCACAATCATTCAGTCGTTTATTGTAGTTCATCGTTCAAAGCAAATACGGACGATATGGATGTCCGTGAGAAAAAATTTTGTAAAATTAAATTTTCCGAAAAATTGATCAGAAATATAGTGTTTTTGGGATATTAAATGAGTTTATTTATGTTACCGATATTTCCACTAGAATTTGTGATAAGAATATTCGAATACAACCGAGAAAAATCGAAGCATAAGTTAAAATATGTTTAGATTGCGGTACCAAAAATTTCCAGGAAGTTCATAATTCTCGGTGGGTATAAAAAAAGATCAAGCTAATTTTTCAAAAACCGAGTTTGGTTTTGCTGCTGATCCGGTGTGGTTTGATTTCCAAGACCCCGAATTTGTCGCATAGTGTAAGCTCGAACATATGTATATGGTTCTGTCATCCATAAGGTGCTTTGTTGGAAAGCTAAAGTTGGATACAACTCTTTCGAGTTTTATGAAATAGCATACCAGCTTATGTACTGTTATGGATGCTCAATATTCATTAAAAACTCATAAAATTTCATTGTAATTAGATAGTTAAAGGAAAAATAATCGCATCAATCAAACACAGTCCCGCAGGAGGTTTAGAATGAGAAGTACGCAACATAGACACACCTGACTCATGGCCAAAAAAGCATTTTTAGTTTGATGATGTTGATTCTGTGCGCTATAGATTGGATGCCTGAATGCAGATGATGTTGATGCTGACGCTGATGTGACTGTTGATGCTAATGCAGTCTTTGTTGTCGCAGATGCAGCTGCAGTTGCAGCTGCTGATGTCTGATTTGCATATTCCCCAAAGCGCAATGCATTGCAGTTCGAATTCGTTGCCCAAAAGTATCAAGCGGACAAGGCCCGGAATCGAGTTCATGTTTGGGATGGTCAGCAGTATATAACGAATATATTGCGAGGCAGCAGCATCAAAAAAGACAAAGACAGCGCGGAAAATTGCGCGAAAAACTAAACATGCGACAAGCGCAGAGGTTGCAAGGGAGAGAGAGGTTGTAGCGACAGCTGCACTGCCAACAACAAAACTCCATTCGAAATTTTGACCTGCTGCTGCAGTTGCAACAGCCCCTCCAAAAAAGCAAACACTGCAGAAAATGCAATAAGGGAAGCTACCCATATGGGGTTTGGGTTCTTGATTGTTCTGCGTTGCGTTGTTGCAAGACATTTGGAACTGAGGTAGGGATAGTAGGGTCAAGTGTCAAGCGATGCACTGTCAATATATGGCCATGCTGCACTTGAAAGTAAATCAGAATAATTCAACTGGGACTGCATACATTAGACTCATATTTGCCAACAGTCCCCAAAGATTGCTGGCCATAAACATATTTCGCTTTCAATTAATCAAGCGTATTAAATGCATTGCAGCTCAAAGGACATGCTGCAAAACGGATGCCCTACAACCGAACTTTGAACTTTCGATAAATAATATTTTTTTAAAAACTTTGTATTTCCATAGGCAATGCTGGCAGGCAGCAAGCCCCTATTCGACATGCTGTGGGCGTGGCAGGGTGGTCTGTTGTTGCATTAAAAATGCGCGTTTGTGTTTGAAAAATAGCACAAAAAAAATACAAAAATGCTCCGCCTACCAAAAAAGAGGCGTCAAAGGGGGTGTCCTGGGGATGGAAATGTGAAGAGGGTGGTGTCTGTCAGCCATCGTTGCAATGGCAGAAATTGAATGCAACTGTTGTATAGCTGCGCTGCGCTTCTCTGCTCTGCTTGCGTCTGCGTGCATTGCTCATCCGCCCCATCAGCCGATGCCACCGTTAACATACGCAAAATGCACTTTCGCAACAATAACAACAACAACAACTACAACAACAACAGCTAAAGCAACATCAAATGTCATATTGTTCTTGTTGCTGCTGTTTGCTGAATTTTGTTACAGCAGCTGCGGGCGTTGCACATTTCTAAGGGATGGGTTTGGATTTAGTCCTTGGTATGGGTAGACAGACAGGCAACATGGTTGGGCTTTTACGCTGCAGCTGCTTTGTCAATCCGCGCACTTGTTCATATATATCAATTTGTTCCCTGTTAACGTTGCCTTTTGTTGTTGTTCTTGTTGTCGCAGTTGCTGCAGTTGCTGCAGTTTCAATGGCCTGTCTATGAGGTTGCGACAGTTGCCCACGCAGCCCCCAATTTGCGAGCCAACTTTATTTATTTCCGAAACACACCCCGACCAAAATATATATAAAAACAAAGTAAAAGTTGCATTAAACTGAGCTATCTACAAAGTGCTAGGTCTAATGACAAACAAGTGCTGGACCAATTTGTATTCATTAATTCTGTATTGAAACCGAACGATATAATATAGTTAATTAAAGAAACATGATAACCTTCTAAAGAAATTTTAATGAAAACGACCAACAGTTGCAGCGAAAATACTAACTTCAATTGAATACACGAGAGTTTTGTTAACGTGACTGCAAATATCACCTCTACAAGCACATTGCAGGACAAAAAGGACGACGTCACCTTTAGCCCAAGAATTGCTTATATCCAAATGAAAACAAACAAGAAAGTGAGGGTATCTTCGGCTTGCCGATGATATATACTCTTTTACAAATTTGTGCATAAAACAACTTCATTTTGCACCGATTGTTCCTACGGCAGCTATAAGATATAAACGACCGATTTTGATAAAACTTAGATAGCTATTTATATTAGTTAAACGGTTTTTCATACAAAAGCTCATTTTCCATTCGATTGTTCCTATGACAGCTATACGATATACATAGTCATCCGATTTTGACTAAATGTCAACAACACGTCAGGAACATACTAAATCCTAGAATATGTGAGTTTGGTTAAGATAACTTGAGAAACAAACAAGTTTTTCATACAAATTCTTATTTTACAGTACGGTACAGTGGTCGGGTTTTGATTAAATCCAGCCAGCATGTGTTTATTCTAACATACATACTTATGTAGGTACTACGTTCAGAACGAGGAAGAATGTTGATCAACAAATACTTAGATGTAATATGTTTTGTCGAGATATTTTGAAAAACAAAAAAGTTTTTCATACAGAAACTTAATTTCAACCGATCGTTCCTATGGCACTTATAAAATATAGTCATCCGATTTTGATGAAATTACTGTTCTTAAACATAAGTTTAGTTAGTTTGGTTATCTTGAAAAACAAAAAAGTTTTTCATACAAAAACTAATTTTTCAACCGATCGTTCCTATGGCAGCTACATGTTATAGTGGTCCGATCTTGTCAATTCGACTAAAGGTACTAGCTGCAATAAGAAGAAGCATCTGTTTCAAGTTTCATCAAGATAGCTCTAGAACAAAGTCTTGAAAAACGCATATAAACAGACTGACAGACAGACGGACAGACGGACATGACTCGGCTGTTGATGCTGATCACGAATATACAAATTTTTTTTTCTGAGACAAAATTATAATACCCTCTGCAAGGGTATAACAAAGTTGCGTTTATTGTAAGGTGACAATAAGTGTAACTGGAGGATCTTTAAGCAACTACAAACCCGAAATTAACGCTTTTTTGATTTGAAATGAAAGATTAGTTCGTTTAAAAGAAATTGATTTACTTCCCTGAATTGAACTAGAAATACAAGTCTAAGCAAGTGTGAACTGTGAATGCATTGTTAAAAGTATTGCAAGTTCAACAGCTGTTTGCATACATCTTGAATGTGTATGATAAGTTTTGGTATTCTTAGCAGGGGTAGGAAAATTGAGCAAGGCAACAGCGACATCACGCAACAAACATGCAAATAGTTAAGTGCAAAACCGCCGTTAAGGATAAGCACAAAAGCACAGAGGAGTGCCGTACAGGACGCTAATTCACACACAAACACACACACACGCACACATTGACGGTACTGTGGGCGGAATGAAATATCTCAGGAGACAGCGCATAAACCACAACAACAGCAACAACAATATAAGCGGAGACAACGGCGGCATACTGTAATTAAAGTAGAACAGCTTAAAGGACATTAACACAAGGACATATCAGCTGGTAAGTTGTGAGTTTGCTTGGCTCGAAGGCGTCCGCCTGGCGGACGACCAACAAGCGGCGACATCTTTTGCATTTTGCGCTTTTGTTGTGTTCAACGAAAATTCCGCCTGTCATGTGATAAGGATAATGAAATCCTTGGGACTGAAAATATTTGCCTTGCCACTATTTACAAGTTCTCTCTGTTTGTGTGTGTGCTTTTGTGTGTATGTTGGCACGTGTAGGTAAGCAAAGGTGTGGCCAAAGTTGTCGTCGTCGCCGTCATCGTCTTTGACTCCTTTGGGGCTTTCCTACAGCAACTGGGCACTATTTTTGTTCATTTTAGTATCATTTTAGTCGCAAGTGTTGTCGGTACACAGACATCTAAATACACACTTGTACTTATGTGTGTCAGTGTGTGTGCAAACCCTTAAGTCACCAGCAATTTTGCTGGGCGCACCTTTTATACTATAAAACTGACTAACTGCTTGCTTACTTTTGAGGTCAAGGAAATAGCTTCATTTGGCTGTCTTTTCGATTATGTGATACAACTATTATGCAGCCAGCACTTCTCATTCCAGCAACTCAACTATAACTTTAACTGGCGCCAATCTAATTGCATACTTCTGTTCGTTTTCCAATTTAATCTTAAAGGCAATTTCGCTTTTCTTGCAGCACTCGTCCCACACAAAATGCAATTTACGAAACTTTTACACCCGAAATTGCATGCAATTGCACACATGTGCAGCCTTTTCGACTCCCCCAAATGTAGTACTCCTGCCCAGATACTAAGGAAGTCGTTGACTGCACTGTCGATAGGCAGGGAAGGCGGCAATTTCGTTTGGGTAATTGCGCTATGTGAGCCATGCGTCTGCTAGACAACAAGTTGCAAACCTTTAACCAGCCCCAAGGGTTGAAGTCAGGCCAAAGTGCATATTATGCAGGCCAAAACTGCAGTTGGACAGGAAACGTAACACAGATAGAGACAGAGACGCAGCTGGAAGGTTGAAAACAGAAGGTTGAACGGTGATTGCAGGGCTGCAAATTAAAAACTTCCATTGATGGTAAACAAACAATGCCCAGACTGAATACCTCGTCATCGTCATTATCATCATCGTTGATTCTTTTTCGACATTTAGTTGATTTAGAGCTGGGGTTGGGTTTAACAAAATGCTGATAACATTGGGGGCTATGCCCTATCTGCAAAGCAAGGTAGAATCTTGATAGTCATCTAACATTCTAGTAAATTAAAAAAAAAAACAGGGAGATCTTGACACTTTGTCTACCTATGGTGTATATCAACATGCATACCAAGTTTGGTTGCTCTAGCTTCAAAGCTGTGAAAAAAAACTGCATTCATACGGACGGACAGACAGACGGACGGATATTTCACAAGCCCAAGATACTCTTTTTACTCCCTGTTCCCATTAAAAATGGGAAAGTAACTGACAAAAGGAGGCATTTTAAAAAAGTTTATTTCAAATTTCGGATTCACCGATTTCTTTTGCGATTTGCGGGGGTGCGGCGGGGTGCATACGAAATTTGAAATAAACTTGATCTGCGTATGGTATACAGGAACCTGCATGCCAAGTTTGGTGTCTCTAGCTCTTATAGTCTCCGAAATCTGTGTGTTCATACGGACAGACGGACACGGACAATAAATATATAATAAATCTGTATTTAAAGGAACATTTGATTACTTGATTGATACCTATAACAATTTTGTGCTAAAATTTGTTTGGTACTTTAAGGGTTTTCCATAACAATCCAACGGTTCTATTAAATTCTTTTAAATTTTTTCTTACCCACGTATCTTCTCAAAACGATATTTTCTGTAACGCATTATAAAGTGTGTCGAACTTACTTAAATTATTTAAGCCCAGTTGAATAAAAAAAGCATTGCGTTACAACTTATATCACGTCAAGAATAATTTGACTAGTTTAATATGGCACTTTAAGTGACGTAATCTTTTTCATTATTCTTTTTACGCCTTTTATTATTGTGGTGGCATCTGCCAGCTGTTGCATGACGTGTTGCCCTTTTACACACACACACACATATACACAGTGCCATTCAGAGAGAGAGAGAGAGAGAGAGAGAGAGAGAGCGAGAGAGATGGTCGCGTAAAATGCATCCTGAACATATATATGTATAATGAGTTTGACCGGCATTATTTTGCAATTTAAAAATTTCACGTGATTTTTACAAGCCGGCAAAAAAGGCACAATACGAAAATCGCACCACAGATGAGTATCAACTAAAGGGCAAAGAGGGGGGACTTTTGGGTGAATCGAGTCGAGCCGAGTGCGCCTCGCGTTAACTCTCGGCAGCAGTGTGAGAGCGCTCACAGGACAGCAAGCAGGACAGTGTGTGTGTGTGTAAGGGGCGACAAAAAAAAAAAAAAACCAAAAAAAAAATAGAGATAAAAGCACCGCAAGGAAATGAGCAGAAATAAAACGATATCTACGAGTGAAAATTGGCGCCTTTTTGGCGAATCCTTTTTGTGTACTAAAGCAACACATGGTTGCCGAGCGAGTTCCGTGCGGTGTTTAAGCTGATTGCAATGGCCAAGTCAAGCAAACAGCTGCAGCTTACATTTTACAAAAAGAAAATAAATGCAGAAACGAGGTGTAGAGCTTAACACTAGCTAAAAGAGTTTATTCTTTCAGGTGACACAGAAAACTGACAGAGGTAGGGACTTACATTATTGGAATATAGCAATATTCGAGATTGGTTAAATATATTTCTTTCTGAGGAAACATAGCTGCAACACACAACAACAATCAACTTAAATAGTGCCAAGTTTCGTTTTTCTCTGGCTTGTTGCAACTTGCAACCATTGCCAACTCAGCGAGCTCCTATTTAAATGCTGTGGAAAGCACGATTCCAATGCTGGCCACCTTTTACAGTCCACAGCTGGTGCTGCTGCTGCTGCTGCTGCTGCTGCTGCTGCTGATGCTTCTGTTTGCTTGCTGCGATATCCTTTCATTATTTTGTTTTTTAAATTTTCGACACTTTCTTTTGATTTTATTTTTGCCATTGCAACAGCACAGCAACAGTTTTACTGCTCATTGGCGTCCACACCAATACGCACACATACACACACACACACACACACACCCATACACACACTCATTCACACACTTACAAAAGGACACCATACGAATCGTGGGCTCGTCTGCTGCTGACCGGCGATTTTCGGCTTGTTTTTTTTTATCATTTTTTATATATTTATATATATACTGTTCTTTTTTGAGTTTTTGTTGATTTCTGCTGTGAGTTTCGCATTCGCGCGCTTTTTTTCATAACTTTTTTGTTGCACTTTTTTGTGCAAATAAAAAATAAATTAAAAAACAATCAAAAATAAATTGCAGCCAACAATAACAAAAAAAAAAAATAACAACAAAAATGTAGAGAGTGCTGCTGCGAGTGCTTTTAATGTGCAAAATCTGGTTATTGCCACGCCCCCGCGGCCTTTATCAGTTTGTGTGCCATTGATTTTTAATTATGTTGCATACTTTGGGGCGCAAGCATTTTTTGTTGTTGTTGCATTCCTTCTTTTTTTTTTGGCAATAATTTACACAATGAGGGGGTTAAGTGGGAAAAGCGAACGGAGGGGTTGCAGCAGTTGAAATTATATTAAATAAAAATTAAAGAAAAACAAGTGACAAAAATAAATATGAGGCGCTGAGCGAGGCCATTAAAATGAGTGCGACCCCAAAATGAAAAAAAAAAACAAGGAGAAAGAGAAATAATTTTCATTATCAACGATTATGGTTTGACCTTGAGCGGCATTGGGACAGCTGTTGTTGTTGTTGTTGCTGTTGTTGTTGTTATGTTTGTTGCATTGTAATGGTGTGAGTAAGCGAAAACAAAAAATAAAATACCGGCTCCGTGTCCGGTGAATGAGTTGAAACCGTTGAACGTGGCCTCTCACACAAAGTGTGGGCATGTTTATGTAGTATATACGTATATGTGCCGGTCCAAGTGCCGGTTAATGAAGCAACCAGCATGCACCCCATTGGAATGGGGTCACAGTTCACATAGATCGGCTGCGAAGTCTGGGTCAGCCCACACAACATTGTCCTGCAGGATGAGTAGTTATTTGCTTTTATTTCGATTTTCGGTTAATTTTAATTGATTACTCAATATGCGAAAATTATTCACTTGTTTTTGTGCCCTTTATTTTCGTACACAATATTATTTTATTGTCCGGGTTTCCCTTTTTACGGTGATCAACTCTTTTATTTTTGTTGGTACAGCAACTTTAATGCAATTTTATTCATGATATCCAAATGATTTCATTGCATTTAAGTTGGCTTTAAATGTATGTGGTACATATTCTGGTCAGTTCATTGAAACTTTGTCCATAACTCAATGCCAAGCCAGCAAGATGTTAATCTTCAAGAAACAATAAACGCACCCAGACGGGCAACTTTTGTGAACAAAGCGAAGCACCTCGATGGGCAATAGACCAACTCTTTACTTCTAACCCCTTGCCAGCCATAATTGCTGTTACTGTGTCTGTGTCTGTGTCACGTAGCGTAAATTAAGAAATGGTCATGTAGGACGAAGGAGCTCAGGTTGAGGCTTGTCCTTTTGTTTGTCACACTAACTATTCACGATGTTGTTAAAGGGTTGGCCGTTAAAAACTATGCAAAGTGTTTATGAATTTAGTGCCGAGCGGAGCTGAGCCTGTAATTATTGCCGTGTGTGTTGTGTGTTGTGTGTTGTGCCAACCGGTTATACTTGCCGGAGACAACAGACGACAGACGAGGCGACGCGATGCGATGCCCGTCGGGCATCCTAACCTAATGAGCAGTCGAGGAAAACGCATATTAAGCTTATCGTCGCACTTGCATCTCGTCCTTTTGTCCTGCCACCCTTTTGTGTGCATTTGAAAGGGCCTCGATAAGCAAACGAGCTGAGCTAAATAGAAACAGCAAGCTATCGAACTACATTTTGGGCTAGCTTTTGGGCTTTTTAAGTCAACTTTTGTGGCGCTTAAATCAAAGACAATGCCACAGTACGTCAGTTTGAATCTTGAGGCAAGAATGTGTAACTGAAACTGTTGCAACTTTTCCACTGTCATCGTTAAGATAGTAATCTTTATGAAGGTCGCTCAAGCTATTGAATGCATGTGACCATAAAACGTGGCAAGCATTAGGTGAAAGCAAAAGATACGTGATAGTTACCAGTTATCCTTTTTCCCAATATACAAATATAAAAGCCATTTGTGTCTCACATTAAGTTGTGTGCAAGCACCTGTCCTTGTTCTTCTTCTTGTACGATTGGGAGCATTACAATCCAGTTGTGTTCTTCGACCCACTTGTAAGCCTCGGGTGTCATTTGGGTCGCTTGACTTTTCTTGTCGCTTGTTGGTTGTTGGTTGTCTGCTAAATTTATGACACAAGTAATTTGCGTACGGTCAAGCGCACACACACACACACAACCACGAGCAGATATAGATACAAATGAAGTTTCATAACCACACATATCAGCCTGTGTCTGTGTTTGTGTCTTTATTCAAGCTTGTGTGTCCTGTATGCTATGTCCTGTGCTGGCTGGCATGTGTCTAATTAGTTGTGCGTCTTCACCAGCTGCGAAATGAGGTCAAATTGTATGCGAGGGACATTTCATTCCTTGGCGTGTGCCATGGATTTGTCTTGCCCAAGTTTATGGCCTGCGTTTGCTGAGCGTTTTTGAGGTGCGTCGGGTTAATTGAAATGCCCGCCGCAGTTGGGGTATTCAAATTTAGATTAGTTGGGCATTAGATAAGTTTCTTTTGGCCTTACTCTCTGACCAGTCATTGTCATGGCTAATTGAAGCTAATGCGCAAAATCTTTAACTGACTCAATACAAGTAAGGCATTATTATACATAAGAGCTGTGAGGTAGTGAGCAGTCAGTTGGGCTTCTTGTTGACAGAAATTATGCAAATTTAAAGCAATTAAAAATACTTGCTAATTGACTTGAGCGTCGCTTGTACATGCAGCTTCAGCCACGTCAACGGATTGGCAAACAGTCGACGAAAAAATGCAAAAAAAAAAGGATAGCGGGTTGGCATCGGGATATGGGCATGGACATATGTGACAGGCAGCCAGCCAGCCAGGCAGGCACACAGAAGGACGACGACTAATTAAATTAAGCAGGGTCTGAAGCGGACTGAGTCGGACTGTAAACTGTGGAGCGGCAACTGGGCCGGAGCGGAGTATTAACTTATTTTTCGTGCAATTAACTTTTTAGTGGCATTATATATCGCACAAACAGCCAAATAAAAATCAAATCAAAGAATTCCCATTTCCATATCCATGTCCCATGTCCCATGCCAACATGTGTGGACTGACCAGCTTCAGGCAAGCCCAACCCAACCCAACCCAATCCAATCCAACCGAAAGCAGCCAAACGATTCGCACAAAGAGCCAAAAGTAGCTCGCCATCAGAGCACTTCTCCCCGCCCTACCCTCAATCCAAAAACCCCCTTTGGACGACCCACAAGTCATTCATACTGCATTATGCAAAAGTCGACAAGTGCATGCGTGCAAAGTTCTTTTTGGCGAGCACTTTTAAAATGCATATGTATATGTGTGTATATATGTATACTATATGCATACATATGTGTGTGCTTGTATGGCTATACAGCTATACATGCTTATAGACAGACCATCAGCATCAATCATTAGCAGTACTCCACTACAGTCTACACATTTTACTCATTGACGGCTTAGCTTTTTGTTCCTTTGCTGCTTCTTTCGTTTGAATTGAATGCCAAATGTTGAACGGACTTTTTTATATTTAAATTAGACTAGACCAATTAAGAGTGGGATACATGTACATAGAAAGAGAGGCGAAGATGGATACTTGAGATCAGGTATTGTCAATTCTGTAATTAAGGCTAGTGTCTATGTTAAAGTAAACTTGGATTAAAAACTACAAAATTACTCCATAACTATATTTAAAATTATCGATAGTGTCGTAAGTGTTCTCATTTTCAACAGAGAAAACTGATTTCTATGAGTACAGTGTAAATATATTTGGATACTCTTTGCAAAGTGTTTGAAAAAAGAGGTACAACGCAGTCGGGAGCATATAACTGCAGCGATCTAATTTGTTTTATATGTATACATATTGAAAGAAGTAAAATTGGTATGTTGATTTCCAAATCACTCACAAATTCAAAACACTCATTTAAAAGGACATACTCGTATCCTGCATGCGTTCGAAACAGGCCCCTGGGCAATAATGTCCATGTCGGCTGCGTTTGATTTTGAATAGCGTCTGTTGGTCAATATGCCTTTTGCAACGCCTGATTTTTATTTTCCACTCAGGTTTCTTTGCATATGCTTTGTGGCTATTCAACTGCATGGTCGGGGTAGAAAGCAGGATGTGTCAGCATAGGCCACGTTTGGACTACTGTACAGCTTATACACACTTATAAATTCATTTGTATATAACACAATTTTCAATATTTTCATGTTAAATAAAGCTAAGCACCACGAACATTACTCAAATCATTATAATTAATAGAAACTGTAGGCTAATAAATAAAAAACTATTGAATTACTGACTTTAAAATGCGTTCTTGATTATAATATTTAAATATAATTAAAAGTGTTGAGACAGACACGTGCTGTGCTTTTCCTGCTTTTCTCAATTTAAAAGATTGGAAACTCAGTTAAGTAATTGTGAATCAGACAGTTTTACTGATTCAGTATTTGAAATACGCCAAAAAGACACTTTTAAAACTTGTTTAATCAGCATCAACAGTCAAGACAAACTAGCCATGTCCGTCTGTCTGTCCGTCCGTCCGTATGAACACACATATCTCGGAGACTATAAGAGCTAGAGACACCAAACACCAAACACCAAATTTCGGAACATAATGAAATAACTACGAAATTTTGGAAGTTTTCTGATCTATAGCAATTGAAATTTTGCACCCACATATCTACACAATGCATCCTTCTGCTCACCTATATAAAACTTAGTTTATTGATTAATTTTCGAATAGGAATAGGCAAAGCCTTGTCTAGTTTACTATGCCCGTTTAATCAGATTTTCTTAGAAACAGGGTATGCAAATGAAAGTCAGTTGATCAATAATTATATGCACAGTGGTGCATCAAATTTAAATATCGCCCGCTGCTCAATAATTAAGGAAAAGGAATCAAAAATCTCAGACCTGAGGGTTGCTGTCGACTCTCTTGTTTTGTATGGTCAACTGTCCAGTCAAAGTTTTGAAGTTCAGTTGGTCATTGAAAGAAGTTCGTTTCCGGATATTTACGTGTATGACCAAAGACAAGGCACAAAGGATTAACTCGCAGACTCAGAACTGAAGTCGCCGTCTGCCAGAAGCGCACATGTTGTAATCAAAGAAATTAGCGCCACGTTGCGTGCAGCAGCCCGTGGCGAGTGTGGATGGATGGATGGATGGATGGATGGTTGCTTGGTTGGTTGAGTTGAACTGAGTTGAGTTGAGCTGAGCTGAGCTGGGCTGTACTGAGCTGTACTCAGCTGGGGCAGTGTCCAAGAAGGGTTGCGACTGACCATGCACACAGCCGTGCGTCCTTCCGTACGATATTCAAATTCAACGCAGCGTGTGCCTGCTTTTCCTCTGCCCCCTGTCCACTTTTCACTGCCCTTACTGCTACCCTTGTCAATGTGATGCTTAAAGTTTGTTTGTACATTGTCTTAAACAGTTTGACTTTTAATTTGCAGCCAAGTTTAATAACAAAGCTATCCAGAAGACTCAACTAGCTCACTTTTTAATTACAAAATAATAATGAAAATGCTGAGAAAAGTGGCTGCTTGATATATTCTTATATATCAATCTTATGCAAGCCTTACTCGTTCGCGCTTAAAGAACCTTTCGCTTCACCTACTTCCATCCTGCACCCTCAGAACATATGCAATTAACCCAGCGCGTCGAAGTGTGAAATATTTATTAATAAATAACGCACACGCCTACTAATTGCTACAAAGGCGACAGTTGCCAGTCGACAAACAGGAGTCGCCTCCATTCTATCATCGTCATCGTCACCGTCGCCGTTAACGTTACCGTTGCCTCAAAGAGTTTTTCCAGCCATGAGACGACGCACAGGACCTCGTTGAGGTCCAGGCCTAAGTTCAAAGTGCCCAACGCACACACACGTGGTTTTTTGTTGTTGTTGTTTTGTTTTAATATCTGCAAGCTGAAAGTGTTAATGAAAAATCAATAATTACGCATCTTGGAATTATTAATAGGAGCACACATACTTACATGTCCTTATATGTCCTGCAAGCAGAAAAAGACAGGAACACTGACAGCTCATTAGGCTAATGTAATTGCAATGTTTTTGTTGTGCTTACAATGATTACAATGCTATAACTAAAATGCATTATTCACAACACATCATAAGAGTTGTCAATTTTATTTAATTCATTGAATATGTCCAGTTATATTTGCTAATAAAACAGCAGTCAATTTATCAATAGATTAACTTTGAAAGTAATTTTGAATTTGGTGGAAATGCGACAATTTGTGGCATGAGAAATTAATGAACTTTCCGTTAGTCCAGACCTCTGATGACCGTGTTCTTATATCGAAAAAGATAGTTTGACTCAGAACCCTATACGGTAATACCAGTTATTAAGGACATTTCTCTAGAGCAGGCCACTCAATTCTTAGCTAGCTCCACGAGAACTAACTCCTTAAGATTTTGTTTTAAATTTTCTCTTGCCCTTTTTATTCTTTTCTAAGTCTGTGCAAGATGCACGAGATTTTTTTGTAATTTTTTTGGAAAAACACGACTATATTTCTTCAGATTTGAAAACTAATAATGCTTATATTACATATCAAGCAGCTTTGGAATATTGTCAAAATTATATCTTAGCTTGAAGATATTTTCCGCATGGGAATACATCTCCGGCACAGCTAAGATAGATTTGCTTTTCATTATGCTCTTTGTCTTGCCCCTCATCTCGCTTCCATGTAAGTAAATCTAGTTGTGCAATTTCTCAGATAGAGGTTTAGATACTAGATAGAAAATTCAATACCATAACTCACACTCACATCTATTTTACAATTGCATCCTTTTGAGAGTTGCACTGGCGCATCTAAAAGAGATTTTGTGTACATTGTTTTTCAATGTGTTATTATGCTCTGTTTCGTAAAAATGAATTAAGAGTATATTGTAGTAATAGGAAAGGTCCGAAATTTGAAATAAACTTGATCTGCGTATGGTATACAAGAACCTGCATGCCAAGTTTGGTGTCTCTAGCTCTAATAGTCTCTCAGATCGACGTGTTCATACAGACAGACAGACGGACAGATAGACGGACATGGCTAGTTCATCTCGGATGTTGATGCTGATCAAGAATATATATAATTTATATAGTCGGAAATGCCTCCTTCTGCCTGTTACACACATTTGCAGTACTTTATAACTCCCTTTTTCCCATTTTTAATGGGAATAAAGAACAAATGACAGGCATTAATCATGAACAAATGAATAACTGAACTGAACAAAGACAAAACTTGTTCATTAAATTGAACTAGAAATCACAACTCAAGCTTATACCGTCGACAGATCTGCAAAAGAGACTGCAAACAGAGTATACCGCAGTCGAGAGCATTCAGCTGCAACGTTTTTACTCGTTTTTTTTTTTGTTTTTGTTTTGGTGCGCTTGTTGTAATTGGCAACGTGAAAACATGGGCTGTGTTTATTTCAACGCTTTTGTATATATTTTATTTATTTGCAACAAAAATAATTGCACTGTCAAACGAATCATATCATATCATACTTTTGAGCGTTCGGCTCTGATTGCTGCTGCCTGACTGCATCAGTGCATTTGGGGCAGGTGTGGAGGTGTGGTGGGCAAGTGGCATCACCACTAATTGACAATAAGCCACACGCACTTACCACAGGTTTTGGAATCACACAAGGAAGATGCAACCGGCGCCCAAATCCAGCTAAGTTCCGAGTGGCTGACGAGTTTGGGTCGCAACTACCAAAGGCAAATAATTTTAATTAAATGAAAAAGAAGCGCGACGAGGGAGTCCATTGCATATGGGGCATGGGGCATGGCCAGCAGGCTGGAGCCGTAGCACTTAAGCGCCACTCCAGCGCTTCAATCCGACATGCCAGCGAATTGGCACTTGGTCGTCAACGAACCAAAGGCCGCACCAAAATGCAATGGCCAGCCCAGGCCCCTTTTCGTGCTCTTGCATGTATATGTAAATGCAGCCAACTCGATGTGTGTAAGTGTGTGTGTGTGTGTGTGTGTGTGTGTGTGTGTGTGTGTGGCAGGGGTTGGGCGCATGTCCTTTGTAAGAATTCATTTGCAACGCGAAACTTTTTTTTCGGAATTTCTAACGCCGCACACTCAAAGTCGCCAAAGAGCCAACAGAAAGCGGTCGTGGCAGGGGCAGGGGCAGGGGCAGCGCACAGCCGGCAGACATATGCAAGGGGGTTGGCAGCTATTGGGACAGGGTATCCAAACATGGCAAGAGGTAAACTGCACTTAAAGTGCAACGAGAAAAAATGCCAGTCGCGGAGCTGCAACTGACCAAAAATGCAGTCGGCGCCCAAGGCGGGAATCGTGTGGGCGAGTGAAGTGGAAGAGTAGGCAGTGGTACTGGCGACGTTTATATGCAAAAAGATAAAGAGCAAGTGCCACACACACGCACACACACACACACACACATGCATACAGATATATCCTGACTAACTGTTTGTTTTATGCGCCCATGTGCGCAGCGAGAGTTTGCGAGTTTGCCAAAATGCTGCCGAGTGCAATTTGGTGAAGTTTGCCAGTTGTTTTTGGCCTGTTGTTGTTGTTGTGTGCTGTGCTATGCTTATGGTTGTTGTTGTTGCTGCTGCAGTTGCTGCTGTTGAGCGATTTTGATTGAAAATGCACTCACACCCCAAACAACAACGGATGACTCCCAAAAAAGGATGCGTTTGCCTACACCATCAATGCGCACTTTTTTTTTAAGTGGAGTCTTTGCAGTTGCCGTTGCTTTGGCTCTGAAATTTTATTTTAGATTCGGACTGCATTTGGCGCAAAAAAAATCTAAAATCAACTTGCAATTTGTGCGTTTCGTTGTTGCTACCAACACGCCAACATCGAGTCAACGTGACGTATGAGCGATGCGCCTTTTGGTATGCAACGATTTCGTTTGGCGTAGCTGCAGTTTAGGGTTAAGAAGACTGGAGGATCTGAACAACCCCTAGGTTTTCAACAATACTGCTTTTAGATTGATTCAAACTGCCTCAGCTGTATACATACATTATTGTAAGTTTAATCAGATGCCACTAAAAACCAGATTGGACAATTTCCAATTTCCGTGAAACATCATATGACTAAATGGCAAACCTTACTGATGAAAACTGACCGCAGACGTTAAAAATATCAGTTAAAATGAGCCCGATAGGGGCATTCAAAATCATAACACTCCTATTGGGAAACCCGCTATATATCAAATTTGCATTTCCGACTCTATAAAGTATTTACAGTCGAGTATCACAAACATGAACCTATTACGTTTACTCATTATAATTTTCTTATAATTGATAATAAAACAAGAAAGTAATGTTATGTTCGGCGTGCCGAATATATATACCCTTGCAGAAAAGATTTGCATAAGAAAACTTATTTTTCAAGTCATTGTTCCTATGGCAGCTTTAAGTTATAGTTATCCGATTTTGAACAAATTTGATCAACATGTAATTTAGATATAGTGAGTTTTGGTCGAGATATTGTGAAAAACTCAAAAGTTTTTCACACAAAAACTTGTTTTCAACTGATCGTTCCTCTGGCAGCTATAAGATATAGAAGTCAGATTTCGATGGAATTTTTTCATTATGTATAACCTGTCCTTAAACTAAGGTTGAGTTATCTTGAAGAACAAAAAAGTGCTAAGTTCCTTTTAAAAATCCAATAACTTAATTTTTGTTTTACAATGACAGTTTATTTAGTACTATTTGTAGGTACATATACATATTCGAATTGATGATGATTGTGGATGATTTCAAGAATCAACGTATTTTAAAGCTCATTACAAATAAGAATGTTTAATTAGATTCAAGAATATAACTCAACAAATTTATATAAAAGTGATGTAAAGGACGAGCCAGTTATTTTGTTATTCCACTTTTTTTGTTCATTTAACAAGCTCCTCGTTAATGGATAAATCAGATTGAAAACTATAATAAGAATAATTGTTCCCATTTTTCAATCAATTCAATATTATTGTCACAAATATTCCACTGAATATAACTTGTTTGTTATTACTGATAACTGCATTTTCAGTAAATTCTTCGACTTTTCTGATTTTTCTGGTATATTCGAATGAATATAAAATCTAAATATTTTTACTAAATAATTAAAATAATGTACTTTATTTATGCACTTTAAAGTACGTATTCAAATGAGAATATAAGCTACGTTTTCAATTAAACTATACCTTTTGTATCTTTCTATTTCAACCCTAAAACTTGAATTTATCTGTGCAAACAACAATTGGCTTTCAACCCGTTTCGAAATATTAAGCGATTGAATTTCCACATTTCCCACCTGCTTATGATGATATACACCTGTTTCACGCAGTATTTTGCGAATACGTTATATCAACAAGCCGCAAATGTTTTTCATTGTACATTTTTTTTTTGTATTTTTCGTTTTTGCCTCGTTACTATTGACATTGTCATTGTCATTGTGTTTGTGTTTGTGTTTGTATTTGTATTTGTATTTGACTTTCGACATTTTTTCGATTAGCTTGCGCCCCCTACTAAATGTTTGTTTTTGTTATAATTCACATCGTTGTTGTCTGGATCGCTTAATATCAAACCGGTTGGACATCCATGAGAAAAATCCTCTTGTTTTCATTCTTTTTCTATTTTGTACGAAATTTTTTTGCTGCTTGCCAAATTATTGTTGTTTTTTGCGATTAATCCTCGGCAATGCTTGCCACTTTGGCGCACATAATTGAGGTTACGTTCGGCTGCACAAATTGCCGGCATTAATTGATTATGGGAGAGAGAATTGGGATTGGAACGATGTCATCAGCATCGTTGGTTTGTTCGAATACAAAAAAGAAATGTAATAATCGGATTTTCATGGCTGCATTTTGGACCGTATGTGGCACATTTATTGTTTGACGCGCAACCCCCGCTGGTATTCCATTGGAGAGGGACAATGGAACTCTGTCAAAAGTTTTCTACTGACCATTCGGACCTGACCTGCACAACATGTTCCCGCAATTTCAAAACGCGACACTTGCGGCACGCACACACCACAAAACTTTGACAACTCCCACCCCAACCCGCTACGTTCATCCATCCGGTAACAGGAAACCAACCACCAAAACAAAAAAGAAAAATAAAACAAGTAGCGAAGCATCTACGTAACATGTGTTTCACTTTTTATGCTGCTTTTCTACTACAAGCTCGTCTCATATTTTTTAGCACCTCAGATTTATGGCTTGTCCGCGGCCATCAGTTAATTGTCTCTCAATTGTAAATTGTTCATCTTTTGGAGCTGTCGGCGCTTAAGGCGACACTTGTGTCCAACATAAACATGAAAACCAATTTTGGGACTTCGCATTTTTATGGCAAAAGATGATGTCAAATTGCTCAATTTAACTTTGTTCATATTTGTTTCGCATTGTTTTCTTACAAGTTAATGACGAATGTTTGTTTTATTAGGTCATCATGCGGCAAACAATCTGAGATTTAATTGTGTCCTAAGATTTGTGACAAATGTTTGTAGAAAATATAGAAGACACAACAGCTTTGCTATGAAGTTTGCGACAACTTATAGATATACTTATGACTATTTTTACTCCCTGTTTCCATTAAAAATGGGTAAAAGGGAGTTATAAAGTACTGCAAATGTATGTAACAGACAGAAGGAGGCATTTCCGACTATACAAAGGGTATACATTCTTGATCAGAATCAACAGCCGAGACGAACTAGCTATGTCCGTCTGTCTGTCCATCTGTCCGTATGAACACACAGATCTCGGAGACTATAAGAGCTAGAGACACCAAACTTGGCATGCAGGTTCCTGTATACCATACGCAGATCAAGTTTATTTCAAATTTCTGATGCATCCCTCCGCACGCAAATATGATATTGATTAAATAAATATATTAATAAATATATAATTTAAATTAATAAAATTACAATTTTACAAGCCATCGTATGTAAGCATAATTAATTTTTGGCTTATATTAAAGAAGGTCAAGAAGTAAATGTGGCAGGGTATTCTAAATTCGTTGCCTAACAGTCTATTTTCCACATTTTGTTCTTTTTTTCTTTATGAGCAGATGGTTAGCTAGGAATTAAGTGTTAATGCTTGGCATTAAAAATATGTCATTCGACAAAAAGCTTAGTAGCAAATCAAATCAAGTATAGCTTGGATTAATGAAATATACCTAACTTTAAGTAATGTTTCGAAATGAATCAATACTCAGTCTATTGAGTTCTTCATTCTTGAATAATTCCAGCACATAAATCTTCTAGTTGGTGCAAGAAGTTTTCCAAACTTTAAGCTACATACAAGTCAAAAGAACAATTGGGAGTTTTAAACAAGCATTTAAATATAATTTATTTTAAAATTGAATTTGAGTAGGACAAATCTATATATAATTGTGGCTCTGGTGTATTTCGTATTTTTGATATTGTGCTGAAAAATTTGTTAGCTTTTGTTTCAATAGTGTTTTCGTAACTTGTTACGGAAATCGTATGTTTTAACTTGTTTTAAAATTTCCCAAACATTACAAAACTTCCCATTTAAAAAAGAAAAACAAAACATAATAAAATAATTTTGAATATATTATTGTCTAGAAAAGACAACCTTTTTAAAGCAGCTTTGTTGGTCAACATAAAATTGTATATGTTCGGCAACAACCGCAGATTTGACAACTGATTTGAGTTAATCTTGGGCTTACTGTAAAAATTATAAACTCAACTACTGTCTTAATTGCTGGTAAGAATCATGACATATTTCTGTAAATTTCCCTTGCTAAAAACCCAAAAATATTCATAAGTAAAATATTCCTATCCAGTTTCATTAAAATCAACCCTCATCAGCCCGTTTCTAATTAGTATTTTGAAACTCGCCTATTAGCGCCATCTATTGGCAGTTAGCTGCAATAGAACATTTGTCGGTAAAGTAGTTTTCAGTAGCGGATAATTTAAGAGAAACTACGCAGAAATATTCTAAGTGCAGCTCTTAAGTTGCGACCCAAGGGGTGGCAAAATAAACCACCAGAATAGACCAGCCCATGTGGCAGGGTGGCATGGTGGCATGGTGGCAGGGTTGCCAACCTATTGCAATACCAACGCTCAAGCTGTGTGGCAATATTCATGAGGCATGAGGCGTGGGCAGCAGCAGTGCCGAGAATAACGCATCGGCGACGAGAACAACTAAGCGCCATGGCCGACGATGGCAAAATGGAAGCCTGGCAACGGAATGGCCGACGCAGTGTCGGATTTTCATTGTTTAGCAGCAGCACACAGACAAATGCAGAGCACATAGTTACATATACATACATGTATATACACAAATGTAGATAGATGCTGTGGATTGCGCATGTGCATTCGCTGCCGACGGCAAAGCACCAAAGCAGCAAAGCACCAAAGCACCTTCATGCTCAGGCCCTTGATTCATAGATACAGTTATAAGCATAAATTGGAAAATTTCATTGCAACTAACATTCGATTTGTCGAGGGTATGTAGTATTGGGCTTATATGTAAGTATGTACGTATATTCAGTGGTCGGTTTGGGTTTGGGTTTGGGTTGTGGCTGCATTGATAGACAGCAGACAAAGCACGTCACCCACACAGGTTTGCAGTAATTAATCATTTTTTATGGATTATTAATGGATTTGCATGTGCTTTTGTTTTTGATATTGCTTTTGCTGTTGTTAGTGTTTTTATTCGCTTGACATTGCCTCATTTAGTTATTTCAATTGTAAATTGCTGGCGATTTATACTAGAGCTTGGATTAGAGGCATTTATTGAATTTCATATTTGCCATTAGAAGACAGATGCGATTTATAGATGCTGTCGCTACCCATCAAATGCCAGTCAAACTATTAGTATTCCTGCCACAAGCCAAACATGCTTTAAACGTTCCCAAATGGCACTTCATAAAGATCACAGAAAAAACAAACTAGCCGGACAGACAAAAAAAAAAAAGACGATGAAAGAACATAAACGGAGCAATAGAGTTGAAACCGAAGCAAACACGCAAACAAAATTCAGTAAAGGGGCAGATTTCTATGAAACACCAGATCTTAAATACTCTGTGCAAAGATGGTACTATCGATAATGTTGATCTTTTCAACTATCACAATAGATTATTTTATGCACATCGATGTTTTGTCACCTCTACTTAATAATTTTTTCGCGCACATGCTTAAATAACAAGAATTATATACATTAACCTAAATGCCAAGTTTGGTGTCTCTAGCTCTTATAGTCTCTGAGATCGACGCGTTCATACAGACGTACGGACGGACGGACTGTCGGATAGACGGACGGACAGACGGATCGACAGACAGACAGACATAGCTAGTTCGTCTCGGTTGTTGATGCTGATCAAAAATATATATAGCTTATATAGTCGGAAATGCGTCCTTCTGCCTGTTACATACCATTGCAGTACTTTATAACTCCCTTTTTCCTATTTTTAATGGGAACAGGGAGTAAAAGTTTATAAAACCTTTCATACCGATTACATCTATTAAATAGAATTTTTGTGTACTTCAAAATGTTCTCAATCTTATAAAAGGAAATGGTTTTCTAAAATACCTTTAATAATAAAAACCGAGATAATAAACCTAAAAACAATACCGGTATTGTTATGCAAGTATATCAATATCAGATATAAGATATAGTCTCCCGATATTAGTCTAAATTAGGCAACTCGTATGATACATTATTATATATACCTTATGTTGATAGAGACTTCTTCATCAATGCGTTTCACCCAAGGCCATAAAAAAGCAGATTCAGCTTTCGGAACTTTAAGAACTAATATGAATATGATATAAGGAAATATAATAATTGATATATAACTATTTATGTACTTTTTCACCAAACAGCATCCACAAAAGTAAATAATGAATAATAAGTCAAAATAATAATGAAAAACTAAAGTAAATAAAAAAAAAAATAGAATAACATTGACAGTGATATTGCAATACTTCAAGTACATTCGAGTTTACAAACACAACACACAGCTATCATACCCTATAAATGCTGTGTTCAAACAAGAATCTGAAAATCTTGTTCAAACGCAAATACAAAAAAAAATAAACCAGACGCAATCTCAACCCTCTTTCATCTTCTTCAGTTTCTTTTCAATAGTTTTTCCTGGTGCTGCGTCTAGTCTGAGAGTTGTGTCTATCTGACTATCTGTTTGTCTGGTTTAACTGCTGCCTCTTCTTGTGAGTTCATTCGACTGTCTGAGACAATATTTGTGCGCAGCATACATTTGGGTTAAGTCAAGGGGATGAGAACCAAGTGAAGTTAAAGGGTAGGGCAATGCACACAAGAAGCCGCAAAAGGAAGCTAAAACCCTCACTACTTAAAAAAAAAGGTAAATGTAGTTTGCTACTTGGTTTTTTTGAATACAAGCTCAGTTATTTTTAGTTGGTTGCCAGATTAACTTGAATCCTTAAATGAAAAAGACACCGTGCTTTAAGTTTCAGCTAACAGAGGTGCGTATTGGACATCTACGAGTAGTATATATCAGATAATATTTCAAACTGTGACTGCAGACCCGCCCTGCACGCTTGACTTATTCTATAATTCACGTCCAGGGACTGTGCAAATATTTGTAGCTAGCATGAAAATGCAAATTGAATTCAGCTGCCCCTGCTACACTTGTAACTCCAATCTAACATGGCGTCTTCAGTTTGCAGTCATGGCCAAAAAGTCGAAATTGCTTGGGGTGGTGGGTTAGACGAGATCCAAACCCCGAACTGAAACCCGCATGCCAACTTGGGATAGTTGTGACTTTTGTCTGCACACCGAGTGTGGGCTTGGCTTTTGCCAAAAGAGAGGGTGCTGGATGGCAGGTGACTGGATAAGGGTAGCGCAGTCTGCATCCCTTAGCGCATGGTGTGGGTGCAATAAAACTTATTTCCTTTGGCTGAAGTGCAATGGCAAAAGTCCTAACACCCAAAAAGCATTTCAGCTCTCTATCGGCATCTGTGTGTGTGTGTGTGTGTGTGTGTGTGTAAATTGAATTAGTTGTGAGTTGTATGTTTGACTGATGTGCAGGAAATTGAATAGTTTTAGTAGTTAGTTGGCAAATAATTTGAGTTTTTTCTACTGCCTCAATCAAGCCCCACAGATGCGAGAGAGAGAGAAAACTTTTTAATTTTCTCGTTTATGTTGATTTTTATGCTTTTGTTTGCGTCACTCAAATTTTGCCCGCCTTTGTTCATCAAAGTAATTAGTAAAACTCTGAAGGACTTTCTCATTGCTGGCTCGCTTTTGTTTCCACAGAAAGTTGACCGCCTGGGAGCTGAGTTCAGACTGTGTTTTATTTTCATTATGTGTACAGGAAGCTTATTTGATTTCTGCATGTAAATTAGTCGGCTGAGGCCATTTGTTGAAATGAATTCAAGGCTCACTCTAAGTGTATGGAGATTTCAATCTGACCAACGAAGAAGCCAAAAACGGAATGCTATTTACACAAAACATGGTACCACCATCAATACACACACAAGTTGCCAAGTATCCAGGCAGGCAGGGACCCAAGTGCTGCTGCTAAGCGTGTAAACCGAGCGAAGGTCCTTCAACAAGCGAAGCACGAGAAGCAAAGCAAAGTTGTCAACGTTGGGGAAGGCAGAATGAAAATGTTGACGATGACGATGACGACGACGACGACGGCGCCATGGCGCAGATTATAATTTCAAAAGAGACGAGCAAAGGGACACGGACTTGGACACAGTCCACAGGCGGCAACGCAACACGAAGGACCCTCATTATGAAAGTTGCTGTTTTCATTATTTTCTTGCGTTGACTGCCAGAGCGACGCCACATCCTGGCAGCAACAACCCAAACAACTAATCTGCATTTAAACCAGGACGAGAGACGAGGGGCCGATGGCCAATGGGGGTTTGGAATAATGTAGCTGCCGTTGCATGTTTTATTTTTGCACCCCGAAGGCATTTGCCGAAAGGATTCATCTTACGACATCAGTGACCTCAGCAACTGCGCATAAAACATGCGGCAGTAACTGGAGCTGTAGCTGTAGCTGTAGCTTAGCTGGTCCAGAACTTTGGGTAGCCCAGTTGGCTTTGGTTTGGGGCACGGGCGAACTCTGCTTTGTTGTGTTTCTCTAGTGCAAATATAAGTTTGCCATAATGGCTGCCAACAACAGCAGCAGCAGATTGGGAGACGAAAGGGGTGCACTTTGCTTGTACCTTGGGGTACAATCTGCCACAAATACAACAAGCAACCACCCAGACCCAGACCCAGACCCAAACACGTAACCAACTCCTTTCCCCAAGTCGATGCTTTAGGGTGTCAAAGTTGTGGGCTATGTTTAGAGCAACCAACTCACAGGTCGCCATCTCGCTGCCATCTCCCATCAACCATCTCCAACTCACATCTCTCTGAGCTCGCATCTTCTGCTGGTCTCGTCACGTACCCAGTGCCGAGAGCTTCTCATTTATTTTACTTAATTGTCAAGTTTGAATTTTGAAAGGGTTGTCCACTGCCCCCCCCTTTTTATTCGCCTTTCCATCCCTACCCGCTCTACGAGTATGTTCTAAAATTTCGTTACGCTTTTGCTTCGCTGCTTCGTTGGGTTGTCAGTAACAGATTAAGGAATGGAATGGAGTTAAAAGGATAAGTACTGAATCTAATAACAATTGAATTCGCATGTACGAAAATTTCGAGAATATTTTGAAAGTGCTTAAAAGCATTCAGCAATAGAAACAAAGTTAAAGAAGTATTATACTAAGACTACTATAAAGTTAAAGCGTATATATTTATTGATATTTGTATTGTATTATTTTTATTATCATTTAATTAACTTTGTAGTGTGTTTGACATTTCATTCTCATTGAAAAGAAATGAAAATATTTTTAACAAGCCTTGAAAAAAGTAATGCTAGTGAACTTTTTGTTAGCTACAGTGGAACTTCGATAACGAATTTCTGTACAACGAAGTATTCTTTATATCGATCTTATTTCCAGATCACTGCAATACTATCTTTAGCATTTCGAATTGAATGTTACGAAATTTCTATATAACACTGTATTTTTGTCCCCTTGAAATTCGCAATATACAAGTTCGACTGTATAATTGAAAACAATAATAAAAAAACTCAATGAAAATATTTTTAAATATCGTTGCTTAAAAATAGGTAAAGAACATTCTTTGCATTGAATATTTTTAATGATTTCGAATTTCACTGGCATTATAACTGATTTTTCTAAAAACTCTAATTAATTTCCATAATCGAAATACCGAAAATTAAATTTTGACTTTTCGAATCGGTTCTAAAATTTCAGAAAATACCAAATACATAAAAATACTAACATTTGGTAATACATTTATAACTTATTAACTATGTAGCTATGATAATACCGTGTGAATATATGATTCATTTCTCCATAAGATCACGAATGGTCAGAAAGTACTCAAACTAGAAGATGATGATCGGGTTGATACTTTCATAAGCAGCTCCCAGTTGTTGTTGAAACGCTGCCATTGTGTTTCACCTAATAAATAAATAGTTCAAATATAATGTATTTTATCTGACTTTAGTTATTTCCGAAAAGACATATGAAGCTAATAATCTTCTTTATGATAACAACTTTATAACAAGCTTGAAAACCAAATGAATTTAGTGCTGTTAGATTTATAAACAAAATGATTATCATTTGATAAAGTGTTCAAATTCTACGCAATTCTGTGAACTTCCTTCTTTTGAACTATCACGTTCAAAATTGTCTTAATAGTAACAGAATTAAAAGTAATAACCACAATTAATATAAAAATAAATGAAATATGTCTAGTAATGCAAGACATATCAAAATATAATTAAATATGAAATCTGTACATGCAAAAATATACAGCTAACTACTTTTTGTGATTCCTTTGGCAGATTCCATTGGGTTATTTGCGAGGTTGGCCCGCAGCAAACTCTCTTCAGATGCCTTACCAAAAAGTTCTAAGCCAAATTCAGTGCAAGCATTTCGAATAGTTTTTCCATTTGGTAGCTGTGCTCAAATGTTGGCTCAAAGAGCGCTGGGGGGTACAACCGACACCGCGAACGAACATATGAGGTACATACACACACACACACACACACACATGACCAAAGGACAAACAGACAGACAAAGTTTGAAAACAGCTGCCCGATGTGCAATATAAATGTGGTTTTCATATTTTTGTGGTTCACTTCAGTGCAGAGCTTCTCCAATGCGCAACTAGCTGTAGTTTTCTAGTGCCAAATGTAAAACCAAACAGAGCCAAACACACATACATACACACACGCACACACCAATAAACACACACACAAGCACACACACACTGTTGCCCATAATGAACGCCATTCATAAAACTTTAGCTAAATACGAACATTCATTATAAAATAATTTCGCCCAAAAAGGAACGAAAGGTGCGAGCACCACGCAACGGGTGGCAACTCTGGCAACTCTGACCATGCCAAAAATTTACATGCAGAGTGAAAAAGTTATGCACTGAACTAAAAGATAATAACCAATCTATTCAGCTGGCGCCCTTGTTGGTGCCTGAGTGGCGCTCCGCTCGGCTTCTCTGACAGGATATAAACTGAATTTTGAACCAGCTTAGAGCCCCCTAGAGCACCTCGATGGCTTATGGCAATGGCTGCTTCATTAAATTTTCTATTCCATGAGTTGGGAGTAGCCAATATCCCAGCCAAGTACTTCTTTTAGATACACATAATATTAACAGGCGAATACTGCGTTGAGTTTGTATCAAAATGGCGACTCGGGTGGTTGGGCAATTGGCCATTCTACAAACTGTCAGCTGCATATTGGCCAACACATTTGTGTATTTTAAGAAAGTGTCACAATAAATCTTCAACTTTGGACAGACACCCACAGACGTGGGGGGGGGGCAAGCTAAGCCTGAACCTGGCGACGTGACTTAACATAATGAACAGCAGTCCTGAGGGCCAACTGGGGCTGAACTAATCCATTACTAAATTAAACATTACACTAAATATATAAATAAATAGCTAGACAGCGTGACGGCAAACAGAGCGCTAGACGCATGGATCTCAGCTCTTTTGGGTGCTTAGGTAACACAAATGGAATAAGGGGCGTAACAGTTCCCAACCTAAGCAAAACAGTTAGCTCTTACTGCAGACGTTTAAGAACCCTTTCTAATTTGGTCTAAAGCGCAGACTGGTGAAAACTTTTGTCTGTCAAACAATAAATCATCAGGGCTTGAGAGCAGGAGCACCAAAGAAAGAGAGAGAGTGTAAGGGATAGAGACAGAGAGACCTTTAATTATGGGTAGGCTCAAGTGTATTTGGAAACTAAACCAATACTCCAGCGAAAGGCAAAGGACCAGACGCAGCTGAACACCCAAAACAATTAAACCCTTGCTCCATGCTCCTGTTTGTGCCAACAATTCCTTGATGGGCTGCCATTTTTATTTGGTCCTGGCCAAAATTCCAAGTAAGCTTAAAAAATTAATGACATCAAGAAGCTGACGGCAGCACTCGAAGGGTTCCAAGTCCTTGGGGCGCGTTCGTTGGATCAAATTGCTGTACAAACTAGATAGAAATTTACATTTCATTTTCGGGGCGAGCATTTCTTATTAATGGCATTTGTTTAACTTTGTTAACTGCGTGCTAGCATTAAAAATTAACCCTTTCTATACTGATATTTGAGCCAGTCAATTCTTAAAGTTGTTGGTTCTTTAAAAAGGCAAGCAACTAACTCACTTCCGCCTTCCACCTCCGCATTTATATGAAAGTACGCGTTCGCTTTGAGCGCACATATTTTAATTGCACTAATTGCAAAGCAAATTTTCTACTAAATTACCTTTTTCCAAAACTGCAGCGAGTGCTAGGACATGCTGAGCGTACGAGGACAAGAAGCAGCTAGCAGCTCGCAGCTCAAATTATATTTTTAGAATTTTAATAACATGGAAAATAAACACGCTGCGAGTTCAGTGCATAAAGTATGACAGGGACATGCAAGGGGCGGATGCCAAAGGACGCCAGTAAGGCAGCCAACGAAGGCAGCAGCAAGCGGGTAACTCTGGCAGCTTTTCTAATTTCTAAAAATCATATTCATAATTATTATTTTAGCATGCGAAAACTAAAAGTTGCTTTTGCGGCAAGCCAACCGACGGAGTTCGTAGTCCTTTAACTGTCCTTGCACTGCTCCCCCTCCCTATCTGCGTCCATACTAGCAGAGTGCATAAAGTTTATCTGCAAAAGTTGCTGTAGCATTTTAGAAACCACTTTGAAATGCTACTAAAACAAGCAGCAACAACAAATTAGAAAAGCATTCTGCACAATTTTCGCTGCGAGTATTTTGTGCACTGAATTTTCAAATTGTATTGTTGAGCTAAATGTTAAAATACCAAATAACAAATGTACACATATAAACAGTTATTATAATGAAAAAAGTTACAAACTCAACAAATTCAACTCAGAAAGCTTAACAGCCAATATACTTTCAGCATTGGCTTTCAAACAGGATAATCTATGCCCTCAGAAACGGTGCTCATTTTGGAATACCCTCGACCTCAGTAACTAGTTACATTTTCGAATATACGCGACCTCAGAAACGAGTCACATTTTGTAATACCTTTGAATTTAGAACCGAGTCCCATTTTGGAATACACTCGACCTCAGAAACGAGTCACATTTTGGAATAAACTCGACCTCAAAAACGAGTCACATTTTGGAATACACTCGACCTCAAAAACGAGTCCCATTTTGGAATACCTTTGAACTCAGAACCGAGTCCCATTTTGGAACACACGACCTCAAAAACGTGTCCCATTTTCGAATACACGCGACCTCAGAAACGAGTCCCATTTTGGAATACACTCGACCTCAGAAACAAGTCCCATTTTGTAATACACTCGACCTCAGAAACGAGTCCCATTTTGGAATACACTTGACCTCAGAAACGAGTCACATTTTGGAATAACCTCGACCTCAGAAACGAGTCACATTTTGGAATAACCTCGACCTCAGAAACATGTACCATTTTCGAATACACGCGACCTCAGAAACGAGTCCCATTTTGTAATACCCTCGACCTCAGAAACGTGTCCCATTTTGGAATACACTCGACCTCAAAAACGAGTCCCATTTTGGAATACCTTTGAACTCAGAAGCGCACGCGTGCTGCTCACACGTAAGGGTTGTATCCCAAGAATAGATAACAAAGGATTTGAAGAAAGGCTGTGCCCAAATGGGTTATATCAATTAACCCCTGACTTTTAACACGCATCGCATCCCAAATCGGGACAGCCGCAAACGGAGCCACCCCAATTAACTTAATGAACCCTGCGGTAAGAAGGGCGGTTTATAATATGGCTGTGATAGACAAAATTCCAAGAGATTAGTTTTTAATAAGTGTTAGTTACTTACTCTTTAGGCTATACTAAGTTTAATTGCTCTTTAAAGTTGTTCTGTTTGTTTTCTCATAGAACGTCAGCATCATTACCAAAAGTAGGAAACTTGTTTGACAGCTTTTTGCTTCCCAGGCAGCAGCTGAGGATCCTCATCTAATGCCCGCCTAATATCTAAGCACCCCTGTCAAAATTATTATTTGAAAATGTTGTGTGAACCTTTGCAACCAAAAGCGAGTGAAAAGGGGTGAAAAAGGTGAGGCGTTGTGCTTTGGTCAAAAACAAGTTTGAAGACATCAAAAGGCCGCCAAGATCTTCTTTATTAATTGTCACACCAAACAAAAGAAATTTTGAGTTAGAAAAATCTATTTTTTAAACAAAAACGAGTTGTCCATGCCCACAAAACAAAAAGGACTCACAGCCTCTAAGCTTTTGAGCAGTTTCTGATCAGTTTTACTTTGCCTGCGAACGTGTCGTGATCGCGTTGGAAAACGCAAACTCGCGTTTTTTAAATATAATGGATATATTAAACAAGGAATCTAAAGCGCAGCAGCCTGGTAAGATTAACTACTATGCCATTTAAAATGCTTTGGGTTTGAGGTAACTTTGCTGATGGCCAAGTTTAAAGGGCACACTTTTGGCCAACCGCAGCACCAAAAACAAAAAACAGACTGCGAAGGCAAAAAAAAAAGAAGGTTACAAGGTTATTCAAACGTCCTTCGCCTTCGTCTGAAGCGGCATAGAAAAAAAAACCAACGAACGACCAAAGCAAAACACAAAACGCAGCATAGGAAGCTCACAAAATACAAAAAAAGAAAAGTAGAAAAACAAAATTGTTGCCACTTTTCTTTTACTTGCGCACACATTTCACATATTTTTTCAGCTTTTCCTTTTCGTTTGTCCCTCCTTTTTTTTATCCATGGCACTCTGCAAATTTCACAAAAAATAAATTTTCTAACAACCCAAACAAACAAACGGCAAAAAAAAAATATAACAAATCCCAGCCAGACCCCACAAAGTCACGCGAAAAAAAAATCAGCAAACCCGTGTTAAAATGTGTGTGTGTGTGTGCGCGACAGGGTGTGTGTGTGTGTGTTGTAATATGTATGTGGGTGTTTTCTATACGTTATAGAAAAAAATATTATAAATGTGAATGAGCTGGCTGCATATGTGTTGCCAGCTTGAATACAGAATACACTGCCCCCCTCTTGGCCTTTGACCTCCGTCTGCTACTTTGATTAGAAACTGATGTCGATTGCTGGCAGAACTCTTAATTTGTTATTAATTGATGCCAATTTATTTGCTAAAGATATGCAGATGGAAATAATTAATTGTGTTTTCGACTGATTAGAAAAAGTGGGTCATACAGAACCAAATAAATAAATATAGTTAAAACAATGTTATTTATTACGCTGGCATTCTTTATTGATATTTATGTATTACAAGTGGAGAAAGGGTTTGGTTACAAAATGCGATCCCGATCCCGTTTATACCGAAGAATTTTTTGCAACTGGTGGAATTTCTATTACAGCCCAATCTCTCATAAAAATACTTCATTTTTTAATTTTCTTTTCTATCTTGTTAAAATATTTATTAAGGGGAATGTTGGTTTCCTTCATATAATAGATTCTTCTGATAGTCTTGACAAGTTCAAATGCCATTTTGATTCAGTTTGAAAAATGAGTTGAATATAAATTATTAAAAATTTCAATTACTATTAAATTAAGATTTTAATCGATGAGCTAGCTGATCGAATATATATTTATCTGTATGATTATAATCAGACGGATCAATAAAAACAGTTGATTGTCGTTTTATTGTGTGCTGTGAAAATTAAAAGACAATATCAAATTTGGGTACAATTAAAAGGAACATAATTGTAAACTTGAGAAAACGAGCCAAGCCAACGAAACGCAGGCTTTCTATTTGAAAACGCTCTGCAAACTAATAATTCTACAGTAATTTACAAGAAAACTAAATTTGAAATAAGATTGCTTAAAATTTGAATTAGGAAATCTAGCTAACAAATATATACAAGACACCTATATAGATTAGAAATATCTAATGCAGACTACTGACTCGTTGACATACTTTAAGATCTTCAATGTTATACAAGACAATGGAACTATAAAGACACTTGACATTGCGATAAGAAAGTCCGAATGCAGGCTTCCCTTTTTAGAAATGCACGAGTGTGTTGGTTGAGGAAAGGGGGCGTTAGTTGGGTTCAGCTAGTCTCCTGAGCTAAAGGCAGAGTCCGAGTTTGGGACTGATGAAAAAGAAGCAGTGGTGCAGCAGGCATCCGATTGGCTTTTGCCACGCACACAAAATGTGCATATAGAGTGCAACTTTTAGCACCAACCGAATGCAGTTGCATGCACAGAGCAACCCACACACACACACACACACACACACACACACACACACACACACACACACAGGCACACACTAAAAACACAGAGTGCTGCAAAAAAAAAAGAGTAGTACGTTGAATATTTGTTGTACATAGGCAAAAGTAAAAAGAAACAAAAAACAAAAAACGAAAATGCAAAAACGAAAAATCCAAAAATGCTTGTAGAAAAATGCACTTTTTCTGGGTGTGGCAGCCAACATACAACGACGACGTCAACGTCGACATCAGCAGCGACGCAATGCATTTGCATTAGAGCCTGAGCCTGAGCTCGAGCCCAAGCCTTCCAAGCCAAAATGGCTGCCTAAAATGTGCAAAAACCAACTCGAAACTTTGACTGTAGTTGTGCGTGTGGAGAGCAAGAGCACAAATGCAGTTTCATGCACACATTCGCTTACTCATATATACAAATGTACCTATACATATGTACACACATAAATAGATACGCGGCAGCCTCCACACAGTAGCCTTTAGGGCTGGACGTAGGGAGGGTAAAAGCTCATTTTTAGTTGGTGCAAGCAACACAACAACAAAAAATAACAACAAAACGCAAATGCATTTTTCACTCCCTTTTTTCCTGGCTGTATATAGGGCTTTGCCTCTCTGCAAGTGTATGTGTGTGTGTCTTTTTTGTATCCCTATTTGATATCCTAAAAAAGTACACAAAATTTTGATGCGCAAGCAGCGCAGTCAATGCTGGCAGCGGGCACCGAGCAGCGACGTTGACAGCACAAACACGCCCATGTTTTATGTACAAGGCGAGGCGCCTTTTACATGCGCAGCTTCAGTCCATGCATGCGTATGTGTGTGTGTGTGGGGTTCGTGAAGTACAAAAAAGGAAACAAAAAAGCGAGATGCAAAACACTAAAAACTAATGCGCCAGAAAGAGAAACAGACATTAGAAAACGAAAAGCGTCGCCTCGTTGCGTGTATTGGTGAGCGAGCGCAGTTGCCATTGTTGCGCACAGCGAGAGAGAGGCGATAGAACGAAAGACAGAGAACGAGCGAGCAAGAGCGCAGCGGACGAAGGCAACGACAACGTCGACTGCTGTTAGTTGTAGGTGGTGGGTGGAGTGGAGTGGGCACTGGTGGCAGCGGTTGGCAGCATAGACGTAGTGTGTAGAAGTAGTTGGGTGCCTGAGTTGCATGGGCAGCTGTTGAGTAACTCGCTTACTTGGCGTTGAGAGCGCAAGCCGATGAGAGCAAAAAGCAGCGAGAGCACATAAAACCGAACTATAAATGATGTACCTTGAGGCTAAGCAAACTAATGGATCGTGAATGGAGTTTCTTAAGCTTGCTCAAAGATGCCTGCTGAGTTTCTGTTCAGCTTTTGAGTCCAAGGTCCAAAGCCTTTGCTCTCTCTTGACAATGCACTATTGACATTTCTCGTTTTTCTCTTTTTTGCATATGTGTTTTTATACTCTTTTTTTAACTTTTTTGAAAAAAAAGGAAAAAAGAGTATATTGGGTTTGTGAAATGTCCGTCCGTCCGTCTGTCTGTCCGTCTGTCCGTCTGTCCGGCTGTCCGTCTGTCCGTCTGTCCGTCTGTATGAACGCAGGTTTTTTCCACAGTTTTGAAGCTAGAGCAACCAAACTTGGTATACATGTTGGTATATACCATAGTAAGACAAAGTGTCAAGATCTCCCCCCCACCCCCACCCCTTCCCCCACAAACCGCAAAAACCTATATCTTCCACAGTTTTATAGCTAGAGTAACCAAATTTGGCACAAGGGCTACTTATCACATCCTTCATTGATCTGGCAAAAAAAAATTCGGCCACGCCCACCCCCGCCCCCACAAATAGGCAAAGTCTGTATCTCCCCCACCCCTTTAGCTAGAATCACCAAATTTTGCAGGTTGAATTCTGTTGCCCTATTTAATAGATTGGATAAAAATATTTTTGCCACGCCCACCCCCGCCCTTGCAATCAAGCAATGTTTGTTTCTCCCAAACCTGTAGAACAGGCCCAACCAAATTTTAATTGATGGCAAAACTTTAAAGATTTGAGCAGAAATTCAATTGCCACGCCCACTGACTCCGCAAAGAGGCGAAAAAAAGAGTATATCGCAGTCGGGTGCATCCGACTGCAACGTTCTTACTTGTTTTTTCTATGTATGTACACGACGACTCCGATAATGACGTGGACGAATGAAGTTCGGACTCAAACTTCACATTAGCTATACAAAAGGTTCAGAATCGTTGTTGCTCTCCTTTTTTGTGCGCCATTTACGCTTATACATATGCAAGTATGTATGTTTGTATATCTATGCGTAGACAAACATACATACATTAATACATATGTGTGTAAATATTAAACGTGTCCTCGTCTCTTTTGCGTGTATATGTGAACTTGTGGTTGGGTGTTGGGCATCTTAAGCTGCAGCTGCAACTGTATGTAGCTGCAAAATGATAAGGATAAAGAACATAAAAGAATATAAAGCCCACTTAAAAGAGGAAGTGCAATAGATGCAGCTTTCCTTTTATCTGTTTTTATTATGCATATTTATATTGCTACAAATAATCCTATTAAAATGCATTTATACTTAAGCACCCTGTACATGTAAATGTGTGCAAACAAAAAACTAGAAGGACTCTAACTGTACTAAATCCTTTTATTGTTTCTGATGCGGATTAAGAGTACGTTGTCTTTTTTATTCAATGCAACAGATAAAATATATTAACAGAATCGTTAATTAAGTTGCTTCTTAGAGTATTGTAACTTAACATAAACAGAGAGCTGTTCTGAAATTCACTTTGAATCAATTCCACAGAAATATGTGAAGCATACTTTCAGCTGCTAATACAAATTAAATGAACTTGAAAGATAACTAAACTTCTTAGTTTGATCGTCCTCTAAATAGTATTCTGTGAAATTGATTCGAAAGTTAAACAAAAATGATAAAGAATAGCGAGCTTGCTTAAGATTAAACAAAAATAAAACAATTGATAGAGCCTACCAAAACTCAGAATATTTGAGTTCGCTTTCATTCAGCCAATTGTTTAACCGATAGTTATCCGATTTTAATAAAATTGAATCATGCTTAATCTTAGAATTTTTAAGGTTGCTGAATATATTTTTAATTGTAACATTTTTAGCCGATAGTTCATATGTCATCTATATGTTTTAGTGATCCGATCCGGTCGAGTCCAACACAAGTAGTGCCTGCAACAAAAAGAAATATTTGCTCCAAGTATTATTACAACATTTTTTCAATATAGCATTAAGCATGAGTGATGAGGTCACATTAAAATTGAACTAATAACTTCTTATGTCCCCAAAATGATATTAAATTTAAGGGGTTTTGCAAAATTTTTTTTTACAAAATTACAATACGTCAATAGAACTATGAAAGCTGTGTTAATTAGGCGTTGTATAACATGAGATGTTTTATACTTCTACATAATTTTAATATGAATGCCATTCTAATTTATTTTAATACAAACGCCAGAGAACAAAGTCATTGGGATGTTCTGAAGTGAAGGTAACAGGCTCAAGGAGACATCTCCGACTATATAAAGTGTCGCTATAGCTTCATAAATATATCACATTCGCATATTATACAAGCCAAATACCTTCTTCTGTTTATATTTGAAAACAGAGTATTCTTACAAAACACATCTAATATTATCTACTTACTGAAATCTTCAAATCAGTCAAAATCTGTAAGTAAATTACTATTTTGCCATTAAGACCCAAACTTAATCCAAAAACTGTCAAGCAACACATAGCATTTAATTAAATTTCATATAAATTAAAGACTATTTTATATGGCCAGATTAATAGTCGCACACATCCACACAATACACAAACATGTAGCTATGTTTGGCATTGTTTTTGGCAACGGGCACATCGACATCATCCACATGGTCATTCGGTGGGGCCAACTCATAATAAACGTAACTATAATACAAAATAAACACATAACCGAAACAATCTAAATATCGCGAGAATTTATGTATTGATTTTCATTAAAATTATGCTGCCTGTTTCGGTTTAGCATGGTCTGGTCTGGCACAGTCGGCAGATGTTCTTGTTTCTCGACTGGTCGTGGTGTTTTTCCAATTTGGGCTCCGCTGGGTGTCCGGAAAATTGAAAATTTTGCAAAACAAAACATTGCAGCAATTGCAGTTGGAGCCGAATGGGGCAGGGTAACAACAGTCACCAGCAAGTGCATCATTTTTCATGCAACGCAGAGGCGTTCAGGGAGGGGGCAAACAAAACAAAAACCATTCGGCCTGGCTACAGCCAACGGGCAGAGTTTAGCTTTGGGTTATACATCATAACTATATGGCACTGTGCGGGGAGGACGAGCTGCATAAATCTATAGATTGCAGCAGCCTGGCTGCGGCTCCCGCTGCTGCTGCTTCGGCTGTTGTTCCTGATGCACCTTTGATATGCAATTTATGCACGTCATCTGTGCTGCGTTCAAATCCATTGTGCCCCTTCCCCTACAGACTAGCCAGGACCTAAACATAGCCAACACCCACTGACGGTACGAATGCCATCCACCCGCTTTCGGTTTTTCCTATCAAATTTATAGGCCTCTGTTCTAGCCAAATGCAATGAGTGTTGTTAGGGTATTTTGAATTTGTCATAAAGTTCAATTGGCCTAAAGTATAAATCAAATCATAGCCAACTTCTAGATATATTAAGATGCAAATAACTAATGCAAATAGATTTATTAGAAAACAGCAGAGACATTAAAACAAAAGAATATTCAGAGTATCCATAGTTCGTTGCAGTTTTATTTCTTAAAACTGGATTTTGTTGTTTATTCTGTGCGTTGCGTTTTTTGAGCTTTTCTATTTGCTCTGCACACCAGCGGCATCGGCATCGGCATCGCCGTCGCCGTCGACATCAGAAGCCGACGTCTGCAATGTTTGCCCTTCTGGTTTTGTTGTGCATCGTACATTGAGTTGCAGGTCCTGGGCAGAATCATGTTTTTGCCAAAATGCATTTTCATACGCCACGTAAGCCGTCCAGCCATGTACACTGTGCATGCATGCGGGAGTCCCTATATGGTATACATACATGGTCTTTAGTTCAGGCCCAGTACTACCCAACTCATGTGCAAATGCATCCAATACATGGCACATTATGTGCAGTGCAATGCACTTTTATCTAATCAAACCGGAGAGCTGGGTGGGCAGCTGTGATGAAGAGCGATGGCTTTAAATTTAATTGATGCATATTCCGGATCTGATGGCCGTATTGTGGCCTATGTAGACAAATTGATCTAAGCGCTGTTTTTGTTTAATATTTGATTAAATATTTCTAAGCTTAATTTGCAAATTGCATACCAACATTTCGACACGAGAATGTAGGCAGAATATTAAGTTAAGTCTTTGATCTCAAATTAATTCAATTATTTATCAACATTTTAATCGGAACAAAGAATAAACAGGAGTGCTCGAATAGGAGATATTATCAATTATACTTTGAGTAAACAACTATTTTATATAATTTCAAGGTATACAGCTTTAAATATGCATCGGAACTTTTTCAGACCGTTGACTTAGATATAGAGATACATAGATTTGTCTTCTGATGTTTATCAATAAAATATGTGTTTTAAATTGTCAAAGTTTTCTTTATTTTTCTGTATCAATTGTATACAGGGTACGAAAACTGCGTCAGCTAGAACAACAACAAAAATGCCACTGTAAATCCAGGCAAAAGGATGCACTGCCCGTGTAGCAGAGCAGCAGCAGGAGCACAAAGAACAGCCCCAGCTTCAGTTGCAGACTCATATTTTTTCACAAAACCCGCCAATCCAATGCACTTCTACGCGAAAATCTAATAGGAGTGGACAGCAGAGGAGGAGTGTGCATATATCCTGGTATTAGGTAGGACTCTTGCATTTGCATTGGCTTTGACTTTGTTGTCAGCTTTGGCTTTGACTTATTTAACGAACCAGATTCGAATTTGCGTACACGTTACTTTTAAAGAATGAGAAACAAGATTAAAGATAACAAAGATTAAAGACTAGAGTTGTGATAACTAGTTAACTTAAATGAATAGTCATTTTTGAGTTGTCAACTAAATCAGTCGTTTAGTTCTGTAGTTCATACAAAAATACTAAAAACAGGCTAAGACTTGGGCTATAAAACTATATCTGGTTTTGAAAGGGTATGCAAAACTTGCTTGGATTTAGTTTTAAAGATCTTCAAGCGATTGTTAATGTAATTTTTATACTCTTTTTTTAACTTTTTTGAAAAAAAAGGAAAAAAGAGTATATTGGGTTTGTGAAATGTCCGTCCGTCCGTCTGTCTGTCCGTCTGTCCGTCTGTCCGTCTGTATGAACGCAGGTTTTTTCCACAGTTTTGAAGCTAGAGCAACCAAACTTGGTATACATGTTGGTATATACCATAGTAAGACAAAGTGTCAAGATCTCCCCCCCACCCCCACCCCTTCCCCCACAAACCGCAAAAACCTATATCTTCCACAGTTTTATAGCTAGAGTAACCAAATTTGGCACAAGGGCTACTTATCACATCCTTCATTGATCTGGCAAAAAAAAATTCGGCCACGCCCACCCCCGCCCCCACAAATAGGCAAAGTCTGTATCTCCCCCACCCCTTTGGCTAGAATCACCAAATTTTGCAGGTTGAATTCTGTTGCCCTATTTAATATATTGGATAAAAATATTTTTGCCACGCCCACCCCCGCCCTTGCAATCAAGCAATGTTTGTTTCTCCCAAACCTGTAGAACAGGCCCAACCAAATTTTAATTGATGGCAAAACTTTAAAGATTTGAGCAGAAATTCAATTGCCACGCCCACTGACTCCGCAAAGAGGCGAAAAAAAGAGTATATCGCAGTCGGGTGCATCCGACTGCAACGTTCTTACTTGTTTACTTTAGAAACATTCTCAAGCAATTAATGAGGCAAAAACTATTACAAAACGTTTGATAATTTAACTATTTTGTACAGTGCGCTTTGATATGACAGTTTCCTTGAAGCTTATATGGAATGTAACTTAAAGTTATTCATTTATCGTGTTCCATGGGTAACTTTCTCAAGCCCCGCTCTCACAAAAGACTGAACTGTAAAGCAAACTGCACTTGTTTATCATTCGGCACCCAACAGCCCACTCTTTGCAAATAGTAGTACTTCACATCAGCTATATGTATGTATATATTTTTATAAATATATATACATATATATATATATATATATATATATATATATATGTGTTAGTGCATTCTCTGAGCTACCACCCGGTTAGCTCTTACCCTGCTGCTGTAATTCTTCCAAAACAACAAACTAAGAGCAAACAGCGTTGGCAACCATGGCAACATCCAACAAACTGAAAAATAAGCAAAAATCAAAATGCATGGCAACCATTTTGAATAACAAGTGCGCAGACCCAAAAAGCATCGGCACATCCCCCCCACACACACACACTTCAAACCACTCCAATGCCAGAACCAGTGCAAAAAGGAAGCACAGTAGAGAGCTCTGTAGAAAAATGCATTGCGAGTGCAGTGCAAGAAAAAATGCAGCCAACGGCTTCCTGCAGCCGCCTCAGCAACAAAACAACGTTTCTGCAACCCAACCAAGGCCTCCAAACCCTTGCCATATCCTTGCCATGGCCATAGTCCTAGCCGCTAGCCAACCCCCAACTAACTGCAGTTGCATTGTGCACAGGATATACGCCTCCTTTTGCGCCCAGTAAAAGCGACAAAATCAAATGCCGAGAAATAAAATTTCATGCACAACAAAAACTAAAAAAGACAAGGCGAGTTCAATTTTTTTCAACACTTGGCAAGCGAAAAGGACAACGGCAAAGCTGCTGCTGCTGCTGTCTGTGTGTGGGGCATAGGAGAAGCCTATTTCAAAAAATTGAAAATGCAAAATTTCATTTGTGCATCGTGGCGCTCAACGTAAGCCAGGACCCATATACGCACCCATCACCCAAACCCCATCACCCAAACCCCAAACTCCGTCAACTACGACCAGGACAAATGCATTGGAACAGGCAATGTTGGCAGTCTCGGTTTGTTGCTGTTGTTTTGGATGAGGGGCAGGCACACCGACAAAGCAATTCTTCAGAAATGAAATGTCCTGCACCGGCTCTGCCTGCATTGCATTTGCAAACTCCAACGCTGACACTGGGAATTGGGCTCTACGGGGTGGAGCCAACACAGCAATGGCGACAACTGTCAGCGTCATAAGACTGTACACGAGAGCAGCAAGCAGAGCTGTTGGAGTAGCAACTTTCCACCCATTTTGATGGGCTTGCTGAACAAAACGTAAACAAGAACTTTGTTATTTGCTGCAGCACATAGAGAGGGGGACTTGAAACTGGAACTGGAGCTCAGACTCCAGCTCCAGCTCCAGCTCCAACTTCAGCTCCGGCTCCGGCTGGGGCTAAGAGCATGTGAGCCGGAGAAATCAGACAAAGCAAATGCAATCAGCCATGTGTTTTGCTTTTGTTGGGACTACGATTTTGTTTTGTTTGTAATTAATAAGAAGTCCTGTTTAGAAAACTGCAAGCTAATGAGCTGACGCAACTTTAGAACGTTTGATCTATGCAATACCAGCATATATTGGTAATTTGAGAGCATTGCCTTTTGTGGAAAAACGAAATTCTGTTAAATTCTAAATAAATGGGAAAAAAAATATTCAAAAACTGATATTTACCTGCTGCTGCTGCGCGCCAAAAAGTATGCAACGCATCTGACCGTATTGCATGACGTCAAAGGGCCCAGTAAACTTTGTGTACCCCACTTCCACTCCCACTCAAACCCCCGCGTCCCAAACCCAAGCCACCCCACCCACTTCACTCAGCCCCTCCACTCAGGCAAATGAAAAACAGTGCAGCCATCGAAGGCAGCTGGCAAAAAAGTGAAATCAAAAACTGCAACTGCGTTGTGCAAGGAAAAAGTTGTGCCCATGGTTGGAGTGGGTATATGCTGATGCTGATGCGGTGCCATCTACTTCAGTTCAAGTGAAAGGCAGCAAGAAAAAATGCAAGCCAAAGGCTGCAGTAAAAATGGCGCAAAACAAAACAAAAACCCAAATGCAAAACAAAACAAAAATGCAAAGCACAAAACTGCAAAGGGGATAGCAGCATTGAACGGGAATGGGCAGGGCCGCGGAACGAGTTGGAGGTGGTGGCCAAGTGGACGACGAATCAGTGGCCATGTTGCAGTATAGTGTACAGCAAGCTCCATCGCCAGGCGGATGCACATTGTTAGGGCACAGGCCGTGGAATTGGATTGGACATCGCAACGTCGCAACTTCGCTGCAATGTCGCAGTCTGAAGGAGCAGGGGGGTAGACCAAATCAACAGAGCCGTCGTCGAGACGCCTTATGGGCCCAGTGGCAGTCAGGGATGTGGGTATGAGTGCACATGCAACACACAGTAGCGGAAAAAACTGCGACAAGTGGGTGGCAAGTGGGCAACTTGAAGATGTGCGCAGCAGGAATTCTGCATTTTGTATTTATTGCAGCTGAATGCTGAATGGGAAGGTGGTAAAAGTTGGGTTTGGGCTTTGGCTTGGGCTTAAGCTTGGGGTGTGAGTGTGTGTGTGTGTGTGTGTGTGCCTTGGCTGCATTGCTGGCTAGTTCAGCCTGTGGACAATAAGGCGACTTGGGCACGTACAGCCGTTCAGATAAAAAACACGCGAAATGTTAAGCTTGGCAATTTTTTGCAGCGTCTGGCGGTGTGGCGCGGTGTGGTGCAGTCTAGCATTGGATGGTTGGGGCGTGGCAAGGCTTAATACTGTGGCATTTGTCTTGGAACCGAAACAACAGACGTCGACGTCATCGTCATAGTCGCAGACGCAGAAAAAATGCATAAAACGTTGCAACAAAAGTGACGCAGTGACGCGGTCTTGGGGCAAGATGGGGTTTTAGTTGACCTGAAGGATGAGATTGCGCAGCTGCTGCAACGTTGATTTGATGAACATTTTGCAGGACGTGGCAGGACAACGTCTGCTGGCCGCTAACGTGCCAATGTCTAGCCTGTAATATGCAAAAACGCGCCGCTCAGACTACTGCCTTGAGGGACTTTGCGCTAGCTTGGCAAAACCCCCACGAATATCCCCAAGCCCAATGCAATGCAATTTTTCTTCATTGTAATTTGGCCGAGGACATACCAACTAGGAGTTGCGGTGGTTCAACGGCCGTTGCACTGATTCTCACAGCCAAACCTATTGCGCCCGAGCAGGGACCGAAGTGCGCTGGGACAGCTATGCCGCGCATACAAATTATGAACGTAGGGATGGATACAGCCACATAGCCACGGAGTCGTCATGCGTTGGTTTCTATGTTCTATGACTAGTGTCCATTGTAAATTTGCAATTTTTGTCGAGTGCTGTGCCGTTGCTTTGTTTCAGATTGGTTTCCGTGGCGGGCTTGGTTAGAAATTGGACGTAGGTGGGCGACAAAAAAACTACGCGGCATGGTACAATTTTTGGCTAAAATGCATTTTGATGTAGTCGCCAGTTGAGACGTCTGGCCTAACAGCAACAGAAAACGCTGCATACTTTTAAGCGTATGAAGTGAAAAAAAAAACGTAGCATACTTTTTGCTGCGTTTTGAATGGAACTTAAGCATTGGCAATTCGCTTCGGTTTGAGTGCTTTAGGTTGTTCCACGGCATGTCTTTTGTTAAGCTGACAGAGCTGACTACTCTGAATGGATGCACTCTCGAGAGAAAGATAGGTTTGGGGCTGCTGATTCTAAATTGCGTTTGGGGGGGTCGGGGTGGCGCATGGCAAATTTCCATTATGCTCACTCAATCAAAACTGCAACAAAACAAAAGTTATGCGAGTGCACACGCAAATTTACATAAATATGAGAATAGCTATTGCAAAACTTTACCTTGCCTGCTTTTTGCATTCCTATCTCTAGCTCTCTCTCTCTCCCTTTCAGTTGCACTTTGCCGTTCAGTGTGTCTCTTTCTAGAACTCGGCCCTAGCCGGGGATTTACTTAAGCTCTCTTATCATATGCAACTGCAAGTTATTCAATTATTTTAATGGAATATATGCTCTGGTTTTTGCACATATTACAGAATTGGACAGCAGATGCCCTTCCGCTACTTTCCGTCCTTCTTCTTTAGTGGTGAGTATTAGATAGAGCGTTTAATACATATGCAAATTGGATTTGGTTGAATATGATTTTAAATTTTATATTTTTTTTACGTATGTTTTTTACTTCTGTAACAATATTATCATAGGAAGCAAATATTTATCAAAATTAACAGTAGTCGATTGGAAAATTATAATTTTTTTTTAAATTAGTATAAGCTTTTACAATGCATTATACGCTCCAAAATTATAAATAAAAAATTTATAAAAAAAATTATAAAATTTATTAAAAACAAGCAAAACGGTTTTCAAATTAGAAAATTTTAAAAATTATTCTTAAATTGCGGTTAATATCTGAAATTTTAGTGACTTTCTAAATAAGACATTCAGTTATAGAAAGGAAAATAATTTCTTTTTGAATTTCAATTAAGCCATGTACTTGTAATTACTGGCACTAGTATGGAGTAGCTTCAATTTGGGGCAACTTAAATGTGCGGTTAATCGAACTGAGAGCAAAGTAAACAAGCGAATGCAAAATGCATGGATTTCATGGACTGCACCGGATAGGGCTAGACCAGAAGATACACAGGAAGTGCGATGGCCGGCTGGTCATTAGGCTGGTACGAGTATTGGGCGGAAAGAGAGTGTTTGGCAGGGGGTGGGGGGTTTCTCTTTGGTAAAATGCAAAATTGTCAAATATTTGCATAGGCAATTTAGCATGCGGCAGGCGCGCAAATAATTACAAAAACGTACAGAAAACAAATAACTAATAGAAATGAATGAGTGAATGTCCTGGTCGAACGATCCTACACCACATTGCAATGAAAATAAATGCAAAAAAAAAGCAAAAAAACAACGCAAACGCGAACAATTGTTAAGCTTTAAGTAAATAAAAGTGTCGAAAAATAAATAAAAGTAAAAACTGGCGACTGTAAAAAGAAAGGCTATAAATTTCAGTTAGTTTGAATGAGTATATTATTATGATTTGCATTTTAAATTTGTCAACAATAAATACAATAAATTCAAAGAAAGACTATGATGCATTCCGTATGAAAAACCTGTGCAGTTTTCCCAACCTTCTGTAGCACTTTCCCAATTGCTAGAAACTGTAGCTGGCAGTGCAACTCTGCAGAATACAAAAGGAAAAGCAAAATGACACCAAGCAAAAACAACAAACCCAAAGCGAACTCTAAACGAATGCAAAACAAGAATTTTGCCAGTGTTCATGGCTTATAGTGATATATGGTCGCTTGTCATATGATCTAAGGACATGGGGATCCTACAGTACATGCATGCTGTCTGTGTATGCTGCTGTTAGCACTTTAAGACTAATGAGCAATTCTTGGACAGTTTGACATTCAACACAGGCCCCATTTGTGGGTCTAAATGACAAAATTCAAAAATGTGCAAGTTATTTAAAAAAAAAAAGAAATCAGAGCCAAGTTATTTGGGTGCCATTTAGTCAGAAACTCGTTGTTCTGTTGCCCAGGACATCTTGAGGCCGACCGACATGACATCCAAATGCATTTGCATCAAAATGCTCGCCTAGCGGATGGGAGGCAATAACATGGTTGGTCCTGGAGGGAGGTCCTCGCATCGCTCTGTTAGTCATGCATGTCTCCCACATACACACACACACACACACACATACACGCACAGTGCCAGAGATTGTCCTGGCAACGTCATATATCGTCGCACATCCGTTGTTCAATCCGATTTTTGGGCCAGCACAAACGAACCTACCATGATGGCTTTAGCACCGGCACCGACTCTGGTTCTGGTTCTGGCAAAGGCTACTGCTCCTGCTGCTCCTCCGCTTCGTCTCTGCTGCTCATCACCCGTCTATTCATTTGAAATGCAATTTCAACATTTTTTCCACAACTTCTTCTTCAACTCAAACCATCCAGTCTGTTTACCACACCCAATGCTCCCGCCCGCTGCATGCTAAAAACTGCATTTTAGGCAACGGCTACTCTGCAACGACAAATGCATTGGCTCTGGACCCAAAGCCATAGCCAGAGCCGGACCCGAGTTCGAGCCCGAGCTGACAGGCCCACATTTGATGTACAATATTTTTAGTGGTTGAGCCCTGCTCCGGGTTTTTGTAGTTTGAATTGGGCTGCAAAAAATTGCAATCTAGGCAAAAATGCAACAAAGGCAAAGAGCTGGGCGTACATATTCACAGCATCGCTTTGTCTGATCAAAATCGATGTCTGTGTGTGTGTGTGTGTGTGTGCGTGTGTGTGTTGTGTGCTTGCACTTGTTTGTGTATCTATATATACACCCTGCATGTATTTCAGACTAGAGCATTAAGGATAGTTACTATGCTCTAAACAGCTAGTTCTTCCTCGTATACACAAATAATTCATTTATATTATATTATTACATAGGAATTTTTTAAAAAAGAGTATATTGGGCTTGTGAAATGTCCGTCCGTCCGTTCGTCCGTCCGTATGAACGCAGTTTTTTTCCACAGTTTTGAAGCTAGAGCAACCAAACTTTGTATACATGTTGATATATACCATAGGCAGACAAAGGGTCAAGATCTTATATATTCTGAACTTTTTCCATTTCCGAGTACTACTAGTTCCGAATCGTTTTTGATTTTGTGATCCTCTCTTTTAAGGAAAGAAAGAACAGTCTTTCTTAGCTTTTAAAGAGAAGTTCGTATACTTCTCATTCCACCCTTTCGAAATCACATATTTTTAAACCGATTTTCAAACAATATTCAAAATAGCCTATAATTCCGATTTCGAATCCTTTATAAGCTTTTGGTTTTATTAGTTTACCTTTAACTGTATTAATGTCAACTTATATGGAAACAAAATATGTTGGAAAGCTACTGAAATCTCCATTTTATGTATTATTCTGGAGCATATTATGCTTCTAAATATTTCCAATAAAACATTTAAAAACAGTTATATTTCTATCTAAAACTAGGATATATCATAGTCGTCTATTTTTTGGCAAAATCTGGTTATATGTACGTTCGCATGTGCATTCATTTGGCGGTTGCTATAGCAAAAATGCAAATTTTTTTAGCCATAGCAACAAAAAGAGAAGAAGAGCAAAATTTGTGCATTGCAATTTCAAAGCATGGAAATTTCGTTTCTGAAAATGCATTTTGGTCCTGGTTGCATGCCTGTCTGCTGCCTGCTGGCTGCTAGATGGATTGGCAGCTGCGACATTACATGAGAATGGAGTTACTGAGCGGACCTGTTTTTAATAGAAACTATGGCAGACATAGCCGATTAAAGCTTTAAGCTGCATCAGCACATAATATGAACACCCAACCAATCAGTTGTCACTTCATCAGAAGCAAAGTCTCGCCTGGGTCTAGCTTTAACCACCCCCAAAAACGGATAAGTGACAATTCCTACAATTAATTGACCGGAACAATTTCATAAAACTAAAAAATTACAAATTTACATTTGAGGCATATAATAAATTACCCGATTCCAGTTTTGTCACGTACCCAGAGAATCCGCCCAAACCAAATTCACGCAAAATGTCAAAAAGGGTCGCAAAAATTTGGCAGCATTAAATGTGATCCCGGGCATTGCGGAAGTGCGAGCAGAATTGTATATAGAAAAAGTAAACACAACCCAAGGCAACGGTAAATTGTTGCAAGTTAAATTAATGACGTTTAAGAAAATTTAAGCAGGGACTGGACAATGAGTGTGGCCAGGGTTTTTAGAGGTTATGCAACCCTTAACATAATTCGAATCTTTCTAATTAAGAAATATTCAGTTCTAAGCTCAGTTGACTGCCATTCGCCCTAGCTTCTTTCAAGCTGTATGTAAATGGCAAAGAGCAGCAGCTGCTTTAACCCTTGATACACAAACTCACATGTACACACACACAAGCATAGCAACACACACACACACACACCCACAATCAGGGCACATCTTGTGGCCCTGTGTCCTGCCGGACTGCCATTGTATGCATTGAAATAAAATAATAGTAAAAAGTTAAAATTCTATTCAAATTGTTTGCCAGCTGAAAACAATGTAATTTCATTTTATTTGAATATAAAATAGCTGACCAGTAGTCGCAGTCCTTACACAATCCCCCCACAAGTCCAAACTTCTTCTCAGTCCCTGGCAAAAAACCCTACTAACCACTACAATGCCCATTCCAGGCACATTCTCCATCTTATGTCAGAAACTGCACAAAGTCGTCTTTTGTCTGCGCTGGCAAGGAACACACACACACACACACACATGCATCTGTACATATGTATATACAGTCGGAATAATAGGGAGAATAATCTCACACTCTCAAGGCAAAGCCCAACCACCCACAGCTGGCAGTGCCGCCTAACCAGAACAAGGTTTTGTATGATTACGTTGAAAACTTTACCGCAGTTCCTCAACTGAACTCAAACTCAGTTTAGATAGTTCGCAAATGTTGCAAGCTCTCCCCTCCACACCTTTTACCGCTCTTCCATATAACGAATGCGGTTGCTGTGGGTGTTTTGCATTGGGCCAACAGAAGGCTGGTCAACTCGTGCTTAGCTTGGTTATATGCTTGGTTTTTATTGAAACTTTTGTTTGCCACGAACGTAGCAAGGAATATTTGAAATTTTCCTTTTTGGGTGCATAACTTGGGATTGGATGGGTATGGCTAACCAAATTGTATGATGCAGATGAGGTTAGACGATACACAGATGAAGCTAGTTAGTTTTAGCTGTACTGCGAATGATGAGTTACTTAGATTCGATAGATAGCGATTTGATTATTGTCACACAAGTTAAAGCTTGTATTTTGACAGGTTCTTCAAATATAACTTCAAAATTTCTTATGTGCAGGTATTCTTAAACGTTATAAAATGAATACTTCGTGTATTGACATTGATATAATTAAACCGTAGAAGTGTGCAAATTCGCAGTTTTTCAACTAAGCAGTCGAGAGAGCTGAACTTTTGCTTCCTTATCCTGTTTCCCAATTCTACATTCAAAATATTTCCACAGAAAATAGTGTAGCATACTTTCGAGCGTAGAATAGATTAATAACTTTCGGGTGTTGAACTAAAAAGCCCAAAAGTATACCTTACATATTTATGTGTAATTGATTTGGCAGTGGATTTCGAAACAGAGCTATATAAGATCGAAGATCTATGTATTTCTTAAACATTTCATTCAACTCAAAAGCTTTTCGAAACATCAATTCAGCATCAGGTTGCGAATCCAGCGGGTCCTTCTATAAGTTTATACGGAAAATGGATTTTATCAAGCTAAGATTTTGTTTCAAGTTTGTGGACCCATCTTTAGATGGGTGGGATACAATAAATATCTGATTTAGAACAGGTGGATCGGAATTAAATTCTGTTTTCCGTTTGCAGCTCTACTAGCAACTAAAAACATGAACTTCCATGGCACAAGCTCCAAGTTATTCAATTAAGAACAGAAACATAAAGGTCTCTCAATTTCTTAAAACCCCTTTTAAGGCAACAGTCTAATCCAGCAGTGCAACCCTTGAAGCACACTGCAATACGCCCAGGCAGAGGACTCGCCTATCTTATCCTTCGTACGTCGTCCAAACCCCTACCCTTCAGGCACTGCGACAACGTGCCACAACGCAAATTGCACTCCAAACATTTTACGTTAAATGGACGAAAAGGCATCTACATCGTCCATGTTATTATGCTGGAGCCAGAGTCAGAGACAGAGATACACACACACAAGAACAAAATACTATATATGCACAAAGAAGTGCACGTCCTTTGCATTGCTGAATGGGTTTGACAAAAAGACAGGGGTAGGATGGCGGTTGGCAGGGGTGAATATAAAATTGCCAAGTATAAAGTCATTTGAATTTGAATTCAAAATTTTCTAATAACATTTCAGCTGAAACAATCTAATAACATGCACACATACACAGAAAGACACACACGCAGTCTAACAAAGTCCAAAGCAATGTCCAAAAAGGACGAAAACGAAAGGCACCACCCACCGACGTGACGATGTTGCTTGCTTCTAGGTCCTGTGTCCCAGACTCATGCCTCCAACATTATCTCCCGTTTCTCTCCACTAAATGGAAAAGCAAAAGTGTTGTTGGACCTATTGGTGTTGGACATTTCTGCTTCTTTTGCCATTTGTGTCCTTCAACATTGTCAACGTGAGTCGACGCAGTTCAAGTTGCGAGTCTCGTCCTCGTATCTTGGCAATAAAATAATGACTCAACTGAACTGAAAACTAGAAATGTGAATTGTAAATGCTGCACAGGACACTCGCACATGGACTCACACACACACCTTCAAATGTATATGGTTACCCGTTACTCTTGGGTGGCCAGCCTCTTGCACGTAACCGACTTCCTGCCACACCAGCTTCCCCACCGCCACCGCCTCCATTGTCTGCGTTTTAAATTGTGCAATTTTATATTTGCAAGTTTCTATGTGGCCAGACTTCCCTTGTCTCCGGCACTTGCTACCCATCCTCGAGCTATTGTAATTGCTGCATGCCGGCGACTGGCCTTGCTCTCTACTCTCATCCTTGCCTCATCTAAAAGCTTGCAACACTGCGTAAGTTTCGCTGCTGCTTTATTTTTAACTGTCCCAGCAGTTCCACATAGTTAGGTATGCTCATACTTATGTACATAAATACTCCAACTATGCATTTCCAAGATCACTTTCGCTACAGTTTCGCCTAATTTCAAAGCATCTTAAATATTTCAAATTAATCTACATCTGTTGATCAGTGATAGAAATTCAAATTTTCCATTTAAAATGGGTAAAAGAGAGTAATATCGTACTGCGAATGTATGTAATGTGCAACTATGATAATACAAAGTATATATATTCTTGATCAGCATCAACAGACAATTCGATTTGACCATATCCGCATATCTGTCTGTTGGTCTTTCTTTATAAACACGTCGAGTTAAGTTTATATCAAATCTTGAACACTACTCTCCACACCCCCAGAAATCGGAAAACGCTCTAATAGCCACGTCTGGAGAGAGTATCTTTGTATCTTATACTTGTTTTTTATAAATCGTTGTGAAAACGATTTAAGGAACACATTGATCAAAGACTCATATCTTTCTCGTTTGCCGACTTGACATGTGCAGCTGCAGCTACAACAAAAGCAAGTACAGCAGCTGCCTGTATAATGCATTAGCAATGGCTTGGTAGAAAGTTTTTCTTGTCAGAGAAAAGGATATGCTGTCATATGCATTTATTGTGGCATTTTGCATAAGTTGTTCGCTGGGCTTTTTCATTGCTGTTTGTCTTCTTTTGTCAGATTAGAGTTCTAAAGCCATGCTGAAACTTTAAGAGCAACTCAACGGAAGTCAGAAAGGACCTTTTTGTTTGAAAAATAAGCAAATTAATGAATGCGTGGAAGTGCAAATTTGTTTGTGAAAAGGATGAAAAAGTATGCGCAAAAAAAAATAAAACATAAACAGAAAAAATGAAGCGCGTAAATATGACATTTATGAGAGCTTGTAATTGTGAGAAGTATGTGTGTGCTTGGGTTGCTGTACAAAAGTAAATTGCTTGTAAATTAAAAGCTGGGTCCAAATTAACTTTTGTTTGCATTTCATAAATATTTGGGGTCATAGAGGCGTGGTCAGGCGCATATAATTATGTAGCACGCTGTCTTATATTTAGAATTTTCGCCAACACCCACAAAAGGCAAAGCAGTCAAAAGCGAGACGAAGCAAGCACATCTAATAAATATGCAAATGGCGCATTTAAATACAGCATGGTTAGGGTTATCCTTTGATGGGGTCTGCCATTTAATTCCCTTTTTTAATGTCATTTCTTAATAGCTACAAATATAAAATCTCACTCGAGCGTTGGCAGATTCGCAGCTCGACGGCTGAGCAAAAGATGCGCACCGGCAGATAAAATGCGCATACGCCGCGTAAGCCGACCAAGCCAAGGCTTGACACGCCACACGTGGCAGAAAGTCTGAACGGTCAATAAAGTATACATACACGAGGGTTGCCCTTGTAGTTCCTAAATGAGTTTATATTATAAAACTCGCGAAATATTGAAATTCTTTCAATAGAGATCTTGATCATACAAAACTATAACATCCACTTGGGTGTCTACCCTTTCATAACATACATGTGGTTTATCCTTCAATATCTCTAAGAAGCTCTCATATAGAAAGAACGATGAGTAAAAGATTAAGAACAAGGCAAGAACATAGTGAAAGGTACTGTAATGTACTTACAAAACAACTTTCCGATTGTATTAACAAAGCAAAAGATACTTCGACTTAACATTATCAAAAAGAATAATGCCTCAATAAGATGTGTGAAAATGTTGTGGGTAATGTTATATTTCTTTGATATGTTCTAAGTATGTAAAGAAATTTGAAACTCTAATAAACGGATAAAGTAACCCTCGTGTAAGTATACATATCTATGTATATACGTAAGCACACGCGAAGGACATCTGACTCCTCCGCTTTCAGTACCATATTTTATGACCTCTGGAGCCGCTGGAGGGTTGCTTTAGCCTGAATTAGATGTAGGTGGACAGTGTTACGTATTTATCTACCCACTGCCTTGATAGCCCTTCCAAAAGCTGCAAATCCTTGAGATCCTTGTCAGGCAGTACCGCTCCCACTCCACCTCATTTGCGGCGCCAATGTTGTGTGTGTGTGTGTGTGTGTTCATGTGCCCTCTGTAAATATGAAAATAAATAAATCCTAAGCGTAAGCCAAAGTTTTGATGTATGCCCCAAAGCAGTTAAAATGTTGCCTGGCGAGCGCATTTCAAATCCTAGGAGCAGCCTTCTCTCTCTCTCTCTCTATATATATATATAATATATATACATAAGTATGTGCACATTTGTGTGTGTGTTTGTGTGTATGTATTTGAGTTTGTTTGGCTGTTTTCGTGGGCACTCCTGACAGGATCTGGAAGGGCAGTCAAAGTTATTTTAGGGGCACATTTTAAGCCTTTTGGCAACGTGTCCTGCCCATTCTGACCGAACGGTACGTGGAGCAGCCGTTGCTGCTACTTCGCCTTATCTGCGGCTGCTTCTCCAGTTGGGCTCCCTAGGTGGGTGGCCGTCTGAGTGTTTTGGGTGGTTTTAATATTTTAGGTGCTTTAAACCCGATCTGCTACCCCTCTCTGTCTCGCACTCATTCTCTTTATCTCTTGAGCTATCTTTTTATATATGTATGTGTGTGTGTGTGTGTGTGTGGCACATTATTTATCAGCAAACAGGAAATTAAAAAAGGCACTTTTTTGCTTATCTTGGCGCTTAGCTAGAATTTGATGTATGTGCACGGCGACATCACAAAAGCGATTTTAATTAATTAGACAGGCTCGGCCAGAGCTACGAGAAAGCTCAGGCAACCACGAGCTGCTCGTTACCCAAAAAATAAACTTTTACCATGTATGTAGTACATGTTGAGGTCCCTTATCAAATCCACCGCACAAGCAGCGGCGACCAAAGTTTAAAACTATTAACTACAATTTTCTATTAAAACTTTTTGCTGCCCATGGAAATAGCTACAACAAGAAGGAAATGCGCTATGGATTCTCTTACTCGACTACGAGAAAACTCTTTATGCATCCCGAAATATGAAGCTCAAGTGATAGAAGATTATAAAAAATAGTATATAATGTATATACAAATCAATTAGGAATACAACTTTTTAATATTAAAAAGACAGGAAATTAGTTTTAGCCGCTTTTCCCCCATGACTATCTCAAAAATGTTTAAATTAACCATTTTTTTAATGAATTCAACTAATATCAGATACATTCTTGCAATTTTTTTCGTTTTGTTGGTTGTTTTGTTTACATTTTTAAATTTTATTTGAAAAAAAAAATTTTTTATTTTAATATTTATACATGCAGATAAATCTTTAGCATAAACTCCCCTTTAATATTTCTCGTACAGAGTATTTTAGCGAAACGAAAAGTTTTGATAATTCTACTCGAACTGTTGTTGTTGTTTCGGTTGTAGCCACAAGCAAGTTTAATTTGTTGTAAACTTTTATATTCAAAGGAAAACAAGCAAGGCAGAGAATGTCCTTCGTCCTGTGCAGTTGCCATAGCCTTTTTCACAGTTTTTGTTCGACTTTTTTGTTATTATAAGCAAAATAAAATTATAACTTTTATTACTTTTTTGTTCTTCTCTTTGCAGATATCCCTGGACCTCAACCTGAACGCAACATTTAGTTTTTATGCTTTAATAGACGCTCACTAACCAACTAATTTATAAGAAATGCTTTTATTTGTATTCCCAGTTGATATTTGTAGTTTGCTTGGCTTTTGTAGTTGCCTCAATAAATGATTATTGTTATCGTAATATAATGCTTTTAATAAAAATGCTTTCAATTTGTCGACATTTTATTTTGCGCTCAAACAATCAGCTACTGGAAGCAATAAGCCGAACGGAAAATACAAAAACATCTCATTCAAAGGTTGGTTGCTTGTATCTAATCATATTATATCTGCATTTCCCTACCCGCTTTTACCTAATACGCCATATAGCGCCATCTGTTGGCTGTTGGTCGAACTGTGCACAAAGCAACCCTTGCCTGAAAACGGGCATCTGCCAAATGCTTTCTAACAATTCAAATCAGAAAGCTTTGCAAAGAGCTTTGAACGTTTTGAAAGCATGTCACATTTGAAAGCATGTCAAGAGGCCATTTAGAATCTAATTGAAAAAAGTGTGTTAATGAATTTAAAATATATATCAATTAGGAATATTAATGAAATATTAAAGGCTTTAAAAGAAGTGTGTGTATGTGTATGGCAAACTACTATAGTTACGATTTTGGTTCCCAAACTCCAGTTTCATAGCTTTAAGCACTCGTTAAACTTATTATAATTTATGAATATACGCAATATATCCAAGTTGTTCATAAAACTTAACAATTCCATAATTTTCCTGTTCACATTTTACAAGCGATTAGAATATGTCAAATATTAATTTAGATATTTAAAACAACTGAATTAAAAAAAAAAGTACTTTCACATATATGGAAATATTACTGAATTTAAATTTAAGCTTTTGTGGAAATATCTGAATTTCCAAACCCAATGTCCTTAATAGTCGTTGATCCTCAATTACTTTTCAGCAATTATACGAATTTTTTTCCTTTTCAGTCTGTCCTTCCGTCGCTGATGTCTTGTAAAAAACACTATAAGTATTCTTACCACATCCTCTATTGCCTTAGATGGCACAAAGTCTCTGACATAAAATGATATTTAATTTAATATTTGAACTTTTTTTAATTATCAGTACGTTGCAATAACTTCTTGAAGTGTGTAGAATTACAAATTAATTTTATAATTTAGATAGTTCATATATATTAAATAACTATGGACGGCTGTCTAAGCTAGTGACGAAGCATCACGAAGGGCTCGAAGGGTTCTGTACACGAAGAATAATTATGAGATTACTTTATAGAAGTGAGTATGCAAAGACTTTTGGTAACTTATGCGGTTTTTAAGATATTCAGGCACACCATTTGTGATGCTTCGTCACTAGCGTAGAGTACCGTCCATATTAAATGCTGAAAAACACAGTGTTCCATCAATTTATTTGGCCAATTCCATTTGAAACAAATAATAATTTTACTCAATTGACCTTGACCCTAATTTAACGCATTTTCGTGAATAGCCAATTTACGTAACGTGTTTTTTAAGCTACGCTTTGAATACGGTAGAAGCCAATAGCTAGAAAATCAAAGAAGAAGAAATTGAAGATGAGTCTTAAGCTGAGTGTTTTTGATAAAAATTTGTGTAATGATTTTTCGAATAAACTTATCAATATTATGATAAATAAAAGAGTTTCATACCACAGTTTTTCAATTTTTCAACATTATTTTGTAATAACACTATGCAACAGCAAAATGTGCCTAGAACAGCCACTATATTCTTAAGATGATTAATCATTGATTAAAACAAATCTAAATTATTAAACTTTTAAGGGCTCCAGTTTGAATAAATCACACAAAAAAAATAAAAAAATCAAATCAAATTAATGGCTAATAATGATCTTCATGAACAAAGATCTTTGAAAATATGTTTGAGTCAAGTTGGATAAAAAAATTAAACATTTCCCACGAGCTTCCCACACTTGTAGATTGAATTCACTTCTTAGAGATCAGCTTTGGCATAAGATAAAATTACTTTAGAAATTCAGCTTACTGTTTGACCTGAGGAGTTTAACAGAATTTTGAACTTAACTAGGGCTTCAAATAATTCAGTGTTCAAATATTTATTTTTGACATCATTAACATATAAACTTAATGGGATCATAGTCTTCTCCTTCTGCCTTTAACAGTATTTGACTCATTATTATTAATATATTTGGGGATAGATAGATCTGATAGATCTATTGTACCCCCTTCTGAACTTAAAGCTCCGCCATCAAAACAACTTCCTGAACAAAGGCAAGAATTTGTCTTGGTTTGAGGATTCAAATCTAATGTTTTCTTAGGTTTTACTCATTTACATAGCATACAAAACTGCAAAGCAGAGTATTTGTCATTCGCAAGTTTTCGATTAAAAAGGATCTTAATTGTTTGATTTAATAATTTGATCAGCTACATATTAATAAGAACATTTTATTATATACACACAACTCGTCCAGAAAATACTTACCTGTTAAAGCTGAGCAATATTTTTAAAATGCAATTAAAAAAGAAAGAAGTAATAGCCTCAATCTCCCTGCAACCTTTGCATAAACATTAAACTTTTTGCAACCACCGCATTCAGCACTCAAAAGCAAGGCAAAGACAATCCGACTAGCAGCCAGACGAAGCCTAGCTCCATGGCCATCCTAAAAGGGTGGAGGGGCATTTTGGACCTTATCAACGACAATGCCAGGTCGTTAGGCTTGCATTCAGATTTCACTTGCAGACGAGCATGAGGAGTGGTTGGATGGGCAGGTGAAGCCAAAGAAGTCCCCGGGGAATGGCTAGGTGGGACTGCTTTCAAAGGTACAAAAGTGGAGACAGTTTGGGGCTGGTTCGGGCCCATGGCCAGGGTAGACATCATTCGCACCCTAAGAGTCCATGATGGTTTTAATTTTATGAGTCGACAGGGTTAAAAATTTCTCAGTATAAAAAGAAAAAAGACTCAAATAAAATAAAATGACGGCACATTTTTGCAGACACAGTCGCAATAAAGGCAGTGGGGTTGGCTAAAAGCAGGTCCTTGGCAACTTTTAGCAGACAGCGACCATGATTTGTAACACAGTTTTCAGATTCGCCTCAACGATTTAACGGCTCAATTTAAAAGTCAGCCAGTTGTGCTGGACAAGTTTATGCGAAAGCGTCTCAAACAATAGGAAGCAGGGTCAAAAAAAAAACAAAGGCGACTGCACCTGAAGTATCGAATATTAATGAACATGTGCAATAAAGACGACAGCTGGCAGACACGAAACAAGAACAAAGCAACGATTAGGTCGAGCAGAATAAAATATGTACAACCAGGTGCTGGGTCAAAGGGTAGGCTGAAGGGCAAACCAACAAATTTGTAGCCAAAAGTATGCGACAACAAAAGACAGCAGTTCAACTGACAGCTAAAAAAAACAATAGAAAACTTTTGACTGGCAACAAAAGAAAAGGAAAAACGGCAAACGACGATGGCGGCCATTGTGGAAAAACTCGAAATACAGCCACTCAGAATATTCAGAGGTACGAGGGTTGCTTGACTGACGAAGAGGGTTGTTTGCGTCGCAAAGGGTTGCCCAAATTTTGTGCTGCATACTTTTAGGCTTGCGCCTTAAATATTCTAATATACAATGCGACTGTCGAGCGGTAAGTCCTGCGTCGAGCCTGAAATGAATTTTAATTTCTTGTCTGTGCTGCAGGCCCAACAACAGCACAAAAACAACTACAACCGCACAGCTTCAACACCACAGAACCCATGTCCTTTATCCTTGGGCAGCACACAGGCAGAAAAACAACAAGCAAGAAAGCAAAATCAAGCTGAATTAATTTGGAAAATCATGGCCGCTGCCAAGGGTGCCGCCATGTTGTTAGTGGTGGGGGAGTTGCTGCCACTGACAGCAAGGACGAAGCGAGGACTTAGCATGGAGGCTGTGACCGTGCACATTAATCTGCTTGCAGACGCTTCATGCGTGTCTCGTGCTCGCTTAGATTGAATGAGTGGAGAGGTATTTGTGGCGGCAACATGCAAAGTGCCTTCTCCTTGCAACATTTGGGCTCATCATCAACAGCAGCAGCAGCAACCGCAGGCGGACAGACGGACAGTTGGACGGACGGACAGACTAGCTTCGTGTCACGTAGACGAAAGTAAGTCCACTTTCACCCTTATTTCGCTCTGGCTTTGTCGTATGTTTGGCGCTTTGCCTTTTGCAAAATGGCTGCTGTAATTTGTTTAGCCTTTCATTCTTTTCATTCAGCGCTTTCAGTCGTTTGGCATTTGCTTTGTTGTCTTTCATGCGATTCACTTTCGCTTTGTTTTTCTTTTGTTTTTTTTTTTTTGTTTTCATAATGTAGGCTCTACTTCTGCCCCCATTCTTGTCACTGCTATTCACTCGCTTTTCAGTTTTCGATCTTTTTGTGCCATGCCTCATGTTAAAAGGTTTTTTATGTACGCTGCCTTTTGATAATTAATGCGCCGGAAGCTTTTTACAATTTATAAAATTACATTTTGGCTCATTAATTTTACTTATTGTTACGCTCCAACAAATTGTTTTGTAGCTCAAAATGGTTTTTAGCGTATTTTTCACATCACATCAACATCAACATCGTGCTCTCCTATGTGATCTATGGTCAGTGCCAACCATCTGATAAATGGCAGGGGGTGGATGTGAAGGCGCCTATTAATTATCTTTGGGTGCAGCTTGTGGACTTTCCGTGGCTATGCAATTATCGGCATTAACAAATTGTCCAAGAATAATGAAATTGCAGCGTAAAGACCGCAAATTATGCTGTGCAAATAAATCAAAGAAATGCTGCAAAATATGCTTTGTCTAGAAACACGTGTATGAAAAATAGGTTTTCTTAAATATGGCTATTCTAAACACCAACATTTGTTTGAAAATTGTTTATCCAATCCCAGCCAGGAACATGCAGAGCGCTCCGGAGAAGAAGTGCAAAGGGACGACTACAGCAACACCTCAAAGGAGTTTCCGGAGCGCTCCAATGCAGGGGTGAAAAGGGAGTACGAAAGATAACTGTTTGGGAGCATTTAGGGAGTTTAGAATCACTTAAATTTATAACTACTATTTATATTATCAGCTAAGTCCCTCACAAAGTAAGTTGCGAGCTAATGGTGCACCTTGCGGACTCCTCCGGTTGACTGAAAAGACGCACTCTGATTTGTGCCTTGCGAGTGAAATATGTAGACATGCAAATACAAATATATATATATATATAAATACAAATGTGTTGTTTGATAAAACAATATGTTAGCATTTTATTTAATTAATTGTATTTAAAAGCTAGAAATTATGTTTTCCTTGGGCGACCAAAGAAAAAGTTATTCGCATGACAACTTAATCTTCAACCGATTGTGCCTATGGCAGCTATAAGATATAGTCACCAGATTTTGATTAAATTTGTTCAGCAATAGGACAATAGCATACTAAAACGCAAAATATATAAATTTGGTTAAAATTTTTTCTTACAAAAACTTAGTTTACAAACGATTAAGCTTTGAAATAATGAGTTCGGTTGAGTTAGCTTAAAAACAAAAATGTTTTTTATACAACTCATTCTGATACAGCAAAAATTAACATCTGTGCCAAGTTTCATCAAGATAACTTCAAAGTTGAAAGACTAGTTCGCTTATAGACAGACGGACAGATATACAGACAGAACAACAGAATAGCTATATCGGCTATAAACTCCACGACTTAAAGAACCACATTTTCATGCTCTTAAGCATCGAATGTTGGCAGAAGACATGACTCATGAAATTCAAACGAAAGAATATTAGAAAATACTTAGAGCAGAATTATAATGTTTAAATGCAACTAAGAAATTCAATTAAATTTTTAATTAAGACAAATTTGAGCTAGAAAACCCCTTAAGGTATGCAATGAAAAGTAACAAAGAGTTTGACATATTGTAAAGAAGTTATAGCATACTCACAGGGGCCATTATTAAATGTCACTTTAAACATCTTTGAACTGCATTTAATTGTCCAAAAATTCAAGAGCAGCTGCTGCAAATTGTTTCAATTATTGCCTTTGTCGATAAATTCAATGCTGGACATTTATTAAATGGAGAGTTTGTGGAACCACAATGTGCAAAGCTACGTTGGCGACGATGTCGACGACGGTGCGGCCACTCGTACTAATTAAACAAATATTTAATTATAAAATATTTTACTGCAAAATGCAAGCAGACGTATAAAATTTATAGCTAAACTATTATGCGACGCACACGCACACATATACGCTATAGAATTTTGTGCCAACTCAGCGCCAGGACTCGGTTGCAGATCCCCCTCTCCCCCCCATGGAACCATATATTCCAACTAAAAACGCGCAAAAGTTTTTCTAATTTAATTAAATTAGAAGCAATTAGTAGAAAAGCTAATAAAAGTTGCCTAAAAACTGCAAGCTAGCACATAAAGTGGGCGTGTCCAAAAGTGGGCACCAATGGCATTTCCATTGGGAACAGACACAACTCTTGGTTAGACATGGTTTTTTGTGTCCACCCGGATAAACGAAACTAGCAAATATATTTGCTGTGGCAAGCAAAACTTTCCAAATTACGACGAAGTTTACGTTAGCCAAATTGCTAGAGAGTTAGTAATATTTCATTGCCTAATCTGAAGTTACACACGGAAAAAAATATTTTAAATAAAATTCCAGTCCACCCCATACCTCGTTGGTTAGTACGACATTCAGACAGAAAAGGTTCGGCACAGCATGTTATCATTTTGTCAGCTTTTCAAATTCATGACAATATGGAGATCCATTTAAGATCCATAAGAAGGGGCCAAGATGTTTCAGGTCAGAAACAGAAGAGATGCTCTGCGATTTCTTAGTCTTTATTGTCCCTTTAGCAGTTATTGTATGGGGAAAGACTCTGACTAGATGAATGCATATCAGAAAAGTCCTGTGAGGTCTCGCACAAATAGAGAACATCTTGCAGAACTTCCTTGTACCTATAATGGCTACTAATGCGAATATATTCTAATTCATAGCCTCCTTTTCCGCCCATATATCAAGCGACTAACTCAATGACCAGAGCTAACGATTAACAGCAATCATTTAATCAATCCAAATCAAATTTTCTGTGTTTTGATACATAAGTAACAAGCTGTTCTTAACTTTTCTCTGAGTGTAAAGTAGTATATCAAGTAATTAAGCAAAGAGCTGCAGTGATAATTGAGTATCACTAAGTGTCATTAAGTGCTCCGGTTCTGATGCCCTGATGGCTTCCGAGCCAGGACTCACAAAGGACTCTGGCCGAGACGAAACGAGACGAGACAAGGCTCGACACTCGACGCCAGTCACAGTGCGTAGCAAAGGATTCCTCCAACTATCTAAATGTGTATAAGTAACATGCATGTTTTTGTGTGAGTGTGGGTGTGTATGCGGTCGGCGGTTGGCAAATAACTAAATGTGTTTACTAAACCACTTACTAAACACTCAACAACTGCCACGACGAGTTGCAATGGTGTTGTTGTTGCTGCTGTTGCAGCATGAAGCCAGTCAGCAGGATGCGACGTGACCAAGTGCGGCAGACGACAGACGACGACGAAAGCAAAAAAAAAGAGAGCATAAAAATAGAAGACAATGTTGAAAATATAGAAAAAGTGCAATGGCTGGCAACCAAAACAAGCGGCAACAGAGTCCAAAACCAAATCGGAATAGACGTAGAAACTCAGATAGAACCGCAGACGTGTCTATGGACAGACGCGGCAGGGAGGTGGGCCGAAGGAGAATGCCAAAGGAGCGGACAAAGCGACCGTTTTCATTTTTCATAATGCTGTTAACTATAATATGTGTGTGTGTGTGTGTGTGTGTGTGTGTGTGTGTGTGTTTGAGTTTAATATGCACATATAACGTCACGAAACACGCACACAAAATATAAATGTTAAAAATAAAATGTGAAAAAGCAAACAACACAAAATCAAAGACAGCAAAAAACACACAGCTACAGACAAACACACACACACACACACACACACACACACTCACACACACACACACACACACACACACACTCATACATGCACACTCACACAGCTACGTGAGTTATTTTTTTGCTGCAGAGTTAGCCTTTTTTTCCCCCTTTTAGCTGGTTTTTGCTGTTGTTGCTGCTGCGACGCCGACGGACAACGACGCCGACTAAAGCAGCGACCAATCCGAGGCCAGCAAGTAGGTGGAGCTTAAAAAAAGACAAAAAATGTTGAATTTTACTGTGGAAAAAACGAGCAAAAAATATACAAATTCGCCACTGGGTGGCACAACTTTTTGCAACGTTTTTCTATACTGAAATACTGAGAACGAGCAGCAGAAAGAGCCGAATGTCGCTCAACGGAGAAAGGATCTATACACGAGTGTGTATGGCTGGCGTTTTCTTTTTTTTGTCTGTATTGGTGAGAGCAACGTCGTCATCGTCATCGTCTCCATCTCCATTGCAGGTCGTTATAAAAGTTGTTTTTGTTCAGAGCAGCGACAAGTTTTTCTTGCTTTGCTTTTGGGCCGCGCATTTTATTTGATTTCATTTTATTTTTATTTTATTTCAAGCTTTTTTTTATTCTGGTTGCTCTTTCTCTCTGACGCTTTTGTGCGTTTAGTTTTTTATGGAACGAGTAGGGAACTACGGAGAGATATGCCCGTATAGTGGGAGACGTTGCAATGGCAGATTGCGTAAATTGTTTGTATCCTGGCCATGTGGCGGTTCGAAATACACACAGAGTTAAGCCCAGTGCAAGAGACAGGCAGACAAAGCATATATAGAGAGAGAGAAAGAGGAAAACAAAGAGAATTAAGATGAGAATAAAGGTATTGTTGTGCATATGGTTATTGATTAGGCTAAAAATTAAGCCGATTTCAAATCGATATGTTTGCAATGCAAATAATTCAAGTATTTTCGAAATGTTGACTTTAAATATAGAAATATTGAGAAAAGGTTAGGTTTGGAGTACTGAAATAATGACCAAATGGAAATTTACAAATAATTGCCTGTGGATAAATAAACAAATATAAGAATATAAGTCAACCTAAATTTAAAGATCCCATAGACAAATTTTAAAAAATTAATTAGAAATATATCGGAGAAGAAAATGGATTAATTATTTAAATTAATTTATTTATATAATTTTCTCACTTTCTCACCACACCTTGAATCAAACGAGTTTTCGGAATAACTTTTAGCCGAGCTAAAGTCCTTTTTTTCTTATCAAATATTTTTTAATAAAAATTTAATGAACACGGTTGCCAAAAATTTGTAGCATTTTCTCAATTATTATTATAGTTTCAATAAAGTTGACTATTAATCACGAATACTAACAATATATTTATCCCGCCAGTTTAGTAAAAAACGGCAAGCAATCACTTTTCAAACATTTTTTTGTTAGCTCATAGTGAAGTAATTACTAGTAATTACTATTAATGAGGCGCAAACACAATGGTATCCAATTTTCATTACATTTCTACTTAAAAAAAGATAAAAACGCATTGTAAAATTATTTTATCGATAACTGTACAGTGTGTAGCTCTTTCCTGGTTTTTATTTTCGGTCCATTTCTTAAACATTTTGTTCCCCAGTAATTAAATTAGTTGCAAAAAACTTTAAAAAATTGAACTCTGTAAGCATTTTATGTCTTTCAACCTTTTGAATGTTTATAGTTTTGCAAATATGGGTGGGTACTGCCCCTGCAATTCAGAAAATACCAATGCTCTCACATTTTTATATAATGTCCATACTCCCCCACACACAAAATCTACACCACATACAGCTTTGCAGCCAGAGTGTGATATCTTTATAGCAAATAACGACGCAAATACCCACTCCCGACATTTCGTGAACAGAGTATACCGTTGTCGGGACCTCACGACAGCAACTATACTTCTTACTTAAAAATCTGACCTAGCCAAATTGAAAGGCATTACATATTGTTGATTTCTCACACTCAGACCAAGAATTATTCTACAAACCTTTAAAGGACTTCAATCGTCTCTTTACACTCTAACCACCTGTTTAATAATTCATCCCTTTTTGAAGCACCTTCAACTTTAACCGTCATTTAATTCACCCATACTGCTTGACGTGAATTTCTTTGCAATGTTCCTGTCCTTGTCTCTATTCACGAATTCGCCGTCTCTCAGTGCTTCAGCAAACAATCTGCAAATGTTGCGTGAATTGGAGTTGTAAGTGCAAAGTAAAATCACATTTTGTCGTAACTGTACTTATTTGTGTGCCGTGTTCGCTGTTTTTCTCGTTTTTCGTTAATTTTGTGTACACACACACACACACACACACTTGCACGTTCGCATCCTTTTCACTCGACTCCGAGCGACCGTCCGACCTGTCGTTGGCGGCAACTCCAAGTCATCCTTAAATGTTAATTTTGAATTACGAAATTTTTCATGTGAGACCCCTGCTGGCAAATGTAAAAGGAAAAGCAATGGGGCTAGCTTGGTGTTGGGGGGAGGTGTTTGGGGTTACTCTCGATAGCAACGCGTGAATAATTTAAGGACCAACAACTTTGGCAAATGCCCAAAACAACGCAACCAAAAAACAAGGAAAACCGTAAAATCGCAGAAAACCCTTAATGCCCAATAGAGCTTAAGTTGGATGGGGAGCTTTACGTGGTGGACCCACCTATTTGGGCGGAACAATAAATGAGCCCGGAGACGTCGTCCTCGCGTTTTCTGTATGCTGCAATGTCGCATTGTTGTTGTTGTTATTGTTGCTGCTGTTGTGGATGTTGCGGCATTTTATTTTCTATATGCGAAACGAGCGAAAATGAGAAAATAAGAAAAAAACAAAATGGCGGCTGATTTTCTCTTTTTATGCGTACTAAAAAGCGCCCCAGAAGCGACAGCGACAGACGCCCGGCGAAGAAAAATGCGAAAAAATAAAATGCATCAGAACAGGAAACAAACAAGTAAAGAATGCTACAATCCAGAGTACTCGACTTCAAAATACCCTGTTTTCGATGATGATAGTAATTTGAAACCAAGTATTTAGGTACTTTTTATTGGGTTTTTTAACTTTATTGATCGATTATTCTAAGATAAAATAAACTCTTTTGATAATATGATATATAAAAATATAAAGCTTGAAATTGTTGAATATTATTAGGATATTTATAAAAAGAAAAAGTTATTCAACAACTCATTTTTGCTATGCCTGCTAAAATATATAAAGCTCCGATTGTGTTCAAATTTATTTAACAAATATAGCACGTTGTATAACTTTGAATATATGGATTTTGTTCAAATAACTTGAGAAACAAAAAAGTTTCTCATACAACCAATTTTACAAGCCAAGCTACATATAAAATACTTCTTTGAAGCTGATCGCATAATAAACAAAAAACTGGCATGCTACGGTTTTCCGCGAGTTTTCGACATTTCTCGACCGAATTTTCCAAAATACGCTCTTAGTACGCACTTTCAGCATACTGTGAAAAATTCATCTTCCTAGCTCTTATGGTGTTGGCTGTGCGACAATTGTAAATCAGTTAGGCTGAACACTTTTATATATATATGTAGATAATAGTCAGATTACCAGAGAAAAAGATTTTCAAAATGTATAGAAAATACTAAAGAAGATGCTGTTGTAGAATGTGTATACTTCAAAGAGTCCTTCCGCAGGACATTCTATAGTTTTGCACAACTTGATTTCCTTTTTAATGATTTACAGGGCATACAAAAAGCGAAAAACGAACAAAAAGAGAGTACAAAATCGCGAAAGGGGAGCACAGGATGGGTGGGTAAAACAAAAGCATAAAGAATGCTGAGGAGGAAAGCTCATGATTTATGATTTAAATTCTGTGCGCGTGGTGTGAAGTCCAAGCGTCCAGGCAGCCTTGTCAGTCCTTTGGCATGCCGTTAGCCTGCCTGCGTTCGAGTCTGTATGTGCGTATGTGTGGGTGTGTATGTGTGTGCATGTGTGTGCATGTGTGTGTGTGTGTGTGAGTGTATCTGCATCTGCGTCTGGAAGTCGCTGTAGCTGCTTTTGATGTGTGTCGCCTACAGAGAGTAGACAAAGGACAGCCTTGCATCCTTCTTTAATTGTGCTCTCATCGTCAGACCGCAGACATTGCATTCCTTTTTTGTTTCAATTAAACCAGTTTGTTTAATTAATTACATTAATAAGTTTTTCTTATTTCAACCGCTTTGACTTAACTTCGTAATTTAAACGCTTTTTGCATTATCATTACCACACAGCATCTTACGGATGCGTTTCGATAGGTTCATATTGGCTTCTTATTGGATATTGCCAACATTGTTATAACAACAGATAATATCAAGCCAGTTTATATAATATATTAAATTTAAAGAAAAGAATATATTTACTCTAAATGAGTTTACAATGTAATTTCATTGATGAAAAACAAGAATGAAAGCTCCAGTCAGAATCTCTGACTTACAGGACTGCTATTTGGGCTTTCCTCTTTTCGAATGAAATATCAATTGGTCCTTTTCATTCCATTGTACCGAAAGCAAAAATTTAAGGATCGAATTTTGCATTCGAAATTCAAAACAGCTAATAATTCAGATTCCAAATGCTTTCATCGGAATCTGAAATGGGAACAAGCCTAATAGAAACTGCCCCCAGTATTATTCATATCGCAGACTTAAATTACAGAAATTTTTTAATATTTAAAACGAAAACTTAAATACTAAGTGCATAAAAAGCAGTTAAATTATTACCCAGGAAAGTATGTAAGGCTATCAAAGAAAAATGTTTTTTAAATTTGAAAAAATGCAAATGAAATTTGTTTAATTGATGTTCAGATGTACTTTTTGGGAGACGTAACAGCATCTCAGTTTATACATATGATACGATTGAAAAACATGGAAACTAACGCCTGCAGATTCGCAACCAATCTTTGCCACCACAAAGCCCATTTTGTTACTGAGCAAATGGAAAAACCATTAAGGGCAAATTCGTTGGACAGCAGCATTATCATGACCCAGACCCCATATCCTACATCCTACATCCTACATCTACATCCGACATTCTACTCAGGCAGTTGTTGTGGGGATTCGTTGGGTGCTATATAGGTGCGAGAGTCGAGACATTAAACAGGTTTTAGGTTGTATAGAAACGAGCCCGCCGGCTACGCCATTGTAGTTTCCAACTGAAATTTATGCAAACGCAGCAGCATCAGCAGCAGCAGTAGCAGCAGCAGCAGCATCAGCAGCTGCGGCTGTTGACTGGCGAACCTAACGCACAATTTGCAGCATTTTTGGTTCATTTGATTGAGTTTGTGTACGATTAAGTGTGTCTGTGTGGCTTTTAAATACACTCACGGCAAAATTGCAAAAATAATAGAGCAAAAAAAAGACGAAAAAGTTGCAATTCGCCTTTTGCTTTATGACTAACAACACACAAATATATCAAATTCAAAATGGCCGGCTATAGTACTTACCCTCATTTTGTTGGCAGAATGGTTAAGGGTTCGTTTGGGCTTTGAAAGTGGGGTGAGTTTTCTAACAAGACCACAACATCAGCTGCCTATTGAAATTCTGTTATTCCGGGGCTGGCTTTAAAGCTGGAATTCCACTCAAGAGGCAGCTGGATCGGATAATGACAAATGCTTAGTTCATGAATGCCGACATTTGTACATGGCGGGGTTAGCTATCTGCTATATGTACACATCAGTAGATATTGTATACATATATGAGCCGGTTATGTAGATACATACTTGGTAATCCCCAATGCTTCTATATATAAGTACATATTCATTTAAAATGCACACTGCGTTCGCCAACCTCAAATTACAGACAACATTACATAAAATTCCCACACACGCACATTGTGAACCGGTTGTGTGTGTGTGTGTGTGTGTGTGTGTGTGTGTGTGTGTGTGTGTGTGTATTTGTGTGTTTGTGTGTTTGCATGCGGCAGCGTATCGTTAATTTAAAATTTTGCCATTTTTAGTTTGTGCTGAACTCCAAAGTTGGCTTAAAAGATACAGTTGCAGCCATAACGAACCACATAGAAGCTACTTACACTTGGTAAAAACATAACATAAAGTAAACGGATTGCTTACTGTAACAAATCGAAACAAGATTAATGTTATCACTATGTAAAATAAATAAAGTTAGACTAACACTTATTTATGACTATAAAAACTGCTTAGCTGCAGTGATATAATATGTTATAATATAATGATTTTGGAATGTTCCCAATTTCCCATTTATTTTCTCCTTAAATGCCTAACATACATTATATAGATCTTGAGGCTAAAAATTAGTTTACAAAAAATGGTAGCCTAAAGTCGTAATCTATGGTAAATCCTAAGATTTGTACCCATAGTTCATATATATAGTACATATAGTGCTCTAAAAATCTAAGTAATCTTTAAGAAAATATTTTTGAATAACCTGAGTATCTAATGTATATCATCTATTGTGGACTTTTGAACTGACTTTTTGAAGAAAACATTTTTATATCTCTTCAAACTGAAATATATGAGAAATGTGCTTAAGGGTAAGGTAAAATTAGGAACGAGAATATCAACATCAAGCAACAAGACGCCGAGCTGAAAGATATTCATGAAAGAAAATTTTGAGACGTCTGTGAATTGGTCGGAATATACTATTCTATATCTTAAATATGTCATTGGGAAGGATTCTAACAATCCTGCTGGCAACGTGCACACTTATTTTATTACTGGGCTATGAATTTTATACGCTTAACCAGCTTACTCGTTTAGCCTTCTTTTAAAGACAATAGAGTTACCCATATGCTGCTGTAAGTATATACATATATATTAATTTAAATGAATATGTAATCCAGAAAACGTAATCTTGCGTAGGGTGCACGGCCAAATCACAACTGGCACAACGCACAAAGCAGTCACACACACTAACGAATACACACACACACACACCGTAACATATAGAAACAACAACCACACACATGTTAGAGGCATGGATCATGCAGGAAAAGAGAAATAAAAAGCCGCATTGGAAAAAAGCGCCAGCCCACAAAAACCAAAAACAGTTGAGTAAATTATATACAGGAACAACAACAGCAGCAGTGCAAGGCTCATACTTATACACAGGCACACACACACATACACACGCACACACACAAACACACACATGCAAATACATATACTGATGCCACATAAAAAGGTCTATGTACAGTAAATTATATTATATGCGGCCAAGTGTGTACTAAATAAGGTAATTTGTGTGTACGTCAGCCAACGACTGCCAACAACAACAAACAACAGAAAACAACAACAACAGCAGCAACAACAGCAACAACAACAACAACAAAAGCAAACAACGTCAACATCAACATCAACATCAACCAGCGCAGGCAAAAACAAAAATTCATTAAAATGAAAAATGAAATTCAACAATATTTTGAAGTGCGGGATTTTTTGGGGCTTTTGGGCACGGCATCTGGTTAAATTTTCGCAATTTTCACTGAACGTCAAATAATTTTTCCACTTGATGTATGCGCTTGACTCCAACGCTAGCCATCAGAGTTCTGCTTCTATATAACTACATATACATACATATGTATGTGTGTACAAATATAGAACTGAATGTTTTTGCAATTGGCCAAGTAAAAAACGGGGCAGCAAAGGCAACTACAAAACAACTGCTAAATGTTTTAAGATATTTCCTATTTAAATTTTAGCTGGAAAATTAAGGAAGGAGGTACAAATAAAAGAGTGTATCGAACATAAGGATCATTTAAAAAAAGACCCTTTCAGTTATGGTTCAAATTTCAGCGGGATATCATTGAAAACCTTCGTTTTTTAAAGAAGTGTGTCTTGGAAATGTTTTCAAGCTGAATTCCAATTCTTAGCTGACACAGAAATCTCTAGAGATTTTGCTGGTAGAGCAGTCAACACACAGCAGTAATTTGGTTTTAGTTCTGCTCACTTTTGTTATTCTTTTTCAGAAACAAATTAATTTAAGATAATTTTAATTAAAGTTAAACTATTTTATTTTTGCAATTACAATTTTAAGCAAAATACTTTAAAAATTTGTTGGCCAGCTAGCTTAACCAATCCCAAATTCGATTAGATTTGAGTGAATGCGTTTTTTAATTACAGATTTTGTAAAATTTAAAATTTTATGAACTAACCAAATCAAATGCTTATCAAATATAATGCAGTTAGTTAAAAAAAAAAAAAACGGTTGTAATAGAGCTTTAAAACCAACCGAAAGAGGGTTTGTGAGATCTAGTTAGATGGGAACATCTTGACTTTTCCGTATGTCAAAAAAAAAAAACTAAAAATCTCAAAGTATTCAAGCACCAAAAGCACTTTTAAGCCAATGGAAATACAAGCCAACCGAAAAGCTGCAGAGATTTCTATGACACCCCTGATAAACTTCATTTACTTTCTATATCGCAGCTAAAAGTATGCTACATACTTATGAGTGGAATTGTTTCGTAAGTGGAACTCAGAATAGTACTATATGAAAAATGTAAACAAGAAATTACTCTTTATTAAATATAATATGCTGTAAAAGTTAAGATGTTCGTAAGCCTTTGCTATGTTCGTTTTGTTTATATTAAATATCCTGCTATAAATAGCAGCTGCTGAAAAGTATGCAACACTCATCGATTATATGTCAATTAAACACGCAAACAGCTGATTTTTGGCCAATGACCAACGGCAACATTTTGACATTGCACACACACAAGCCCACATGCCACTATGACGTCATAATGTAAACATAATAAAAATGCCAAAAAAAGAAAAACGAATAAAATAAAAAGCAGCCAAAAAAAAAAGAACATAAAAAATCAGTGCAAAAAAAAACTTAAACAGCAGCGAAAATGACACGCGCCAACAAAAGAAAATTGCAATTAAATAAAAATAAAAAACTGTGCAGCCAAATAAAAAACGACAGCTCGAATAACAACAATGACATTGACAATGTCAATGAACGTCCAAATAAACCGAAAAAAAAAACGATTAAAAAAATAAGTATTTCATAAAAAACAACCAAAATGAGAGCAACAACAACAAACCATCAAAAACGGGGCGAATGCCACGTGCCGGAACATGCAGGCCATGGACGCAGTGCAGCCGGCAATTATCATAAGCAGCAACAGTCTGTATATGCATGTGTGTGTGTGCCACACAGCATGTGTGTATGTGGTGTGTGTGTGTGTGTGTGTGTGTGTGTGTGTGTGGCACCCGAAAAAAAGAATAAACTAAAAATGTCGGACTGCATGCAAGTGTTTTATGGGCTTGCCCAGACTCTGGCTGGTCACTTTTCGCACTCGTTTGCTCTTCTTGTTGATATGAGTTGATGGAGCTGGCATTTTATTTAATGCCAATTACATGTATGAGCCGCATTAACCAACCTTGCCCACACCCCCCAGCCCATGCCTCTCTTATGCACATATGCAAACAAACACTTTCACCAGCGCGAATTGTCGAAACAAAAAAAGTACAAAAAAGCGTAAGAGTAGTAAATTCGTCGTCATTCGAAAAGTATGCTAGGGAAACTGTGCGAACACCAAGAGACACATGAGAGCTAGAGATGGCCCGAAATGCATATAAGTCACGATCCAGTTAATTAAACACTTTATTATAGGTATTTGAGCTGAAAAGTCAACCTAATTTTTATGATCTTTGAGTCCAGAGTTTACGAAACTAGTACAACAATTTTCAAATACGGTTTTAATTCGTTTTCGTGAACATTTTGTATGTAATTACTATATACTCATGTCAAGTTTTTTGGCCTTAATGGTCAGCTCATAATCATTTTGAGCTTGGAAAACGACAAGTATTTAGGAAAAATGACAAAAATTAGATCCTTATCAATAATATTCATGGACAAAGTAAAGTTCAGACAATTTAGTGCTATATAGCGCTATTTGTAGCGCCATCAGCTTGACACAAGAGATTTATCATATATCACTCATCTTCCGTAATGAAGTGAATCTTTGCCTTGAAAAAAATCTATATGCAAGTCAGCTTTATTCATAAATGTTTGAAAATTAGTTGATTTTGACATTAACTAATGCATTTACTAATGCATTTACTGATGCATTAATGAAGTGCTTTTATTCCTTTATAAATGTCTTAAAGCATCTTAGATATATAGACAACAATTAAAAAGTTTTCGCTATAAATTATTATAAGATATGATTATTGGACAAGCGTTTAAGTCCTAAATAATATTGAAGAGACTCATTTTTTAAAGAAATAAGTTTCAATATATGGTTTTGTTCGAAAATTTTCTGAGTAGGCCTTGAGGTTTAAATAGCAAAACTATTTGTTAACAAATTTCATTAGCTTCCCCGACTTCAAAGGTAGAACAGCTCCATCTTATTTTTAATTTAATTTTATATTTTATTTTATTATTATTTTATTTAAAATTTCTAACTTTGCAGTGACTATTATCACTGGAATTTTTGCAGGAGATCCCATTTTTTAAAATATTCTTATAAATATTTTCATTAGCATCTTCGATTCCAAAAGGAGCACAACTTATCTTATTTATATTTTCCATATTTTATTTTGTTTTTTTTTTTTTATTTATTTTAAAAAATTTAGAAAATTATAGGTAATTATAGAAAATTATTGAAAATAACTGAAAATTATAGAAAATGATGGGTAATTATAGAAAATTATAGAAAATTTTAGAAAATTATAAAAAATTATAAAAAATTATAGAACATTATAGAACATTATAGAACATTATAGAACATTATAGAAAATTATTGAAAATTATAGAAAATTATAGAAAATTATAGAAAATTATAGAAAATTTTAGAAATAATTTCTTCAATATTTGCAGAGCTACCCATGTTTTATATATTGTTATGTTCTTAGTCTCGTATCATATTAAATGCCTCAGAATTTTATTAATTGCCAAACAGCAAGGTACTCTATATCTTTCTGATTGCTGAAAAATGATTTGCACTAAATCCCATACAAGATTTTGTTAAGCTTTAATTGAAATGCTATTCCTTTAACTAGGACATTTTGGTTTTAAATATTTAATATGCATCACATTGGGATTAAGAGCAATTAACACTCTGCTGCTTACCAGCCATCTCTATCATAGTCGAAACTTAACTTAATTTTTTGTTGGTTTTTTTTCGTGTACATTTTATTGCACTTAATGAAACACAAGAGCACAAGCAGCAGTCGACGGGTGGGTGGCAATAACGGGTCGTTTGTTCTGTCTCAGGACCGTCTGCCAGCTGTGATGATGTATGTGGACGCGGATGCCGCAATGACAACGCCAGTTTGCCATGTCCTCACTCCTTCCACACTTAAAATACAATGCAAAAAGCAACGAAAAAAAAGTACGCATACGCGATGTTGGACATTGCAGCAGCACCAGCGCCCAATGTCCTCGTCCTTCACCTAGAATTATTTCTGTGAATTTATTTTTTGTTTTTTGTAGCAACAACAGCATTGCTCTTTACATAATATGCAATTTTCATTTGGTTGCCGAAAAAAAATGAAACAAAATAAAGGAACCGCCTGCATTACGCATGTGTCAGTGTAAGCGTGAATGAGCGTGTTAGTGTGTGAGTATGAATATGAGTGTGTGTGTGTGTGTGTGTGTGTGTGTATAAGTGCGTATTCCATCAATGTACGCATTAATAAGTCGCCCAGCACCGGTATGAAACTGGAATCTGGGCGCCGGGTTCCCAATTCATTGCCGTTGCCGATGAAAGCGAAAGTGCGAGGCGAGTGCAAAAAAAAAAAAGAAAGAGGAAAAAGCACAAATAAAGCGAAACTTTTTGCCCAAAAAATAAATATAATTGCAGTCAAAAATAAAAAGAGCGACGAAATCGAATGGAGCGACCGAAAAACAAAAACGAAAAGTCGTCGACATTAATCGATTCGAAATTGGTTTAATTCATATTTAAATGCATGCCGTTGGACCGACAAGTGGCCGTCTGTTTGGATTGGGTTGAACAGCACATTGGAAAGGGAACAGCGGACAGGGGACAGTGAACAGGGAACAGGGGACACTGGACTAAGGTCGATCTGTGGCTGGCATGAATCTCTTGGTTGTTGGGGCGGAAGCAACAGTTGCCATTACACGGCCAGCCTTTGTGTGGCTTCGTTGTTCAATAACTCAATTAAATAATATTTATGGCAAATCAAATTTACCATTGCCAGTTCATGGCTAATGCCAATGGCCTAAAAATCGATACACACCTCTAACAAACACAAGCACACTGCCCATTCGTTGGGTCACCTGCTCAGTATCAGGTGCACAAATTTATTATATACACATAATAATTTATTGTTTATATTTGTTTCGAATTACTGATCTGAAAGGGGTCAACAAGTAGTCTTCAGAAGGCTTTAATGACGTTTGAATTAGTTATGCTTTGATTAGAACTAAAGTGTGAAAAGCTTGTGATAATTTTCTAAATATTTATAGTGTCAATATGTTCGATGTAATTTGGATTCTACTATAGCTTTTATTTATCGTTTGCTTAAGCGATGTTTAGACAATGCAATTCCTGCGCTGATATAAACTTGCGGGGGTATCCGAAATTTGAAATAAACTTGATCTGCGTATGGTATACAGGAACATACATACCAAGTTTGGTGTCTCTAGCTTTTATAGTCTCCGAGATCTTTGTGTTCATACGGACAGACGGACAGACGGACAGATCGACACTTGTAGCACATCTTTCATGGTTTAATTCACCGAATAGAAATGTTTCCATTCCTGAGCAAATTGAACGAAACGAAGTTGGGCGCAAGATAAGACGGGTGTTTACACTACGTAAGATAAAGAAGTCTTAAGAATAATTAGTAGACTAGCTAATAAAGCTACACTTATACGTCATATAAGTATAATTACTTAATTTTTCAAAAATATTTGGCATTAAAATTAAAGTAAATTTTATTTCTTCTTTTTTCAACAGTTTCATGAAGACCAAACGCAACACTTAAACAAACAGGCTGACCATTTAATTAATTGTGCATATAAACTTTAAGTTCTATGTCAATAATGAAAAGAAAAATACATTTACAAATATACATACATAAAAACTACTTGCGAAATGATGTAAATTATTTAATTAGTTTGGAAGAGAAGAGGTCGTCTCTGTTATCTGTATTTTTTGTTGTTGTTCCTGCACAGTTTTAATCAGCAAAAGGCATTCATCTTGTTTGCCAAACTAATTTTTTATCTTGCCAGCCACAGCAGCGTCAAGCGTCAGGATGCCAGCCAAAGGGAATGGGGTATGGGGCATGTCCTCTGGTCCCGGCGCGTCTTTCAAGCAGCGAGACAAGGAGTTATATATGTACTTATGTATGTATGGTGTGGTGGCACTCGCTGGTCCCCAAAGAAATGCACGGCTACATGAACCAAACAAAACTCTATACATATATAGAAAAAAGGACTAAAAGGATGCAGAATGCTGCCAAGTAAATGGCAAAAACTTTTAACGCCCTCGTCCTGTGCTCGGTGGCGGCTACAGCTGCTGCTGCTGCTGCTGCTGCTGCTGCTGCTGTTGCCTCGCATTTATTTAACTAACAGTAAAAAATTACTTTAGCCTGCTAAAAAGGCGAGTCAGGATGACCGTTTCCAAGGGAATTGCACGGCAGCTGAAACTGAAGCTGTAGCTGCCAAGCAACGGTGGCAGCAATGTTGGCAAATGGAAAAAGGACATTCGTTATGCTTAAGCAGAAGAATACGAAACTGTACTTGACAGCGCCCAGGACACAGCTCCTGATGCCGCTCCCACTACAGTTGCTCTGCTAAACTAATAGCAAAGGGAGCAATGCTTTTACATGGACACATGCATACATACACAACGATATACTATATACATATATACATTTATACATATAAAAAAAAAAAACGAAATAAAAGCAAAATCCCCGAGCAAGCACAAAAAGTAATGGCCAACTGCACGGAGCAAGCAGCTTCTTGGCCAGCCAAAGGGTTTGTCCTTGTCTGTCTACGTACGTATGTATGTGTGTGTGTGTGTGTGTGTATGTGTGTGTGTAGGTATGTGTGTTGCTTGCTTGCTCGTTGGCTCGTTGCTCGGCTGAGGGGTTGTTTGCTGCTGGGCAAAAGTAAAATGGCGTCGCCTTAATTTATTTTAAGTGGTTGATGGTTTTAACTTGCAGTAGGTAAAAGAAAATGCCTTTAAAGCTGACATTTCTATGTTTTAGATGAATTTTCAAGAAGCAGACAGAGAAGTAAAAGACAAATAAGCAGTAGGAGTGCAAGGGAAGGAAGCAAGTGCCAACAGTTGACCACAAAAACCCAGCCATGTAAGCCACGTTATCCCAGTGACCAGCCCAACAGCCTGCCAGCCTGCCTGCTGGGCTTTTTCTTTTCTATAAACCATTATGCAAATAGCAGCAGCACTGGTTATCCAAAAGGAAGCAACTCGAACCGAGTACAAGTCAAATTTATAGCCGACTTAACAATTTGCTGGAGCAGCACCAGTCTCAGGCCAGGACGGTCGGCGCCTCGGGCAAAACAAAAACCCAACAAAAAACTATGGGTGAAATCTCGAAAAATTGTAAAAACGATTAAATATAGGCAAGCAACAAAAACAGCACAAAAAAAAATGAAAAAAATAACAACAACAAAGCCTAGCATTCGCCTGCTCAAGCCCACAAGGACTTGAAATGAAAGCAAACGAATGCAAATTAAAATCGTCCCTTTAAGTTGCCTTGCCCGCTCGATGGCGCCATAAAAAGGATGCGCCAGGCCCTTTCGATGGAGCAGCCCAAACCCAGACGCCTCTTGCTTGTCCAGCAACGACCATTTTATGCATAGGGGAGTCATTATATTGAATTGAACGTTAAAGCGCTGATAAAATGTGCAACAAAAGGACCAACAGGACCAAGCAACCCAGCCAAGTATGTTGACTCGCAATCACGTTAGGCCGAAGCAGTTAAGTGTGCCATCTCCAGCTCCACTCCCAGCAACAGAAACAGCCAACTGAGTTGCCATCGTCGTCGTCATCAACCTCGTTGCCAGTCGAAAAGCCAGTAAAGCAATTGAGGCCTCAGACACTTAAAATGTAAGCCAAAGGCCGCCCCGTTTGTCTGTCTGCATCTGCATATGTGGGCATGTGTGTGTGTGTGTGTGTATCTGTGTTTGCCTGCCCAGTGCTATAAGACACACGGCTGAGCGCCCAGCAGCAGCGATTGAGTTGCCTGCCTTGGCAGACAGCTCGGCCAGACGGAAGCAGCAGGCACAGCACAAACACATAGGCTGGATGACTCCATGTCTGTCTGGCAGCTATGCAAAGAACCAGAAATGCTTGTCAATAGGGTGACTCAGTAAATAGTGAAAGATATATTATATCTCCTTGGCTCTATAAATAACAAAATACAAGTTGCTATGCTAAAGATACTTAAACCACTTATCTAAAATCAAACATTGAATTTTAAAAAATTTAAAATATTTGAAAATAAAATAATATATAAAAAAAATATACACATTTAGCCCCGATCAAAACTATCGAAATCGGAATAATTAGCTGCTCTTAATTCCGAATACCTTAGAAAATTCTACTTACAAATTATTGCTCTTGAGAATGAGAAGTAATCAAACTATCTAAGAAAGAAAAATTGGAATTGTATTCGGAAGAACATGCCATATTATATATTCTTTTAAAAGAATACTCAATCATTTGAAAAACTTTTATTCCAAATAAAAATGTATTCATGTTGGTGTTATGTTTAGCGTGTTGTCAGCATGTTCAGGTCTGTTCGCATTTCCAAAAATTCTTCAATTCGAATTGTTTTCAGCCTTTTATTCCTGTTTTTGAATAAAATATCAATCGTTCTTCCTTTCCAAAAATAAATTCGAATACTTCTCATTCTACTTTTTCAAAAGCAAAACATTTTAACTGAAATCCCTCTTATATTCTAATACTAATTCTGAATGCTTGATTGACTGGCAACAGGCCTGGTTATCTTTTCTATATCGTTAAGTATATCAATCAGCTGTGTTACAGAAAGTTCTAGAGATTTTGTTAAAGATTGAATTGAAAATCTCTCAAAAAAAAAGTAGGTGTTACGGAAGCTAGTCAGTTAAATTTTTTTTCTTACAACAAATAACAAAATTTATTCAAAAATAACTTTTGTTGCAACTTTTATTAAAAATAAATATGATTCCATATTTGTATTTAGTTAAGCGTGTTATGAACATGTTATCTTTTCTATATAAAACTTAATATACGCCTCTCTCTGCATCACCCTGCTGTGTGTTCAATCGTTCAAGAGGGTCAAATAGTAAGTACCTATGTATTTCCAAAATAAGAAATAAGTGCAAAAATCGAAAAATAATACCTAAAAATCGTATATCTGGCAATTTCTTGCATTAATATTAATTTCAAAACGATATCTTTTCCTGGCTTCACTTTATTTATATTTAAACGAAAATTGCATTCTCCCATTACATGTTTATTTCAACTGCCAGTCCTTTTTCATATCTTTATTCCCAAATCATTTATATAATATTTGTAAAACGTCGAATTGCATCACCCTACTTACCTGTTCTACTTTTGATATCTTTACTTTACCGCACCAGCTCTTATCTGTCACCTGATATACCGAAGTAACTGTAGGCTTCCTCTTGATCTCAATGTCCCAAAATGCCTTCCAGCTTACCAGTCGCTGCCTGTGCCAAACTTTGCTTCATATCCTGTGCAAACTGTTACCCCACTTCATCTCTCCGTCTCTCTCTCTATCTCTCTTACTCTTTCTGCTTATCTTCATTTAACTTTCTACCACGTTACGCTCGTTATCTTTGTGTTTATGTGTGTGTGTGTGTGTGTATTCTTGTCCCTCTCTTTCTCCCTTTCTCTCTTTCTCCCTTTTAGCAGTTTTGCATTTTTGAACAAATCAAGTGAAATTACATTTTTCTATGCCATGCTCTTAATGTTATTTGCATACGTATCCTGCAGGCTATAATATTTACAAATGAATACAGCAGGGTGTCTGCCGCAGCCTCCAATAGACAAGAGGCAGTTCAAATTGCTCCTCCTGCCAGACGCCATCCCCTTAACAAACTAACTACGTTTGCACAAATTCTTTCATATCCTTTTCAACTGCCGTTACATGCCCTCAAAGTGCCATTTTGTCACTGGTGATATTCAGCCGAGCATCCTTGTCGCGCCCTCCTCGTCCCATTCTCCAACCACTGCCTGTTCCCACTTCATTTGCTTGTCATTTGCATTTTCTTCTTCTTTTACTTCCTCGCCTTTTTTTTTCATTAATATTTGTTTTCGTTTGATAATTTTCCTTTGCTGCCTTTTATACTTTTAAGTGCACATCCTGCTGCAAGGCTCTTCCTACTCCTGCCCCTGCTCTACTCAACCGACCCAAATGGTTAGTTTCTCGTTTTCTAGAACGTTTACTTGCTGTCTCTTTTGCTCGCGCTCAGCATTTCCTTTGCCATTTCGTCTTATTGGACTGCAGAGACGCTGCAACAAGAATTAAAAAAAAAAAACACAGGACATAAAAAGGATGCTCGCCGCATTTAAATGTGCTCCGCCCCTTTTCTATTTAAAAAATGTAAAGCATTTGCTTTGCCTTGCCAAGGCTTCAGCTGCATTTATCCTGTTTGCTCCGTTCTTTCGCTCTGCTGTTTGCTCTTTCTTTTAATTTATTTTATATCGCTGCCTCCTTGTCCTGCGCTTCAGCTGTATTTCTATCCTGTCGCCATGGCTGCGAATCCTTCTGCCTGGCTTGAGGTCGCGCACCGCGTCCTCGTCGTCGTTAAGGCTCCTTCAACAAGCTTTCTACCAATAAGATTGCCGAAGCGACATTACCAGCTCCTTAATGGTATTGGAAGCAGGCGGATGTTCTGTTTTAATAGCCATGTACGTTGGCTTTTAATTGAAAGTTGGCATGCAATTTAGAAAAACGGAAAACGTATTACAAAAGACAAGCACATGGCTTACATATGACTAAAAGGACTATGGAAAATGTTGGTGGAAAAGAATTCAACTAAAAGCAAGCAATGCGGTCGTTAATTTTAAGAAGATTTTTTAATAAAAACTTGCTTGAAAATTAAGGGAAAATTCTTAGAAATGCTTCTCTAATGCCACAATAGATCAAAAATGCATAACCATACTGCATCTCTTCCATCTACGACATATTTATTTTAAAACAAAAAAATTTTATTTTTTAAATTTTGTTAAAATTAAAAAAAAAATAATTTTTTTAAAAATATTTTTTTAAATTTTTTTTAAATATGTTACTAAAAATATTCAAAAATAAAAATTTTTCATTTCAATTAATATTTTCGAGCACTTTTTTCAAATATCTAATATCGAAGCATCATTATACTAGAAGATACTTTTAATTTCATTAAGTAAAAGAGTGCTTAACAGAGATAAACAATTTACTTAGCATATTATTTCTTTAAGAACTTAACTAATTATTAAAAGATTGGTCTGAAATATAAAGTTACTGAAATATTGAAACTACAACCAGATTTAAATAACATCATATAATTCAAATTTCATCAAGCCAAAGAGTTTTAACCAAGCAGTCCGTTGGAAATTTAAATACTTAGTGTTTATTAATAGTTAAGTTTAGGTTACAAAGATTTGTTAATATAATGCTATATAAATATTAATATTAATTTGAAATATCTTAACTTTAAAGTCACACTTATAATGGTTGAATGCGTGTTTAATGAAATTAGGAAACTATTTTCATCGATTATATAGTATAAATAGCTTATACGTAGCATAAATCGCTTAATGCGATTCAATTTTCTAAACGTACTTTAAATAAATTGAAGAATATGAATCTATGATTTTCATGTAGTCATTGTTTCAGTTAATGTTTTTTTGAAAGTGACCTTATGACCTTAATACATAGTACTTATATCAATGTAATATGCAAATTAATAAAATACAAGTTTGCTACAGTAATATGCAACAATGTAGTACAAATATAATTTAAAGTTAGTTGTCAACCTTTGATCAAATGCTATCAACATATTTATTATCTTTTTTTTAAATCTGAAAAAAAAGAGTATATTGGTTTGTGAAATCTCTGTCTGTCCGTTTGTATCAATTATTAATTATTAACATTTTGTAATTTTATAATAAGTAATAGTCTCTGGCCGACATAGCCATAACAAAAATATATATACGTTACAGGCTCTGTCTGTTAAATAAATTTGCGCAACATCCATTTTCGACACATTCTTGAAAATTACAGGGTATAACAATTTCAGACCTTGTCATCCATTATGGTAACACTTACACATATCATTAAAGCCAATAATTTAATATACAAATCACACAAGCCAAATAAACCTCCCTTTATTTTCCATAAACTCCCTCCCTTCTTTCAGCTGAGTGTGAAATTAAGAGAGCACATTACACTGCTTTTCTTATTAACAATGTGCACTGCTTCATCAGCCGTTTGTGGCGCCATCTATGGACTGTTGGCAGCAACTCAAATGACAAACTGCTTGCTGCACTGCAAGTTATCCGTAACAGAAGCCACCCCTAAAAGCACACACAAAGCAGCAGCATCCGACGAAGAAAACGGGTTTGCAAGTTTTGGTATTTTTAACCCCTTAAAATATAGACACTAACAATGCAAAGCAGACAATCCCTTGACCCAAGACTGGACCCAACTTTGTTGACCAGTTTTTGGTAATGAAAATCATGAGAAAATGTTGAAATTTCATGCAGCATCTTCAGGTTATTTTACTCGTTTTTCTGCTTAACTTGCACTTTGTTCAAAGGTTACTGACCAGCAGCAGCAGCAGCGGCAGCAGTGGCATTAGCAGCATCAGCTGAAAGGATACGTCTGGAGCAGTAATCAGTAACCAGTTGAGAGATGCTAAGGACTGAGCCTGGGAAAGTTGCGAGATGTCGAGTCTCGACAGGAACAAGTTGTAGACCAATTAAATGGAATGCTAACAAAGAATTCTTTTTATTTTATATTTCTTGTTGTCTTTTGCCGTTATAAATAAATGCATGACTCGCTCTAACTCAACACATACCGTCTCACATTCTCTTTCTGCCTTCTCAGCGACTTTTGTCTCTTTTGCTCCTTGTGCGAAAAGTTTTGAGCAAAGTTCTACAGAAAATATTCTAATGAGCTACAAAGTTTCAACGCAACTGAACTGAATTTGAACTGAATGTGGATTCTGGACTCACTTCCTGCCTAGACAGAGGCACTGCGGCACAATGTGGCTTTTCTCTGTCAAATCAAATAAATTTTCAAGTGGATTTCGTACTGCATGTTCTTTTGTTCCGTTCGCTGCATTTAAGAAACTTTTACGCAATGTTGCCAAATTTCAAAACACGTTGAATCAAAAGACAAGTTGCTGGCAATTAGATATTAATATTAATATGAGTTACACGTTACGACTCACCTTAGCTCAGCTCAGCTCAGCTCAGGTCAGTTTAGCTCACGTGTCTTGGCCAACCCGCCGACCCTCTGACGCGACTAATTAGTTTTGGGAGCCTTGCCTAGTGGCATTTTCGATGCGCTAACCGAGCCCGTTGCTGTCCGGTGGTTATCGTCATCATCATATCAGGGCCAACAGCATCAGTAAAGTTTATTATGCAAAATACGGCGCGTTGGCTGGCAAGCAAATGAAGCTCATTCAACGCTAACCAAATGCGGCAAGGATGTGGCCAAGGCAGCGACGTTGGCCCAACTACAACATTGCCTGGATGGCCAATTGCCAGCGAGGAATATTTGATAAGTTGCAGGCCAGTCAGCCAACAGCAAAGCCCAGGCTGAGGCCAAGTAGCTCTTGCACATAAAGTATCATATTTAATATTTATGGCGTCGCAAATGCGCAAAGAGTAGCCTTCACGCTCCTGTTATCCTTCCTCTGCTGCTGCTACTGCTGCAACTAAATCTGTTTAGAGCTGGGACCACTAATATCGAACTATATTACAGCCAAGCCAATAAATCGAGTTAGCAAAACCTGTGTACGTTGCCAAGGCAGAAACCAAGCACCGCAGCAACTGCTGCTGCTACTCTTGATGTTGCTGCTGCTGTTAGTCGTAGTTGTTGTTTGTTTGCTGGTAATTATAATTCGCCAAACTCGTGCGCAAAATAAATTAAGAAAAAGTAAAGTTTGGCTACCGGGCAGCTCCATGCTCCACTTAATATATTTTGCTCTAGCTCAAGTTCCAGCAACACCAACACCAACACCATCAACAACACCATCAACAACAAATGTCTGGCAATTGCATTTTTGCCTACATGCAAATAAAATTGCAATGACGCCAGCGTCGAGAAAACTTTTATTGAACTTGGAAGTTGGCAAAATTTGCTGCTCGTGTGGCATGCCCCAGTTGCTCCTTGTATTCCGCCCTCCACCCTTCCTTTTCTAACAAATGAAGCCCCACCAGTCGCTATAAATGTTGCCAAGGCACAACATTTTTCCATGCTGGTAAAAGTTAACTATGAAAACCAAAGGAAGTTAACTGCTGAAATTAGTAAAAGTGCAGAAAAGTTGATGAATTTCAAAAGACTAGGTAGCGGTTTAGCTTAAAATAAAGTTGGGCGCTGTAAAATGGGCACTTAAAATGCATTGGGAAGTAGCTGAATTCTTTAGATGCATAATAAGCAAAAAAAAGATATCGATTGGATCATAATAAACACGCCCAAAATATGTTTATAACACAGGCCGACCGTGTTTTTGGTGCCCAAGGTTTTATAATGGATTTCGATAGTACAACCAAATTTACTGTTTTCGAAAACTACGTGCTGTTTTTGAAATAATTGCGATTTTTGTTTTTTTTTTTCGATGTACGGTTTTGTTTATGTATATAAATTCAGTTCAAGCCACCCAATCAAATAAATCAAGAATTTCATAAATAGGATATTTAACATCCTTAATGTAATACTCAGAAAATTTTTCAATATTTCTTATTGTTTACGTGTAATATTTTTTAACTTTGAAATTATAACATTGTTTAAAAAAAAAAAAACAATTTTTTTCTTATTTTGTGATTTGACCATTTTCAATATTTGCCATTCGATTGAAAAAGGACATAAATAAGTTTTTCTAAAAAAATTTTAAAATTTCGTAGTTTAGAAAAAGATTTCACGAAAACTATTAAATATATTTAAAAACGATTTAATTTAAATATTTGACAGCAAATGGCATATTTTTGGAAAAAATGCTTGAAATGTCAGTATCGATAAATCGAACAAAACATCGATAGCGAAAATAATCGAAATTGACATCGATGTTTTGACACCTCTACTAGATGCTTTAGTCAAAGTAAGTAGTCTATGACTGATTTCACTTAATTAATCGAACACAAAACGCAATTGGGATAATGAGCCCTCTCCTCCCCATACAAAAGTTATAGAAATATTACTAATTATAGAAAAAACTAGATGATTCAAATAACTAAAATTTTAATTAGTTAATATGATAATAGTTATTCTACTTTTATCATAGCTTCAAGTTTTAAAAAATTCAGTTATAGTGCCAAGATATTATACAACTTTAAGTCAATAATAAAGGGTTTTATAAAGGATATTTTAAAAAGGGTGTTACAAGTTTGAAAAAAATAAAAATAAATAAAAAGTATACAAACTCTTGTTTTCTCTGGAGCAGGTCTTCTGTGAAGCGCCCCTGGTCAACGCCTGGCCACAAAATGCCTCCCCCTGCTTGGAGGCAACCCATTGACATTTTGCCAAACTTGATGTTGATGTTGAAATTTTTCATCAAGTTGCATAAAAATAACACCGAAAAACAACATTTTTTTTTTTTTGCACAGCTACAAAAACAGCATGGAGAATTGTGATGAAAACAAACTGTGAGCAAAACTCATCTAAAATGCATAAAATTTGAGTTGATGAACTGTCGGCAGATGGGCAAAGAGGAAGACATGTGTGCGGGTGTAGCAATCAACTACCAGCTGCTGCCAAAGGATGAGCAGAAGCAAGGATATTCTCATCAGATGACTTCTAGCATAGTGATGAGAAATACAACGACAACAACTTATTGGCTAATACGAGGCTGCCAATTGAAGCAAATGACTTGAAATGCGATGCAAACTTGTGAATAATTCACAAATCAATTTCAAATAGCACACATACGAAAGCTGTATCCTCGGGTTCAACAAAAATAAGGATATATAGAAATGAGAGACAATGAATATGGCAGCAACATGGCAGAAACAGCAAGAAACATTGAAGCAACTTAGAGAATGTGAACGAGAACCTTAGCTTTATAAATAAATAAAAGCAGTTGAAATAAATGCAAAGGACTAGGAAGCAGGGCTGGCGAAGGACATGTGCATGTTTAAACAATGCACAAACCAAAAGAAACAAGATTTGAAGAGCAAGAAATTGCTACGAATGTCTGAGCAGCAGGCAGCATACACATCACAAACACTCATATATGGCACATAGAATGTACACTACAAAGGATAAAGCGTGCGAAGGACGAAATTTAAGGAGTGATGCTGTCTGGCCATAAGCAAATATATATATATATGTACTCGTACAAGTATGTCTATACACACATGTATTGCCAAATTTCTTGTTTTATTTTGGCATTTTATTGTCGGCAAATTCCTGCTAGTTCCCTGCCTCCGGTTATGCTCGACTCCCTGCACAAGATGTGATAAAGTGAACGTAGCCAAGGGCAACGACAACGTCGACCAAGACGCAATCGGAGCTGCAAACGAGGTCTGAGGAGCAAACGGAGACGACGATGGAGTTGGAGATAGAGATAGAGACAGAGACAGAGACAGAGACAGAGCAACCCATCACCAGCAACGTCGTGTTGCCAAATTAAAGTTTTCAATTAAAATTTGCCATTGTTGTCGTTGGGTTTTCTGTTGCAGTCGGATAAGACATGAGCACATTACTGAAGGCAAGCCGAGTGGCGTGAGAAATGTTGCAAAATAAGTACAATTTCTAAAATTGAAGAAAAGCTTAAGGAGTTTGAATAAATAGAAAAATAAAACTCTGTTTTTATATTTTACTATTTTAAATTAATAAATGAAAAGAAAAATATAAGATACAAAAAAGTATACTTAAAATAGCATTGTTGATCTTAACACTTTGTCTGTCTATGTCGGGAGATGGGATCGGGACAGAAACCGGGAAAAAAACCCACTAGTCCCAAAATTTCTCTTGGGCTTCGAAAAATTTTTGAATTTTTGATCTAATTTAGTAGGTAATGTGAACAGAATCCTGAATCCTTGGTTTGCATTTTAGCATTCTTGTATGTACCCGTAAAATATGGTTATACTTCTTTTAAATCAGCTGGAAATTGTTGTAAGATCCCAGGACGGTCGGAATGCGAATGAATAAAATCTTTTCGGGACGAGCAGGATCGGCCACAAGTTTCTATCAAGATTCCGTTTCTAATGCAAGCCAACATATATACCAAGATAAAAAAAAAACGGACATTTCACACATCTTTAACATTTCACTTCATCTTTTTCAATTTTTGAAACAAAAGATGAGAAGAGCACCCTCTTGCGAATGTTTGACAGCATTTGAAATATTCAAAGATTTGTTCGCTTTTGTTCACTATTTTTTTTAATTATTTCCTATATGAGACGTCGAGCTTACTAGTTAAGCATAATAACTAATCAAAAATATTAAATAATAATTAACAAGCCCACAGATTTCTACATTTAGAAGCAGCATGTTCAAATGAACTTAACATTAAAGTATTCTACTATTTTGGAGTTAACCCAAAATAGATTTTAACCTTTCATGAGCATTTTGCGATAATATTACTTCATGTTATATGTTAAAAGTTCCATATTTTTGAAAACTTGCTTCTCTTATTGCCCAACCCCCGTCACGCTGGCTGCCCACAAGCATTTTCAAATACTTAAGCAATAGCCCCATTCGACAAACATAGACCAACTCTAAAAGCTACAGCTCATACCCCGGAACTATGCTTGGAAATATCAAATTGGGGGTGAATTTGAAGCAGTCAGAAACGGAGCAGTAAATGGGATATGAGAAGTTGGGTGTAAAGTCTATGCAGGCGATAAGTTTTTATGTCTTGAGCTGATGGCGTAGAAAACTTTTTGTGAAACTATACACATACACATACACAGACACACAGAAACAACAACCCTGCCTCCTTAAATACATATACACCCTCAATTTAACTGGGGGTTGGTTGTCATAAGGAATATGGCCGCACACTTCTGATGCGGGCGTGTGAGTGAATTTTAATGAAAGAGTGTGCTCGATATACATATATGTATTAGATATACAAAATACTGAACAGCATTTGAGCTGCCTTCAAGAAACATGCACCAAATACCGAAAGCAAACCAAAAGACAGGCACAAGCATTGTCAGAGACTTTTGTTTTGGAGGGTTGTGGGTGATGGGTGATGGGTGGGTTTGGTTTGCATAAAAGATAATGATGTTGCCTTAAACTTTTGGGAATAAATAATAGTTGTAGTTTTTGTTGTGCCATAGCAATTCTCATACCCATTCTTTTGCTAGTCTCTTGTATGTTTCAGTTGCTGTCTCCCTGTAAGCTAAGGTTATTATCTTTCAAGTTTTGCTGGCCGCTTTTAGTAACTCTTGCTGTTGTTGTTGTTGTTGCTATTGTTGTTGCTGTCTCTGCCATGTTGCTCTTTACACGCAACCAGGCACAACAACATGGCCGAGCCGTAAAGGGACCCAAGGCCTTAAGCTTATAATTAATTGCATGTTTGGTCGAGACGAAATAATCCTTTGTACAAAAATAACACCCAGCCCAGCCCCCAGCCCTGGGCCGACCAAACACACATCTTATGTGTGACCAAGCGCTTGTGTGTGTGTGTGTATATCTACATTTGTATGGACCCTTGACCATAGTTTTAGCAGCGCCCAAAGTTACCAACATGCCTTTTGGGAAATTTACAGGCAAATGAATGTTATCATAATTCAGCAACTTCCCAGCCTACTCCTGCAGGTTGTTCCCGTGTTAAGTATAACTAATATATATATAAGTATATGTATATGACTCTGCCCATCGTTGTTCTCAGCAAATACGTTTCAGCAGTCATAGGTCCGTTTTCAATTTGAAATTTTATTAAAATTGATGAATGTACCGCTAATTAATGAAACGCTTGCTGTTTAGTTTAACCAAAACAACCGGCCCAGAAACCCATCAAATCCGACTTGGCTAATGTAACTTTTGTCTCACTAATTCACATTGATTCAAAAGCCAACTCCACACATCAGTTTTATTTTATGAATATTAATGATGTTCTATTATGCAGCTTTTTTCGTTTAAAAGTATGAAAGTCGACTTTTGTAAAGCTGATAAGTAACAAATGAATCAAATATTTTATAATCCCAAACAAGACGGACATTTAAAACCCCGACATACTCATTTTTCTTTTATTTTTCAAAAAATTTATAAAAAAAGAGCATAAAAATAGAAGGCTTTTAACTTGAATTATATTATTTAAACAATAAACAACTAACTAAACTCTTTGATCCCATCAAACAGACTAACTGATTTTTAAACTTATTTTGTATAGGTTGTTAAAAATGTTAAATGTTCATAACTTTGGAGCAAGTTGTGTTTTTTGCGATGAAAGCGGTAGCACCAAACGCTTATTTTTCGAAAATTTTAAAATATTTTACCAAAAAGTCCTATCAGCTCCAATGTTATTAAATGTCTTAGTATGCACTTTGCTTTGTTAAAGTTTCGGTGTGTAGCTCGATTTGAACAGACTGTCATAGCAAATCTTCCCTTCTACCTGTATATAGTGCTCGTCGCATTAATGCTTCGTCACTAGCGTGTAACACCGCACACAAGGTTTTGTTAACTCTCGTTTTAAAACTGTGCTAAATTTTGGAGGTGGGGTGAGCGGGGTTAGATTTAATTCTGGTCGAATCTTTAATCGAAGAATTACTAAAATATTGCTTATATACGAAAATACGAACATTACACGTACACGATATACTCATTTTCCCATTTTGGGAATAGAGTATAAAAGCTTTCATTCATGATCCTGCTTCATCAGCAAATGAATATATCTGTAAAGGAAAAGACAAGATTTTTACCAAAATAATAATAAATAGCCTTCGGGTTTCTGTTTGTGAGTCTGCACCTAGCATCATCCACCCCTTTTATAAGCTGTCCATCTTCAGCTCGGACGGTGTCAGAGATCAATTTTTCTAAGATTTTCTCACACTATTTTGGGCAGTTTTTAACTCTTTTTGGCAACTGGTCAAGCGGGTTTTGCAAGCTGGACCAGAAGCCGATGCCGTTTCGTTTGGGATGCTGTGGGAAAAGACCTTGTCCAGTTGTGGAAACGTCTTCGTGTGGGAAACAGCACATCAAACGGAAGTAAAAAGTAAGTCACAATCACATTCTAAACACTACCAACATTAATCAGGGCTCCAAGACAAGCTATAAATAATAGGGGCACATTCATGCCATTCTGTGTAATACCTTATCTTATAGCTAAGGCTCCGGGCTGCAAAATAAATTGCCAAAAATTTTCCAGGCGCATAAAGAAGCAGGGCTCTAAACTTTTCTAGCAAAAAGAGCCAAATTTGGTCAGCAACAATTTCAGTGCAGCTCTTTACCCCCACAAAACCTCCTATTCTTGCTGTTGCACAAGAACTATTCAAACTTTCGGCCATGGCATAATACCTCGAACAATCCAATGACCAGGCAAGGACGAGGGCCCAGCACGTACAGGATTTAATGTCCCAAAGTGGTACTTGAGAAAAAGTAGTTGGCAGTTGGGAATGGATGGCAGTAGGGGAACACGTTTAGAGTTTTAGGGGGCTGAGAAGCTAAGAACTTTTACTTTGCAGCTGGAAAGTAACAGGACCCCAGTCTCCAAAATGCCAGCTAACCAAGCAAACTTTTACCAAAGCAAAAAGTTTCAAATGCAAAAAGAAATATACACACAAATATGTATAAGTTTACTGAGTATATAATGAAATAAAACAAGAAAGTAAATTTGTCTTAATTACCTCGAAGTTTATATGCTCTTGTATTTTACATCAGCTTTAAATATAAATTTATTTTATAACAAATCCTTCTTCAAAATATTTCGAAACTGTTTTGATGTAATTTTAAATCAAGTTTGAATTCGTTTGTGTTTAAAGTAAAAAGTTTATGTCTTTTATAATGAAATCATATTTCAATACAATTCACTTTTGAAGTAAAAACCAAAATCAAATTTAATACAATTTATTTTTAAAGTAAAGAGTTTCATGTCAACATTTGACTTGAAACAAATTTCAAATCAAATCACTTTTTCAAATTGAATGAAATCAACTTTAAATTCAAACACATTTTCATCAAATGAATGAATTCAATTTTTTGGTAATTCAATGCCTGAATGATTCACAGATTCACTCATAAATGAACCACTCATTTACAGCTCTGATGTAAACACAAAAACAATTTAGAATTTTTCTTGGATTTTTTGAATTTTTCTCAAAGATTTTGAATAGAATTACAAAAAAATTGTTCTCGAATAATTTTATTTATATTATTTATATTATATATATCAAAATCTCTAATTATTATCTTTATAGTTTTAAAGTTACTAACTATTTCACTCAGTTTTCTAAAGAGGTTGTAAGGAAAGTGTATTTGAATATTGTTGGCCAGGCACCCATCCAAGCCGGCCAAGTGTGGGTGATGGTGCTTTGGCAAGAAAACTTTCTCGTACTGGGACTAAACCGGCGATGGTTAGAAAACGGAGTCCAAATTTAATAGAAAATGTTCTTGTCGGAATTTTCATTTATAAATTTTGTAGCTAGCATTGCCAGGAGCAGAATGGGCAGGATTCTCAGGACTGGGCAACGTCCAACTATTTGCAGCAATGGCAGCAAAATTTCAAGAAGTTTTAGTTGTGTGAGAGCTAAATGGGGGGTGGGGGGTGTACATGGCTTCTAAATGCTTTTCATGTACATGTCGTTTTTGTGCCTTTGCTTATGATTTATAGCAGTTGGGAGGCGCTCTGAGAAGCATCTCAGCAGCATCATATTCAACGTCGTCGCCATTTAAGTGGAAACTATATAAAAAGAGAGAAGCTGGTCAGGGACACGAGATAAACAAGTATGGGCTTAATGTCTGTCGGTCTTACCCACATATACTATACACATATTTGCATAATGCCTTTGTATTGGTGCAAAAATTGCAAGGCATAATGGTTTTAATGTTTTACTTTTGATGTTTACCACATGCATAATAGATTGACAAATGGAGTTGGTATATATATATATATATATATAATATAATAGGGTTTCTTATGCTATTGACATGCCAATTTACAACACATTACACAAACTAGACAGCAACCATAAATCATTTACATTTTGGTCAGCAGCTTAAGCCAAACTTATGTAAAACTTGCTATTCCTTCGACTTTGCTCAGTCAAAGTCCCTCATCAAAGTCAATATAAATAATGAACGCACTCAGCAGAGTTTTATGCAAAACAGGGATCTAAAAAATCAATATTTTAACGCCTGACAACGCTCCACACAAAACTCATTCCAATCCAAATCATGGCGACATCAATTAGAGCACATCATCTTGAACGCCTCCCAAAAATGCCAACAAAGAAGGTACAGTACACACACACACATATGCATTCAGAAACCCTTGCGGATATAAGAAAAGGCGTGGTTGTGAGCACACACAACCATACACACACACACACACACACACACACACAAGAAACTGGTTTTCAGTTGAGTTGCGAAAACTCACCCCCGACATAATATATAAGAGAAGACGACCGCTTGCCCGACTGCCCGCCTGTTTCTAATAAGAAACTGACGCCATTTTGAATTTTAGAACATCCCCTGCCGAGCAACGGAAGGAGTAACATCCAGAGCAAGCATGTTTCTTATTTATGACATTTTTATGCTAATGGAATTTGTGTGTGTGTGTGTGTATGTGTGTGTATTTTTGTGAATGTTGCCCAATATTTGTGTGTGTGTGTGTGCGTCCCGGAGGATTTAGGCATAAAGACGACGAATCTGATAAGAAAATTCTGCGGGCTCTTCATTTAGTATCAAGTACAACACACAAATGTATGATATGTGTATTAAATGTTGCAGATGGCAACTTTTTAATGCCTGACAATAAAGATGTTTTAAAAAAATATTAAAAATAAAAGGACAATAGAAAATTATAAAATAGTCTAATTAGATTTTTCACATCGTGACACATTTTTAAAATTAAATGCTGTGTTATAGTTTTCTTCAATTCGAATTTGTCTTTAACTCTTAAATGCAAGTTTAGACACTGAATGTGACACAGCAAACCTTATGCTTATGCCCAACATGATAACAAATGTGTCCTTTGGCAGCTTGTCTCCTAATGGGTGGTACAAAGTAGCGCAAAGCCTGATAAACTCTTTTAATACGTTTGCGAAACATAAAAGAATCCTTGTGTTTGACATAATTATGAAAGGAAACAAATGTGCCACACACACACTGGGACACACAGCACACGCACACAACTTGCAACAAAAGGACGTTTCTTTTTATAATCATAAAAAATACAAAATTATACAAATGTGTGACATATAATGCTAAATGTAGCAGTAACACGCACCGCTTGGCCAAAGGACAAAAAAGGACACACAGATAACCTCAACACACACATAGAAATTCAGAGTAGACAAATGTTACCAGTTGTCTTGAAAGCTATAGCTTCAGGCAATTGCCGTTTCGGATTTTGGTTCTGATCCTGGCAGGTTTGTAGGGAAGCCAACAGGCAGGAGACGCATAGACCTCAAACGACAAACGCCCCCATTTAAAGACAGACCCTACTCACTCTTCCTCTGTTTTACTATCTATCTGCATCTGTAAGGACCAACCGGAACCCAATCCAAAAGTCGTCTGCTCGTAAATCAACAACAAATATTTCCAATTAATTTGCACATCACATAACTTGCACGTATATAGAAGACGAATCTGCCCCCCACACCCCCCCCCCCCCCCTCTTCCTCAATTCACCCATTGAAATGTCAAATAAATTGCCGAGCGAAGCATCAATAATGGCATAAAAATTGATTACATTTGCGACGAGACGAGGGGAGCTTTTAGTTGTAAATAGTTGAACAGCTCGCAAAGCCCATGCTCCCAGTTAACTATGCAGGAAATGTATCCTGGAATATACATGCGCTGGACCCATTAGAACTCCCCCTACCCACCCACAGCAGAACTAAGCTTTGTCAAGGACTATGTGCAGGAAACCCTTACCCTTTCAACCCAACTCAACTAGCATTACAGGCACATTTTCTTGCACTAACAACAACAACAACAACTGCGTTGAATATCCTTGAGGCTGTTTCGTACAAGTATGTGCCCAAAAAATACATATACAAGTATATATACCATTGGGTATTTTGTGTGGGTTAACTTAAACTACACATGTAGCAGGATATGCCTCAGAATAGTTTCTATGCACACACACACACACTCAGACACTATACACACAGAAATAAACTAATACCAACACATTATTTAAACTTGCACTGATGAGGGTAAAAAAAGATGTTTCCTTTTTCTTGTTGTTGCTGTTGTTTTTCTTGTTGTTGTTGTTATTGCGGCTGTTTCTGTTGCTGGGGCATCTTGTTGTCCTGTTTTGATCTGTGCCAGTGTCTGTGCCAACTAATAAATATGACCAAAATGAAACTGCCCAAAAATTTCCACACAATCACACATTATGCACACCCAAAAACCCTCACACACCCACCCACACACACACACACACACACACACACACACACACACACACACACACACACACACACACACACACACACACACTCGCACACTCTTGCACAGACATCCACTTGGGCTCACACATTAGCCGTATAGTTTTGCCAGTTGGCTTCCAAGTTGACTGCAAAATCCGCAAAAGAACGTTACACACACAGTTGTATAAAGAGATGAAGGCAGTGTGTGTGCTTGTGTGTGTATAAACGCTCACATTGCCAACTTTCGCTTCATAAGTGGTCGCCTCTTGTCTCCATGTGTGTATGCTCTGAAAAATGAACCCATCATAGCCCAAAATCTACAGCAGGAAATTCGGTTAGCAAGTGTTGGCTACCAATTCTGCACATGTGTGTTTGTGTGTGTGTGTAAGTCAGTGTATGTAATGGGTGTCCTTGCTCTAATACCCTTGCAGATAGTATGTATACCTAAATTGTTCAAATCTTTGTCACTCCTTGATGGTATCTATCTATAAAGTTAAAATAGCAAACTCTAATTTTTTTTACTTCTCCTGCAAAAAAGGGAGTATTAAAGTATTTTCTTAGTCAGCATCAACAGCCGAGTCGATATAGCCATGTTCGTCTGTCTGTCTGTTCATCTGTCCGTATGATTGTGGCGTTCTCGGAGACTATAAAAGCTAGAGATACTAAACTTGGCATGTAGGTTCTTGCACACCATACGCAGATCTAGTTTGTTTCAAATTTCGGGTACACCCCCCTCGCACCACCGCAAATTGAAAACAATACGAAAATACGCACTCCCAAAGCCACCATTTTGAAGATACAGCTTTGATTTTGGTTACACAATGTAGATCAGCAGTGTAAATTTCATTATGATCTAATAGCAAACACCAAAGTTATTGAAGAATCTATTTCTTAAGTCTCAGCAGGCAAAAGCAACAGTTTTACAGGCACTGGAGTTCAGTGCACTGCTTGCTTGTGCTGCCGCTGAACTGCTTGAAGTGCAAGTTGGGAGCAGGAAGTTTCGTAGTCTTGCACACTCAACTAGAGCATTCTTACTTGTTTCTAATATATTTTTAGTTATTTTTAAAACTGTGCTGATGTTGATGTTGATGCGAAGTGAAGAATTGTTCGCCGTTATGGAACGATGTGGAGAAACTAAATTTATTCATATTATACCCTTGCAGAGGGTACTATAATTTGATCAAGAAATGTATAATGCGTTGAAGAAAACGTTCTCCGACCCATAAAGTATATATATTCTTGATGTCGAGTAGAACTAGCCATGTACCGTACATGATGTACGTCTGTCTGTCTGTGCGTTTCGAACTTATCTTTCAGTTTTATGTCAGAATTTAGAAGATAACTTGACCAAGTTATCTGAGCCTGAGCATTATCTTAGCATTTTTGCAAAATTTCAACCAAATCGGACTACCTTTACAGAAACAATGTGAAAAATTAGTGGAACAAAAAAGGTTTTTGAAATTCTGAACAAATTTTATCAAAAACGGATTACTCTGCTCAAATATGAGGTGTTGTATGAACATATAGTTTTCTTTCTTTCACGCATTTTGAAATCATGTGAATATATCTTAAAGCAGACTTTAGAAAAATCGTTCGCCATTTTTTTACACTAACTTGTCCACATTTTGGGGGCATATCGAAGATTCCAAAATTGCAGAAATACTATACTCAAAAACAGCTCAAATATATATTGATTTATAATAACTAGACAAGAAACAAATAAACGGTTGTGTATCCAGAGACAGCTATAAAGAAATGAGTCTTACATGTGTAAGTGTATGAGAGCATCGGTACAAGTAAACTTTACATTCTAATTTTTTTTGCTTTTTTTCTTAAGTTAAATTATGGTAACATAAATGTGGGCAGCAGCGGCAACATTAGCATCAAAAATAACAACAACAACAACAAGAACATTCACATCGAACAGAGGAACAACAAAAAATGTCTGGCCAACCAAAAATAAGGGTCGGTAGGGCTTTGCAAAAGAGATAGGAACTTGTTTGAGTATTTTTAGGCGCCTTTTTGGTCAGAACAGCAGCTCCCCCAACTTACCCCCAGATATGTGTATATGTACATACGTATGTCGGTCGGAAAAAGCCTTTTGTTGAAATTTTATTTAGTGTGTGTATCTTTTGCTGACTTTTGCACAAAAACACACACCCACGCACACACAGATTTGGATACATTTGGTACGCACAATCCGATTCCTTGAAAAGCCTCTCTCTTTTGTGTAGGCACTTTGTATATGTGTGTGCATGTGTCTGTGTGTGTGTGCAGGGATGGGAAGGGGAGGGGGCTTGGCAATGGCCGCCACAGCCATACAAGTGTTGTCCTTCTTGTCCTTGTTGTGCTTAGCCGTGCTTACCCTTGCTTCCCCCAAACTCTAAAGCTATTTTCTCTTTGTCTGTTTTCACTTGTATTTTATATGAAAACTTTGCAACACACAAATTTGCATATGTAGAAGTTGCTTTATATGTGTGTGTGTGTGTGTGTATGTGTGTGAAGCAAATATATGCAAATTTCAAGTGTTTCCTCTTCGTTATGAACCCAACTTCAATGTAAAATTAACAGAAATATGTAAATTTTCTTTTCGTTAAGGCCACCGACGTTCACAGTCGAGTCCAAAAATTATGACAAGGCTGCCAAAGAGCCTAACAATTTCCTTCAACTCTTCGGGAGCAGCTCACATTTTGTACACAACTGTACCACACATTTAAACACACACACACACACACACACAAAGTTCCATTTGGAGCATTTTCACAATCAAAATTGTTAGACCATAAATGACTTGGCCAGAAACTGTGCATCCCTCTCTAATAATATATCTACTAACCATTTCTACATAGGCTGGTCTCCTAGATAGGCACCCAACGAAGTTATGCATGGAGCAGACAATCAAATGGCCATCCTGGCTGAAGTTTGCAGCCATTTCGAATTTATGAAAATTGCTAGGTTAGCTAATTGAGAAGCTTGCAACAGAATGAATTACTTGCTAAATTGAAGCACTAAAGCATCTTGGTATAGCTTAACAGTAGTATTAAATCAACATGAGCATTGAAGGTATATTCGTATATAATATTGGGTATTAAACTGTTTCCCAAAATAGGAAAAACTAGTATATTGTTCAACTATCCGTCCTTGTAAACTCAAAATGAAGCAAAACTTGGCATATAGAAATAAAAGTACTTAAAAATGATTTAAAGTTATTCATCTTTCTTTATTCGTCTTTAAACTACTTTAACAAAGTTGAAATATATATATTTTTTGTTTATCTTTGAAGAAGTTAGATGCTGGATACTGTTTTATCTTTAAATATGTAAGCCGAGGACAAGGATACCGGACTCGATTCCATTCTAGGAGTTTATTGTATATAAGTAGTTAACCAATATTGTATAGAGCTTGCTGGTACAATATACTTAAAACTTGTTGAAATCTATCAATCAAATCAAAAAAACCTCAAAGCGAGGTAAAAGTCTGGTGACAATGCATATTCAATCCCCAAAATTTCTAATAACATAAACTAGTCTTAATAATAAATGTAACTACAGCTTTTTACTAAACCAAACAGCTCTTAAAAAAAACCTTTCTAAAGACAACTAAATTGTGTCTGTAGCATATTTGGTTTGGAAACTATAGATTTGTCAATTTTAGCGGTTTTTAGCATCTTCGCGCTAAGTTAGCGGTTTCTCAGAAAAGCTATGATAGGAAAGACGTCCAAAAAATTAAAGATAGCTTTGATACAAATAAACATTCAAAAAAAACAAGCCCACAACTGACTTTGTATCTCATTTTTGGAAGGCCATTAAAAATGTTATCAAAAGAGATAATCAAATGCAATATTTCACTTTCTTAGAATTTTACAGTTTTGTTAGAGCTAGGACGGTTAAGTCATCTTATAAGTTATAACATATCCAGAATAAGAAATGAAAATACTTAAATATAATATTTATAATATTAATTTAACAAAAAACACAAAAAAATATTAAAATTTTGCAGAAAAATCAAAACGTTTTTATATTAACAATTCCTTTCTGCGTCCTGACATTTTGTAAAGGTTCGTTAACTAGACGATGGATAACATTTTATTATTAAATTTAATATATTTCCTTGAAATCTAGAAGTTGCAGCTTGATTTGCATATTTAATCGGATTTTAAGATTGCACAGCCTTAATTGAATTATCTGATTCGTTATAGTTGATGAGACTAGGCATTCTATGTCTGAACACAACAAGCGCTATTAATTTTCAACACTCTGGCAACACTTAAAGTAAGGCAGCATTCACAATAGGTAACTTCCCTTTCTAGCTATCCTTATAGTGTGTCCCATTTCGGAATAGGCCACGCACAAATACAAACAAATAGGAATGCGGATGAAAATGTCATGACCCCACCTCTAACCTATTGCCCAACCCCGGCCAAGCAAGGGTTAACGGCAGTTTAAATAATAAAACTGCGTGGCAACTTACAAAAAAAAAAAAAAGCATCAAAGCCAACCCTTAACTTGTTGATATGCTTTGAAAAACGCAGCAATAAAATGAAAATTTAAAATGAAAGTAGCAAAAGAAACGAGCAAGAGAAAAAGAAGTCACCGACCGGGCAAATGACCGTTTGGAGACCAAGAAAAGGTTGCATGACCAACAAGTAAGATAAAGTATCTATTTAGAAGAGGACTGGGGATTGGACCTGTGCTGCCCATAAATCTAGCAGCGACATATAAAAGTACACAGCTACGTTGAAAACTAGTTTTTGAGCGATCTGCATGCGATGCTTATCTTAGTAAAAATGTGCTCAAAAAATTCCGTAAAAAATATATATTTTTTCCCACCACAGCAACCAGACAATTACAGTTCAAATGGTCAAGGATATTCAAGGATGTTGATCGCAGCAGGCAAACTAGTTTTTAGCGGTCCAGCAGCCGTTGCAGCTTTCAGATCCAGGTGTGCCCGATCCAGATGCTGTGAGCATCACAACCCAGACCCACCACCATTTATACAAAACGCACTTTTTACCAATCTATCTAGCAACGGTTTTTCTACAATAAACTAGCAAAACGGGTTTTCCATTCGCTGCATTGTTGCCCAGCCGCGCCTATTGTCCATATCCGGCCAGACAATGCACAAAGCTTTAGCGTCCTTTCGATCCTGATCCACAACCCTGGTAGAGAGCGTTGCTGTCTGCGTATATAAGCCACGGCTGCTGCGCAGAATCAATCAGTTTCATATCAATCTTCAAACGTTGAGGATCAACAGCAGCAGCAGGAGCAGCAGCAGCAGCAGCACAAGGAGCAGTCGAGGACTTTGTGGATCAGCAACAGATCCTCCATCCTACAGCGCAATGCTCACGCAGCGCTGATAAGGCTGTTGCACGCGGCATACAAATATCTTTCAAGTTTACTTTCAACCGTTCTGAAACATACAATTCTAAAAAACAAATAACCAAAAAACAACAAAATCACACAAGTTACACAAAAATAACAACAAATTACAACACCGAAAGTCAGATTAATTTTTATTCACAAACTGAAAAAAACGCAGTTTATAAAAAAAAAAACAACAAAAAAACACTAAAACACTTTTGCACAAATAGCTTAAGCAACAGAAAATTTGATTACAAATTTTTGCAAAATGATTTAAAATAATATTCACGAAAATACCTAATCAAAAAAATATACAAAGCACAATCAACGAAATTCCAATTCCAACAAGAAAAAGCAACAAATATATAAATTATCAACAAAATTCTATAAAACATAAAAAAAAAGTGCACACAACTCGATACCAATTGGAAAGTTTTCAAAGCAACTACAACAAAGGACGACAATGGAAATATCACAGAGATAATAATAATTTTTTTATATTTTACAGGTATGTTTGTAAACTCTAAAGAAAAAGTTCAAATATTTATTAACTAATGTGGCAAAATAAATGTGTATTTTGCAGGAACCCAAAAGCTAAACAGACGACTAGCTAAACTGGCATGGATCCAACAGCAACAGCAACACCAACAAAACCAACACCAACAACAACAACAACAAATTCAAATTAATTCCGAGAATATTGTTATGAAACTCAAACAATTTCTAAAATGTTTATTGCTCATATTTCTACACTGCAATGACAATCAAAACACCAAATTAAGCAAAAACAAAAAGCCAAAACGCAAACCAAACCAACAACAACCAAATTCGAAACGCCTCAAGAAACTGCAATGCAGCTGCCCCCAATCCAGTACAGCAGCATTGTGCCCCAAACAACAAACCAGGCCAACAAATCATACCGAAATCAGACAAAAACTGCAAGGAAGGAAACCAAAATTCAAGTTAGCAACATTAAATTCCATATTCGAAACTAAAGGCACAAATGCAGCGGCCACGCCGATGATGATGTTCAGGAAGACGATTTCGAGGATCGAGCATTTGAAGGCGAAAGGAGCAGGCAGCAGCAGCAGCAGCAGTAGCAGCAAGGACGTTGACGTCGGCATTTATCTAAAGCAGCAGCTAAACGGGGACACAGTCGCCCCGCCTCAGATATATTTTGCTTAATATCTAAGCAGGGGCGGCTGCCCCATGTAGCTAACAGCAACCCCTCGTCAGGAGGCATACAAATTCAAAACACACACACACACACACACACACCAGCATACGCACATCCCACCACCCAAACTAAGCTCCTGCGGCGAATTCAACACAAGCACAACACACACACATACACACACACACACGTACACACAGTCTCAGCCAGCAAGAGCGCAAACAGAGAGCAACAGAGCAAGAGAGAGAGCGCGCAACACGAGAGCACCTTTGGCATCCAACAAAGCGCGCAACGAAAACCAAATTTCGCAAGTATGTTTTGACATTTTGTTTAGCTTAACGTTTTTACAGTTTCAATTTTGAAAACTTTCGTTTTTGTGGCTCGCTACGGAGACCAACAAAATTTTAAATTTTAAGAAAAATGTTAAAGAAATTAACAAATTCAAAAAAACATCAAATTTTTAAAGGTGTGCTTGTGTTGCGAAGAGCATAAGCATAAAACTCAAATAACATTTAAAATATGTACAATTAAGCAGCGATTTTCCAATACCAGCCAAATTTTTAAAAAAAAATCTAACATATTACATATTAATACTGCGAACCAAAACAAATGAACACTCTTCTTCCACGGCATCGCAGAAGCCTTCATTTCCAACCCGTTTACCCCTGACATACAAATTCCACACACACAATGCAATAGTTTTTCATTTTGTGTATCAAAACGCAATTCGAAAATTGACAAAATTTTCAAATTCACGTTTCGTATTTATGAATTTTTAGTTTTACAAAAACCAACAATTTTTAACAAAACCCAAACCAAGAAAAGCAAGTTTCGTTTTTCAAGAGCTTTAGGCATAAAACAACCACCACTTGGCACACAACTTACACACAACACACACACACACACACACAAACACAAACATACACACACAACACACATATTTTAGAGCACACAAGCAGGGGCACACGCACACACACCAATTCATTAACACACACACACACACACTAACTCACACCACTTTGGTAATAAAATGGCTGCAAAGGAAGCTGCTTCTACGATACCCAAGAAGAAAAGAAATAGCCCGACCCCAACAAAAGTAATATTTTGATTAGAAAATTAGCTAAAAAACAATTTTTTGATGACATTTTCAAGTTTTAACTTTGGCATTTTTGACACTTTCAATATTTTTTTTTGCATTTTCATTTAACTAGAGCAAGCAAAGGCGTTGCGGCATTATTTAAATCAAAATTTTTGAAAATTAAAAAAAAAATATTTAATGCGCAAAAATGTTTGAACGAAAATTTGCCTTTCAAAAGTGAATACTACTCGTAGGTAGCAGAAAATCGTTTCCATTGTCAGCAAACAGTCTTACGCAAAAAAATCCTCTACTGGTCGTTGGTAAAAACAAAAATATCTTAAATTCTTTTATATTTATACTTACAAAAGCCCTTTTGAATAGTAAAATGGCTAAAGCGGCATATACTCAACAAATTCTAAATCAATACTCATGCTAAATATAATTTTAATGACTAAATTCATTTTCAACTATTACAAAGTCAGCAAAAATAACACATCAAAATCAATCTTTAGATTTCATCTCAAAATCAAAATCAATACGAATATCTTACGAAATAACAGCCTAAATCGAAAATATCTTTTAAACAAAATCGCTTTTATGAAAATTACAAATTTATATACTTTTCACGACCGAGAACTATATCAAAATCAGTTTTTAGATTGCATATCAAGGGATCTTAAAGATGATAAACATTCAAATTTCTCAAAATTTTAAACTTTCGCAGTCGCAAAAATAGCACAAAATCAATTTTTAGCTTTCATGTCCAAATCAACAGTCTGAAACATAATTAAGAGATTCATATGAACTAACAGCCTGAATCTAAAATATATTTTAAGCAAATCGCTTACATTGAAATTACGAAATCATATATTTTTCACTACTATATCAAAATCAGTTTTTAGAAACCATGTGAAGGGACTTCGAAAATGACATACAATCAAATATCTCAAAATTTTCTTGATAAAGTTTATTTTCAAATACAAACCTTACGCAGTCGCAAAAATAACAAAACAAAATCAATTTTTAGCTTTCATGACAAAATCAACTGCATATTAGTCTGAAATTTAATCAAGCATTTCATATGAAATAATATCCTGAATCGAAAATGTCTTTTAAACAAAATCGCTTTCATTGAAATTACAAATTCATTTACTTTTCACGGCCGAGAACTTCATTCAGACATTTAATTCAAAAAAAAACAAACAAAAAAAGTTAATTCACTAAAACTAAAAAACGCTGAAAATATTGTCCAACTACGTTCTTATTATTTCTCCACTTCAATAACTAAGTCCCAAAGAACATCGTTAAAAATATTTAAAAACAACAAATCTCATATCCATCCAAAAAATACAAGATTTATTTTCATGATGAAACACAAATATTTTAATGAATTATTTGTTAAAGCTCAATATGTTAGACATTTTTAAATTTGTTTTAAAAAAATAATATTACCTACTCGTTCTATCAAATTTTCATTTTGTTTCAAGCTCATTCGTTCTTGAGCTATTCAAATCCAAACATTTTCAAATTTGTTAAATATCAGAATATTACTCGTTTTATAAAATTTTTAACTTGTTTTCTGCTCATTCGTTGCTGAGTTACTAAAATCCAACCAAAAATTTTAAAAAAAATTAAGCATTAAAGGTCTGGTCGAATTTCAATTTTTTAAATTATTTTTTATTTTTACTTTTTTTCAAATTAAAATTCAAATTCAAAAGTTCATAAGAAAACGAATTTTCAAGTTAAAACGCGGCATGTTACAATAATTTGTAAACACCGAAAAAATTTCAAATTTATTAAAAAAGAACTTTAAATTTAACAACTTCCAATTTAAAAATTTTTCATATTTCAAATTTGACCAAATTCAAAAAATATCCTACAACAAAATGCTTTCATACTGGAAAACATTTTAAAACAATTTATTAGTTAACCACTATCCAACTCGATCAAAAATGCTTCATTTCAAAACTGAAATAGATTCAAATTCAACTTGATTTTGACTAATTTAATTTCAAATTCAAACTCACAAGATAAAGTATAATGTTAATCAAATTTAAAATTAAAAAAACTCAAACTATATTTTTGCAAGCTCAAATTATTTATTACTCAAAAACATATTTTATTTATTAACTTATTTGACCAATATCCATCTCGATCACAAATCAATCTAAATATATTCAAAACAACAACTTACTCGAATTTCAAAATCAAATTTAACTACAAATATGAACTCAAACTATTATTTACAAAATTAATCTTGTTTAACAAAATTCGAAATCAAAATGACAAGCTCAAATTACTTTTTAAAAAACGGTATACTTTTGTAAAGTTGATATGTTTTGCCATATAAAAATATCAAACTAAATCCATTTTACAAACAAATTCAATTCCAAACGTCATTATCAAAAGTCTAGTTCCGATAAAATTAAAGTTATTAATCCATTTTTCAAAGCTCAAATTTCTTTAAACGAATTTAACCATATTCAAACTCCATTTAATATCAAACCAAATCTAAAACTACATGTTAACTGAAAACTATTCTATTGATTCGAACAAAAAATTTAATTTTTGGCTACATTTTCATCACAATACAATTTTAAAAACAAAAACTAAACATTTAGTTTACAGAATCCTGAACCATCGTACATTTCACTATCAAAATTTTGTTAAAATACACAAAATTAACATTTTTCAAACACGTAATAATCATAAATTATCAAAATTATAATTTTCAATATAAAACAATTTGTTAAAATACAAAATTTAATATTTTGAAAACACTTAATAACCATAAATTATCAAAATTATTTAATTTTAGAACTCAAAAAGTCAAAAGATATCAAAATTTGAAACTTTCGGCTAATCTGGCAAACATCAGAATCCAACAAAATTTCAACGCAAACCGGACACAAAATTTCAAATCAATATTTATTAATTTTAGCACTCAATCATATTAAATTTATATAGCTAAATTCAATATCCAACCATCAAAATCTACTCAAAATCAAATGAAATTCAAAACAAGCACCCCAAAACAAATACAAAAGATATTCAGAACTGTTTAGACAAAAAACCAACAAGAAATCACACGTAAATTCTTAACATTTTGAGACCATATAATACATATATAAAACATAATCAGCAAAAACCGCCAGCAAGCATTGCAAAATTCCAAAAACCGACTCAAATTAACTCAAAAGTCGCATCATTCGGAAGCCCTTTGGCGCATAATTATTACACATTAAGATGACAAATTACAGCGAAATTCCCAAAAAGCAGCATTATAAATTACAAGAAGCAACGGAAGTTTTAATGCGACAAAAGTCAAGAACAAAAAAGAAAATCAAAAAAAAAAAATAAAATAATCATAATAAAACAAGGGCACCAAAAAGCCAGCGCTGGCAAAGACGACAAGGATGCAATTGTCCTGGCAAACTTTCTGGCAAAATCTTACAAATGGCGGACCACTCACAGGCAGAGAAAATAGGACAAGGCAGATAAATCAACGCGAACAAAACAGTTCCGAACAAAATCAACAACAACAGGCACGCGATTATACTAAAAACTTTCGTATAGAAGGGGTTGAAATTGAAAAGCAGTTCAGCAGCCAAATTCATAAGCCAAATCAGATACAGCTACAGCTATAGCTACAGATACAGATACAGATACACACACACTGCATACAAAGCCACAAAGCTAAAGATTTTTTGGATAGCTTCAAACTGTAAACTTTGAAACCAAATGAAAGCGATTTTAAGAGACCTTCGAGCGCATTACTTGCGCCTGACAAAAGCGATAGACAAAAAACTGCAAGTTAACTGAGAAATCCAAAACAAATTCAAATTCAAAATCAAAAGCGACAAATGAAAACAGAACCAGCAGAACAAACTTTAAGTACCACATATTCAAAAGACACATATCAGGCACACACTCTCACTCTACTAGACCCTTTAAATTGTGGTCAGGTTAGGTTTCTTTAGCAAAAGTTCGAACCATCATCATGCAGTTGAAAGCACATCAAACAAAACTGTATATTTATATAAACTATACTGGCAATAGAAGAGGTCGACACATAATTGCTATCAATAAATAAAATATGGCTGTCAGTAGGAGGGCAGTCAAGCAGCTCTAACACCCAACTCCAAAACTCTAAAACTCCACAACTCCACAAAACTCCACAAAACTCCAAACTCCAACCTCCAACGACCACTAGACAGAAAATTTTGATTTATAAATTCATTGCAAAAGTTGCCTGGCCAAGCGGCAGCATAAGCAACAGACTAACAACAACACACCACCTAGAGACTTGGCAACAACAACAACAAACAGCAACAACATGAGCAAAAACCGTCTTTCTTTATGAAATTACACATTTCCGACTTGTACAACGACGAAGCCAAAAAGAGCAGCAGCAAAAAGCAAAATCATCTATGAAAATTCTAACCAAGAAGCAAGAAGACAGCAGCAGCAGCAGCAGCAATCAGGTAGCCAAAAAACCATATTCATACCAATTCACGGGCTGACTGAAAATTTAGTTATGAATCTTATTTACATACAACAACACTTGAAAATTGTTTAGTTATTGGCACAAGCAAAAACGTTTCATGCAATTTGGAAATCTGCAAAATCATTCAGAGAAGGAAGCACTACAACATAACATGTAGCAAATGGAATCTTGTACAATAGTTCTATTGAAAATCATTTTAAACAACAAAAAAACAAAAACAATTCCTTTATTATAGCTTAGGATCTATACAGAGAGAAACAAAAAAAAAAAAAAGAAACAAAACAAACAAACAAAATAGCAAACAAACTGGAACAGAAAGCAAAATCCAGCAACAACTAGAAAAAAAGAAAAAAAAAAAAACTTTTCGGACACAAGGTTGGGGATACCTAGTGTAATTGCTTAGACTTAAGAGTGTTGTACTTGCAAGAAGACAAGTGCAAGACCGAACACAGGGCAACAAAGTTAGCCACGTTAGATTTGATAGCTCAAAAGAAATCACAAAAGAATTAATATAGAAATATAGGAAATCAAGCAAACAACCAACTAGGCCTCATTAATAGTCTTTGATTGAATAACGAATAACTCGTACAATTTACTTTAAATTTAATAATGTAACTACACTCTGTATCCCCTTAGTTAAGCTAAAAACTTGAAACAAATTTTCAGAAGAACACAAAAATGGGCCAAAAAAAATGTAGATAATGCCAATCCTTTTGTTTAAAATAACAATTCTTCTAATTTTGCATGTCATTGTGCAAAATATTTTAGACGAAACGATTGTTGCATTTTTTATATACAAACATACAAACCTACCAACTAATATTTAAATATAAATCATTTTTATATATATATTATTTTCGACATTCTCCAATCATTATTTAACATTCAAAATAGGTAAAATGTTCTCAGTTCTTTCGGTTTACATTCTTACATATTATGTGATAAGCAAAAGTTAGCAAAAGTATAAAAAAAAAACATAACTGTGTTAATCAATCTCTTTGATGGATCTAAAAACAAATACTTTCTCTTTAAGTGTTTCAACACTCGAGTTTATATTCAAATTTCATAAAACACAAATACTAAATTCTGTGCATCAGAAAGGAAATTGTAAATTAAATTTTAAATATTTATTAAAAAAAAAACATTCACACTTTGTAAACATTATAAATAGTTCATAATTATCAAAAAGCAATCAAAAACAATCAATAAAATTGTACAAGCCAATTTGCTCAAATAACAAAACTATAAATTGCTTTTTTATTTACACTCTTGAATCTTTATAGCAGTATCATATTATTTTCTTTATTTTTCAGCTTCCAGGTAAAAAAAAAAAAACAATTCTATCATAAAGAAATTAACGATTGGTGAATCATTTTTTTTTTAATGATAAAGAATTGACTTGAAAGAATCAATTCAATTCTTTACCAAACGAAAAATAATGATACCCCAAATGTCGAATTCTCAAAGAATTAACTCAATTTCAATTCAATTCATAAGCAAAAGAATGATTCATCAATATTAAATTCCTTGTGAGTTAAATATAAGAATGATTCTATCTCATAGACATAATATGAGTTCATTCAAATTTAATTCAATTCTTTTTTTGTCCAAATGAATTAGTTCAATTCATTTGACTGAATGATTCGCAGAATCATTCGCAAAAAGAATCATTCTCTACAGCTCTGATAGAAATCAATAATGTAACTAGCTAGTCATTTTATTATTTTATAAATTAAATTAAAATTAAGTAGAAAACAAGTAAGAACGTTGCACTCAAAAGATCCCGACTGCGAAATACTCTGTTTCCATAATGTTGTTAAGCTATTGCAGCAATCTTCTGGAGCAACGATGTCAATCTACCGTTTGTAAGAAACTTAACTGACTTCTCAAAATGTTTTCAAAAACTTCTATATCTCTACTTGATTCAACCAATAACCAGTACGATACAATACATATATTCTTTCATACAACATGTGTCCCGTTACTCTTTCCAAATGACGTTAAGGGTTGGCATGTGAACATGTCCCATAAAATTGTATCTGCTTCAAATGCGCTAATTCCCAAAAAAAAAAAAAACAATTTTACCATATGCAACATATCGTGTTGCTAATCGGAATGAATTTGTTAAACATAATTCCTGAATATTTGTTCTGCAAAGTATATTAGATATAGTATTAGCTGGCAATGATGAAAATCGGAGCCTTTCAAATCAGAAATAAGACTATAATGATGATGGATGATAGGCTTATTCATCATCATTATAGTCAATTGAAATTTGCGGTCACAACTATAACTTCAATTTATAACCCTTATTTTAACCTTTCTAATAGTTTTTGGTACAATCGACTTTTGAGAAATCGAGTCTTTCTTAAGATATATGGAACTTTTGGCTTACAGATCTGAAAATGTATAGTATTTCGCATCGAAGATGTCTAACAAGAGTCCTGCAGGACTTGTCGTTTAAGTGTACAACTCAGCTAAGTACACAATTTAAAGGGCAGGCAGAAGGAAAGCTAAACAGGCGGACAATATTGCTTTTTAGCAGGCGGTGTTTAAAAGGTTTTAAAGTGCAAACAATACGTGCATAAAGTAGAGTGATGTTTTTATATCAAATCCTTGTCACATATGCAATGCTAACAATATAAACATACACAATCAATACATAAAATGTTCCGGCTTAAACAATGAATTTGGCTCTGCTCTCATTTAAGTTTGCCTTTCAGATGATGTCAACTGGACGCACCGTACATAACGCTTTGCTCAGCTCAAAGGGCAACAGCAAGTTCAGCAGGAGTCTCAACGATAGACTTAATCTTACGCAGAAAAATAACTGCCTCGCGTCCATCGATGATTCGGTGATCATATGTCAGAGCCAAATACATCATGGGACGAACCACGACCTACAAGTGAGTCCCAAAAGTTAAATGAATGCTCAGTTACAATTTGAATACTTACCTGGCCCTTGACAGCAATGGGCCGTTCCATAATGCCGTGCATGCCGAGTATAGCACTTTGCGGTGGATTTATAATAGGCGTGCCCAGAAGTGATCCAAAAACACCACCGTTGCTGATAGTAAAGGTGCCGCCATCCATGTCCTGAACGGTGATGGCATCACGCTTCGCCTTGTCGGCCAGTCCAGCCAACGTTTTCTCAATCTCTGCATAGTTCATACTCTCTACGTTACGGATAACAGGCACGACCAGGCCACGGGGCGTGGCAACAGCCACGGATATATCAACATAGTCGCGATAAACTATTTCCTAAAAGTTAATAAAAAATATTGTTTTGGCTACTTTGTTAATGGAAACTGTATAAAGCCTGAGGGTAAAGCATTAAAGGAGACTTCTGCGATACCCTCTGCAAGGGCATAATAATACTAAGGGCTTTTTTACCTGACCATCGATAACAGCATTGACTACGGGCTGATCCTGCAGCGCTGAGGCTGTAGCCTTCGAGAAGATGGACATGAAACCAAGTTTGATGCCGTACTTTTTCATGAAGGCATCCATGTTTGTCTTCCGGAAGTTCATTGCAAAGCTAACAGATCAGATATTATATCAAAACCATATCAAAGTAATGCAACAGTTAAAACTAACCTCATATCGATCTCATTGAAGGTGGTCAGCATAGCGCACGTGTTCTGTGCATCCTTCAAGCGAGCAGCAATCTTAAGGCGCATGCGATTCATCTTCACGCGCTGCTCAGTGCGTGTGCCCAGAATCTGCTTCGAGCCATCAGCGGGCGGCACTTTAGCTGGACCTGCGGCTGGCGGAGCAGCAGCCGGCGCCGCTGGTGGTGCTGCGGCGGATGGAGCAGCTGGAGCCGGCCGTGGCGCTGCTGGTGGTGGCGGTGCTGCTGGCTTGGGTGGTGCAGCGGCTGCTGGTGCGGGTGCAGGCGTCGCAGGTTTGGGTGCTGGCGCTGCTGCTGCGGCTGCAGGCGCTCCAGCTGCCTTTGCTGGCGCTGCACCAGGCTTCATTTTAAACAGTTCTTGACCGGACTTTACCGTATCACCGTCCTTAACAAGAATTGCCGTTATTGTGCCCGCAAAGGGTGCCGGCACTGGCATCGTCGTCTTGTCCGTTTCAATTTCCATGACGGCATCATCAGCAGCAAACGAGTCTCCTTCCTTGCAGGTGAATCTGTAGAATTGCCGGCGAATAAGTCAATGAGATCTATGAAAAGCAGTTACACTTACCTTATGTCACCCTCCGAGATGGAGTCTGCAAACTGCGGCACCTTTATAATCTGCTCCTGCCACATGCTGCTGGTGGTGTGAAAACTTTTCCAGCCCAATGACCTGAAGTTTTAGATTAAATCATTTTAATGTTTACCTAATAAACAATAACATTGCATTTATAAATCATTTTTACCGCAACGCCGCTTGGCAGTCCAATGTGGCATTTACCTCCCGGCGCACGAGTTGTTGTTGTTGCTGCTGCTGCTGAAATGCTGCAACAACAGCAAGCTGCGAAAACTGGCGGGCGCTGAGCTGCAGCTAAGGCACAGAATTAGAAACTTGTGTTTAGTAACTCAAAAGACAAAGATTGAAGCAGTAACCAGCAAATGGTGGTTTGCCAAATTAATAATAAATACACTTACTTTCAGATCCCGCACGACTTTTATGCCAACATATTGCACGTTGCACCGCAGACGTCTTGTGAATATTGAAAAGAAGCTCGTCATTGCTGTGATGGTGTCTCTAATTCGCAGCTATGTTTGTTTTATGAGCACTTTGTGTGAAAAGTATTGAATATAATTTGGAATTGTGCTAAGACAAAGTCAAAGCAATCTCGATTGCCGTAGGCCTCATGGAAATATGGAATTTTTGTTGTATAACTCTTTTTGTAAAATGGGAAAAAGGGAGTTATAAAGTACTACAAATGTGAAAAAGGGAGTTATAAAGTACTGCAAATGCGGCATCAACAGCCGAGACGAACTAGCCATGTCCGTCTGTTCGTCTGTCCGTCCGTCCGTATGAACACACAGATCTCGGAGACGAAAAGAGCTAGAGACACCAAACTTGACATGCAGGTTTCTGTATACCATACGCAGATCAAGTTTATTTCAAATTGCGGGTGTACCAACCCCGCCCCCCCCCCCCACAACATTTTGTTAAACATATATGTTGTTGTAGATCAGCTGCGTAACTTTCATTACGATCGTATAAATAACACCAAAGTTATGGAAGAATACGTTTCCCCCGTCAAGTTGAGTGCGCTGCTTGCTTGTGTTGACCCTATAAAGTATATATATTCTTGATCAGCATCGAGTCGAACCAGAAATGTCCGTTTGTCCATCTGTTTATAAGCGTCTCACAATACTTACATAGTTTAAGAGCTGTTGACAAAACTTGGTGCAGATGCTTGTGCTTTCTGCTGTCGGATTTGGCCAGAACGGAGTACTAGAACATATAGCTATCATAGGAACAATCGGTCGAAAAATAAGTTTTCATACGAAAAATCCTTTTTTATTTCTTAACCTAACTCACTTTTTCTAAGTTTTATTATATTCTTGTTATTCCAAAAAAATTTGATAAAAATCGGATGACTATATCTTATAGTTGTCATCTTAACAATCTGTTGAAAAAGTATTTTTTATAGGAAAAATTTATGTTTTTATATGCAAAACTTCTTCAAAGATATAGATAAGTTACTTTGTTTTTATACTCTTTCCATCTGCCTGTCCATTTAGCAAAGACATACATATACAGGCGGCTACAAAGGTTTCCTGCCGCCGAAGGCTTCGAACAGTATACCCAGCTGAACTGCCTTCAAAGCAGATTTCTTAAAATATGTATAAAATATTTTAAACTTACAACAATCTGTATAATAAAGACACACAGATATTTGCACTGCTTTAACCTTTATAAAACCTTTATAAAATATAATTTTTAAAATTGGTACAAAGTAATATAATGCTATTCAGTAGACGTTGCCATACTTGAATCAGGACATGCAACCAGCAACAGATGAAAGAAACACCTGACAGTTGATCGAGTATCATTAACGATATCGTATTTATTTACGATATTGCTTTTCAGCAAGTGCTGATTACATAGATATTTAGGTGCAGAAAATAAATATACATAATATGGGTACGTTTTGAAAACAGTTTTACGTCGCAATGTAATTTTTTATTAAGTGTCGTGTATATACTTCGGTATTTGTAAAGCCCAAATGTTTAACTAATTTGTGACACGCGTAAAATTTTGAAATAAATACATAAAAAGAAAAGTTGGTTCCGCTTTATACAATGAATTTGGCTGTGCTTCCGATTACGGTTGCCGGATTAGTTAATATCATCTGAACAACGTCGACGCAGCGATAACAAACTTGACTGTCCTTACAGGCCGGCAACAATGATAGCTGGATTCTCAACGGCAGCCTTCACCTTGCGCAGGAACAGCACTGCCTCACGTCCATCAATAATTCGGTGATCGTATGTCAGAGCGACGTACATCATGGGACGCACCTTGACCTACAACAGAAATAGAAAGTTATTAGGATGCTCAGTTATTTGCATTTATTGGCATAGCAAACACTCACCTCGCCCTTGATTGCAATTGGGCGCTCAAAGATGCCGTGCATACCAAGGATAGCACTTTGAGGTGGATTAATAATAGGCGTGCCCAATAGGGATCCAAACACACCGCCATTGCTAATGGTGAAGGTGCCGCCGTCCATGTCCTCAACGGTGATGGCATCACGCTTCGCCTTGTCGGCCAGGCCAGCTAGAGCAATCTCAATGTCCGCATAGTTCATACTCTCTACATTACGGATGACAGGCACAACCAGGCCACGGGGCGTAGCAACAGCCACTGAGATATCTACATAATCACGATACACAATATCCTGCAAAATAAAAAACAATAATTCATATTTGATTCAAATCATATTTTAGTAAAATTGATTAAAGAAGAGTATATGTACTGGGATTTTGTTGTTGTTAATAGTTAAAAAGTGGAAAATGATTATAAATTATTTAAAATGCTCTTTAATGCAAAACAGCAGCGATCTGTGTGCGGATCGGGGATTCGGGAAAGGTTTTCTATCCGAAAATCGATTGGTGACATATTATAGCTGCTATAAAATGATTTGTTATAAACATGATTCGGGGACTTCGCGACAACTGCTTAAATTCTATCTTAGCTTATTTCAAATGTTTTGACTGCTTTACGATGACGACGCTCGTCTTATCAGCCGCTCGCTGAGACGGGATATTGCATAAACCAAGCAAATATCATAAGATAAGAAAATACAAACATAATCGTCACGAGTGACGCAAAGGAAGAATATTTACCTGGCCATCGATGACGGCATTAACCACGGGCTGGTCTTGCAGTGCATAGGCGCTGGCCTTCGAGAAAATGGACATAAAACCAAGTTTGATTCCGTACTTCTTGACGAATGCATCCAGGTTCGTCTTCCGGAAATCCATCGCGTAGCTGTCAAGCAAGAGAACTCAAAGCATTATTAAATTGAACAGGGCAAGTGAGAGCTGCAGAGAGAGAGCTAACCTCATGTCGATCTCATTGAATGTGGTCAGCATGGCGCACGTGTTCTGTGCATCCTTCAAGCGAGCAGCAATCTTCTGGCGCATGCGGTTCATCTTCACGCGCTGCTCGGACCGTGTGCCCAAAATTTGACGCGACCCATCTGCGGGCGGCACTTTCACCTGGACCACGGCGGGCTTCACAGCGAGCTGCGGTGCAGCAGCGCGTGGAGCAGCTGGTGGCGGGCGTGCTGCTGGTGGTGGTGGCGTTGGCGGTGCTGATCTGGGTGCAGCTGGTGCAGCCGCAGCTGGCGCTGCTGCTGGCTTGGGTGGTGCTGCTGCTGCTGCTGGAGCTGGAGCAGCCTGGGGTGCAGCTGGGGCGGGTGCACCTGCTGCCTTGGGTGGCGCTGCACCAGGCTTCATTTTGAATAGCTCCTGACCGGGCTTAACCGTATCACCGTCCTTGACTAGAATTTCCGTAACGGAGCCCGCAAAGGGCGCCGGCACTGCCATTGTCGTCTTGTCCGTTTCAATTTCCATGACGGCCTCGTCTGCCCCAAACGAGTCACCCACTTTACAGGAAAATCTGTAGAAAGTTGATAAGGAAAAAGTGTTAAGTGCGAAGCGACAAATGAGCTATTAACAGGCTCCCCAGCCAAGCGAAAACAAAGTCAGTTGGGGGCTTTCAATGCATACTTAATGTCACCCTCAGTGATGGAGTCAGCGAACGGAGGCACTTTGACAACCTGCTCCTGCCACATGCTGCTGGTGGTGTGAAAGCTTTGCCAGCCCAAAGCTCTGAAATTAAAGAAAGTTATTAACTTACTGATTACAAAATTGTTTATTGAGCTTATGCTTACCTCATCGCCTCCTGGCAGCCCAGGGTGGAATTCGTCTCCCGACGCAACAGTTGCTGCTGCTGAAGTGCGGCAACAACAGCAAGCTGAGAATACTGACGGGCGCTGAGCTGCAACTGTGGAGAGCAGAAGAAAAGTTAGCTTAGTATCTCAAATGATTGCAAAATCAGGGGAACAGAAACCGGTACATGAAAGATCATCACGTGAAAGGGGGCGTGGCAGTGCCACGCATATTGCGACTTGATGCATTGCAAACATTTTTTCAATTACATAATCGCCGCATTGTCTGCTGCTCGAAAGTGTATAACAAAAAGCAGCAACTGTTTAAATTATAGACAAAATGTGACCATGACACCGTCTTCAACAGCAACGACTTTGAAGTGGCCAATATATATGTAAACTTTTGCATTTGTAGACAGGTAGGACTCCAAATCCAATTGGAATTGCACTTACTTCATGATTTCGCACGGCTCGGAGACCAACATTTTGCACATTGCGCGGCAAGTGTCTTGTTAATATTGAAATGATGCCCGTCATTGCTGTGTTTTCGTCTTGTATTCGCTGTTGCGTTTGTTGTGTGTGAGCACTTTGTGTCAGAAATCTTAAAAGTAATCTAGAATTTTGTTGGGGCTACGGCAACTCAACGTCGTTTCTCCCCTCTTGACGAATGTTCGCTTCTTATGTCATGGCAGAATATTCAGCTGTTCGCGTAATTTTTCTTTTGCATATTGCGGTCACACTGTTGCAAGTGTTGGTTAAATTTTTTGCTGGGGAACTGAGCTAGCATAATTGTTCTTCTACTTTGCTGAGTCAGTTCGCGATGTGAACCAAGGTGTAAATGCAATAAATGTATTTTGTTAATTTTCAAAGAACGAGTTTTGTTTTAAAATGAATTTATATTATTATATCTGTAATTAAAACTTTAATTTATTATTCACATAATTCAAATTATATTACAATTAAATTATGACATTATTTAATTAGTATTACACTATTCCTTCCGCAATTCCTTGGTGCGTTAGGAAAGAAATTATAAATAAATAAATCAAATAAATCGTTTATTATTTAGCTACAGATCTCGTTTAACAAGTTATATTTATAGAAAAAAACATAAATTAATATATGAACCAAAAAAGAACAACTTGAACAACTAGTTCAGCAACTCTTGTGCACAAAATCGCAAGCAACCTTCTTCGTGCTATTGCACTATTAAAGCAGATGCTTGTATTGAGCGCAATCGTGCAAAAACTTAAGCGGAAAAAAACGTATTAGCCATGAGTTCAAAATCATTTTTTGAAAGCGACGCCGATGCTGCAGAAGCCAACAAGTTGGCCAGGAAGGCCAAGGAGTCTCCTTTTATGTTAGTTGGTAAGTCCAACGGCTCCAGGCCGAGTTTAATTGTATGTGTGACAATGTGACGTCACGGAAACTTCCCTGTTACATATGTATGTACGTGCATGCATGCGTGCAAGGTGGATGTCAATAGCTGCCTTGACCTTCGCCGTGAATTTCAAAGTTTAGGTTAATTATCTGTAAATAACGATATGTATGTATAATTTGTATATACAATATAATAAAGCGCTACAACGATCAAGTGACATAACGCAAAGTAACACTGTTATTTCATCATAACGGTTTGTGTGCGTGTCAGTGTGTGTGTGTGTGTAAGATTGCCTGTGATGTAACTGTAATCTTTAATAACAAAACTCAGTGGTTAAACTTCTTAACAGTTATTTAGGTATATGTATATGATATGTGTTTAAGTATACATATCTATGACGCTGCCGCCAAACCTTGACGCGTGTATGCATTGGTGTTGGTTCGTCAGCTGCCAGACGTTATTATCAGCTGATGGCGCAGCTAGCAACAACAAAAAGACGCTCTTCACATCATTGTGTAATAAACAAAAGATGGTGTCGTAGAAGAAGACAGGTACCAATTGACAAATATATATATAGTTTTACTTCATCTATATGATAGCTCTGTAAGTGCGAAAGAGATGCAGTGATTGCGTGTTTTACGTTGAAGTTGATCGTTAGCTATTTATTATATATATAAACTATATATTGTTATTAACATTACAAAAACGAAGGGGCATATACCTGAAAAAATATTTCTTATAAAATCATTCTTTTTAGGCATTGCTGGATTTGTGGCGGCGGGTCTGATTGGAGCCTATAAGTACAGGACCAGGGGCACGATGAGCACCAGCGTTTTCCTCATGCAGCTCCGTGTGGCCGCACAGGGCACCGTTGTGGGCTGCCTGACTTTGGGACTCGGTTATCAGATGGCCAATGAATATATATTTAACAAGCAGCCTAAGGAAAAGTAATGCACACTTCTCTAAATTTATGTAGTACAATTTAGTTTTATATGTATTTTAGAGCACACACTCTTACAATCAATCTCATATCAGCTCGTTTTCTGTTTTTCATAATTACATATTTTTAATTTTTATTTTAGTGTGAAGTCTTTGACTAACTAAAGCACATTTGATTGATTTGGCCTACAAAATACCCCTGACACCAACCGCCCAAAAACGAACTTTGACAGAGGCTTTGCCAACATTTTAAATTAATTACTATTTATTGCAATTAACATAAACCAATAGCAAATCACAACATTGATAACTATCACAAATTGTTAGATCAAATTGTAAAATGTTTCGTTACTGGCGAATATTACTAGCTAATAAGCTAATGTTTTGTATACCTGTGTAAGATTTGTGATAATACGTGTTTGATAAAAACCAACGAACTTAACTATGAATGTAAAACTGTCGAATTGTCGGAACAGTACGAAAGAGAAAATACCTCCTATGTAAACGATATATGATATGATTAAATGCAAGTAATTAAGACTAGTCAAAAGTTGTAATTCTTGAATTGTTTATATAAGCGCAACAGTTGTAACTATGGAATTATTTATATAAGTGCAACAGGTCTCGAATGTGTGTGGCACGTATTGCGGACGGAACGCGTCATCGCCCGTTTTGTGGAAAATTCACACAGATGCCAAGTCAGTTGTGTGAAATGATGAAATTGCGCTATTGCCAAAATCAGCAAGTGAGACAAGCTCATATGTAGCTTCAGTCATAAGTGATTTATTTTTGCATGTTCAAATAAATAATTAGAACACCCTGATATCGGCAACAATTTTGTCATTATCGTAGATTTCCTTGGCATAGCACAAATTGGGATAGTCAAAGGCGGCGCCATAGCGATTCGTGCAGCCCGAGGCGGCCTTTTCGCCAGATGTGTAAACGGGTTGGCCAACCATATTGTTTGTGGCAAAGTTGCAGGTGAGCAGAAAATGGTTGTAGTAGTCACGAGAGAAGCGAACGGCGGCACAGCCCAGATGAGTGTTCTTCTCAGCGACGGCAACGGTAAACTTGGCCACATTAAGGTTGGCCAAGCCAACTGGAAAGCTAGTGATGTCTTCGGGATTTGCGCTTGTGCGCGCGGCAAACCAATTCTCAATTTGCTCCTTGATAATCTCCGCATCGGTATACTCGGACTCGAAACCGCTATAGCTGAAAATGGCATTGTTTTGGCCGGCATAGGCAAAGCGTTCAGTGCTGCGGCACTTATCGGTCTGGGACTCGCAGGTCATTACATTTAACAGCGCCAAGTGGGCGAGTTCTTCGCACCAGGACATCTTGGCCATACGCACTGCCTTAGGCAGGCTCTCAAATTTGCCACCGGCAATGTTGTTGCGCAGCTCATTGAACAGCGAAAGTATCAACTTCTGGTAAGAGTCAATCTTTATAGCACGCACATCCTTGGGACATTCTTCGCTAAAATTCTGCAGAGGATTGGGTTTGTTATTGACTTAATGATAATAGCACATCAATCACTTACTCCCTTGTTGTTGCACGCAATGTGCTTATCCAGACATGTGGGCAGAGCACAGTAGTCCACAGCAGCAGCGATTCCTGCCGAGGCAGCCAAGAGAAGCAATACTTTCATTATGCTGATTGTGCAACTCTCGTTGTGAAATGGAGTACAATCCGTGGACTAGTCTCTATTTATAGAGCTCTTTATTTTACAGGCAGTCGCCACATTTCAATCCACTTGATTCCCGATCCAGCGACATATTTTTACAACTGAGTTCTGCAGAATTCCTGTTCTCCAATCCATATGCCATTTCGTACACAAATCAAAACAGTAGATATTAATTTTGCGAATTATCATGACTATCGCTGATATACAATACACATGCAACTATAAATATACATATACAAATACTAGCTTATACCTGTGGCTTCAGTTCCGCCAACTGCAGCGGCTCATTCTCAAACTCGTTGCCAGCGGAGTCGCCAGCGTTTGGATCACTCCGCTTAAAGAACTTTTCCCGTCTATAAATAACGGTTTGCATTTAAGAAAAAAAAACGCAGAAAAATGTAAGAACGCGTGAGATTTTGACTTTTATGCAGGATTAATTAAGAAAACATAATATCAAGTTTTTCCGGTAATTCTTCGTTAAAACGCTAGAGGTTAAAGAGCGGTCAAAAACAGCGGATTTTAGGCTCAAAAAATTGGAAAAAATTTGAGAATGCGATTTCCGGCGCCGGAGGTTGACATTTTTGCATAATTCATTAGAAAAACTTAGTTTAATGTTGCAAAATCGCATGAAAACTGTGTCCTGTTATCGTTAACAGTGGTTCATTTTTTCGCTGCCGGACTTTCATCAGTGGCGCCAAAAACAACAATCTTACTACTTTGTTACCGTTTACAGAACTGTTAATGACCTTTAAGCTGTTTTTATTATGTATGCCGTCAAAAAAGACAATTTCCGCTTATTGATTCGACATCCCTTCATTTTTCTGCATTTCTTTGGAGGACCTAAATCAAAAATTTATCGTTAGTGGAAATAGGGCTTTATGTCAGGGGAAATACCACATCAAATTTAATCAGCGTTGCCATAAAGTCGCAGTTCAACTAGTACTTATCGATATCATATAATGTTCTTGTAGCTGTTATGCCACTGTTAAAACAGCTGAGCGAGAAAAGTAGTGGCGGGGAAAATATCTTTTTGGTAAAACTCGTTAACTTTTGTAGCAATTTTCCTGCGAAATGGAAGTAATAAGCCGAGAAAAGTCGGGTCGCCTGCCCAACGGCGATGCTAAAAACAACGATGAGGTCAAGTCGCCGTTTCTAATTGGCGTTGCGGGTGGCACAGCCAGCGGCAAGTCGACGGTCTGCAAGAAAATTATGGAGCAGCTTGGACAAGCTGAAATGGATCACACGCAACGGCAAGTGGTGGCCATCAGTCAGGATAGCTTCTACCGCGAACTAACAGCTGCCGAAAAACTAAAGGCGCAAAAAGGATTATTCAACTTTGACCATCCAGACGCATTCAACGAGGAGCTCATGTTTGCAACACTGCAGTTTATACTTAAAGGTCACAAAGTCGAGATTCCCAGCTATGATTATCGCACAAACTCGCTGTAAGTAAAATATTCGTTTGGAATCAGCGTAATGTTAATGCGGCCCATTCACGTCGATCATGATGGCCATCATTGCGTGCACGTGTGAATCGGCGCCAAATTGAAAAATCCATTATTAACAATTGTATTGAACGCAGTTCAATAATAAAAAACCTTATAGAGAAGGAAATTGTTAACACAATGATGCTTGAACACAATCGTGGTCATAGTGAATGGGCCGAATTTCGCTTTTGCCAATTAGAGTTGCACATTGTAGTTCAATTGAAAGAAAAAGATCAGTAGTTCAGTTTTTGCTGAACAAACTAATTCGTTCAGTCGTTTAGTTCGTTCAACGGCTTCGTTCATTCTTTTCTTTTGCTCGTTCAGTCGCTTAGTTCGTTCAAATGACCAACAAGAAGGAATGAACTAGTTGAACTACAGTCAGATATATAGTTCTTTTGTTCAGTTTTTGGAATAGTTCAATCGAACTTATTTCAAACAGTACAATATTATTACTTTTATTTTTTTTAGCGACTATGAAAACATGCTGGTTATCTATCCGGCGGACGTTGTGCTCTTTGAAGGAATATTGGTATTCTATTTTCCAAAAATACGCGATCTTTTTCATATGAAGCTCTTTGTTGACACGGATTCGGACACGCGCTTGGCTCGTCGCGGTAAATTGCTATTATTGTAGACTGCATTTAGACGAGGACATTTATCTCATGATATTGTTTCGTTAAGTTCTTGTTTTTTGAGAAGAGCTGTACATTAGAAAACTTAACGAAAGAAGTCCATGACGTAGAATCATCGTCTAAATGCGTACTTTTTCTTGTTCTTAGATGTTAACTATCATCTTTCGTTTTTTTTTTTAGTACCACGTGACATCAACGAACGTGGCAGAGATTTGGATGCAGTGCTCACCCAGTACATGACCTTCGTTAAGCCCGCCTTTGAGGAGTTTTGCTCACCGGTAAATTGCATGCATTTTACAAACTATACATATCCTGCTTAACAAGAAACTTCTTAATTACAGACTAAAAAGTTTGCTGACGTTATTATACCTCGTGGTGCGGATAATACAGGTAAGATTTGCGCGTAGAAATTTAAAAAAGAGACAAAAAAACACGCGCTTTGCTTAAGTTGAAAACTATTTGTTTACTTTTTACATGCATAAATATACACCACAAACACTTACAATCGTCTAGCGTTTGTAGTGTTTAGTTATATATTTTCTATATTTATTCTTGTACATACGTATATCTAGTTTATATGTTACAAAACATTCGTTAGTGCTGTTCAATTAACCAATCTTAATCAAATTTTTAAAATAGTCTGCTTGATGTTATATATTTCCTTCTTCCACATTTCCTTTCGTTTTTTTCGTTATTTTTTGTTGTTTTTTTTTTTTTTTGTTTTCTGTTTCTGTTGTTACAATGTATTTCTTGCAGTTGCCATTGATCTCATTGTACACCATATCGGAGAAATTCTCGCGGCCACCAACATCGCACAGCACAACAACACAGTCAGAACTGCGGCCGCCAGCATGAAGCGCGATCACTAAATCCAATTTTTTTTTCTTTTTAATTCCTAAGAGAGAAAAATAACAAAACAAAATTTTTGTATTCCTAACCAATCTGAAGACGCGCCGAGTGTTAAGCTTGCACTAATTGCAAATAATGCAGCGCAGATCGAAGGCAAATCGTTCACATAATGGTCCTCTCACAATTTAACCAATTAACGTAACTTTAAGATGAAAAAGTATGTACCTATATTATGCATACAACTAATGTATGTAAGCGTGTTTTTGTAAGCTTGTTTTTTGTTTATTATAATAACTTACTTAACCAACTAAAGTTCACTCTTTTTAGTTGCGTTGCCGCCAGTCTAACTTGGGCTTAATTTAACAAAGGCTAATGTTACAACAGTTAGCTAGTAACTAAATACAACAAATGTATAAAATAAAAATATCATATGATATATTATTAGATACACACCAAATACACAAATTGTTTAAAACATCAAAAGTTCGACTATACGCCATACTTTAATAAATGTTTGTATGTTTATGTTTATCTATCTTTAACAACATATTTACTTAGACGGTAATGCCAACAAGTAATTTATAAATTATCAAATACATACAACTAATGTTAGTCTTATACATACATACATTTATAACTATAACTGATTACTTAAAACAATTCTTAACTTGGTTTATTGTAAGTTAGTTAAGTTAGAAAAATAACCTTTTACGCATTCAAACGTCCATTTGTAAGGTTTTTGAAGATATTCAATTTAAAATTATTTAATGGAACAAAGTTCTGATGTATCCTGCATATAACCAGGCTGACAGTCATTTTTAAAAGTTCAGCTAAAATCTAGAAAACTTAGGCTGGATTTAAACGACGACGTTTATCTTAGGACGGTTTTTCGTTAAGCTCTCGCTTATATGAAAGAGGTAAAGCGGTAAATCGCAATACTGCTACACCTGTTTCCAACAAAGAAGAACTCAACGAAGAAACGTCATGATGTTAAATCATAGTCTAAACAAACAAATTGGACTTTAAGAAATAGAGGTCTACGACCGTATCGTAAACCAGGCTTTAAAATGTTAGTTCTACACGGGCTTTAAAATGTTAGTTTCACACAGGATTCGCGTAGAACCTAGTCCTAGATAGAACTACATGTAAAATTTTTGATATAAATACAAAATGCTTGCAGTTACATATAAATTACTTATAATATAATTTGCTAATTGCACACACGTACACCTATAAGTAGATACCTAAGGGAAGTTAACCAAAAGCCCAGAGTTTCAGTAAAATAACAACAGAAAAAGATGCCATTATGTGTAATAAATAACTAAAACAAGGGATATGGTATAACATAGTGTTATGTCAAGTGAGTACAGAAAATAAACAAGCGTCTGCAACAGGGTCTCGTAGAACGATCAGCAATTGTCAGAAGGTAAGTGTAAGAAACGCAAAAAGTCTTTTTTAAACGCTTCATTTGTTCAGTTGCTGTGTTAATTATCGTTTAAAATAATATATTTTGCTAAATGCTAAAAAATTAATTAAATTTTTTCAAGTTTTTGACATTTTAACGTGTTTTGCATTTCAGTGGCCATCGATTTGATTGTTCAGCACATACGTGACTTTCTCAACAATCGATCGTGTCACGGCTCGACGGGTAATATGGCTCTATATATGAGCCTGGATCTGGGCGGCGGCAGCGGAGATGACGGTATGGGCGCAGGTAAGGCAAAGCTACTTTGCAAAGCGCGTCCCCACTAACAAATGAAGAAGCTGCAGCCACAAAAACCCTATATATAGATAGTCTAACCATATAATATCCTCGAAACATAGCAAGCCATTTAATACTGCATGCTGTTAAAAAATGAGTCAGGCAAAGATTTAAACATGAAATTGTATATATGTATACTTTGTGTGTTTTTGTATACGAAAGATTTGGCAATTGGCAACGGCACCTATAACGCCATCAGACGTTTCTCAACGCTCTGCAAGGAACTAACCATGAAGGGCAACGTCTTTTTTGAATCGAATAAGAACCTGCCACATCACTGAGAAGCAGCACGCATCTTATATCAAATTATATTTTTTCAATAAATGATTACAAAAGATATCTAATTAGATTTTGCACTTGTACATGGCATTGATCTTGCGCAAATCGCCCGATGAGAAGCCGCGACGTTGTCCCATTTGACGTGCATCGGAGCTACTGCGCAATGCTTTCAGCGTGGGCTGCCCGTTCTTGCTGAAACTGGTGGGTGAGTAGTGCATCACGCTGGCGTAGTCATAGTCCACGCCAAAGCCCGTTTGTGTCCGTGAGGTGCCCTTGTCAAAGTTGGCCATCATGCCGGGCTTAACGTTATCGCTTAGAACCTGCACATAGGCATCGCGTTCATGTCGATTCTGCTCATGCAGAAAGCCCAGGGCATGCATTAGTTCGTGTATGGGCGTGCCATAGGTGCGCAGACAGTTAGGTGACTGTAGGTTGACTTCCTGACGACCTCCTAGGCGTCCAATGCCGCTCCAGCAACCAGATTGCCCGCTTACTATCGAAATGTAATCCTTTTCGCTGGTGCGCGGCTTGAACCTTACGCAGGTTTTGCTGTGGTACTCGCTAAAAGCATGTTGAATGTTCTCCAACTCCTGCGGCTTGAAGTTTCCCTTGATTTCGTAGGGTACCACCGCACTGGGCCAACGCGTGCTCAGCGACAGCAGGCCATTACGTGTGTCGTCAGAGCGAGCCTCCCGATAACTAAGCGGGATGAGTATATCACCCTCATGGTAGCTGCCTAGCTCCTCAGGATTTTGCGCCGATAGCTCATCTTGTGCGGCTACCAGCGCGCCAGTTCTTTCGATATCCGGATTACCAAATATGGCATCACCCATTTCCGACAGATCTATCGATTCGTCTTCATAATCCTTCAACTCCTCCGTTATGGATCGTGCTTGAATCAGCACGCTAACTAGAAGCAAACAAAGTGGTAATGTTTCTTGTAACTTTGCCATTTTGTGACATTAACCTAATGTTCTAGTCGTCTATTTATACCTAAATTGCAACCGCCAGCTCCTCTAACCTAGACATTTAGAATTTGTTGACTTGGAGGCGGCGTTTTTGTGCTTTTGCTGATAAGCCATTTGGCGCACTTTATCGCCGACATATTCATTTGCATTGCGTACGGCTGCATATCCACGTGCGCTGTGATTTATGGCCAATTAATGTCGCTTATTTTATGCTCATATGCATATTTGTGTTAAATGTAATACCAAAAGGCACAAACATTGTTAAATTCAACCTCAATAATGTAACGGCTTTTGGGGCCTTAAGTTTTGTTCAATCAAACAAGTGCTGTAAAATGCCTCAAGAGTATGAATACGATATTTATCGAAAGCTTATTAGCTGTGAACGAATTCAATCTTTTAGCAATTTTTAAGTTAAATTCCAACAGACGTTCATAATTTACTACACAAATGTTTTTTCTTTTTAACGATAAGCACATAACATCGTTATCGTTATTTTGTTTGTTTTTGGCGCCAAATGCAAAGAAATTAATCGAAATTAAAATACAAAGCTCAAAGTGAACTTTTAAGCAGCTTTATTATAAATATCTAAACATACATATATATTTAAGCGCCAATAGAGCATCGTTCTAAGACATTTCGATATTTCCGTAGCTTTTTATCGATTTAAGATTTAAATCGATCAACTCTGATTTTGCCATGGCTACCTGTTGTGTGTTGCATACCCACCCCACCTGCCCGCTATTAGACAGCATTTGTCTCGCTCGCACACACTAACTTCTAGGTCTGTCTGCGAGCGCTCGAACAGTGCTGACTCAAAGTCTGCCTTTAATATTCAACATGACGATGAGCGCGCAATTCAGTTCGCATTTTGTTCTCGGCCGTGTTGGACGTACATATTTACAGTTGCATGTTGCTGCAACGGATGCCGGAAAAACTGTTTTTGTTTTTGTCATTCTATGCTAGTGTGCACAGGTGTTAGTGTCTGTCAGTGTTAGCCAATGCAAGTTAGCGTCTGTGTATTGGTGGATCAGCCTAAACTGCTTGCAGTTCAAAAGGGCACACAAGCAGAAGAAGAAGTAGACGCAAAAGCACAACAATACATGCTAGAAAGCAACAACAGCATTTAAGCCAACTCGTTGGTATTTGTGTCTAGCTGTGTGTGTGTGTGTGTGTGTGCGTGCTTGCTCTTACCAATACGCAAACAAATGAAATTATAATGGCTGCGAATATTTAACGTGTGCTCAATATTCAAAATTCAAATTAAAGCTAGAAAGTGTCGCGTGCGAAAGTGTTAAAATCTATGTACACATGCATACCTACATACATACATATATATCAATGTGCATGTGTATGTGGGCAGCCGCGCAATTTTTGTTGTAGCTGAAAACTTAAACCTGTTCTAGACGCCAAGTGCAAGTTACACACACACGAGAGAGAAGGAGCGTAAACCTCAAACGAAAACTAAAGCTCAATGTGCAACACAGCGACTGCGACTGCGACGCAAATGCTCTGAACCAAACAAAAAATCAGAATTAAAAATAAACCCTTCAGCTCAACACGAAGAGAACTTCAAAACAAACATAACGATCATGGCTATGACATTAACTGTTTATGCGTCAGCAATAGCCAACAACGCGCACGTCACACAGCAGCAGCAGCAGCAGCGGCAACAAACAAAAAATCACCAGCGGCAGCGACAGCGGCAGAGGCGTGCGCGCACGAAAAGCGCAGCTCAAATGACGTCGACGTTGACGCCGCTGCTCAAGCGCGCTTTTTCAGCGCCTCAATGGATATTTCTCTTCTTATTAATTTATTTAGCAACAGGTAAGTGTGCGTGTGCGTGAGTGTGTGCTATGTATGCAGGATATAAGAGAGCCACAGTTGACACTGTTTTTGCGAGTGTGTGTGTGTGTGTGAGAGTGGAAGAGAGCGGCTCAATTAGAGCAACATAACAACAACAACAACATAACACAATTCATATGACACCATTGAGAGCTCCATTTTTTTGCTGAGCTTTGAACATTTTTTTGTGAGTGCAATTTTAACAGCGACTTTTGTTATTGTTGTTAACGCTGCTTTCATTGAAGTTTTTATTGTTGTTGTTTGTTTATCGTTTACCGTTTAGCAAGCAACATGTGCCAATAAGTTAAATGAGGTCGTTGCAAGGGTTTAAATGGCAACATGATTAATTTGTATCATTCAGTTAATGCCACCTGAGTCTGAATAGTTTTTAAATGAATCATGCTCTGAGTACTTGTGCATAGCTGATTTTTGTATTGATTACACTAGACAACAACATATTTGGAGCCAAAATATCGTATTAGTTTTTAAACAATCTTAGTAGTATTTATTTGAAATGGGAACGGGACCTACAAAATGTTGACGGGAAATATTTGGAAAACTGCGATTTGATTTTAGAATTGCTTATGCTTCTCGAGTTAATTGAGAGTTCACATACATATATGAGAACATTTTCGAAAAATAAGTTCACTATTTCAGTTCTCTGAGAAAACCACGAACTGAAGAAATATAATAGAAAACTTATCTAATTTTTGGGTTTTTGTTTTTCCGGGAAAATACGAATTTCAATATTGGAAAAATGTACTCATTTTTGAAAGATTTTTGTTTTCTTTTTAAAAATTTGTTTCTAGTTTTTAGAGAAAAGATGAATCAATATTAAGCAACTTTTTTCTTTCTTTTATGAAAAGCAGAAGGAATTTGATAGAAAATTTTCTTTAAATAATGTAAAAAATTTTCTGTTTTTTGGGGAAACTGGCATCCTTACTTAGCGGAAAAATGTCTATTCCATAATTTGAGGTATATTTTCAATCGATAAAATCTATATTTTTAACATTATTTCTTTTTTTATAAATTAAAATTTCTGATAAGTGAAAAGAATTAAATAAGAACAGGATCGAATTTGCTTTTAAATTTTCATCTCAAATTCTTAGTTTTCCAAATCTTTGAAGTTCTAAATAATAGTTCTCAAAAACTGAATAGAAATATTTGTTTGATTATAAATAATTATTTGTTATGACATGGTTTGTTCTAATGACAACTAGTTCTAGTTAGTAGTACTACATTTAGTAACTATAACTAACTGTTTTGGCATATTGTGTCCATTCAAAGTTAAGTATTATGTGTTATGTGCTATGTGCTCATCGTTTTTCGATTGTGCAAAACAGTTGACCTCAAAAATTCGTTTAGTTATTTACAATACGGTGTTACCAACACACGTACATACCTAATACATACACATTTGTATGTGTGTGAGCACACAAGAATTCTTGTTATATGCATATCTTATCTGGCCGGAAAGTAAAGTACATACTTGTTACTACAACAAATGCAATACAACAATGCGGCCGGCAACAGACAACGTCAGCAGCAACAACAACAACGACGACGCGTCTTTGGTAATTTGATAAAATAGTATTTAACAACAACAATAACAATAATAACAAACGCTGGAGGCCAAACATGGTCTAATGTTGTTGTTGTAACAGTTGCACTTGGGAAAAGCCCTCGCAATGTGAAGATGCAGCACCAACAGCAAACAACAACAACAACTGGTTTTTCAACCTCATCATAAAAGGCAGCTAAAGTCGTCTCGTCGATCATCAAAGTCCGCCTGACTCGTTGTTGTTGTTGTTCGTTTTCCATTGAAATGCATCCTAAAGTGAAATTATGCTTTATTTTCAAAGAAAAAATCGCAGCGCAGGTAAGCCTCACACACACATACAATAAAATTACCTGTGCTACCTGTGCGTTGCTAACGTTAACAACACATGACCCCGCGTTAGATACGTGGCTCAGTCCGTTCGGTTCGCGGGTGTGTCCGTCCTGGGCCGGTCAAGTGTTAAAGTGCAATCGGGCGTATCGCGTGTCGCATTCAACCACATTCAACCCACGCACCCGGATTGATGTCCATTGCATGACGCTGTCCATTAGTGCAAGTCGTTAGTTATACGATATATATATAAATATTTCTATATCCGTGCTATTTGTATACTTATATATATACAACTACAAAAGAACTAGTACTGATTTGAGCCTAACTTCGAACCCCTCTACACCAGAGAGCTAGAGTCAGCTTATGCGACTACGAAATACTCTGCATTCATTTAGAATACCACCATAATACAAATTAAGACTATGCCAAAGATTTTTAGTTATAAAACTGTTAAAAATGGAACAAATTTCATAATAGACATCAACATTTATTTATAGAATTAATAACAGTTTCAATGTCATAAAAAAATGAATTTAAATAAAAATTGCTTGAAAATTGGTTAAAAAAATTGATAATAAAAATCCTTAAAAGATAAACTAAATTTAAAACTTGACAAAAAAAAATACAAATCGTTTGAAAATTGGTTTTTCATTTTGAACAAGTTATGCTAAAGCTTAGCAGCTAAACAGATTGATTATAAGAATTCGGAATGCGCAGGCTTGCTTCGAAAAACTTGGGTTCGAATTTTGTAAAACAAACTCATATCATGTTTCAAATAACTTTAAATGCAATTGTAACAATTCTTTATAGAAAGTTAAAATATAGAAAATATATGTTTAAGTATTGGAAATTTTCAAAATATTTGTACCAGAAAAACAACAGGCGTGTTCCGGTTTTCACTTTCGTCTACATTTTGCGGAATTGAAATTTCGTTTAAGGCTCAAAGTTTCTTTAACTCAATGGCAAGTTAATTTAATACATGATCAAATCAAAGTGAATTCCAACCGCAAAATTTGCTCAAAAGTGAAAATTGGAACATTTAAGGGACAGGCTTGATAAGTATTTTTTTCAAATTTAAATAAAGAAAAACTAAAAAGAGTATTAAAACTTAGAAACATATATTTTTGAGCTTCTTCAGAAACTGTTTAATAAATGGTAGGGTATTATTAACTTTCAAACGGAATACATTCTGCTCTTGATTAGAAAATAAGTGTTTCTTATTTACCGCTGTTATGTTATGCAAAGGGCAATTTCATGCTTGCAGCGTTGCCAGTTTTCAGTTTTTCAATTTTCAGCGGTTGCATCGATTTTCAAGCGCCTTGAGAAGACCACAAACCGCAAAAATGTTAAATACAAAAACAATAAAAATAAAAATACGCGTAGTACAAAATACTTGTACTGCTTTCGCTTTTCTTTGTTGTTGTTGTTGCTAACAAATGTTTAATTTGTGGGCGTTGTTGATATTGTTGTTGTCTTTGTTGTCATTGTTGTCATTGTCTTTATCAGAGGCATCACGTAGTTGTGTTTTATCTGTCGCTATTTGCATACGCAGCGAACATTCAGTTTGAGTTTGAGTCATTTAGACTCTAAATTTTAGAGTCAGTCGCACTGTGGAAAAGAAAACCCAACAAATATTCGCTCGAAATTATGTTACTCTTATGAAAATATAAAAGTATACTGCAAACTAGTAAGAGTACTCTAGTCGAGTGTGGTCGACTAAGAGATACTCTGTACTACGATCTAAAGAATAGTATAGCTGATAATCCCAAAGTATTTCAGCTTGAAAACTATTTCCCGCCCGTTGCCAATTGTTTTCAAACTAAAATTTGAAGTAGAAATGGAAATAAGAAATGTTGTTTTCTTACATGATTTGATTCTTGCGCTGATTTTGAAATTTTGAAAATGTAGCCCGTAGTTTCCTTATTTCGTTCGATTTTCTTTTCGGAGCAAGCGGTGAATTTTGAGAACATGCTGTTTACCTGTCCGTCCCGCACTTTTTAAGTTTCTTTTCCGAAACGCAACTGTTTGTGGCCGTGGATGTTTAAATTTTCTTCAGTTATCCAAGAACTGAATTATTTCTTGTTTTCAGCTGATTGAAAGCAAATCCACCGAAAAAAAAAGTAAACCCTCAGAGTTTTGCACCCATTTTCCGAGCATAGAGGTGAATTTTCCGAGTTCGTTGAAACATGTGTCCAATTATTTCCCTTCAAGAGCTTTGAAATTGAGTTTGAGCCTGATTGCACTGAAATTACACTTTCCTTCATAAGTCCTTCTCCACCTCATTTTCAGCCCAGTGGGGTGAAATTTCTGAAATCGGTGAAAATCGCTTAGTGCCCACTTTTGGTATAAAATCACACTTGAAATTTCAAATATTTTTTCTATCAACGAGTATCTAGCAAGTTTGAGCTTTGCTTTCTTAAGTAAAGGGTATTTAATATTCGAGCTCTCATTAGCTGCATTAAACTTGAAAATTTTCGGCTGTTGTCTCATGAAAATTACAAATTTTTAACTCGAAATTCCAATTGCATGTTCCCAGAGAACGTGAAGGCTTCTGTTTTAGCACAATGGCATATTGTTAGCATATTTAGCTCTTTATATATACACATTAAGCTTTCCATTCCACAGTGCAACGCCCACAATGCTGCAATCCAGTTCTTTTGACCGTTTTGACTGTTGCCTGTTGTCTGTTGTCTGTGTTTGCTCAGACTGTTCCGGGCACGGACACCGTCTGAACACCGGAAAAGATTCTCAGGCATGTTTTTTTTTTGAACAGTTCATTGCTTTGTGCTACTTTGCCGAACGGGTCTTCTGGAAGGCAAAGGGCCAACCTTAGCATTGTGGCCATATCTGTATCTCGGAATGTATCTGTTGCTGTTGCTGCCACTGCTGCTGCGGCTGCGTCCAATTTTGTTGCTGCCACTAAAAACTGGAAAACTGGTTCCCAAGCGCGTCGCGGCGCCAACAGATACTCCACTTTGTGCCCAATTCTAAGCATTTTTGGGCGCGTTGTTATTCCCAGAAACAACTATACCCATTATATGCAAGAAAACAGGGTGGAGTTGCGCTAACTAAAGCTTGACACCATCATGACACAGCCCCCAGTTTTAAGTGGGTGTTGCAGCGCGTTTTCAAAGCGTTTAGTGTGCGATTTTTTAAACACTTTGTGCGCGTTTTCTAAGCTGCTCGTTTGAAGCGTTTTGTGCGTTTTTTTATGCGTTTAGTGAGCGTTTTTTACGCGTTTAGTGTGTGCATTTTCTACTCATTTTGTGCGCGTTTTGTACGCGTTTAGTGCTCGTTTTTGAAGCGTTTAGTGCGCGTTTTCTATGCGTTTAATGTGCGCGTTTTCTAAACAATTTGTGTGCGCGTTTTGTACGCGTTTAGTTCGCGTTCTCTAAGCGTTTTGTGTGCGTTTTTAGCAATTTTATGCTGCTGAGACGCAATTATTTATCAAAATTAATTGGCTTTTCTGCGTATGGGTGTGTGTGTGTGAAGTGTTTTTGTTATAATCGTGTTCCTATTGTATAATACAATATAAGCCAGCGTATTTATTTAAATATTTAAAACGTCTATACATGGCATTCTTAGAAGCACAAGCGGAAATTTGTGTGGGAACTAATTTGTGGAAAGACTTTAGCTATGTTATACTAGTTGTTGTTGTTTGTGTTTGTGTTTGGTCTTAAAGGTGTCTGCACAACTGATTACCAAGTTGGAATATAAAGCGCACTCAGACATGAAAGAGCTGAAAGTGGATGCCAACGAATGGGAACGAAACATGTTTAGAAAAGCAACAACAAGAACTTCTTTTCAGTCAACTCTTCTGATATGCAACTAAGTATGAACAACGAACTTCACTGATAAGAAAATTACTTGAACAATTTCTAATATTAACTAGGTATGCTGCAGATTTAAGCTCTTTACTTTCTTACTCTATGCTCTTTCTTACTTATCTTATAGTCTTAAGTAAATCTTGGGCTATAATAACGCAAAAGAAACTCTGTTTACACTATAAAGCCTTCATCTTTGAAATGAAAAGATTAATATGTCTGCCTTAACTTTGTTTCATAGCCAACTTTGCTAATATATTTTTATCTGAATCAGTAAATTTCATATTAACTAAATAATCTCTTTACTTACTTCTATTGTTTTAAACATCAACTTTAGATCAAATTAATGTTTAGAATTATATAAAAAGCATTCTCACAGTTAGGCTCAATCAATTTCAATCTTGAATATTTCTCCAAAACTCGTTTTCTCCTTCAAAAGTTGCTCATTAACAATAATCGCATTATCGCCAAAACTATAATTAAACTTTAATCTCGACACGTTTTCACTTTTTCATTGAATAGAAGCAAATTAAACAACAAAAACCGAAAACTGAAACTGAAACGAAAATGCAACAATTAAAACGCAATTAAAACATTTTTGAAAAATTACAAATAAATAGTGTTTTTTTTTTGTTATTGCCTATACGGTTAACAAATTTAAATGGTTGCAAAGTAAGAGTTGAGCAAAAATGGCAAAAAGCTAATTTATGCAACTTGGGAACATCCGACAAACTAAAAACTAAAAACAGAAACAAAAAAGAAAAACCAAAACAACAAAAATTGAATGCAAAATGAAATTTTTTTGTAGGCGTAAAAAACAAACAAAAAGTATTTACAGTAAAAATTAAAAGCAATAACAACAGCAGCCATAATAATATTAAGCCATTGTATGTGGGCTGTGTGTGTGTGTGTGTGTGTGTGTGTGTGTGTGTGTGTGTGTTTGGAAACCAATGGCAAAACAATTGAAGTATGACCAAAAACAGAGATAGAGACACAGCTGAGCAACATTTAGTTATTTTTATACTCTGTTTTTCAAAATGGTGAAAAAAAGTATATTGCATTTGTGAAAAGTCCGTCTGTCTGTCCGTCTGTATGAAAGCAGTTCTTTCCACAGTTTTGAAGCTAAGCAACCAAATACCATATAAACCATAGGTAGACAAAGTGTTAAGATTGGCCAGATCGGATCACTATAACATAGGAACGATCGGTTTCTATGAAAAACTTTTTTGTTTTCCAAGATAAATCAACCAAACTCACTTTACCTAAGTTTGAGCATAGTTTATATATGCTGACCAAATCTTATCAAAACAGACGACTTTATCTTATAGCTACCATAGGAAAAACTAAGTTTTTGTATGGAAAACTATTTTGTTTTTAAAATAACTTAACCAAAGTCACTTTACCTAAGTTTAAGGGCAGTTTAAAAGTATATAAGTAGTCTTTACAAAAATTTTATTTATTAAACGTACAGAAAACAGAGTATATCGCAGACGGGAGAACCCGACTGCAACGTTCTTACTTGTCTTTTGTTTGTATTGTTGTGTTTGTTTTGGCCACTCGGTTGCCCAGAGGTTGGGGTGGACGTTTCGGTTGCCGAGGGGTAGCTGTTGGATGATGGTTACTTGGGGTCTGCAGTTGCAGCAACAACAAACAACAACAACAAGCTAACTTGGCTTAGAAAGTTGGGAGAGCATAACAAACAAAACACAAAAAAAACGCCAGACCCGCAAAAAAATGAATACAAGCCAAGCCAAAACAGCACACAAAACGCGACTGCAAGAAACAGCGAGTAAAACGCGTCAAACATGCAATGCCGACATATATGTGTGTTTGTGTGTGTGTGTTTGTATGTGTGTGAGCCATGTTTTGTTTTTGTACATCTCGGTTAGTCATACTACAGAATGCAATGCAAATTGTAAATGCAAAGCTCCAAAGCTGAGCTAATTTACATGTATACTTATGCAGATTTGCATTTGATATATATGTATGTGTGTTTGTGTGTGTTTAGTGTGTGTGTGTGTGTTTAAGGTGTTTGGTAAGTAGGTCTTTTGCCTATATATAAAGTGGGCGGCTCTCAGGAGTCTAAGCTACAATTTGTTTGTTACTGTTGCATCAAAAGTGCCTTCAAGTATTTAGCGCAGCTTTCAACATTTCATTTGCAATTTTAATTATGTGTAAAAAAATACTTTGTTTAGAGAGAGATGAATAATGATCTAGCTGTCAGAATTAATGATCAAATGAAATGCTGCCTCAAAACGAGAGAGAAATTGTAAATGTTATTAGTTCAAGTTATGACTAGACTTCTTTTAGTTAAAATATTAGAAATCATCATGAACAAAAATGATTCAATTTGATAGACATAGGCCAAGTTTTACTAAATTAAGAAAATCAGCTTTTTTGTAAAGAAATTTTCATTAAAAATTAAGGAAAAAGAAAACATTATTAGGTCTGATCTGAATTCCGATTCCGTTATAAATGTGCGGGAATGCAATTGATTGCTGTTCTGAATTTCACAAAATTGTCAAAGCTAAGTTTTTTTTCTTCTGCGGAATGAAAAGTAGTTGCCAAAATAAACAGGAAATTCAAATAACAAATTCTAAAGCTCAATTTTCTTTTATTTTTCACTTTTATTTAGAAATCAAATAGGTAATTTTTTAGTAAATTTAAAATTGACAAACTGTCTTTAACACAGAAATCAAACGTAACTGTTCTGGGTTCAGCCAGTTTCATCAAAGCTCGGGTTCGAACTCTGTTTCAAAAACGCACGGAATTCAGAACAAGCTTGTATATCTTTACAACAAGATTGAGTGTGTTGTTAAGCACAATGCAAAAGTTTGAATTGTTTTAAGAATAACAAGTCCGTGTTTGTAAAAAAGACGTTCGATGAAGTGCATACTAAATCGATTTTTCTCAAAACCATTAGAAATCAAACTTATTTTCTTATCGGTTAACCCATTTAACTAGCAACTCAAGAATGTGCCTTGGCAATATCATATTTAAAATATGTTTAATACCCTTGAAGAAAAGTGTAACGATTGCTTCAATTAACTAAGTTCTTTAGGATTGCATATTTAAGATAAGAAATTTGGATGATGTTTTTGTTAAAACCCTCTATTGTGACAATTATTCATTGGGATGAATGTTTTTTTGTATCCAAGAGTTATTTAAATTTTGTTTATGTCGAAAATATGACACGCCCAACTTAAAGCACAAAGCCATCTAGACATCATTAAGACTTTGGCTTTGAAGAGTTTCTAGCTGGGCAACTTTACGCTCCCAAAAAAAAGCTATTAACAACCGTTTCTTTTATGATACCGCTAAAAAAAAACTTAAAATTCGCTCGTTCTCAAGTCAAGATCTTTTTCCAAGTCAAAGTCGTCAAAGTTGGCTTTGTCATACCATTGTCGATTCATTCAAAAGACGAACAGAAAGACGAAGAGGAAGAGCAAAACGAAGACGCACAAAACAGTTGTCGAAAATGCGAAAATTCTTATTGCTGTTTCATATTCGTACGTTTATGATTATGAAATTTCCGTTCCGTTCGTTTACGGCTAAACACAAAAGGCCAATGCTGTTATATTATACAAAAGCGCATGTCTACACATACAACATAAACATACATATATAAAATACAATAAGTAATTCTTTTTCAGACGCGCTCAGTTTTTAAATAGCATTTATACATACATATATACATCTGTAGGTATACCCAGTATTATTTTGAAGTTAGCCCAGGGTATGTCAAGCTAATGCTAGCTCATGTCTTAGGCAAGTGTTAAAGCAATAAAAGTATGCTTGATCAGTTAAAGAAAGTATAATAGAAACGAAACATACTCTTAAATCTTATTTTTGAAAGATCCAACAAGTTTGATGTGGTGTAGTTTTCCGATAACGACCCATATTAAGACACTAGTTCGCAAAAAGTAAATCCGAAACGACTTCATCAAGATTGATATTATGCAGAATTACTTTTCAAAAGTATCTGAAACTAATAATATAACTGAAAATAATAATAAAGCTGAAAATTATGATTTCAATTGATAACACTCTGCAACAATTGGAGGTTTTTCGCGTGCATCTGGGCCCATATTGAAAATTATGTTACATTAGAGGTCGAAAAACTTAAAAAGAATCGAAAAACATTGAAAAATGTTGATTTGTTCAATAGCTTGTAAATTCTACTACAGATTTTAACGAGTGATGACTTTTTTAAAACGTTTTGAATGAATATCCAAGCTCAAAGAAGAATTTAGGGATATGGATTTTTTTTCGACTTTTCCTCGAATTATCAAATTGAATTCCAACTAAAAATTGTTTGAAAAAAAAATGTCTCCAAAACTATTAGATATATGTCTTAAATGTAAGAGACTTATTTGTAGGTCCATACATTGACTTTCATGGTCAATTATTTGAGCTCATTTCAAAAAAATTCTAGTTGAAAATAAATAGAAAACGTAGCTCAAAAATAATAATTCGGGCGAAATGAAGTAACTTATGTTAAACAGGGTATCTGAGCTGCACAATCATTTACAATGTAGAATTCTTATATGCGTTTTGTAGACGTTTGAGTGTCATTTTGAATATTTTTCTGCACAGTTTCATACGTGAGTATAATATAATTATGAGCTACTTTAACTACAGCTTACGTTACCTGGCTCACTTACTTACTTACCTGCCTGAGAGTGGACACGAAGCTCTCAAAGCGTTGACACACAAATAAAGTACAAATACGAAAACCAAAACCAAAAACTAAATGACAACAAAACGCGTTCAGCTCTATGATGAAACCCCTGTCGCCCCTCACCCCTATAACATGCTCAACAAATGCAAGGCAAACTAAATCGCTTTTAAATACAAATAAAATGTTTAAAAAGCGGGCGCAACAAAATCGATGGCCTCATAATGTTTCTCACATGTTCACAATGCGACGGGGGTGTTTGGCAGGGGGGAGGGCAGCGTGGACTGAGGTAACAAGTACTTTTGGCCAGTTCGAGGTCTGTTCGACGCTTTGCTACATGCGTTTTCTAAGCACTTTCTAAGCTAGTTGCCCTGTCAGTTAGGGCCAGGGCAGATCAGGCCAGGCCAGGGCAAAGGGTCAGCCCGCCAGACAGAGCTTTGTTATTAAAAAGCTAGGAAAAAAAATTAAGAAAAGACACCTTTTTTTTCGTACTACATGACAATTTTAGATTTATGACAGAAACTCGCCACTTAACACAAATTCTCAACTGCAAAAACTTTTGTTGTTTATAAAGTGCTAACGTCAGTTAACCAATGCCATTGAAACCAGCTCTTAGTGTACATACAAAGGTGTTTATATATATATATATAAATATCACATGTATCTTTAATAATTTTGTTTAAAGTCTTTCAACAGTTTCGCGTGGATTTTTGAGACAAACTGAATACTCTACATAGAAAACAAGCAAGAATGCTCTAGTCGAGTGTGCCCCACTACGAGACTACCTGCTCACAACTTTCATTTCAAGCAGTTCAGCGGCAACGCAAGCAAGCAGCGCACAAAACTTGTCCAGTTCCTGTAAAACTGTTGCTTCTGCCTGCTGAGACGGGTGTAATAGACTCTTCCATAACTTTGGTGCTATTTATCCGATCGTTATGAAATTTACGCCACCGATCAACATTGATTAAACATATATGTGTACCAAAAATCAAAGCTTTATCTTTAACATTGTGGCTGTGGAAGTTTTTTTCGATTTGCGGAGGTGCGGGGGGTGCATCCGAAATTTGAAATAAACTTGATCTGCGTATGATATACAGGAACCTATATGCCAAGTTTGGTGTCTCTAGCTCTTATAGTCTCTGAAATCTGTGCGTTCATACGGACAGACGGACGGATAGACTGACATGGCTAGTTCGTCTCTGCTGTTGATGCTGATCAAGAATATATATAGTTTATATAGTCGGAAATGCTTTCTTCTGCCTGTTACATACATTTGCAGTACTTTATAACTCCCTTTTTCCCATTTTTAATGGGAACAGGGAGTACATATCAACTCGATTCAGCTGTTTATTTTGAGTTGAAGTCAGCCTGTTCCGGTTTCCACTTATGGTGAAATATTGTAAAAGTAATTTTCCCAAAAATGATCTTAGTGTCAAGATTTTGCGGATTGAACTCACTATCATTAATGGTTGAATGAAATAAGCTAGCCATTACTATCGAACTTCAAATTTTGATAAACTTAAAAATGCAAACTTGAAATTTTACAAATTTACAAAACGAACTGCCATGCAATACATTGAAAACATATTATGCACCTCATCAGCTCATATAATGTTGCGGAATTCACAGGCAACGTTCGTGTGTAAATCGAATTTATAAAACCACGCTTTCATGGAAATATATAACAGACATGTACATATAAATATAGCAAGCAGATTTTGCGGAAAAATGTTTAAAAATACTTTTTGTAAGCTAATTAAACGTATTTTGGCTTATGCTAAATTCGAGAATTGCTTTAAGGCGCCATTCCGGAAAAACGTTAATAATTAACTTGCCAACTTTTAATAAATATTTTTGAATTGTACTTAAAATTTTGCATAAATTTATCCTAATTACAACTTTCTTTCATGCGATTTTAACTTGTTCAACCAAGAAAGAAAGAAAGAAAGAAAAAACTTGCTTACGTTTTTGATTTTACTTTTTACTCTGTTTTGTTTACGGACTGTTCATTCCAAAGAGCTTGTTGTTGTTGTTTGTTGCTTTAAGGAAAAACACTTGAAATGAGCCAAGCGTGTGGTTGCTGTTGGTGCCCAAACACGCACATGTTGGGCGGGTAATCACAAAGCAAGGGGGGGAATATGAATAGGGGCATGTGAATTGATTCTGCGCCGCCAGCGCAAAATGAAAGTTGTGCGCAGAGTAACTGATGACCATTAGATGCCATTTGTGCCGGCAACATTTCCAATTTGGTCAATGCTAGTTGGCTCGAACACTTTCCTGGCTCAAAAGTCTGTAAGCCAATTGACCAATTGCTAAATTAGCCATTTGCCATTTGCCGTGTGCCCAATAAAACAGACGCGACAACTGAGGAAGTATATGGCAACGATAGCCATGTCTGCTTAGCTTAAATCCCTCCCGACTCCCCCTTTTGACCTGTAATCAAATGCAATTACCGCCTGCTGGCCTTGTCCAACTTGCTTTTTTTTGCTACAATTTACTAAACTCTTTTTTCTATCTTGCCTTTCTTGCAGATGTCGCCGCTGTGGAAGTGCAAACTAGGGAGGCATATTTTAATGGATCCGCTTACCTGCGCCTAATGACACCCATGCCCACCTGGGATCACTCAGCCATCAGTTTCCGTTCCTGTCGCGGCGGTGAAATACTTGCTCAGCAATACAATCGAAACTCAATTGTTATCTCCGTAATCAAGGACTCGCTGCAAATCTCACTGGCCGGTCTAGCCGTCTTTGGACCCGAGAAACGCTTAGATGTCAGCTTGCCTTATCAACTCTTGGACAATCGCTGGCATACGCTACAATTTAAAAATGAGTACGGTAATCTCTATTTGCATGTGGATCGTGAGGCTATTATATTTGGTAAGTGATCATATAGCAATTTCCTTAATAAGAAATGGCTACGTCGTGCCAGACAGCTTTTTTTTAAAACTTATTTGATGAAAACTCATTACTTTTTGGTAGAGAATAAATTATGCAAATTTAAATTAAAAGTTACAATTTTGAGGAAGTTGCCTTGTAAATTGAAAAATTTAATTCCAAGCACTCATTTCCATGCCCAAAATAATATGCACATTAGCTTATTCAAATTTAACATTCAAAATGGTTTGGTTTTAATAAGAAAATAATCAATTTATAGTAAAAATGTTAAAGTAGTTTTTCGTAAACTTTAAATATTAAATAATATAGGAAATAGCATTTTTATAATCTTTTTTTATTCTTTGGAAAAAAATAAAAGAGAGTATATTGGGTTTTTGAAATGTGTGTCTGTCCGTCCGTCCGTCCGCCTGTCCGTCCGTCTGAATGAAGCTAGAGCAACCAAACTTGGTATAAATGTCGATATATACCATAGGCAGACAAAGTGTCAACAAATCTGCGTTTCATTTGAATAGCCAAACGTTAGATATATGTATATAGAATAATTAAAATGTGTGCTACATTTTCAAAACTTGTTGAGCTATGCAATTTTAATTAAATTTATACTTTTAAATGTGAAGGAGAACGTGAGAGAATGCTTATTTCCAGAGCCTGATTTACGTGACTTGATGAACATTTGTTTCATGTTTTTTGCCAGCTTAAAAGTTCTCCTACTACCTACATCATAAAATGACACAGCTATTCATAGATATTCAAAGTCATCATTATTAATTTATTCAATTTATAATTTCTATGCATTGCAGCCAATTCGACATACAACAGTCAGTTTTTAACCAATCAGGATATTGGCAGCGAGCGTGCCATTCTGATATTGGGTAACTCCTTCTCGGGTTGCCTTTTAGATGGGCCGGGTCTACAATTTGAGAATGGATCCCTACACAATGCCGTTTTTGGTGTCTGCCCCCTAGCAGACGGTCCATGCAGCGAACACGAACCGGCTAACCGATCTCAGGACAACTACTGTCTAAATGATCCTTGCATGGGTCATGGCAACTGCACTTCCAATGGCGATGGCTACGAATGCCGCTGCACGGCGCGTTACTCGGGCAAGAATTGCCAGAAGGATAATGGCTCGCCGTGTGCCAAGAATCCCTGCAACAATGGCGGCAGCTGCAAGGAGAGCTCCAGTGGCGACTATCAGTGCTACTGCGATCCGAATCATATTGGCGAGCACTGTGAGATCGAGGTTAACATACATCCGCTTTGCCAGCCAAATCTCTGTCTCAACAACGGCGCCTGCATTGTCCGTGCCGGCAGCTCCAATCCCAGCTGCGAGTGCAAAATGGGCTATATGGGTAACCGCTGCGAGATCAAAATGGACGAGTGCGCCTCGCAGCCTTGCCAGAACAATGGCAGCTGCATTAATGACATTAGCGGCTTCAGCTGCGATTGCACCAACACTGGCTATATGGGCGCCTTCTGTCAGCTGAACATCGATGAGTGCAAGAATAACCCGTGCATGAATGGCGGACGTTGCTTTGATACATATGGCTGGTATACCTGCCAGTGCCAGGATGGCTGGCGTGGCGAGACCTGTGAGAAGCCCATCAGCTGCCAGACACAGCAGTGTCATAATGGTGGCTCCTGTGTGGACAAAGCCATTGGCTTCCAGTGCATATGTACGCCAGAATATAGTGGTGATCTTTGCCAGCTGGGACCCAGTTGTGCCCAGCTATGTCCCATCGATTCGGAGTGTATTGGCGGCGTGTGTGTGTGTAAGCCAGGCACATCGGGTGAGTGCTTCAGTTTTTAACTTCAAATGGGTTTCATGGTTCGTGGTGTGGCGCATGCACTTTGTTCTTTTTTGGTTTGGTTTATGGGAGGAGCTCATTAATGGTTTTTCAAATCTTTCTTTCTTTATCTGAAACTTGACTCTTATTAAAAGCTACCGCTTTGGAGCTGCCAACTCCGCTTGAATTGGACATAGTCTTGAATGTGGAGACTGAATCTGGCACACTGTGTGCCACTGGCAAAAAGAAACGCTATATATCCCCTGAGTGGCTCAAACGCAAACGTTGTGAGCTAAAATTGAGTAGGTGGCAACTATCAAAGCCAGCAAGACATTAACTATTGTAGTTATTTTATATAAAGCTAATGCTTTAGCTTTTATGCTTAGCCTTACTTGATTAGCTAAGTGCGATTTGTAGAAACTTATGCATACAACAATATATGATAAGTAAGAAGATTTTACTAGCTTTACTTTCATTCACTAGCAATTGATAATCACCTCTGGAAACGATTTATTCTCATTAAGAGAATAATATCTCATAAGGGATAACATTTATTTGTTTACATCTTTAATCATTTTTTTACTTTTTCATCGAAAAGTCATTTGCTTGCACATTGTAAGACTGAGACACTTATGTCCCAAAGACATTTACAGACAAAAATGTTTAGTTTTGCTTTAGAAGCGTTCAAAGTTTAGAAAGCTTTTAAAACATTTTTGTATTTGATTGTTTATCGACTCATATGTTGAGAATGAGAAAAATTTGTTTTGATGTTCCTATAACAGCTATATGTTATAGTAATTTGAACTGGCTAAAGCATTAATATATAGTTAGTTAGGCTGACATTTCAATAATGACTTACCTTATCGAAAATTTGTACCTACTTTATAGGGTCATGGATCATTAATACAATACACATTTCATTATAGTAGTCTCTGCTTAAAAAAAAGTCTTTAGAAAAGGATTAAGGTCGCTTATTTAAAAAATATGGATTTCTTTTGTTTGACATTATACACATTTAGCTTTAACATATTTACAAATCGCTTTAAACTAATTTCTAAAACGTTTTATATACACAATACTCTATTGGCTGGCAAACGTAACTATCTGTATATTTGGCATTGTGAATTGTATACATACATACGTAGGCCCTATTGGTCACTGTCTACCAACAACAACAACAACAACACCGACACCAGAACTACCAACCACAACAACAATGCTAATCCCAACCTCAGCTATTCCAACAATAATTGCTACAACTACAACAACAACTACTACCACAAAAAACCCTTCAATAAACACAACAACAACAACAACAGCCACAAGAAACCCAACCACAACAACTACAACAACAACAACAGATAATAAATTAAACAAACAGCAACAACAAGCACCAATCCAACGCTCGGCCCCACTGAATGCATGTCCCCCAGAAAATTGCTTGAATGGTGGCACCTGCCTAGGATATAATAACAATTATACTTGTGCATGTGCTAGTGGATACACAGGTTTGGCAACAACACACCAACCAGGGTTGCACTACAAGTCCTTTTCAGATTTGTTAATTAGAAATAGAAATGTTGATTTAACTGTACAATTATGTTTATGTTAGTACTAACAAAATGAGTTCAGGGTTCTTGACCATAAGTACAATTTGTCGACTTCATGTGCACAAAATATTGAAATTTTATAAGATTTTGCAGTATTAGAAGTGGGATCGGGACGGGGATTCTCCGGGATGCCGTGGGTCCCAAAACATACTTTGAGATCGGGCAAGATTATAAACACTTGGCTATACCGAACATTCCCGAAAATTCTATTGGGTTCCTCAAACCTTTATGAATTTGTAATCCATTATTATGTAATTACCATGCTTACATAGTGAATGGAACCCTCAGTTTTAGTTTTGGCATTGTAATAAGTACACTTATTTAAAATTTGGGTAAACACCAAAAAAACATGTTAATTATGTTGTAAAAAAAAAATAAAAAAAAAATTAGTAAAATTGTTCATATCATAAATATTTCGGGCAGGATTCGGAACCCGCGGTATATTTTGAAAATCTCGTCGGGAAGAAAAAATCATAAGCTGAAAACACAAAAATAAGTATTAATAAGTAGAGTAACGTTTGTCTTGATCCTAAGAAACCCGGTATAATGTTTTAGTTTTACAATCTAATCCTTATCCTATTAAACTTTTAACCAAACTATTGCTACATATGTAAACTTGTATTGCAACCCTCGTTATGTTACCTGTAAATACGTAGACCTTTAGTAAATACACTTAGTTATTGTATGATAAACGTATATTTTGAAACACAAAACAGTAGTTTAAAGTACAGTTAGTAACAAAAGCTAATTACTACGCGCATAACCTCAAATTCCATTTAATATACAGGTTACAACTGCCAGCTGAGCACGGGCGATGGCGGCACCGCATTGGCACTGACCCCTATCAACTGTAATGCGACCAATGGCAAGTGCCTCAACGGTGGCACCTGCTCCATGAATGGTACCCATTGTTACTGTGCCGTGGGATTCTCCGGTGATCGTTGCGAAAAGGCTGAAATATGCACGCCACTCAACTGCCAGGAACCAATGATCTGTGCCCAGAATCAGTGCATCTGTCCGGAGAACAAGGTGTGCAACCAGTGTGCCACACAGCCCTGCCAGAATGGTGGCGAGTGCTTTGATCTGACGAATGGTGATTTTGAATGCAAATGCCAGCGTGGTTGGACGGGTCGCAACTGTGCCAATGATGTGGATGAGTGTGTGCAGACGCCACAGATCTGCGGCAATGGCATATGCAAGAACGAGAAGGGTTCCTACAAGTGCTACTGCACGCCCGGTTTTACGGGTATTCATTGTGACTCGGATGTGGATGAGTGTCTCAGTCATCCATGCCTGCATGGAGCCACGTGTCACAACAAGGTAAGATCAAAGTTTAAAAGCAGCTGAATTGAGTCTCAATTTACTAAAATGTAATTAGTTGTTTTTCTTTAAATACGGAAAGCATCGGATATTGAGACAAGTGAGTTGTGTGCGAATTTGCATTGGAACGTTGTATATTGCTAATCTATTCAAATGTTGTGGATAGTCAAAGCATTCAACATCTTCGGAACATCAAAGAGATCTATTGTAGTATCCTTCTCCCAAGCTAGAGCTTTGAGTCGAGTAGCCTGCTTAACGCTTAGCTTAAGCTTGAGCTTCACACATCCAAACTTAGTTGAAAGTTTCATTAAACTGTTAATATTTTTTAAATTTATGATATTTTACCTTACCTACCTACTTCCTAATGGTCCCACATAACTCCAAAATCAATCAATCACCATTCCTATCTTTATATCGGTAGGCCTTCTTGCTTTATAAGTGTCTTAGCCTTTATAAAAGGATTGTGTAATATTATAGCCTCATAAAAGCTGGTCGTAATATTCTGCCTTTAGTGCGAACTAAGTTTTAGTTAACTCGCAGCTACTTCCCTTATTTAATTTTGTTCTACCCTCACCCTTTTATCGAACTAGATCAATGCCTACGAGTGCGACTGTAAGCCGGGCTATCAGGGTGAGAACTGTGAGATAGATATTGATGAGTGCATCAGTAATCCATGCTCGAACGGCTCCACCTGCATCGACATGATCAACAATTTCACATGCTCCTGCATACCGGGCATGACGGGTCGCATCTGTGACATAGACATTGATGACTGCATCTCATCGCCCTGTCACAACAATGGCCTCTGCATAGATGAATTGGGTGGCTATCATTGCGACTGCAGCGGCACAGGATACGAGGGCACCAACTGTGAACTGAACATTGATGAATGTGTGTCGAATCCGTGCACGAATGGTGCCAAATGCATAGATCAAGTGAAGGACTATTTCTGTGAGTGTTATGCGGGCTACAAGGGCAAGAATTGTGAGCAGGATATCAATGAGTGTGAGAGCAATCCTTGCCAGTACAACAGCACATGCTTGGAGCGCTCAAATGCTACGTTGTATCAGCTGAGCAAAGTTATGGACTTGCCGCGTGTTTTTAGTCAACCTTTTAGCTATGAGAATGCCAGCGGGTAAGTAAAACTTAATACAAATTTAGGCTTTAATGCGAATTTAATGCGTCTCTTTTTCTAGCTATGAATGTGTTTGCGTGCCGGGCATCATTGGAAAGAACTGTGAGATCAATATCAATGAATGCGAGAGTAATCCCTGCAGCAAGCATGGCACCTGTAATGATGGCGTAAGTTGCTCAATTATTGAATGCAATACTCTTTACTTACTGCACCCGCTTCTCAGATTGGCACCTACACCTGTGAATGCGATCCGGGCTTTGAGGGCACTCACTGTGAAATCAACATTGATGAATGCGATCGTTATAATCCTTGCCAGAATGGCACCTGCATTGACCAGATCAATGATTACGATTGTGATTGTGATGCCAATTTTGGTGGCAAGAACTGCTCTGTACCGCTAATTGGCTGCAGCAGCGGACCCTGCCTGAATAACGGCACCTGTCGTCCTTATTTGGTTAACGAGACAATACATCTATTCAACTGCTCCTGTGAGCATGGTTTCCAGGGTGATACCTGTGAGAAAACGACTACGCTGTCCATGGTAGTTAGCAGTTTGATAACGGTTCAGACCCAACGTGAGGAGGGCTATGATATTAATTTGCAGTTCAAGACAACGTTACCAAATGGCGTGCTGGCCTTTGGCACTTCCGGTGGACAGAATGAGCCAGTTAGCTACATACTGGAACTGATCAATGGACGCTTGAATCTGCATTCATCGCTGCTGAATAAATGGGAGGGTGTTTTTATTGGATCCAAGCTAAATGATAGTCATTGGCACAAAGTGTTTGTGGCCATCAATACATCGCATTTGGTACTGTCCGCTAACGATGAACAGGCCATTTTTCCAGTGGGCTCCTACGAAACAGCCAACAACAGTCAACCTTCATTTCCACTGACCTATTTGGGTGGCACTATACCCAATTTGAAGTCATATTTACGTCATCTTACGCATCAGCCGTCGAGCTTTGTGGGTTGCATGCAGGATGTTGTTGTCAATGGCAAATGGATCTTTCCCGATGAGCATAATGAGCATGAATCGGATGAGAATACCAAACTGTCGTATGTACAGAGCGGCTGTCCACGCACTGAGCAATGCAAACCGAATCCTTGTCATTCCAATGGCGAGTGCACAGATCTTTGGCACACCTTCGCCTGTCACTGTCCCAGACCCTTCTTTGGGCATACCTGCCAGCACAGTAAGTTGTTATCAGCCTTGAGTGGGCTTTGATTAGTTTTTGAACTCATTAATCCGCTTTGCAGATATGACGGCAGCCACCTTTGGCCACGAGAATACCACACACTCGGCTGTAATTGTGGAGACCACAGATGTGGCCAGACGCGCAATTCGTTCGATTCTGGATATATCCATGTTCATACGCACGCGCGAGCCAACGGGTCAGGTATTTTACCTAGGAAGCGATCCACGCAAGCTGCCCACAAAGAGTGAGTTTTATAAATTTGAAATATAAATATCCTTAACAACAAATTCATTCCTTCAAAGACATTGGCGACTCGTATGTGGCAGCCAAACTGCATGGTGGTGAGCTGCTGGTAAAGATGCAGTTTAATGGCACTCCTGAAGAATACACTGTGGGGGGACAGAAGCTGGACAATGGGTACAATCATCTTATTGAGGTGGTGCGCAATCAAACCTTGGTGCAGGTCAAGCTCAATGGTACCGAGTACTTCCGCAAGACGCTGTCGACGACGGGTCTGTTGGATGCACAGGTGCTTTACTTGGGCGGTCCGGCGCCAACGCGTGAATCTCTGTTGCCAGCCAGCACTGAGCCGGGTCTGGACGAGAGCAGCATGGCCGTGAGCAACACGGTATCCAAGGAGACGGACGATAGCAAAGTTTACTTCAAAGGCATTATACAGGATGTAAAAGTGAGCAATGGATCACTCAATATGATTGTCGAAATGTATCCCTTGAATGTGACGGATGTGAATGTAAATGCCAAGCCCTTTGGAGCGGTCAGCATTGATCGCGCTTCAGTGCTACCTGGTGAAGTGTCTGATGATCTGTGTAGGAAGAATCCTTGCAAGCACAATGCCGAGTGCCGCAACACATGGAACGACTACAGCTGTAAATGTCCCAATGGCTACAAGGGCAAGGATTGTCAAGAGATTGAGTTCTGTCAGCTGGTGAAATGTCCCGGCGACAGTGTCTGCCAGAATCTGGACGATGGCTACGAGTGTTTGACCAATATCACGTTTACCGGCCAGGAGCGTGCGCCGCTAGCCTTCTCCTACTTTAAGGAGCAGCAGTCGGATGAGGCTGGCGTGACCAAGCAGCCACCACTCAAGCCCGTCATTGAGATTGCATATCGCACACGCGCTGGTGGCACTCTGCTCTTCATTGATAATAATGATAGCTTCTTTGAAATTGGTGTCAACGGTGGCCGCGTCACAGTCACTTGGAAGTTGACCCAGCTGCACATTGGCGAATCTGGTCGCTTCGAGAAGGAGAACACCGATGGCGAATGGAGTCGCATTTATTTACGAGCGCACGGTGGCAAACTGGAAGGCGGTTGGAAGGGATGGGAGTCAATGGTGGATCCCACGCCAGGTTTCTCTACCGACATTGATCAGACAGCCTTCCAGGATTTGCTCTCCAGCAGCACGCAAGTCTACTTGGGCGGCATGCCGGAGTCGCGTCAACTGCGTGGCTCCACGCAATCCTCGCAGCAGGGCTCCCAGTTTAAGGGCTGCCTAGGCGAAGCACGGGTTGGTGATCTGCTGTTGCCCTACTTTTTAAATTCCGAACTCTATCCACCCACTGAGAACGTATCCGTGCAGCTGAAAGCACAGTTCCGATTGAACTCGACACGTCCCGAGGAGGGTTGCATTTTATGCTTCCAGGCGGATTGCAAAAATGAAGGCTACTGCAATGCGCCCACCGAGGAGTACGCATGCACCTGTCAGGCGGGCTATGAAGGCGACGAATGCGCCACGGACATTGACGAGTGCCTCAACACGCACTGCGAGAACAATGCCACCTGCATCAACCAGATAGCCAACTTCTACTGCCAGTGCCTGCCTGGATTCGAGGGTCGCTATTGCGAACAGAACATTGATGAATGTGCCGCCCAGCCATGTCATAATGGTGGCAACTGCACGGATTTAATAGCTGCCTTCCGCTGCGACTGTCCGGATGACTATACAGGACCACAATGTGATGCGCTTAAGCAGATGACGTGCGAGAATGAGCCCTGTCGCAATGGCTCCAGCTGTGAGAATGGCTTTAGTAAGTAGATAATGAAAGCACAAATATATTTCTGTTACTTAGCTCTAAATTCTTTCTTGTCTTGTTCCATAGATGCTCAAACAAACAATAACTTTACCTGCACCTGCTCAATGGGCTTTGAGGGTCCACTGTGTGATACTCCCTTCTGTGAGCTGACGCCCTGCGGCAATGGCGGCCTTTGTCTCACCACCAATTCGGTAAGTCTCTAACTTTTTAACTTTTAGTTGGAGGTTTTAATAGTTTCGCTTTTATAGATACCCAATTGCAAGTGCAGCCTGGGTTATACGGGTCGTCTGTGCGAAGAAGAGATTGATGAGTGTGCGTCCAATCCATGCCTAAATGGCGGTCAATGTAACGATCTTGTGGGTGGCTATCAGTGTAATTGTCTTTCAACGGGTTATGGTGGCCTGCATTGTGAAACTGACATTGACGAGTGCAGCCAGGGTGTGGAGTATTGTGGCGGCCTTGGGCGCTGCATCAATCTGCCAGGCAGTTTTAAATGCATTTGTCAAAAACCGTACTGCGGCGCCTTTTGTAACTTTACCGATCCCTGCAATGCGTTGAACATTTGCGCCAATAGTGGCCAGTGCGTGGAGAACTGCGGTGATGAGCCTGATTACTATTGCAATTGCACTGAGGGTTTTACGGGCAAGAACTGTACAGCACCCGTAAGTATTAAGAGTACATTATTCGTTATGAATGTTGCTTAAACTGTTCTCATTTATTTATAGATTACGGCCAAAGACGACGGTCCCTCGACAACAGATATCGCAATAATTGTCATACCTGTGGTTGTCGTACTGCTCCTGATTGCTGGCGCTCTGCTGGGCACATTTTTGGTAATGGCACGGAATAAGCGCGCAACACGAGGCACCTACAGTCCGAGTGCTCAGGAATACTGCAATCCTAGATTAGAAATGGATAATGTGCTCAAGCCGCCGCCGGAGGAACGACTTATTTAGTTGAGGCCAATTACACGCTTCAATATAAACAAACGATATTTTAGAATCCGCCCATATAAGTACAATGCACCCCGTTTGTACTAAGTTTTGTCTTTAGTTACGCTTTATTTTGTAAGGTGCTCGAAAAGCAGCAGCCAGGCTTCCACAGAGCAATTGTGCATCAAATTTCACAGAATTGGACTTGATGCATACGCTTTAGTTAGTTAAATAATGCCGTTGTCTATTTATTGTAGTAAGTAGTTTGTATGGCAATCACTTTATAGTCGTTATATAGTTACAGTTTAGATTCAGTATTTGATTTCTTTTTAAAGAATTAACAAGTATATATCTAAAAGCTGCGAACAAAGTTGTGCTGCACACAGAAATGAAAATAGAATCAAAAAACCAGAAACAGAAACTGATATAGAAATCGACACATTCCAAGCGGAAGCCCTTAAATATAATGTACGAGTATTTTGTAAATAGATTTGTATGCCTTTTAAAACTAAATTAGCTGAGCTAAACAAAATCCTATATATCTACATCTACATACATACATATGTATGTTTATTTATAAATGTATCACGTATTTGTATTTCAGTTAATGTGGCCTTATACAAAAAGCATGAGAACTAAATATTAGAAATAGTTATTAAGTAAATCAAATATTTTGCTCTACAAATTTTAAGCGTAAACTTAAGACTGTACTATACATACCTATATATAAAATATTTCGACTTTTTTTCAACAACAACAAAACATATAATTGTAATAAATAATAATAAAAGAATGAATATTTTTTCTTTAAATTGATACCTGATCGTAAAAAGTATGTGTGGCAAAAATGAAGGCTATTCCTTTAAAATAGTGGATGAGAAAATTGTTTCTATTGTTCTGTGTATGGTATGACTAAATCTCGACTAAGTTATTGTTGATGATCAGGAATACATATACTTTATATAGTCGGAGATGTCTTCTTATGCCTGTTTTAGTACTTTATTACTTAGTTTTAACCACCATTAGTACTAGTCCAGGAAACACCGGTTAACTCCAGCTTGTGCATTCCAATCACTCTCGATTATAGGAGTCCTACTCGATGTATATGCAATGAATATAATTTAGTGAGGCGTCAAGTACTATCTTATAAAGTAAAACGGGAATATTAAGGTTAAAAGTATTCAATTTTCTAAAACTCGAGAAGCTCTGGACATATTATTGTAGTTTGGTCTGCGGCAAGGTTTCCGAAGGTGGCGCCTAGATTGAGTATTTACTAAAACATTTGGATCAAATGCTTATTATATATTATAAATTAAATCAAAGTATACAATCTCAGTTAAGTTGTATGAGCGAAAGAATTTTAAATTTTTAAAGCATTTCACAGAAAACAAATTGAAAAATGCATGCAACTTTTCGGTTTTTCTGGGCATTGGCTTATAAGATATTCGCTCTATTTTGCATCTGCTGATGGGTGTTAATTAAATTAAATTGTAATCCACAAATAATGATTCTTCCATGTATTTGTCGCTAAATAGCAAATTCTTAAATTGCAGTTATCTAATGCCACCACTCGAAGTTGAGATAAATTAAAAAAAAAACGTAATAATATTTTACTAAATAAATTGACTTTTAATTTGATTATAAGAGTATAATTTAATTGAAGATTTCTGATAGAACCTAAAGTACCTACATACACAAATAAATATATTATATAAATATTCTTTCGACAATCCAATATTGTAATATGGAAATGAAACAAATTTTGAAATCCAATTCATAGCAAGTATGTTGATAATTTTATTTACCGACCTATGTATTATAATATAATGCAACAAATGAATGGACAACAGTATTAAAATTGTTGTTGTTTGTGGTTTTCACGAGCTAAGTTCTAGAATATAAAATATTAATTGTTGGGCAAATGAAATGAAATTCGTATTTTGAATTTAACATAATATCAAACTCCATTCACATAGTAATTAATAAAAAAATGTGTCGGATAGTTGTATATAGTTATTGTTGTGGATACAAGGTTAGTGAACTATGCAATTAGCTAAATATTAAATGCTAAACAAACTGAGCCCTTAGCCCATTGAAGCGACCCATTTGAATTTGCTTTGCATTTCTGGATGATAAAATATGCACTCCAGCTTATTAATGCAATTCTGGCCATAACGACATAGCTTTGGATGATAGAACATGCAGCCAACCTTTGTGCAATTGGGATAGTATTTACACATGATCGTTGCTGTGCTCGCCGTCACCGGTGCGGATATTGATTTGTAGTTCTGCACAGGTATCACATGGGAAGCTGTTGATAAGATTTAATAATTAGTAAAGTTGGTTTAGATTTATGTTTATTCTGCAAACTACTTACACAAAGGTGGAGCCGCGAGCTGGGCATGGCTGAGATCGCGTTGGCCACTGTGCGAAAAATTGCAATCGACGCTCATGCAGATTAAATCAAATTTGCACTTGGGATGCGAGTACATGCACTTGTCTGCAAATTTGCAATTGGGAAACGATTTGCATGGTGCCGTTGGATGATAATACTCGCAGAATTGTTTGCTGCAATTTGGATGATATTTGCAACGCTCTTTGGGCTTTGCAACCTTTAAGACTGCCGAATCTACGCTGACGGCACTTACTACGATTGGAAAAAGAAAATGTTTTAATTATTATTATAATTATTTTATTAAATAAAATTTTAAATATTAAAAAGCGTATTTAAAATAGTCGTATTATATGTAAGCATTCAATTGAAATGAGTAATCTATGCTTGTATGGTGAGCTGGCTACGGGGTATCTTCTACTCGATCAAAATCGAGTATCACAAAATCACAAATATAGCAAAAATATTGTTATAATCAAACCAGAATATAAAAAGCATGGTTGGAAATGCAGTTTTGAAGAGAAAGCCATTAAAGTTTTCACAACAGAAACAAAAGAACTGCTCTTTAATCGAAGCATTTTATTTTAATTTGTCATACAAATATTGGTCGAATTCTTTATTCAATTAAGAGCAAAACTGACAGAAAAACTTCACCATAGAAAACTTGCTGACTTATTAACAAATGATGAGAATTAATAAGTGCTTAGCTTTACAATTTTAAATCATGGTTGTGGAAGTTGTTTGACCATCAAAGCAATCCATACAAATGCAATATTTTGTTCTAGAATCAAGATTGCTAACAGAATATGTTAAGTTAACAGATAGTAATAGACTGTACAGTAACAGCGTCAATTTAACATTTTTATTAACATTACGACCCTTACTTCTAGAAAAGGACATGTGCAATTGGTATACTTACATGTTGGAAGATTATCGTACTTCTTGTCCTCCGCATTACGTATGGAGATGCGACGTCGCTCTACGGAAGAATCGCGCTCTTTGCTAGCGGAGTGTCGCTTCTTCTGTTGCTTTAGCTGCTCTTCATCCGGCTTAATCTTGAAGCGTATGGGCGTGTGCTTTACTTTCGCAGGCGCCTCCAAAGTGGCCGCCGTTGCTTCAGTTGTTGCTGCTGCTGGTGCAGCTCTTGATGATGATGACTTTTCAATGCTAATATCGTGATTATCTGGTCGCTTTGGTGGCAGTGGAGGCGTGGTCGAGCGATTGACATCCTTCGGCTGAACTTTTGAATCAATTTTGCGCTCATTGGAGCCGGAGGAAGAGGAGGAGGCTGCTATGTTGGAGCTGCTGCTTAAACGTTTTATAGAAGTGCGCTTATGCGGTGATGCTTGCAGCTGCATTTCATCCTCATCGTCATCCGCATTCGCATCGTGCTTAATGATGATCTTCTTAATCTCCGGCGGCTGACGCAGCACCTCACTCCGTAGCACACTGCGTGAGGGCTTTGATGGCGGCGTGTTGCTCGATGTGGATGGCGAAGAGCGCGAGGAGCTGCGCGCACGCTTTGCCTTGTTTCGCCTGTTATTATTATTGTTGTTGTTGTTGCTGGTTGAGGAGGAGCATGTCGTGGAGGTTGGCTCAGCACTCAGGAGCTGCACTGTTTGCAGCGTCGAACTGGTGGAGGACACCTGCGGTGAAGGCGTACGCTTGCGTGAACGCTTGCCGGAACGAAAGGCGGCCGCATTGCCCAGAGTTTGAGATTTGTCACCATTGAGCGTCACCACAAACTGCGTCTTGGATACACCAGCTGCACCCGTGCCAGAGATGCTAACAGTTTTCTCTACGTGCATATCAATATCCATGTCATGCACTAGCTGCGGCACATACGCCTCGTAGGCGCCAATACTCAAACTGGGCACATATTCCTCCTCATCTTCCTCCAATACTCGCTCTTTCGTCTCATTGACCTGCTTCTTTGTGAGCTTTGGCTCAACTTGTGATTTGACCGCAAGACGCTTGCGTTTATCATCTCTATTCACCACATTGAGCAGCAATTCACGCCTGCTGTGCCGGAACAGCTCCTTGCCAGCAACAGCAACGCCAACAGACTGTATTGTGCGTCTTTTGCCCAGCGTTGAGCTTATTAGCTCCGGTTCGTCATTGGCGCGCTGCTTTGACGCCGCTGCTGCTGCCGCTGCAGTTGCGGACGTCGCTGGCGTCTTAGCCAGAATGGTAGATCGTTGTGCATCGGCAACCGCGCGCAGCAGCAGATTTTTGCACGCCTGACGGCGCGGCGAGACCAGCGGCCGTGGCTTGATCTTGATCACCGAATTAACCGGTTTCTCTAGCAGATCCTCATCGTCGGATGGCTCCGGCGGCTTATTGTTTGCCACAATCACACGTGAGCCAATGCGATGCTTGTAGTTTGCCTCTGGACTGGGATCAGGACTGAGACTTTTTGTGCGACGACTACGCACAGTGTCTCTATCTCGTTCCCGTTCTCGCTCCCGCTCCCGTTCTCTATCACGCTCCCGCTCTCTCTCACGTCGACGTTCTGGCTGGCTTTCGTTACGTTGGCTGCGTTCTCTGCCACGCTCCAATCTTTTAATATCAGCCAGCTGCACCTCGCTGCGCCGTCGATGCGCTGGCACATACAGCTCGAGCTCCTTTTGTGCCCGCTGTGGACGTTCCGGCGGCGTTTGTGGCTGCTGCTGCTGCGGCTTGCTGCCTAAGCGCTGGTGCACTGAACGACGCTCCAAACGGTCCAAGCGCTCCTCAATGCTCTTTTGCTGCCGCTCCAGCGGAAATTCAGCATTTTCAGGCTTTGGTTTTTCTCTTGCTGCCGTTTCGGAAGTCCTGTTGAACACAATGGGACTCTTGACTTTGCGTGTGCTGCAGCTGGAGTTTAAGTTAATTGCTGCTCCTGCTGCTGCTGCTACTGGCGTGGGCTCCTTACTAATTGTCACAGTTTCATCTTGCTCGTTGAGATTTAGCACATCCTCTTGTTCGTTCCGCTCGTTCTGCTCCTCCATCTCCTCGTCCTCGCTTTCATCATCCAGTTCGCCAATTTGGCGCAAATGCTGCTTGGCAGCATAGATTTTTCGCTGTATTTCAGCCAATTCGGCCATATCTTTCTCGCGATTGCCACAGCCAGTAGTTGTAGTTGAGCTGATCTCTGACATGGTTGGTATATCAAAGTCTTTTTTTGTTGTCTCCTGTTCCTGCGCCTTCTCCTGTGCTGTTGGCTCATCGACGGCTTTTCGCTTTTTCTTCTTCTGCAGCAGTAGCTCATCCTTTAGATGTGCATCCACTTCAAGCGTCTTTTTGGCCTTCTCCAGCAGCTCCTCGGCAAAAACGTCCGTAATGGAACTGATTATCGGCACAGCATCCACAGATCTTGTCTGGCCTTCAACTGATGTGTGCAGATGATCTTCGCCAGACTTTCTGTGTGCTCGCTTATCCCGCTTGTCTCTACTCTTCTTGTCCTTATCCTTGTCTTTATCCTTGCCCTTGGGTGTTTCAGCTTGACGTGATTTGCGTTTCTTGCTGGTAGCACTTGAGGCTGGCAATGTGACCTCCTGCAGCTTCTGCAGCACTTCGTGCAGCCAGGTGACAAAGAGATCCGTCTGGTCGCCCAGAAAGAGATTCAATTCGGCATTCATTTGCGCTTTGGTGCGCTTGTTGGCCACCATAACCATGACGTAGTCGGGCAGCTCATCGTCAATGAAGCCGGAAGAGCCGCCGGTGCCTAATTCAAGCAGTTTCGCCTTGACGGCGCTCTGTTTGATTTAAATTAAAATCAAAAATCAAATGGAATACGTTGATTACGATTACGAGTTCATTGATTTTTCGCAATAGAAAAATAGGAATGGAAAAACTTACGCGCATCTTTTGGCCAATTTCGCTGCCCAGATTGCAATCCATGTTGGCTTATGTTGTAGTCAAGCTGTTCAAGTGTGTGCATCAAATGTTGTATATTATGCTTTGAGCCAAATTGTTACAAAATATTTAGAGTATAAAAAAAAAAAATTCTTATATTTTTTTTAGCAACTGCAGCACATTAACGGTATGACCAACAATGTGAGAGCACCAAAATACCAAGCATGTTAGTTAACATAGCTGTATGTTAAGTAACAGCGTAACAGCCAACATTCACATTGAGCTAGCTAAGCATGTAGTAGGCTGAATGGCAGCAGCTAGTGTCATAGAAGAAGAAGCTGAAAAAAGTATTTCGGGCGAATTTTAGTGCGACAATTTTGTAATTTCGTAATAAAATGTGTAATAATGGAAAACAGGCAGCCCAGTTCAAATGATGTGATGGTCCCAGGTGCGTTCAATTTCCAAATATTATGAATGTGTACAATTATGTACGCCATTTGGGCCACAGTCCATAATGTACGCCACTCGCTGGCTGGCTGGCTGGTCTCAGTTTCAATTTCAGCCTCAGTTTCAGTTTTAGTTGCCTGGGCCCGTTGTGAGAATCAGCGCGAATGGCCAAAATTGAAGCGAAATAAATGCAATTTTATGATAATTATGTGCATTTGGCAAACAACTTGTTGCATTTAATGTATACCCCAATTATTTCTATTGCAGAATTGTACTTCCTAATATCAAAATTTCTGACTGCGGGGCCGCTGGAAGAGACGGCAAAGGTCGGTTGATCGGGCATTATTTTTTGGTTGAGCGCCGCCCTGCAAAAAAGAGCGCAATTTCATCGTTTGAAATTTCGCCTTTTGTTTACAAACATTTTACTAACCCGATTCCTAAATATTCAATTTTCAGGTGCTCGTGCAAGAATTAGAACAGAAGAAGGTAAGCGTCTATATATGTGTGTGCGTGTTTGGGTTTCTAAGTCGGGGCTGTATGAGTATATCCCTCGGGCATATCAATTTTTGAATACAAAAAACTCGCCAGCGATTGTTGTTTATATATTTTGTTTTGGTTTTGTCGTCGTTATTTCTGCTGCTGTTGTTGTTGTAGCGCAGCCGGCAGCAGCAGCCTACACCGTCTGCTTATTTCCGAGTTCAAAGCTATACTGAAATTGAATCGTACTACGGTGCGGCAGCATGGGAGAAGTCTGTCCATCTGTCCGTACCTTGGTCTGTCTGTCGTTTAATAAAAGTAGGTAAAACAACAACAACAAAATTAGACTCCCGGCTGCGACGTCATTGTTGCGATGCCCAGCAAGTGCAAGTGATAACACTTCTTCCTTTCCCACTCACCCACAGGTACTGCCCCGTCGCATCGACTGGCTGGGCAATGAGCATGACCAGACCTTTGCCGAATTGGTGAGTTATTGTTATTGTTATGATTTATTGTGTGTGATTTGTGTGTTTGTGTTATTTGAAATGTTTTGTGTTTAATGCTTGCATAAGTGACATTTGTGTGCATATTTCACGCGTGTGTTTGTGTGTGCGTGCGCGCTTTTGTGACGTCACATGGCCATCGATTTTTTAGCACACTTGTAGTTAGCTATTAATTTTTTGCAAATTTAAAGTTAATTAATTAACTGCAAATGTTAATGGAGCTCATTAAATTAATAAATTAATCAAATTAATTACAAAATTGTGCAAAAAAAGTGCAAAGTTTATAGCGAAAGTTGCCTAACTTGTTCATTGTTACTGTGCATTGTTAAGAATTTGACAAAAAAAAAATTAATTAAATAATAAATAATAATAATACATAGTACTTTTAAAATTAATCTGCCCTCAGTGGCCGACATCTTGCTTTCCCATACATGCGCATTTGTGTGCGTGTGGCTATGTACGTATATATAATGCACAGCACAAGCCACCACTGTGTGTTAAGTAGTGCGTTAGAGCGAGACGGCTACAAGTACTTGCTTTTGACAGCAACAGCTGCGCAATGTTGTGCGATATGTTATCGATAGTTCGATAGTTGGCACACTGTTAATGTTTTCAAATTGTCTGTTAACAGGAACAAAAATACGCTCACATTGGCCCAAATCATCTGCTAGAAATATGCAGTCGTCTTGGCCCGCTGGTAGACAAGGAGCTGGCCCCAAGCGTTCCAGGCATAAACTCACTCCTTGGCACAGGCCGTCAACATTTACTGCGCACAAAAGACACCGTCTACCGGCATCGTACACTTCGGGATTACTGTACACGGCTTCATGGCATATCCCTACCAGATTCAACGCTCACCAAACCTGTACACAATCTAAGTAAGTTCCGGCTATAACTAAATGTTTCTGAGGTGTTTCAACATAAATTTTTATTTATTAATAAAATAAATTAATATTTAACAAAAACACAATTCAATCTATTCTTTCAGCTAAAGTAATCTCTGGTCGAGAACATGGCGGATTGGTGCGTCGTAAATTGCTGGCTCCAACAGATCTTTATCGCAAGACGAAGCAGCTGCGGCGCACCGTTGGACACTTATCTTCGGTATATTGTGTGCTTTTTGATCGCACTGGTCGTTATATTATCACCGGAGCCGATGATTTGCTCATCAAGATTTGGTCCGCCGCGGATGGGCGTCTGTTGGCAACGCTGCGGGGTGCCTCTGCGGAGATTACAGATATTGCCATTAATTTGGATAACACAATGCTGGCGGCGGGATCTGTTGATCGCATTTTGCGGGTCTGGGACATGCAAACCACATCACCAATTGCTGTGCTTGCCGCCCACACGGGCATGATAACGTCGGTGAACTTTTGTCCATCACCACGCAGCGATCTCAAATATTTGGTGACAACCAGCACAGATGGCTCAATTGCATTTTGGCAGTATTCAACGCCACGTGGCCAAAAGATTACATTCGCACCAAGGCCCACACAATATCACGAAAAGTTACGACCCGGCCAAGCGCAAATGATGTGCACAACGTTTTCGCCAGGTGGCATGTTTCTGGCCGCCGGCTCAGCGGATCATCATGTGCGCGTCTACATGATGGCCGAAGATGGGCCCAAGCGTATACTGGAAACGGAGGCATATACGGATGCCGTTGATTCAGTGCAGTGGTCACATCGTGGACTACGTTTTATATCGGGCAGCAAAGACGGTACTGCACACATCTGGACTTTTGAGTCGCAACAGTGGAAAAGCTTGAAGCTCTGCATGACCGAACGTTTAACAAGGTACCTATTAGATTTCCTGATAAATTCCGCTTTGAAAACTAATGTATTTCTTGTTTTGCAGCTGTCCGGAGCCAGAGGAAGGAAAGAAGCTAAAGGTTACAATGGTCGCCTGGGATGCCTCGGATCGTTATGTTATTACGGCCGTCAATGATTTTACTGTGCGTATTTACTTGGGCAAAGAACTTGGCTAGCAAGTTGCTTTACTAATAATTCATTTGCTTTGACAGATCAAAATATGGGACTCAAAATCAGCCAAGTTACATCGCGTGCTACGTGGCCACAAAGATGAGCTGTATGTTTTGGAATCAAATCCAAGGGACGAGCATGTTCTGCTATCAGCCGGCCATGATGGTCAGGTATTTCTTTGGGACATTGAAGAAGGCGTGATCATTGCTCAGTTCTTCAATGACATCGATGGCCAAGGACATGGCAGCGTGTTCGACGCCAAATGGTCCCCAGATGGCACAATGATAGCGGCCACCGATTCACACGGCCACATACTGATCTTTGGCCTTGGTATTGGCACCGAAAAGTACAAATCGGTATGTGAACAAAACTTTTCTTCGGAAAACCATGCCATATGTCTGCTTGACCATATTATATTGTTAACGTATTAATCAAAAGATCAAGATAACTTGATCCGTTCGCATTGGAAAAGGTTACGTTTAATATTAAAAGTATAGTTTCTTAAGAAAGAAAGCTAATGTGTGTACTCAAACTCGTCGTTTTAGTCAATACTTTACTTTTTACTGACACTGTCCGATTTCTTTTAGTTACCCACGGAGTTGTTCTTTCACACTGATTTCCGGCCGCTGCTGCGGGATGCCCACCATCACGTGGTTGACGAGCAAACACAAATAATGCCGCATTTAATGCCTCCGCCGTTTCTTGTCGATGCCGACGGCAATCCGCATCCGACCAAGTATCAACGCTTTGTGCCAGGACGTGAAAGCTGCAGCATAGATCAGCTGATTCCCAATTTAACAGTGGGTATCGATGGCATTGTGATCGAGGATAACGTGAATGCACCGCCGATTGCTGCAGCAGCTCCTGCAGCTGTTGGAGGAGTCGTTGGCGTAGGCGGTGTCGCAGGCGGAGGAGCAGCAGCAGCCGCAGCAGCAGTAGCAGCGTTTAATTATTCGCACATCGATCGAATGATTGCTGCACTGGCCAATCGCCAGGGTGGCAATGCTAACAATTCCAATGCCAACGATGTCAGCAATGCGAATCAGTCGTTTGAGCGTTTAATCATCCGCCAAAGACATGACCAGGTGCTCGATTCCAATTCGCCGCGGAATGCCCCGCAACGTGGCAATGTGCTGGGCGGACGCCGTTCTCTGGCCGAAGCCACGCCACGACAGGGTTGGGCAGCGGCGCTTCCTGCCGTCGCAGCAGTGCCAGTGCCAGCTGTTGTGGAGCAGCCGGCGCAGGGGGAGCAGCAGCAGCAGCTGGCACTGCCAGCACAGACATTGCCGTTGAAGTTTGTACGTCGCACCTACGTGCGTCCCATGAAGTACGCTCAACTTCAGAATTTAAAACAGACCATCTACTCGGCTGGCCAATATGAGATGCAAGAATATAAACGTGAAATGCGCCGACGTCCCATCATGATCAATACGGCAAGTGCAGCATCGGCGCAGCTGGCAGCTGGCCGACCACGGAATACTCGATCCAATGGCGGTGCTCGTCCGGGACGTCGTCGTGGCCAGCAGTCTGGACAGCAGCAGCAGCAGGCAGGGTCACAGCCGGCATATCGCACGCGTGCTGTGCGCGATCAGGAAGAGCACTATGATGATGCAGCTGCGCCTATTCCGCATGAGGAGGAGGAAGAGGATGATAGCAGCAATAGCTCGGGAGACACCAGCTACTCGAATGTTGAAGAGAATTTGGAGGATAGCAGCGATGAATCGGAGACAGATAGCTCTGACTACTCTGACTGGGTGGCAGATACGCCCGGACCAAATCTAGAGCCACCGAAACGCTCCAAGCGTAAACCACTATCACGACCTCGTACCATTAGCGAAGATAGCAGCGACGATGCAGCGCCGGACCAAGCCAGTGCCAGTGCCACCAACAAAAAGCGCGGTCGCAAGCGTGTGCTTATTCCACCAACAACGCCAAATGGCGAAATACCAGAGCTATATCGTCCGGCTGAATGGCTGTCGGAGGTGATACCGCGCAAGGCGCCCTATTATCCGCAAATGGGCGACGAAATTGTTTACTTTCGGCAGGGTCATCAGCGCTATCTGGAAGCGGTGCGTCTCAAGAAAGTATATAAGCTAACACACAGCTCGGAGCCCTGGAATTTTCGTACGCTGCGCGATCATGAACTGGTGCGCGTGATTGGCATCAAGTACGAGATTCGTCCGCCACGCTTGTGTTGCCTCAAGTTGGCCATCATCGATGATGAAGGCAACATGACGGGCACCACATTCAAGATTAAGTACCATGATATGCCCGATGTCCTGGACTTTCTTGTATTGCGTCAGACCTTCGACCTGGCCGTACAGCGTAACTGGAGCATTGGTGATCGCTTTCGTTGCATGATCGGTGACGGTTGGTGGATGGGTCAAATTGAGTCGCGTCATGCGCTCAGTGCCGATTTTCCCGACTCATTCTTCATGTGTTTCCGCGTACGTTGGGATAATGGCGAGTACGAGTACATGAGTCCCTGGGATATGGAGCCCATCGATGAACAGCGTTTGCCGGATGAGGTGGGCGGTGCTGTACCAGTGCTGCCAGAAGAAATACGCGCCACATTATATCAGCCCAAGTCCGAAGAGTGGCACCGCGGCGATCGCGATGGCACATGCCGCCGCATCATCAATGGACTCGAGCAGGTAGGTTTTCTTGAAACTAGCAGAGGGTTTTGTTCTTGATCAACATCAACAGACACGTTAATTTAGCCAGAGGAAGTTTTGTTTGTTTCTCTGATGAGCCGTAACTAGCAGGATCGGATCACTGTAACATATACACATTTATTTTCTTTTTTCAAGTTACCTTGATCAATTTTACAACATTAAAACTACTGTCAACTCTTTATAATTGTACAGAATTAATACTTAAAATTTCTAAAAACAAAAATTATGATCAGAAACATGTATATAGAATCCTCTCAGATATGATCAGAAACATTTGAACAGAAGCCTTCATTTTTAAAGTCAGTATCGAAATTAATCAAAATGAAAAATGTGAATTTGTTTTATCTTTTTGCACTTAAGAAATTTCAATTAACTTGAAATTCATAAGGACATCCGTATATATAGGTTGACTAGTTTTTTAAAATTCAATATTCACCCTTAAAAGCAATCATGGTGTTTCCAGCTTGCAAACTTTTTATTAGAATCTTTTTATTTTTTTAAAACTTGTTTTTTTGTACTTTTAACTTTGTATGTTGTCCGTGTTCAAGTTGTTTCGAAACTAACCGTTTTATTTAAACACAAATTGAGGAAACATTTCTCCGCCTACTAGTTGTTTAAAATGAATATAAAACATACAAAATATAGACCTAACATAATTCCAATTCCCATTTCATTTTTCAGGTAATGCGTCTGTCAATAGCGGAGCATTTTCTGGCGCCCGTCGACCTCAATATTTATCCAGACTATGCCTATCTAATTGAGTATCCCATCGATTTAACAACGGTCAAGTCACGTTTCGAGAATCATTTCTATCGACGCATTACCTCGGCACAGTTTGATGTGCGCTATCTGGCCACCAATGCGGAGCAGTATAACCGCCGGCACACAAGCATCGTAAAGCATGCCCGCATTGTGACTGATCTGTGTCTGCGTATCATCAGGTACGAATTGTATATTGACAACGTGTCCATAGTCATCTCATAGATAATGCTTTAATTTATTATTAAATACATACTCTACTCCAAACAGAGATGCGGATGAAATAGATGTGGCTGCCGTTTATCATCAGCTTGTGGATGTTTATCACTCTTCAGAGTCGGAGAACGAGGCTGATTCAGATGTTGTGCCATCAACTAGCACTGGACCAACCACCTCAGCAGCTGCTGCTCGTCAGCGCGTTTCCTCGACGCGACGGTAAGTCCAATTTAACATTTAAAACTAACTGCATTGAAATAATCATTAAATTCCAATTGTTTGTAGCTCGAATCGCATACGCTCAGATGGCGACTGGCGCTCCGAATGCCGGCAACTATTGGATCTAATGTGGCAGCGGCCGGATTCGTTACCATTTCGTGAGCCAGTTGATACGATTGAATTTCCTGATTACTTGGAAATCATTGCCACACCGATGGACCTGCGAACGGTTAAAGAGGATCTGCTGGGTGGCAATTATGATGATCCATTAGATTTTGCCAAGGATGTGCGCCTCATATTCCTTAATTCCAAAAATTACAATACCAACAAACGCTCGCGGGTGAGTTCTCTGGCCAGATCTGGCTACTGCTGCAGATCGTCATTTATTTTTAACGAATGCCAAATGTGCAGCACTTGGCATTGTCATTGCCGTTATTCCTATTCTCATTTTGTTGCTTTGTTTTGTTTGTTAATACTGCTGCACCATGGTTAATTTTAGCATTAAATCTGTCAAATACTATGGCCAATTTTAACATTAAAACAATCAAATATAATGGCCAATTTAACCATTCAGATAGTGAAGAATAATAATCTTATTTGTATATAACAATATAATTTATCAATTCTGAGGTATTTTCTTATAACTGATACGTATACTTTTTGAATCAGGACACGTCGCCTTTGTTGATGATGCAAATTAAATGAAGTTTCGGTCAATGCAATCAATTACATGGCACTTGAGTATTTTGATTATTTTAATTTAGTAGCGCATTATTATTATTATGTTGGTTACTTCAAACGAAAAATGAAAATACCAAAAGTTTAAGTTGTTTCTACCCTTTCCCACACCGCTTACACCACACAAGCTCACACTCCAGTTCATGTCTTCTTAACGTTTCTTTTGCATTTTGTTAACATGCCTTCAAACTTCAAATTAACCACCACCCAACTCATAAACCATCAATCGAATTACTCGAAACAATCAAAACCCATCAAATATTTCGAACTAAACCAAATGAATGACGATCCGTGACAATCAATCAACTAAAATAGGATAACCTAGCGGTAAGGTTGCTCTTGGGCTACTACTACTCACAATTTCACCTCCCATCATATCTTTCATCTATAGTTCTTCTCATTAATTGTTCTAATTACTTCTATTGCAGATTTACGCAATGACGTTGCGTTTGAGTGCACTCTTCGAGTCGCAAATCAAAAATGTGGTCACTAACTGGAAGGCAGCTTGCAGACGCGCCAACAAGAACAAGTCTGGTAGCAGTGGACGAGGCTCTAGCAGTCCCAGCAAACGAACACCTACGGAGCGCGCCACACGTCGCACACAAAAGCCACCAGGTACTGCCAAAAGATTGCCAACGCATCATAGTAGCGAAGATGATGAGGACGACGACGATGAAGATGATGACGATGACGACGCGGCGGGACAGCAGGTGCAACGTGGCACTCAACGTGGCAGCAGGCGTCGAAATGGCGTAGCCGTTACTGCCACCATTTCAAGCTCCAATCGTGTGACATCATCTTCGTCCAATGCACAGCAGCGTCGACACCAGAGCAGTAGCAATTCGGACAGTGAAGAGGAGGAAGAGGAGGATGAAACAAGTTCAGATGCAAGCAGTGACGATAATGAGGATGAGGAAGTTCACTCCAATGCCAGTTCGCCGCAGCAGACACGTCGACGTCGCGGTCGACCAGCGAACCAGCGTGTTAGCGATGATGAAACTAATGCCAACGACTCCGAAGAAAGCTACAATCCCAACGAACGGCGAAGCAGACGTGCTGCAGGTGGTGGAACCAAGCGCAAGGCCAACAAACAGCGAAGACACAGCAACAAAAGACATCGACGCGACCGGATTGGACAGCCTGGTAGCAGTCGTGGCGCTGGCGTCCCACCCACACGTCGCACACGCCGCTTAATGGGCAGCTCCGAAGACGAACATCTAGTGGCGTCCCATTCGCAGCCGGATGAAAGCACTCAGGACAGTCACACGCCCCGAAAGAAAGGTCGACAAACTAAAGTCAAAGGTTCGTTGGTCATTGGCAATGGTCCCAGCACCAGTGCAGCTGCAGCAGCAGCCGCAGCCAGTCCCAGCCTTGAGAGTCCCTCCCGCAATACTCGAGCCAATGGCGGACGGCCGCAGAATCCAGCCGAAAATGATCACAGCTATCATCTGCCCGTTCGCAATGGTCGCATTATTGAGTCGGATACGGATTCGCATGGTCCAGTTGGACGACCCACAAGGCAGAGTGCAAAACGTGCGCTCATTGATTGGGCAAGGGGCAGTGATATCGAAGAGGAGGAAGAAAGCGAAGAGCCAGAAGAGGTGCGTTTTTATTTTGTATGATTTGAAGATAAATAATCTTGTTAATTTTTACGATTATATTATATTTTAATGTTTATCGAAATATTTGAATACATATAACATTTTCTTTTTGTTGTGCTTGTAATTTAGATTCTACCCACGCCCACAAAGGACGATGTTCCTTCGACAAGTCGAGCTGCCTTAGGTTTGGTTGGCGGCGTTGCAAACTCATCGCGGCAGCTGCGCACGAATCGCAATACCGTCGTAAGCGCTGCAGCGAACAGCGAGAATGACGATGACGACGACGACGATGACAGTGATAATGAGCCGTTGGCCAACAACCAGCAAAGTGAGTAACTTGATCTGCAGCTCTCATCTCTTAATTAACTCTATTAATTCAAATATGGTTTTTTCTTGCACAGAAACTGCCTCGGGGCCTGTGAAAACAAGCACACCAGCTCCACATCCTCTGTCGTTGCGACGCCGGCTAGCGTCGCCGCCACGTAGCACGCATATGACACGCTCGCATGCCACGTCCACGACCAACAACTCGAGCCAGCAGGAGCCGGCAATGGCCGCGCATGATCACAACTATCTGGCCAGTGAGTCGGCGGCGGCGGCGGCATCGCGTGCGCCTCGTCGCATGTTGTCACGTCATCAGCGGAATGCTGATGAACTGGACACGAGTCTTGATCCGTTGAGCAGCTCGCGACTGCTTTCTGTTATGTCTAATCCCAGACGTCCCACCTCCACCACAAATAGTGTATCGACGCGAAGATTGCGCGGTCGCACCAGTCAGGAACACTCGCAGGGTGAGGAGGAGGAGGAAACGCAAGCGGCTGATGAGGAGGAGGTCGCTGCCTCCGATGAGGGCACCGATGGCGGCTCCAGTCCACAAGCTAGCAATGATGATGATGATGATGCGGAGGAAGCAACTGCCACAGACTCGGAAGACAATCAGCCCCTTACCAGCTACGTCTCGCCCAGCAATGGACGCACACGACGTAAAACCAAAACGTCAACCTCATCGACAGCGACGGTGGCACCGGGACGCGAGCAGCGCCAGCTCCGTCGTGGTCGTGCGCCCTCAGAAAACTCCTCAATCAACGATGACGGCGATGAGGACTACGAGGCACCACGTGGTCGACCCAATCGCCTTCGAAGCAATCAGCGCAGCGGTCGCAATCAAAAACGTCCGCGTTACAATGAGCAATCTGATGAGGAAGAGCAGCAGCAAAACGTAACTCAACGCAAGCGTATGCGTAACGGCGACGTCCATGCCTCAACTAGCAACCATAGCTCTCAGGAGCGTGAGGAACAGCCGCATGCACAGGATGGCGACACCAGTACGGCGGACAGTGATGAGCAACTGGTGAGCGTAAGCAGTCGAGGACGTGTACGCAAGATATCAGCAAAAGCGCGTGGCATATTTAAGGATTAAAATTTGGGCGCCGGCTGCGCTGTTTTGCGCTCAAGACTGTTTTTAATGTATAAATTAATTATAATCGCGCGAGCAAATAATATTTTTGAAAATTTGCTTCTTATTATTGATTAATGTGTAAGAGTAATTCATTGTCATTGTGTAATTCGTCAGGTGTTCTGTAAACCGCCTTCCCTACCACCACCCCCTTTCACCCCCTCCCCTTCCCGACACTAGGATTAAGCAAATTGTGTTCTCATGTGTAACCATATTCATTATATATATAGCATAGCACACAGCCCAAACCTTTCTGCATTGTTCAACATATTTAGTTTTCTTTGTTGTGGCACGATCTTGTTATGTTGTGGCTACATTTTTCCATGTAGCTGCGCAACCAAATCGTGGCCGCAATTTATTTGTATGTATTTCTATTTATATATTATACATATATTTAAAAATGTAGAATCCCAAGAATCACACTTCATTTAAAAAATACATTTTAGAATAAAGTATCAACAAAACAAATGGAATCTACTTTAATCGCCAAACAGTTTCGTTAATTTTAGGGGGATACTCCATATCGACTTTATACGTAATGCAATCTAAATTGAATAATCTACTTGGAACAGAGGTAGATGCTCTAACTTTATTATTGAAGCTGCTCCAAAATGTTATCTGCTTTATTTCGGTGCTTTATTTTGACTCTTTACGTATTGCTCCGCCAGCTGCTTCACCCTAGCCGCATTCACCTCAGTGCCGTGCTTCTGTTCAAAATCCAGATACTTCTTGTAGATGACAAGCATTTTGTCCGGTTGCAGCTTTTGCAGCACAGCACGTTCGAGTACATTACTGAAAAATTAAAAAGAGACGTGTTAGCTAAGTTATTACACAGTTATATTCTTTCTACGCACCGTGCTGATTCAACAAGTCCACATTTGATTAACATATCCACGTAAAGCACCCAAATGTCAATGCGTTTTGGATATGAAGTAACAATATCATCCAGCAATGTTTGTGCCATTGCATTATCATCATTCTGGGCGTACAGCTTCGCAAAGGCAACAATGCAGTTGATGTCTGTGAATTTAACGATCATAAGAATAATTATTATGTTTTTTATATTATGGCTATATAAAACCTACGTTGATTTTTGGGCAGAACGCTGAGCGCACGCTGCAGCGTTGGCTGCACTCGATCCGCCATTTCCAGCCAGAAGTATGCATCCGCAGCCACGCGCCACACCTGCAGCTCCGTTCGAAACTTGCGCATTATTAGATTTAATGTGTTGATGAGGCGCTCCTTGAGATTGTGCGACTTGAGCACTTCCACAAGGCTTAGATACGTTTCCAGGGGATCGTTGTGGCTGAGTGCCTCCTTCAGCACCTCGTCAAAGTTGGATGAATTGTAGCTGAGTTCCAAGTTGAGTAGTGCAGTCCAAACGTTACGCAGTTCTTTGGTCTCACGGAACGTAATAGTTTTAATGGCACGCCTTGCAATGTCACGAGCCTTATCAATTTCTGTGTTTGACAGCAGGAAACACATGTATTGAATCCAGGATTTGCTGCTGTTGGGCTCGGACAATACCAAACGTTCGAACTGATCAACGGTCTCTGGACGTTGATTGGGATCCGCGTTCCGCTCTTCGATGCCACGCAAACGCTGCTCCTCCTTGACTTCTGCCTTGGCCTTTTCCTTGGAGTTGAGTCGCTTCTTTTTGCTTGAAAGTGCTTCGGTTGCTGTTGTTGCATTTTCCTCATCCTCGTCGCTGGATGCGTCTTTTTGCTGCTTGCCATTTAAGGTGTCAAGATCCGCCTCCCAGAAGCTTGCAATGCCTGGCAATCGTGCCTTGGCAGTGGCATCATCTGCGGCATCGAATTTGTGTTTATCTGCATTTGAAGGCTTCTTGTCCTCAAAGAAAAGTTGCCCATTTATTTTTGCTTGCTTGCCATTTTCCAGCGGCAACGCTTTGACTTTTTTACCATTGGTAAGCTTCGGCTCCAGTTTGCTCTTCTTGGCCTTAAGCGGCGTTCCCTCCACGTCGTCGTTTCTAGCCCTCTTGGATGGTGTACTGTTCTCCAGCTTGACCTTTTTCGGCTTGATCTCATCTGCTTCCTCGACGGCAGCAACTCGCTTAACGTTCTTCCACAACTTCCACACGGCCTCTGGCACGGCAATAGGCAGCTTGTCGTGTATGAAAGCCAAATTACAAAAGTCACCCTGCCGCAGGCACGCACTAGCGGAGTTCTCCACATCGTTGGGATGCAGGCGCACAGGACAAAGTACCAACGGATTGCTGCCACCTTTCTTCAACGAGCATACCACAATGCTATCCAGCTTGAGCAGCACCTTGGCCTTCATGCCCGCCTTGTTAATCAAATTCTGAGGCAGCTTTCTGCTGCTGCTAATGTGCTCAATGTCCATCTTCTTGTTGCTTATCAGCAGCACATCGCTGGCATAGTCGATCCACAGTATGACGGCTTCCTGTTTGCTACCCAACTCAGGCGCAGACGCTGTACCTGCCACGCTGGCAACCATCAAAGCTTTGACACTTTTTGTGGCGCCATCCAAAGTGTATACCCAGTTATTAGTCTTCGCATCGATGCCCTTGAATATGACTTGAATTTTGTCACCCATGGTGTGCTTGGAAATGGGCGCAGTCATCATTTGAAGTGATTTTTTAATTTGCGACACTTCGTCGAGGTAGCTGCATATTTAGAATTACAGTAAGCTTTATTTGAACTTGAAGATGGATTGATTACTTACGCCTCTACAAGTTTTGCGGTATCAGTGAGCTGGCCACTCCACACATCCGTCAATTTGGCGGACACAGCCAACGTTTTGGTCTCCGCCTCCTTGCTGAGTACCTTGACATAAAGCAGCTGATCGGGCGCCAGCATGACGGGCACATCGTGATCCGATTTTAGGCACAACATCTTGACATGCAGCTTAACCAGCTTATTGTAGTTGCGCACAGGCAATAGCAGCTCCAGAACCTGCTCACTGGCATGCTTGACATGGGCGCGCAGTATGTCGCCCACCTTCACCGTTTGCCAATTTTTGGTTAGATCTTGACTAAAGTAGGGCACATCGCGTAGACTGAAAATGTTTTTCAAAATACAGGCAGCCTCGGTAAGTGTGCCAACTGGATGAATGCGTTTCTGTGCAGGCAGGAGATCCACATAATCGGATAGCAATCGCAGTGGCATCAGACCGACAAACTGTTCCGTTTTCTGCTCATCTTCATTTTCGTCCTGATCCTGCTCATCGCTGCAGTACGTGATTTTAATTTCCAGACCTGCGTCCAAAGCATTCGTCACTTCGACGGGACATATTTCACCCAGCTGGAACTTGTCCTCGGGCAGCGTTAAGACTATTTGATCCATATTGCGACCCGCAATGCGAAATCTTGTGGTTTGCCCTTCGAAAAACGTACTCTCCATGAGCTCGTTTAGACGTTGCTTGTGCAGCACACCCTTGATGCCGCTGCAGAATTTGACCAGCACATTGCTGCTGCCGGGCTCACACTTGACCACAGTGCCAATGAAGAGACTGCCCGTCTGGGCCAGCTGCAGTGATGTGAGCAGCTTGGCGTCTTTGTGCAGATATTCGCTGCGATTGCTTAAATAACAAATCCTGCGTTCAAGACTAATATCCAGGACACGACAGCGTAGACGCTGTCCCACTTCGTAACGCACATTTGGCGCTAGCTGCAGCTGCTCAATGATGCCATTCACTTTGCCAATCTTGACACTATAGCCGCCAAATTTGGACTCTGGCTTAATAATGCGCGCTGAAACTATGTCTCCAGATTGTAGATCCTCCAGTGTATAGAGTTTCTCGTTGACCACATTGGGATCGTCGGTGCAGTAGTAGAGCGCTTCAATGACATCATAGCCCAGCACACGCACCTTATGCTTGCTTTTGCGACTGTACTTGGCCAAGATTACATCCTGATCGTAGTTGCCCTTAAAGTTTGACTTGATGGAGCCATAAGAAATAAGACCCTTGTGTTTCTGATTGAGCAGCAGAACGATGCCACCAGTGCCATGACGCAGCACGCGTGCCTTTTCCACAATGCTTCCTTTTTTAAGTAGCTGCTCATCGTCATCATCATCATCCTGTTTCTCATCCGTAACGTTGATGTCTAAATTAAACGTTAAATAAACCAGCTTGGTAAGTGGCATTATGTACAGCACACGCGCCATGTACTCCTCATTAAGTTCATAGTCCTCCGACGTTTGTAGCGCCTCGGCCATATGATGTTCGTTCACATAGCCTCTAAATGATTCGTTCATGATGTTGCCCTCCAGTCCATTTTTCAGCTGCTTGGTCACCTTGAACTTGACAATGCTGCCAGGCAGTATATAGTCCAAATTGCTTTCATTTTGGCTCTTAATCTTTAACTTGTCTTGATCCAGCTGCACACATTGGCATGTACTCTGATCGGCGCTATGCTGAATTTGCTTGACTTTTAGAAAGATCAACTCTCCAATGTGATGCTGCTGTGCGGCATCTGGCTTGCCAACAAATGCTTGTAGTCCTTCAATGCCCGTCTCAATCACACAGCCGTGCTCCTGAATTTCCTCAATGGCACCCGAGAATATAAAACCCTTCTTAATGCTGCCATGCTGCAAGCTGCTGTTCACATCCGCCGGCTTAAGAGTCAACAAAAGCGCTGGACGATGTGTGTTCTTTTCAACTCTCTCGCTTTTTATGGCTCTTCCATAGACAATGCGTCCTACAGGGAACAGCTCGGACAGTTCATGATATTCACTGCTGTCGCCGGACATATAGGACTGAGCGACGCGTGCGTATGCTCCGGAGACATCCGCCACTTGAACACGCGCTGTCATGCGGCCGGGCAGTGATACTTGCAACGAGGTGGCATCTGCTTCTTTTACAACGCCCATCACCAGCATATGCTCCTGGAGTGTGTCAAATGTGAGCGATTCGGCGGTGAATGCTTGTAGTTGCTGCTCGATGTTTTCATTCTTATCTGATTGCTTGAGTAAGCTGTCCTTTGGCTTTAACACTTTTTTAATCTTTTTCTGTGTGGCACCAAAAACCTGAAAAAACGCAAAAGTTATCAACTAGTCTCATTTGATTAGCAGCAAACAGGTGTTAACTTACGATATTTGATGCACTTGCTTCGGCATTAGCTTGTAAATTAGCTATACCGCCACGTGGAAAACTTTTTTCATTCGAAGCCATTGCTTATAATATTTATATCAAGCCTTAAATTACTTAAATAACAACCGCAACGTGCCCAGTACACGTGCTGGCTACTTTAAACACAAATGCAGAATCAGTGCTGTATAACTTCAGTGTGATTCAGTGTTGCAAGCCACAAAATGAGCAACATGTGTCGATAAGTGCATGATGAAAATTATTTTTTGTAATTAGAAAGAAATTAAAGCGGCAGTTCACTTGAGTGAATGGCAAATATTATTTATGTTCATCCCACAATCATATAATAATTTCATTTAATTAAGAATTAATTCAAAACAAGGCGAAAAAAGTCCAAGTTGCACGGCCCAAACATTAGGCCAAGATACACTACCCGAACAGTAGTTCAAAATACACTACCCAAACAGTTGCGCAAATATTGTTTGTCGCAGCGACTTTTCACACAGAGTGCTTATAATAAAACTTTGTCAATCGGGAATGTCACGGAAATCTCTTCCAACCAAATTGCAATTCTTAGTGAGATTTTGATTGTAGAGTTGCCATTAGACAGAAATAATTTTGTTGATAAACAAATATATTAAGATATTTGTTTTTTAAAGAATTAGTACACTAATTTATTTTTGAAATTATTATTTTGATCTTATAAAGAAAAATCTTTCAAAATTTGTTGCACACCAACATTTAACAAAATCTATCAATCAATTTCGAGCAGGTTGGTTTGCCCATGATTTTTATGTGAAGTACGTTAGCAGCTCCCATGTTCGATTGGTTTGAGAGAGTGCATTTTTTAATAGAGATTTTATATATGAAACAAGTCAATTATAAAATATAATGCAGGTAGTTTAGAAAAACATTTTTGTTTCCATTACAATTATTGCTTTTACTTTAACAATTTATTTTGTTGGTGTTTTCAGCCAAATATCAGAATGTTTGCGCAAACACGACACGACAAACACTCATTTAATCAAACAGCTTGTGTAGTGTATCTTGACCTTTATATTGCATGCTGTTTCTGCATGGACGATGGCACCAACTTAGCTGACTGAACGTGTATATGATCCCTTTATCCGGCACGCATGTAAATTGTGGAGTTCATTTAAATTAATTTCGTTACAAATATGCAGACCTTACGCGAATTTACGCGTAAAACAAAACGCGGTAACATATTAAAGATCGTGCGAGAACATTATCTGCGCGATGACATTGGTTGCGGCTCGGATCTGTGTCAGCAATGCATCCAAAACGAGGTTTATCAACTGACCTCAAACCACGATATCAAGAGCAGCCTCTTCAAATTTCCGCACTACATTGTATTGGACACCAATGTGATCTTGGATCAAATCGATGTACTCGAAGAAGATGTGATCCATAATGTAGTTGTGCTGACCACTGTGCTAAACGAGGTGAAACACAAGAGCTCATCAATTTACAAGCGCATCAATGAGATTATTCATGATCGCACGCGCAATTTCTACGTGTTTGTTAATGAACATCACAAGTAAGTAGCGTTTGATCCGACTAAATCCAAATCCCAAATTCAAATTGACGCCAATACAACCCAACAGAGATACCTATGCTGATCGTGAGCCTGATGAGAGCGCCAACGATCGCAATGATCGTGCAATACGCATGGCCGCCAAATGGTACGACAATCATCTGCAAAGTTCGCAGCAGTCAAAAGCCTTTCAGCGCAGCGGACGCACCGTCACACGTGTGGTGCTCCTTACCGACGATGCTGGTAATCGTGCCAAAGCGCAGGATGAGGGCGTTTTGGTAGCCACTGCAGCGGAATATGTTAAATCGCTGGACGACTTTCCATTGTTGCTAGACAAGTTGTCGCAAAAGACATTTGAGAATGAGAAGCAAGCACTTCCACAATATCCTCCGCATTTGAGCATGAAGGAGCTGCTAGAGGGTCTGCGCCAGAAAAAGCTCATCCAAGGCTCGTTTCAGGCATCCAGGGAGAACTACCTGGAAGGCAGTGTCAATGTGGAGACCTACGAAAAAGGCGTAAGTTCCTTCTATTATAATCATGCCTAAGCTAATACAAATGTTGATTTAAATTCACAGATTTTGATACAAGGACGCGAGTCGCTTAATCGCGCTGTGGACGGAGATATTGTTGCCGTGGAACTATTGCCGGAAAGCGAATGGTCAGCGCCCAGTGAGATTGTGCTGGAGGAAAAGAATGTCTATGCTGATGATGTGCCCAGCGAGGAGCGTGCTGAGGAGGAGAAGGAAATGTTGCAACAAGTGCAGACGGCATCAGTTGAAGAACGCACACCCACCGGTCGCATTGTGGGCATTGTGCGGCGTAAGTGGCGTCAGTATTGTGGCATTTTACAGCCCAGTTTGATTGAGGACACCACAAGGCATATTTTTGTGCCCGCCGATCGTAAGATACCGCGTATACGCATTGAAACGCGACAGGCAGCCAAGCTGCAAGGGCAGCGCATCATTGTCACAATTGACAGTTGGCCAAGGAACTCACGTTATCCGCATGGGCACTTTGTACGCTCACTAGGCCCCCTGGGCAATTTGGCAACTGAGAATGAAGTCATATTACTGGAGCACGATGTGCCTCACTGCAAGTTTTCTGAAGAAGTGCTCAGTTTTTTGCCCAAAATGCCATGGAGCATTACAGAGGAAGATTATGCGAAGCGCGTTGACTTGCGTGAATTATACATTTGCTCTGTGGATCCACCTGGCTGCACGGACATCGATGATGCCTTGCATTGCCGCGAGCTTCCAAATGGCAACTTGGAGGTGGGTGTGCACATTGCTGATGTCAGCCATTTTATACGGCCAGGCAATGCAATGGACAATGAGGCAGCCGCACGTGGCACAACTGTTTACTTGGTGGGCAAGCGCATTGACATGGTGCCCGAGCTGCTTAGCTCTAATCTTTGCTCGCTGGTTGGTGGTGTTGAGCGTTTTGCCTTTTCCTGCGTCTGGGAAGTGGACAATGAGGCAAATGTTTTATCTAAACGTTTTCATAAGAGCGTCATCAAGTCGAAGCGTGCTATGACATACGAGGAGGCGCAGGCTCTGATCGATGACTCGTCACAAACTGGCGAAATCGCCAAATCCTTACGTCATCTAAATCGTCTGGCCAAAATACTTAAAAAGCGACGAATGGACAATGGGTAAGTGTTATCAAATTTAAATTCATATAATTTTTTTATGTAATACATCTTGTATTTATCGCAGCGCTTTGGTGCTAGCCTCGCCGGAGATTCGCTTTCAAGTGGACAGCGAAACGCATGAGCCGCTCGAGGTAGAGGCGAAGCAAATGCGCGATACAAACTCAATGGTGGAGGAGTTCATGTTACTGGCCAACATAACCGTGGCGCAACACATTTCTGCCGAATTTACAGAGTGCGCAGTGCTCCGTCGTCATCCTAAGCCACCGCCAACAAACTTTGATCCCTTGGTGAAGGCCGCACGTTATCAGGGCTTTGATGTGGCCACGGAAACTGGTCTAGAACTGGCGCATTCGCTGGATAAATGCTTTAAGGACGATAATCCATATTTTAACACGATGATTCGCATCCTTACCACGCGCTGCATGATGCAGGCGGTGTACTTCATCAGCGGTAGCTTGCAAAAGGAAGAATTTTTCCATTATGGTCTGGCAGCGCCAATTTATACGCACTTTACCTCACCCATTCGTCGCTATTCGGATATAATGGTACATCGCTTACTGGCAGCCTCCATTGGAGCCGACAGCACCTATGCTCAGCTTCTGGAGCGCAAGTCCAATGAGGAACTGTGCAACAATTTGAATTACCGTCACAAAATGGCTCAATACGCAGCTCGTGCATCCGTGGCACTAAACACACATCTGTTCTTCCGTGACAAAGAGGAGGAAGAAGAGGGGTATAATATTAAATGTTTTAGAACTTGAATTGATGACTAATCCTTTAAAATTTGCAGCTATGTTTTATTTGTGCGCAAGAATGCCTTACAGGTGCTTATACCAAAGTACGGCTTGGAGGGCACACTTTATCTAAAGGGCGATAAGGATGGTAAGGACGGCTTGGAGCGCACTAAGAGTGAGATCATATTTACATTCAATGAAGAGGACCACACACAAAGATGTGGCAATGTCATCTTTCATTCCTTTGATCCTGTCACGGTGAGATTGAGTCTGGACTCGAGCAATGTGCAGCACGAAAAGTTAGTGTTCCGCTTGGTTAAGCCGTACATCAAGGGTTTCAGTGTGGAGAAAACAAAGGTGGAGGAGGCGGAGACGAGCACAACAGCTACTGCACAGCCACCAGCAAAAAAAAGCAAGAAGGATAGAAAGAAGAAGTAGATGAAGGAATATTTTTATAAAAATCTACCTTACATTAATAACTCAATCATAGTTTGATATGAAATAATTAAAAACATAAAACTACCTTTATACATAATGGAATATTCTTTTCTTATTACGCCCACTCAAATATTGACTTAGTTCTCTTTATTCATAAGAAATGTTTTATAAAAACAATCATCAATAATGACATCTAGCTACGTCATCATCGAAGGTATGTTAAACTTACTAAAAAGCTTCATAAAAGCTCGCATTCAAAAATTATCAAAAGAACTCAAACGCTCTGAGCATGCTGAAATCAGTTTTTAATGCTCTTTAATTTATATAAAAATGAAATTGAAGCGGATCTGTGCATGCTCTATAAAAACCATAGAACTTATAAATGAAGCAACCTTTAGTATCGTCGTATAAATGTGTAATTTTACAACTTTCGTAATTTTTTTTTTGTCATAAGATACGACAATTCAACTATGAAAGCTGTGTTTTTGAACATAAGCTGTTTTGTTCTTATTCTTTTATTTTTCTAATATTAGTTACAATCTTATTAAATGTAATGCAATTTTAGATTAATTGGTTAGAATTTTTAATAGGACAGTAATATAAATTGAGGTCCTCATAAGTGTGTTGTGTTGTTTGAGATGTTGTATCCTAATGAAACAAACGATTTTACGAAAGCTTCTGAAGTTTTTCGAGAATATATAGGAGACAATGTCCAACCCGTAATATAAGAACCCGAAAATTATGAATGACGCGACCCCATTACTATTTTATTATAAGATCAAGGCATATAACAACTGTATAATGATTTAATACTAGCAACCGCATCTAAGTGGAGACTAATAAATTATTAGTTAGCATTTTTCAGGTTATTACGGGATTCTTCTGTGTCTTACTAATCCGAGCTGGTAGTGTTCTGTTCCAACAGGTAGCATGGCTGCAAAAGACATGTGTTTGGTATAATTAACCTGTTAGTTTGGATTTGGATGTAAAAGTCAAATGTTTTTGAATGCGCTCATTATATCATTTTAAAGTAGTGAGAGTATCACTTAATTCGGAATTTTCGTTAAATGAGAATTTGCGAAAAAAAACCTTTGATCCAATGTTTTGAAAGGTTTGGTTTTCACATTCTGTGCGAACATTTTTAATTTCATTGCAACGCTTACACCTTAAAGCGACGGTCGTCCGTAAGCTGAGCTGAAAGTTTTCGAAAAGCCGTGCAGAGGATATACATAAATACACATATATTAATAAATATATATCGAATAGATTTATTGTTTATTGTGACGCTTTTGGCAAAAAGATGGAGCTGGTTACAAATGCAGTGAACGAACCCAATATAGACGGCAGTAAGTTTTCAAAACTAACCTTTCAAACTGTGTTTGATTTTGAAAAATATAAAAAAAGTGCTCAAAAATTAAGTATACATACATATATAAAAACCATATGGTAAAATGGCGTGTTGTGCATTATGCGAATATATTTAAAGGTACAATATACCTCTATTACAAACATTTCAATCATAATAAATTAAAGTTCCTTAATTAAATCGGTAGACAGAATACGTAGGGCCCATTTCCATCATGCTTGACGCAATTGCTTATGTAAATGTCACAGTTTTAAAGTTCAGTTTGGAAACGAAAACAATAGAATCGCTATTATAATGTCAATGGCGCCCTGATTATGCTATGTTTTTTTTCTTCTAAAACCTATACATACATACTTATATAGTATGTATGTAGTTGTGTATGTAGGTATGTATGTAGGTATGTGTGTAGGTATGTATGTAGGTAGGTATGTATATAGGTATGTAGGTATGTATGTAGGTATGTAGGTATGTATGTAGGTATGTAGGTAGGTAGGTATGTATGTAGGTAGGTATGTCTGTAGATATGTAGGTAGGTATGCATGCAGGTATGTATGTAGGTATGTACATATGTATTCGCAACGAAGTCTTTGGCAAACTTAAACTTTAATTATTCAAAAGCGTGTGGTGTAAATTAGTTTTGCTTTGTCCAATTTAAACCTTAAATTTATGCAATGAATTCGAAAATTTTTAAAGGATAGCTGGTTTTCTTAAATAGGTGATTCGTCTGTATATGGCATGCCTGTTGAGGCGCACAGTCCGAACTACTTGGCTGCGTACCGCAAGTCTTTGCAAGATCCTGTTGCCTTTTGGCAGGAGCTGGGACATTTGCTGGACTGGGATAAGCCATGGGAGCAGGTGTTGGACAACAGCAATCCCCCCTTTACAAAATGGTTTGTGGGCGGTTATTTAAATGCATGCTATAATTGCATAGACAGGCATATTCTGGCCGGTAGAGGTGACACTGTGGCGCTGATCCATGACAGTCCGATGACAGACTCTGTGCGCAAGGTTACCTATCAGGAGCTGTATGATCAAGTTGTGCTACTGGCCGGCGGACTGGCCAGACTGGGCGTTACCAAGGGCGATCGTGTGGTGATATATATGCCCCTTATACCTGAGACTATCATAGCCATGCTGGCCATTGTTCGTCTTGGTGCCATACATTCCGTGGTTTTTGGTGGATTTGCTGCACGGGAGCTCTGCTCGCGTATTGAGCATGTGGAACCGAAGCTAGTGATTGCCGCGAATGCAGGTGTAGAGCCCGGCAAGGTAGTACCTTATCTGGACATACTGCACTCGGCCATCAATATGTCGCGGTGGAAGCCACCGCAACGCAATATCATCTTTATGCGGGAACAGGTTTCTTTGGACATTCTTGACGACAAGGCGGACGTACTTTGGTCTACGGTTTTGGCTATGGCCGATCCTAGTAAGCCGGTGGCCTGCGTGCCCATCGAAGCCAATGATCCACTTTATATACTCTATACCTCGGGTACTACGGATAAGCCCAAAGGCGTGCTACGCACAATTGGTGGCCATTTGGTGTCACTGATGTACACAATTAAAATGATTTATGGCGTTCAACCAGGTGACACATGGTGGGCTGCCTCCGACATGGGCTGGGTCGTTGGACACTCTTACATTTGCTATGCTCCACTTTGTCTGGGTGCAACGAGCGTCATGTATGAAGGAAAACCGGATCGTACTCCAGATCCAGGACAGTACTTTAGGTGAGTACTGAGTCAAATTCTTCAAAGGAATAATGATCATGTTGCTGGGCAGTTGTTATGTGGTCATAAAATCCGTAGACTCATAAATATCTTTCTATTAAAATGTCGAATGGGGTAAATGGTTTCTACAAATTTCTAAGTCAGGTACTCCCGACTGCGGTATAGTCTCATTTCAACCTCTTATCGACAGTAAAAGTGGGCGTCGATATCATATTTTTGATGAAATCTGTCAAGAAAATTTAAAATTATGATCTTAAAGCTTTATCTGAGCGATATTTCAAAAGTTCAAAATATTTTTTTCTATTTAAGGAAAGAGAGTATACAAATTTGTAAATATAAAGCGCCACCTATGTTTTATAAACTTTACTAACTTTCGATTTGACAATTGCTCCGAGCTTTGCAACTTTTTATACTCTCAGTTTCAAAAATTGAAAATTGAGTTTGTGAAATCTGCGTCTGACTGTCCGTGGCAATTTTTCCCAGTTTTGAAGCTCCCAAGTTTGGAATATATTTCATAGGCAGACAAAGTGCTAAGATCCTGACACGCCCAGAAATTTGGAAAGGATTATTAAATTTAATTATATGGTTGAGATACCTTGAAAAAACAAAAGATCGTAAGCAAGGGTATAATAGCTGATAAACTAGATTGTATAGAAATCGAAAGACATACTCGGAAACGCATCTCTCAAAGTGTTACATATAGTATGATAATAAAAAATTAAACATTTGCAAATTCTGTATAGAATCATCGATCAGCACAAGGTGTGCGCCATCTTTTCGGTGCCCACCTCGTTTCGAGTTATACGTCGAGCTGATCCGCAGATTAATTATGGACGGCAGTACTCCTTGAAAACACTGCGCACTATTTTCATAGCTGGTGAACACTGTGACAACGAAACGAAGACATGGGTGGAGAAAACCTTCAAGGTGCCCGTTTTAAATCATTGGTGGCAGACAGAATCTGGGTCGGCAGTAACGGCAACATGCTACGGCTTGCAACAGAGTCTGAGTCCGCCAATCAACTCGGCGGGCTTGCCACTGGTGGGCTACAACAGTGAGTTGAAGATGTTTTTAATCATTTGAATATTTATGTAGCATTGTAATCCTAATAGTCAAAATACTTAAGAAGGATGGCACTGAAGCGCGACGATCGGAGCTGGGTCGCATTGCTATTAAGATGCCATTGCCACCTGGTAACATGGCCACTCTCTATAGGAATGATGAGCTCTTTCGCAAACTCTACTTTCAAAAGTTTCCGGTAAGCTTTGAACAGTCAAATCCAAACATTGACTCTATATTTCTTTGTTTTTCTCTAAAGGGCTACTATGATACTATGGATGCTGGCTATAAAGATGAACTTGGCTATATCTATGTCACAGCACGTGATGACGATGTTATAAATGTTGCGGGCCATCGTTTGTCCACCTCCAGCCTTGAAGATGCGGTTCTCCGGCATCCCGATGTTGTCGATGTGGCCGTCTTTGGCGTTCCGGAGTCAACCAAGGGCCAGGTACCACTCTGTCTCTACATACCCGTCGATAACTGCAAGAAAACGGATGCCAAACTCTCCACGGAGATTATCAAACTCATTCGCGATGTGGTTGGCCCTATTGCAGCCTTTCGACTGATCACCTCGGTCAACAACTTGCCACGCACACGTTCCGGAAAAACTATGCGCAAGGCCATGGCGGACTTTGCCCGCAATGAGAGAGTCATCTTGCCGGCGACCATCGATGATCCCAATGTGTTCAGTGAGATTCGGCGAGCTTTGCAGATTCTGGGCTATGCAATGTCTGCGCCGGAGCCCGTTGTGGCCAAGCTGCTGGATTAAATGGATCCTGATTGGTTCTATGTACAATATGCTTAGCTTTAAAGATTTCATGAACAAAATAAATATTAAATCGATTTGAAATTCAGTTTGAAACACATGCCAATGTTTTCGAACTATGCCCTCGAACCATTCGAACTACTCGCAACAATATGCGCACAACTAAAACCCAATCAGTTTATTTAAATTTTGTGCAAATTTCGTGTGACATTGTTGTCTTTCATTCCCATTAATGTTGGCGTCAGCGCCTTCCGTTCTTCGTATATTGTATTATGCCCACTCATATGGTGGACACTCCACTGTTTGCCCTGATTTTTGCACTCAACATCAAAGACCGCAAATGTGTTAACTCTAACCCAATTAGTGGGCTGTTCTGACCCGCATAAGCACACATATCATGCGAATGCGAATGTGTTTCAAAATTGTACCGTGGATGGAGCTTAGAATGCTTTATTTGTATTTAAATTTCCGAGCAGCTTTTTTATTTATTTATTTATATAATGTCGACTAATAGCAGTTGGCATAAAGAAAATTTAAAATTTACAAAAATTAAAGTATTAAAATGAATTTATCATTGATAATAAGATTTAAAACTAGCTAAGAGTACTTAAACTTCAAAAAGGAAAAGAAAAATAAAAAAAAATTGATCCAACATTTATTGCGCGGATTGGAGAAACCCAGAAAAACCCAATCAGACCAAAAGGATAATAAGAATTGGAAGATCAAAAGTTAGTTAGTTGCTCATATCATATGAGACCAAAAAGATACTAAGAATTGGAAGATCAAAAGCTAGTTAGTTGCTCATAACATATGAGCCAAAGAAATATAGTAATATACACTCAAAACACAAAAAATAAACATAAAAATACCTAAAATTAGACAGATGATATGGGAGCAAAGTTCCAAGTGTGGAAATACACGTAGCATTAATCATTACTTGAAAAAGATTGTTATAGTTAGAACACAAGATACGAAAACAGTTATGTCTAGCATAGGTTTGAAGAGAAATAGGAAAAAAATTTCTAGTAGTTCTAATGGGAGCAGCGAAACATATTTGGCATAAGACATGATTCTTTTGCATTTAAAACTATCAGACCTGTTTCTAATTCCGATTCCGTTCGAATTTTGTGAAAACGAAATTGATTATTGTTGGTTTGAAGTACTTAAAACGAATGATGAAAGGTAATTGCCAAATTACACAAGGAATTCAAAAAACAAATTCTTAAACATAATTTGCTTATATTTTTCATTTTCTTTGAAAAAGAAGTAGTTAAATTATTCATTAGATTAGAGCCAAAAACCAATTATAGTATTATATTCATATGCAAAAACTATCTGTAAAACAGAAGCGATAACTTATAAGCAAATGTGTCTGTTCGGATTACAGCAAATGCCTACAAGATGACAAATAGATAGACTTCTTGCAATGAACACTCGGCTTTTTCAATAGGAACAAGTAAGAATACTCTAGTCGAGTGTGCCCGACTACGAGACTCCCTGCTCCCAACTTGCATTTCAAGCAGTTCAGCGGCAACACAAGCAAGCAGTGCACTTAACTCGTAAACTGCTTGTCAAACTGTTGTTGCTGCCATCTGATACGGGCGTAACACAAGCAAGCAGTGCACTTAACTCGTAAACTGCTTGTCAAACTGTTGTTGCTGCCAACTGAGACGGGGGTAATAGATTCTTCCTGCATGCTAAGTTTGGTGTCTCTAGCTCTTATAGGCTCTGAGATCGACGCGTTCATACAGACGGACAGACGGACAGACATACGGACATGGCTAGTTCGTCTCGGCTGTTGATCCTGATCAAGAATATATATGGTTTATATAGTCGGAAATGCCTCCTTCTGTCTGTTACACACATTTGCAGTACTTTATAACTTTACTATAAAACAGAACATTTCGATCAGAAATAAGAACAGTTATTCGTAAATCGATGGGAATTTATTCGTTTTTGCATTTCAATAACGCTTGGATTTGGGAACAGGTCTGTATACATTAAAAAAAGTGATTTACCATTGTGCTGGAAGTAAATTTAATAAGCTTAACTTACCGAAGCGTAGAAAATGTATGTAATACTTGTATACTTTCTGTTTATTCAGGGCAGTGTGAAGAATTCTGCCATCAACGGCAAATGATAAATTCAATTACTAATTCGATTTGCTTATGTAACATTGGCACTAATTTAAGCATCACATGTTTGTTATGCCTTAGCCCAAGGTTTGTTGGCCCCTTTGTTACTTCAAAATCTTATTTAAAAGACAGTAGTCAAATTTGTGCAATATTTTGCATGCCAAACACGCGCCATTTCAAATTAATTGCAACGTTTCGACTGCAAATCCCAAGCTCATAAACTGAAGATTACTTTACTTACTGACGTACATAGTAAGTTACTAGCTGCAGCAAAGGTGGTCTATACTTATTTGGTTTAAGGCAAAAAGAACGATGCTTTAAAGATGTCTATAAAGATGCATGCCACATAATATGCAATATTAATGCTGATAACTACCTATAAATGTGTGTTGGCCGGCGACTGCACATAAAAAAATGTGCTTTTATAACATAATTAAGAGCTGATAAGCTTATATAATAGATCAACATATTGAGGAACTCATTGTGTTTGTATCTTTTGTGCAAAAGTTATAAAGTTGTTCTACACAGCCACCGTGCTGTTGTCGGTGACGTATGCGTAATATTTGAGCACGCCCACCAACCGCCAAGCTACTGTATCTGCCTGTTTAAGCGCAACATGTGGTCCTTGAACATGGATGTGTATGTGTGTGTGCGATTGGCCAACCAATGGCATGCTTGCATTTTGTGTGTGTGCGTACTCAGCGGAAGTAAATAAAAGCTGATGTCCTGTCTAGGCAGACCATCATTCGAGTGCCTGCGTTCAACAAGTTCGTTTCCACTGAGCATTAAACAGTGACACAGCAGCAGGACTTTTAAAACAAGTGACATTTTTGAAAGTTTTCAAATAATTCAAAGTTTTATTTTGAAACAACAAACCCAAAATAAATACTAACAGGTTTGTTAATTTTTGAATTTTTAATATATTGAAGAGTGCTACTTAGATATTTTTATTTTGTTAAAGATTTTAACTGAAGGAAATCTTTTAATGTTATTGTGACACTCGATCTAATTTTTAAATTATTTTGAATTTTTTTGAATAAGATTTGATTGATTTGTAAAAACTTTAGAGTAACAGCTATCTATTTGTGTTTTGAATAATATGAAAAATGGTAAAATATAGTTGTGACTTTATAGGCAACTATAAGATATAGTGGTCAGATTTTAATAAAATTTTATAAACATTTAAAGATAATGTTGAAACTCAGAATTAATAAATTTGCTCGAACTATCTTGAGAAAACAAAATTTTTTGTTCCTGTGAAAGCTATGAGATACAGTCTTCTTTAAATTGCAATGTTTTGTTGAGATATCTGTAAAAACTAAAAAGTTTTTTTTAAAAAAACTCATTTTTCAACAGTTTGTTCAATTTAGTCATAAGAAAATATTAAAATTAAAATATTAAAACAGATTGGGATAGCTTATATACGTACAAAGATTATGATCAAACTTAGAGTTGATAAGTTTTGAGTAAGAAAATTATTGCACGATCGTTCCTATGACAGTTATATGCTATAGTGGCTCGATCCAGCCGGTTCCGAAATACGTATGTGCTGCCTGCGGAAGAAAAAGAAAGCATCTGTGCAAAGTTTTTAATTTTAAACTTTACTTAACATAAAAAAAGTCGGATAGACGTTTCCATCAAAAATATAATAATCTCTGGTATAAGTATACTTTTGTATTTTCTTTTGAAAAATCAAAAAACTTTATTTATATTTCTTTTAGTTTTTGAAACCAGTTTTTTGAATTCAGCTACCGATTTAGAAATTCCTAGCTTATTCTATACATAAACTACTTAAAAATTTGAAAACAAATACAGATTTTGTATTTTGTTGCCAGGTCTTAAAGACTGATTTAGTTTCCTTGAATTTCTGCCTTAAAATTCTGCATTTCTGATCTAAAATGTACACAATTTAGAAGCTTTTGCTTTACTGCTTGCAGACTGTTTCCTTTTCTTATTTGCACATTCGATGCAAATGCAAATTCCCAAAAATAACCTAGTCAATAAATCGTAAGAAAATAGTGTTGCATCGGTATCTAAGCTACGCAGATGCAAGCAAAGCACGTACAGGACATTAGTACACACATGCCAAAAGGACCTCAGAGTTGTTTAGTGTTGGCACATAGATACAATCCGATATATAGACACACGTATACATAGAGAAGTAGCTCAAACTGCAGTCATGTTTCGTTATACGTGGCATATAAGTACGCTGGGCATATGGGTCTTCAACAGTGCGGGAACAGGGGCAGGGAGTGGGAACAGAGATAGGGAACAGGGCCAGGTTGCCATTTCCGTAGTCGTTGTCTTATGCGCCTGAAGCGTAATAGAAACAAATTGTGCGACGCGTAAACACATTAACGAACATTAGAGAAGTCATCTGCTTCGTCAGGATTTTACAAAAAAAAGAATATCTTAGCAGGCAGATTGAAAATCTTGCCGTGGGCCTGCCTTTTACAACTCCTTTTAAGCATAGTGACACATTGCCTTGACAACGGCAGCGAGGTGGCAATCAGGCACGTAGCATTTATATTATCAAAGTTAATCAAAATTAGTCGAGAGTACTTGGCCTCGTTGATGCTTGGAAGCTTGCCTGGAAGCAGTATTATGTTTTATGTACTGCTACTCTTAACTTAATCTGCTTGTTTCTTGCAGAATGTCTCTTGTACAGTTCTTTGCGATTTGCTGTCTTGCCATTGTCTTCCTGGCTGTGTGCGCACACACAACTCAGGCGCCGCTTTGCGCGCCTGGCATTGTCAACGAGATGCCTCCACATATCCAGAAGGTTTGCTTGGCTCTGGAAAACTCAGATCAATTGAACACAGCACTGAAGTCCTACATCAACAATGAGGCATCGGGTAAGCATTACATTTATTATAAAATATATATTACGATTTCAACCATCTTTCAACATCTTTATAGCGCTGGTGGCCAACTCGGATGATCTGGTCAAGAACTATAATAAACGCACAGATGTTGATCACGTCTTCTTGCGTTTTGGCAAACGTCGTTAAATACTAAATCGATGATCCGACACCTCAAAACAACCTTAACTTAAACGACTCTACGACATGACCTTGGCTAATGATCTACAAAAGAATTATGTTTCTGTTCAAAATGCACAACAAAATGACGTCTTCACACTATATAATATAATGTTATTCCGAAATATAAGCGTTATATATATGTGAATTAACCAACTTGGAAGCTCTCTAGTTTGATAATAATAAAAATGAATGTGTATAATAAAACATAATATTAAAATATCTCATATTTTCCGTGACCCCCGAAAAAAAAAGTATTGTAAATGTTGATCTCTTTATTTGATTTATTTATTGTATTTGATTTTGGACCACTTTTTTTTTTTTAAAGCAGTACAAATAATATATTAATAATATAAAATTAAATACTTATTAACAGCATACATATGTATTTCCCTTGCACAAAGCACTTGCATAAATATCTAAAATAACTAACTAAAATGTTATAAAATTTATAAATGTAATATTGTAACATATTCGATTTTTTTTTTTAAATAAAGTCTTTTTTTCTTCTCAAATGAAATGCAAATAAAAAAACCTAACATCGGCGTGCTGAGGCCTTGTATAGCGGTACTGTACCCATTAAAAAAGCGTAAAAGGACGAAATAAAGTACTAGAAATGTATACTATGTACACTATATTTAATATATACATTCTTGATCAGCATCAAAAGCCGAGTCGATGTGGCCATGTCTGTTCGAAATTCGAATACACGCTTTAATCTCAGAGACTACTAGAGCTAGAGTCACCAAACTTCACACGTAGGTTCGAATACTCCGCCCAACACCCCTGCAAATCGAAAAAAGCTCCAACAAACACAATTTCATATAATACACATGTTTCTCTTATCAATGTTGATCAACTGGGTAAACAACCAAGTTATCAAAGAATCTATTTCCCTCCTCGCAGTAGGCAGAAGCAGCAGTTTTGCAAGCACTGCTTGCTAGCTTGGCCGCTAAACTGCTTGAAGTACAAGTAATGCACTGCTTGTTGAATGAAAACTTGTATGTGTTAATGAATACAAATGTGTTATAGTGATTTTCAGAGCACTCTCGACTAGAGCAGTCTTACTTGTTTTTATTCAAATATTGAACATGTCCGTCTGTCTGTCCGTCCGTATGAACGCAATTTCTTCCACAGTTTTTAGGCTAAAGCAACAAAATTTGGCATAGATATCGGTAAACCTACATTCACCATAGTCAGACAGTGTTAAGAACAACAGACAAACTGACTCAACTCATCTCATTTTGGGACGGATTTTAAATATTTAAAGTGTGCATAACTTTTGAAGGAGTTGTCAAATTGGGATAAATTTTGAAATTTGTTGGACGTAAACTTCAGCTACCGTTTGGGTTAGCTCCTACAGTTCTTCCCCAACCAGTTAGGACAAGCAGTAAAATATATATAAGTAGATAAGTACAAAACAATTTGTTTGACTTTATAGTTTAATTCGCAGAAAATTATAATAAATTTAAAAAATACATTTAGTTTCAACTTGACATTATAGTCCAGATAATTAATATTCACAATTGAAAGATTTTTAAATTCAAATCAATGGTTATGAAAAATTGTTTAAAATTAGTCCAAATCCAAAATTTTGTACAAATTTGTGTCGTCTTGGGTTTAACAATATTCGACGCAATTGTTGCCCGGAAAGTTTTTAAAATGCTTAAACATTTTTAATAGTTATTTGTTATATTTTATCACGATAGCATTGTTAGCTAGTTCCGTTAAACGGAAACCCTTTTATCGCTCCAATGGATTTTGATATCAGTTATATAATTCTTTTGCTTGCTGTAATAGAAATGTATTTAAAATATTGTCATTTAAGGAATATCATAGTTTATAAATTCATGTTCTTTTGCATTTTATGCAATGTCTTTTATTAAAGAAATTATTTAAATAAATCAAAATTAAACAAATAATAGAGTAAAAAGTAAATAAGCATTCCACTCCACTTGGTGGATTAAATGTTCTTTCAAAAATTCTCTATTTATAAAATGCAAAAATATAAAAAAATATTAACAAACGATTTCGCTTTAGATTCTCTTGCTTGAATTGTTATCATTTTAGTATTTGTACTTTGGTTTCATTGAAGGCCACTTTCTTTACTGATATATATACTTTGATTTTGAAAGTCAGTAAATTCAAGATGCATTATTGCATGGATTGCATAAACAAGACCAATAAATTAAGTTATAGGTATTCGATTTTTTATGTTTTTTTTTGTTTTTTTTTTGTGAAAAATATTTCAGTAGCTTCATAAAAATAGTTTTTATATCAAAAAAATAAAATCTTTAATTTGTGTCTTCTTTGTAAATATATATTCATAATCTGTTTTCAATTGAAGATACTTTCAGGTTTGACCTTTTATTTTTTATATTGCATGTATCTCAGTATATTTGTATATTATTTTTATGCATTATTTAAAAAAATAAGAAATTGTATATATGCCTTATTTATGTAAGTATTTTTGGAAATTGCGTTTTGCTTTGATCAGTCTTTTCTAATTCTATATATCACTTTTCTTTTCTTTTAATAAACTGTAAACTTTTTTAATTATTCTTTGTACTTTATAAAATATAACAAATAAAATTTGTTTTCACATAAACAAAAGTGTAAATAACATAAAAGTGCAACAATTAAAACAAAGTTTATCGTATAATATCATTGATTTTTTTTTTTTGTGTTGTGTTTTGTTTCGATATTATCACCTTTTCATAATCCTTTCAGTTGATTTCCTTCACACTTTAACGTTCAAAAAACGTTTTTCATTTTGTTAATTTAGTTTTCTCATTCCTGTAAAAATAAAACTAAATACTACATAAATTTGTATAGAAATGCGGCAAGAGGCCGCATTTTTTTTTAAGTAGAACTCAACAGTTCAGTTTGTCTTATAGATAGGTTTGTATGCTATTAGCCCTGAAGGTTTCCCCAAAAAAACAGGCATAAGTTGTTTTTTTTTTCGTAAAGTCGGACAAAAATTCAATGTTGGTTTTACCTCGTTTTGATCTAATTCAGTTAATAATTATAAGAGTATTTAAAGCTTTTTTACTTTTTGCTTAAAGTTTATGGTTTGACTGTTGAGTTCATATATATTTTAAAGTTTTTTAAGTTTTTTGTTGTTGTTGTTGGTTTTAGCCATTTAACGGCTTACAACTTAACTTACCAAATATGAATAAATATATTTTTCAATATTTTTGTTTCTATATAAATGTTTTTGAATCTTTCAATTTAGCTTCGTTTGGCACTTTTTGGTAATTATTTTGCACTCGTTTTCTTAATTTTGTAATATTCTTGAATTATCAGTTTAAATATCAAAATTGGTCTCGCGATCTTTTATATCTATTTAAACATTTGTTTCGATGAACATTTTAAATCTTTTCGTATGTGATTGGTTCTTGTTGTTCTTCGGGTGCATTTAGATTTGTTTATCTTTTGCACATTTCTTATTTATTTTTTGTTTGTTTTGTAAATTGCACATTATACTTTAAGCTGTGGCTTCATTTTGATTGTGGCCTGAATTGGTCTTGATTTGTTATAGAATGTAGTTTGAACCGTTGCTTCGAAAAAAAAACAGTTTAGTCTTTTATCAGTTAGTGTTATTGCACTTAATTTGAATTGCTTAATTAATTGGTTTTGTACTCTAGGTTTCTTGTTTATTAAACAAAACATTTGAAATAATAATATTTACTTTTAAATAAGTTTAATGCATTTCACACCTTTTTAAACATTATTTTATTGACTTTGATAAATTTTATGATTTTTGTTTTGTTTTGCTAATAAATTTTAGTGTATTCCTTTTTTGTTTTTTTTTTTTTGTTTTTTACTCAGCTTAGTTAATAAGAGTTACATTTATACGATTTTGTTGCTTAAGTTGCTGCTATTATTAGGAAAAGAAATTATAATTGTTTCTTGTTCACGTCAAGAGATTAAATAATCGAATAAAAGAAAAATGGTTGGTAAATCATAGTTAATTTTTCAGTTAATCATAAAAAAATAGAGTTAAACAAAAGTTTCATTTGTTGAGAGATGATTTGCATATTTGCGGTTTGCTTATCCACTAAAATTTATACATTGCAATTTTTGTATACAATATGACATGGTTCACAATATTGATTTAGTTTCGGCTCACATTCATCAAATAGATAAATTAAAGAAATTTTGTAAAATTTAAAGAAATATACATTATCCGATCTTTAGGCGTGAGCACTCAAAGCAATTAAAAAAATCTTCATTTGATCACTAACAAAACATATAATAACAGGCAATACAATCTTCTTGCCAGTCACATGATCGGGGCATTGCTAAAGCAAAGACAAATAAACAGATAGGTGTGTGCTTCGGATAGTCAGTTGAGCGAAGTAAGGATGAAGGTGAAAGAAAAGACATACACGGTTCAATCTAAACGCTATGAAAAGAGAACTTTATGCTTATAAACTAATTGTGTGTTTTGAGTGTATGTGGGGGTATGTGTGTTTGTCTACGTGTGTGTATTATATATAGCAAGCAAAGTTCTGCATTAAACATTATTTTTTCTTTTTTGTTTTTTTCTTTTTCTGATGCTCGTCCCTTGTTTTGGTATTTGGCACACGTGTTGCAGCACGCGCAGCGTTCTTCACTAATGTGTGTTCGCCATTTAAGGGAAGCGGGAGGCTGTAGTCTAGTAATAGGCAGCGGCATTTGAATAGTTCTGCGAATACGCCTGCGAATCTGAAGAGGGGGATGTCAAAATTGCATGATGCATGTGCGCTAATAAAAAACGTGACACGCCAAAGTCAATCACTTACCATAACCAGCATAGGCGCGCTCATCGTAAGCAGCACTCTGCTGACTGTAATCCGTTTGACCAGCTGCATTATAATCAACCGCAGTGGAGCCGTACTGCTGGCTATAGTCTTGGCCATACGACTGATAGCGTGTATCCTGTTGGGCTGCGTATCCCGTCGAGCTTTAATAAACATTTAACATGGCATTAAAATGTTTAACAATTAATCGCAAGCAATAACCCACTTGTAACCCTGATATTGGCTTTGATCGTATTCGGTGCCATGATGCGACGTATAGCTGCTGCTGGCCGGCGTTGTTGCCGGTGTTGTGTGTGCTGCATAGCCGCTGCTCTGGCCATAGCCGTTGTAGCCTTGCTGAGAGGTGGCTGGTGCACTGTAGCCACTCTGTGAGTATGGATCGACCTGCTGCGTCTGGTCATGCGTCTGATAGCCACCATGATGGCTGTGTTGGCAGTGAACGTTGGCATTAATATTAATATTATATCAAGTTTAATTGCTTTCATTTACACAATGCTATACAAGGTTTGTGATAGAGTGGCAACTATAATTTTAAGATGTAGTATGGTCAAGAAAGATATTTTATCGTATATATACCCTTGCATAAAAGCTATTTATATTAAAACATAATAATCTGGCGTTCTCCCATTTTCGAATTCACAAAATTTGTTTGTGAGTTGAAAACTTTAGGTAATAAGTCGTGTATAAAAATATGAAAAGTGTCTCTTTAATTATTTGAAATAAATTCTGAAAGGTTTTATAATAAGTAATTCAAATTAGTTTGAATTTGCGGATTCGGAAATGGGAGCATGCCTGAAGAGCAAAAATTAAAAGATTTTAAAATAAGCAGGACAGGCAGACGGTATTGAATTTTCTTAACATTCTCATCGCTACTCAAACTCAGTTTCAAAGCTCTGCCTAGAAATCATTACGCGTTCAGCGCCTTAATTCCTATCTTTTAAAAGATAAATTTTTTTGATTGAACTTTAGAGAGAACAAAATACTAAGCAAAGTTTCGGATAAAACAATTCAAATTTGGCTGTAGTTCCCGGTTCGATTGGCTTATAGTGAAAAATGTCAAGAAAACTTTTCATATAATCAAAATATTTGGATTTTTAGATTTGGATTATTAATAAATCATGTACTAAATTAACATTAAAACTTTTTAAAGTAAAATAAATTATAAATAAAATGTTTTTTTTTTTATATAATCTGGAAATTATAGTTGCCACTCTGTGATTAAAGATATTGATCTTACCTTGGTGCTGGAGCATGATGACTTGCCGCAGAGCCATATGATGATTGTGGCATATGCTGGGATGAAGTATGATACTTTGGTGTCATGGGTCGCTGGCCATAGGGTCCACCCTCGTAACGTCCACGCTTGGGTCCAGGTCCGCCAGGTGCGCCACGTTTGAGAGCTGGTACCGGTGCAATTTGTGTATTGACATTATGTGCCTGTTGACTGTGATGTTGCATGGGTGGCCGACTCATACCTTGATTGTAGCCACCGCCACGTCCGCGCATCGAGCCCCGTCGTGGCATGCCGCCATGATCACCACCTGGTCCGCCCATAGAGCTGCCGTGATGTGAATGCGGGTACATGCCACTGCCGCCGCTGCCGTTCATGTGTGGATTGTAGCCGCCGCCGCCACGCCCTCGCCCGCCAAATGGTCCGCCACGTCCCCGACCACGGCTTATGTATGGCGGCGGTCCACCGCCGTTATTATTGCTGCTGCTTGGCGCACTGCTGCTCACATGGGAGTTACTTGATGCAGTTGTTGTGCCGGCTGCTGCACTTGCTGATGCATCGGTGCTATCATCGCCGGCTGCATCGCCACTCTGTTGATCTCCAGTTGCTGACGTAGCCGTGGGCACGGGCGAGACCGTCTTGTTGTTATCGGCGCCCGTATGTTGTTTTGGCGCTGCATCGAATAAATGCACATTGGTATATGTATATGCTATGTTTATAGTTACTTACGCTGTTGATACATGGGCGGACGTCCGCCACGCATGCCCATGGGAGCACCACGCGGTTGAAAGCCGCCGCTTCCACCTCGACCCTGGTAACCCAATCCACCGCGAGGACGCATGCCGCGCGGCGGTCCCTGCATCATCCCTTGCATCGGCGGCCCACCGCCACCCATGCCCCCACGCATGCCACCCATAAAATGGCCGCGACCCATGCCCCTTCCACGACCGCGTTCAAAGCCGCCACGCATTGGTGGACCACCGCCACGACCTCTGTAGCCACCGCCACGTGGGCCTCCTATCGATGGGGATGCTACTTGTGCAGCTCCTTCCATGTTTTAGCTAAAGATTTGTATATATATGCTCGTCTTCTTTATTTTTCAGAACCCTTAACACTGAGATACACACACACGCATACGCACACGCACACACAGCTACTCGGACGCGCACACACGTTTGCCGACTTGGGTTTTTAATTCGTTATTAGACCATGCAATGCAGCTACGCTTTTAATATATCATATGCCGCTATTTTACCAATACTTAAACACTTTTAATTGTATTATAACTCTTTTTGCAGTTACCTAAACAAAAAACGCGTCCGAGTTCGAGTGAAAAAATATGGCGGCGACTATTGATTTTTGTGTGTGTGTAGTGCTAGATTCTATCGATAGAGTTGCTAGGGATATTTTCTTATCGATAAATGCTGCAGGGCTGTAGTGCTGCAAAACGCTGAAAAGCTAGAGTTGAGCAGTATAGTTCCTTTTGTGGATATGACACAGTAGTTCCTTTCCCGAAAATATGCGTTATCACAACTAATCGTTCATTTCTTTGCGTATAAAATAACTAATAGTTTCCTTTAGTTTCTTCATTGGATAAAATATCTTATGTGATTTAGTTACTTATTTCAAAACACACAACGAAAACATAATTCTGGGACTATCTTCTAAATTATAGAGTTGGGCGTTCTATTTACTTTAACAGATATTGTTAATTTAGTTCCTTTTTGGAGCTAACGTGCCTTGAGTTGCTTCGCGGATAATAAAACTTATGCTTTTTAGTTTCTTTCCGAATGCGGGAACTATTGGTTTTGAGTTCCGTTAGTTCGGACAATCATATGAGCTTGCGTATTAGAGCCATATTTAAAATTGAACTTTGAAACTTTTGACGACTTTAAACTTAAATTAAAATTAAAAATTTCAGTATACGCAATACAGGAGCTATTCGAACAATATATAGTCGAAAATTAAAAAACTGAAACTGCTGAGCCAAAAACGGAAAAGAAAATGAACTTAGTCTAAACAAACTAAATGAACCATAATCCAAGACTTAGTTTATTTCAAAGATCCGCTTATTGGAACTAGTTCAGATCTAATCGAAGCAACTTTAAGTGACACAAACAAATAGATTTTCCACGTATTCAACAGATCTAATTAAATTCTTGTCTTTTGTTGTGTGTATTTTGTATTTGTAATTTGCAATGTCGTCATGGATAACGGGACTGGCAGATAAGGCAGAGAATATATTAAACAAAATTGATCAAAACGCGGCAACAGCGCTGCTGCAGACAGAAGCTGCGTCAGCGCCAGCTCCTGTGTTAGATGTTATGAAAAAGAGCTTAAGCAGCAGCAGCCAGTCTTTGAAAAGCACTCTCTCTCCGGCAAAGCGTGCTTTCTCCAGCAGCAACAGTAGCACAGCCATGTCCTTGTCCATGGCTGGAAATAGCGCTAGCAGCGTTAAGAGTGAGGATACCACAGAGCAGCGCCACAAGCTGCCAACTTCGGCAAGTTTCTCAGTGAGTCTAGACAACGGAACCGGGAACGGGAACAGCATGGATACACACGAATTGGCGGCTTTTAAAATTGCGCTCAACGAAATCACGGGCGAGCGCGATGATCTGCGAATGCGTCTGGAGGAACTCAATCGTGACAGCGAGAACCTTGCTCTAAAGCAGCACTCACAGCAGCTGGAACAGTTAACACAAAGCTTGTCTGAGGAGCGGGACAACGCCGTGCATGAGCTGAATGAGGCGCAGACGGCACACATGGCGTACGTGCACTCAATCTCGGAGCTTGAAACGAATCTCGCCAAGCTGCAGCAGGACTACATGAGCACAGCGCACAAATTACAAATGCAAACCAAGGAGACGGAGCAACAGCGCCTAGAGTTGCAAGAGTATCGCGCCAAAGCACAACGTGCGCTCCAAGCAAAAGATGCGCTCATTGCTGAGCTCAAAGCAAATCCCATTCTAGAAGGCGATGGACATGATCTTACCGCCAAAGATAGTGAAACGCGCTTCCTGCAAATCGAATTCGATGCCTTGAAACAGGAGCTGCAGCACAGCAACGAAGAGCAGCAAACCTTACGCCTTCAGCTGGACGACTACATGGCACAGGAGCGACAGCATGAGCTGGAGCTCGGCAACATTCGCCAGCGTGAGCAAACGCTGGCCAAAGAGTTGCGTACCGCACGTGAGCACAACGTTGTCATTGAGTCTGAACAGCGTGTGCTTACGCAGGAGCTGTCCTCGGTGCGTCAACAGATGAGCAACCAAATGGCTGCCGCTGCCACACGTCTGCAGCAGAAGGAGCAACAATTGCAACAGCAACGCCAACATCAGAGCGACTCCAGCGACACAAGTGCGAAGCATGTCTACGAGAATCGTCTTAAAGCTCTCACACAATCCCTCGTCGAGCGTCAGGGTTTATTGGAACGCGTCACAGCGGAGCGTAACGCCTTGCGTCTGCAGCATGAAAATATCCAAGCGCAGCTACAACACAGCATGCATACGGTGGAGATGGGGCATCAACGTAGCAGCACCAGTTCCCGCAACACCATCATCTCCAACAGCACTGATGATGGTAAGTTAAGCATTAGCCGTGTTAATTATAGAATGGAGGCTCATTTCTGGATTCCACTGGGTGAAATGCCATCATGCCACAAGTTTCAATTTTATTTTTAAGACTGGATTTAGACGATGACGTTTCTCGTGACGTTTCTTCGTTAAGTTCTTTGTTGAGACAAGGAGTAGAGGTGTTGTCTGCATCGCGTCAACTCTTTCCTACAAGCGAAAACTTAACGAAAGAATGCCATGATGGTAAATCATCGCCTAAATCCACTCATACATCGTATTTAGACGATGTCGTTTATCTCGTGACGTTTCTTTGATAAGTTGGGAAAAGGTGTAGAGCGATTGCCTGCTCCTCTTCAACTCTTTCCTACAAGCGAGAACTTAACGAAAGAATGCCATGACTTTAAATCGTCGCCTAAATCCAGTCATAGATTGAATTTAGACGATGTCGTTTATCTCGTGACGTTTCTTCGATAAGTTGGGAAAAGGTGTAGAGCTCCGCTTCAACTCTTTCCAACAAGCGAGAACTTAACGAAAAACGTCATGAGACAAAGGTAATCGTCGAAATGCGCACTTATAGTTACTGTTCTCTTAATTTTCATATGAGTACCATAATAACATAATGAGACCCAATGGAATCTGCTTATAGCCCATATAACTTGCTACCGATTTCAACCAAATATACATTTATTTCTTACAGCCAAAGCTCAGTTTCCGCTGCTCATGCATCCAAGCCCGTTTGACAATCGGGTCGCACGTCGTTTTAAGCGCGCTCTACGCCAAGCAGACTCTTTGGGAATACGTGTGGGATCCTTTTTACGTCGTTATCCAATGATGCGCTTTTGTATGATTCTCTATGTGGCGCTGCTGCATCTGTGGGTAATGTTTGTGCTGCTCTCCACAACACCCAATTGAATAGACAAACACAACATTATTATTATTTGAGCAATTTGTCTATTTGCAAAGATTGTGTATTGTTAAGTATTGTATTTAACTTTAGTTGATTGTTATATATTTTATGTTGCCAAAATTTATTACACCTAAGTATTGTGTATAATAATATTATTAAGTGCTGTGTATATTACTTTACAGCGAATATAATAAAATTTATGTTTAATCCTGCAAATTGTGATTTTAATAAACATCACTATGTACAAGCCACGATGACTAAAATTGTAAGTAGCTAAACTCTAAACATTAAGCAAACAAATAACAACACCAAAAAATTCATGCTACATACATCGAGTTCATCGAGTCACAGTTCGAATATTGCATATTGGTTTTAACTATTGAATTAGTCGATACAGTTGCAAGTACCAGTTGATACAATGTGTATTACTATTTAAGTACGACTTAACATGCAGTCATATATAATTGGATGTGCCCTGCACATTGTCATGATAACTGAGGACAGGCGTCCTGGTCCTGGAAGCCGAAGAGAGTTGGCATCGAGCGAGAGAGCACAGGGAAGAGAGGCTGTTGCATTTAGTAATAGAGACTTTTGGGACGATTCGCGTAAAATAAACGCTATATGCCCCTCAAACGTTTATATCAGTCATCGGCATAGTAGCTGACATTGACCGCATCGCCACCGATGCTGATTAGGCATTGACCCTGAAAAGGAAACAGAAAAGAGGTTTAGAGTTTATCGGTTGATAAAATAACATAAATTAAAATAAGAAAGCTTTCCCAAGATATATATATATATATATATATATATATATATATATGTATAATATGAGCATGCCTTAATCATTATATACATTTGTACTTTTTCTGTATTACCTGATTTTTGTGCTGGTTATCGAACAATATCAGTTCGGTCAAATAAAAGGAGACCATCGCATTGCCACCCAGTGAAGCAATATGCGCACGTACAACGGCAAGCAGCTCGGTGATGAAGCCATGAACAAATCCGCTGATGCCACCATTTTCGCGTATGGATGTGCTCTCCCGAATGAAGAAGAAGTTTAGGTTGCCCAAATACTTTTCAATGCGTCCACCAGGTATAAAACTGAGCGGTGTCAAATCAACGCCATAGCGATCACGCAGCGAACACTGTTTCAAAATAATAAAAAAGAGTTTAAATAAATACATCATTAAACTCGTTTTAAAACTTACGTATCGAGTACGTGTTACTGGAACAACGCCAAGTGACTTGGCTGTGGGTATTACTGTCGTTAAATTACTTAGACGCGATGGTGAAGTCTTTCGCATTTTGAAAGAGCTCATGCCAAACGGAGGTATTGCAGTGCTGGTTGGCGTTGGTGTGTCGACCATATGATCCTCGTCCAGCGGAAATATGTAATCCTCCTCCTGCAGCATGCGCTTGCCATTTAACTCTGGCTGTGATTGGGCTGCATGGACAGTGGGCCCTTGCTGCGTTGTCGAATCATTAAAGCCATTTTGCTGCACTGCTGGCGCTCCTCGGCGACGATATTTCATTTTGTTGGCATCGCTCAGACCCATGGCCATGCCAGTGACGAGCAATTGGATTTGATCCTGCATGAGCATAAAGCAAATATAAATACAAAAGTCCTTAGTAGTCATCTAATTGCCTACCGTTTCGGGCAAATCCAGTCTGAAGCGCAGATCGCATATTGCACAAGGAATCATTGTGCGCAGCTTAAAGTAAATGGTCTGTAAAAGTCTGTGAAATAAAGTAGATAGTTGTTAATAATAGTGCTCTTTTGCTGAATCTTTGTTGTTTCATTAAGGTTCAAGATAGCATTGTCGGCGATTGATCAGACGAAGGTGAACTTAAACTCACCGCTGGAAGTGTTTAGGGAATCCGTTAACACTTTGTCCCACATCGAGGCGAGCACGCCAAACTTGCGTAAACATTTGAAGACTTTTAACCGCATCCAGCTCCAGCATACCAGGCACCTGCTGCGTGTTAACCACGTGAAAGCCTTCTGGTGGATATGGCTCCATGAGCAACGATATGATTTCCAAATCTTCAATATCATCCACCTCCAAAACGCACAGCTCTTTGTTGCCGCAATTCAAATCGATTTCATTCATTTCCTCATCGTCGGAGTCATCGGTGTCCGAATGTTTGTCGCCCGCAGCACCAGTAGACGCTGCCAAATCGGGATCCATGCTTTTAAGCTGATAAATTTCCTGATTGCGCTCAAAGGTCTCCTGCAGTTTTTTCTGTAGTTCGTTGAGCTTTTGCTTGTCTGTCCACGAGTTGCCGGCCACAATTTTGGGCACTTGCGGCACGGGCAGGGCGGTTAGAAAGAGTGCTGTGCCCGTGGCAATTAATGCTATCATGCGCTCGCCAATAGCTACCTGCGTACGTAGACCAAAGATGGCGTTCATGCCCTTGGCTTTCAGCTTATTAATTAACACGCGATGCAGTTCGTACTCGAGAAAAGGTAGACCATCGGAAATCTCTTTGGCATTGAGCTCGGCACGCAAATCCCTTTTAGCGCGAACGACCTGCGCCTGCATAAAGCAGCCGCGTCCAGTGACCTGCATATATTCCGGCACCTCCAAGGTCGCCAGCAGCACATCCGGCACCCGACCCTTACGACAGATAGCGCATTTCTTCATCTTTACATTAAATGGCATCGAATTGAGGTTGTATGGGACGTGACAGATGGAACAGGCATTGCGTGGAGCATTTGGAGCTGGCAAACCGTAGCGTTTGTTCGCCGAACCGTTGCCTGTGCCCAACGAACCGCTATCCTTGCTGGAGGTAGCAGCCTCGCCAACGCTGCCATTTGCCTCACGCTCCTCCAGCGAGTTGGACATGGCGGCAGCATTGTTGCTTGCCTTGGACATGGCATAGATGTCGGTTTGTGAGACGGATCGATTGAATACCATGTTGATGACTGCTGCCGTGCCCGTGGCAGACAAAACGCACACTTCCTCACTGTGAAAAAGAAATTTGATTAGCCATTTGTCTTATTTTTTTTCTGTAAATGATTTGCTTACGAAATGGTTGTACACTCCGTGTAGCCCAGCACAACATTACAGCCCAAGGATCGTGCATGGGAACGAATTTCCATGCGCAGCTCTGTCCACCAGCTGTCACGCACTTCAGGCTCATCCGGATTAGGTACACGTTCCAACAGTTTAACTGAACGCGCCGCTACAGTAGCGCCCAGATGCAGTATAAATCCCGTTGGATACTTGGTCATAGTCAAGAATGGGTATTCCAGCATGTCTAGACTGTCAGTTCCCTGTTTGCCCACTGTGGGCGTGGTAAGACGCATCATAGCCGTGGCAGCCACAAGACGTTCGCTGGCCACGCATATGGAGTTGCCTGTGAATGGAAAACGCAGATTGTTCAACTTTTTGTATTTAAGAAGTCTTTAACGTTGCGTCTACATATTAACAACGTTCATTTGAAAGCTTGGATAGGCGGGCACACAGATATAATAGATAAGTGTGGTCGCAAAAGAAGTAAGACTTTTATGATGTATGTAAGTATGATTGAAAAAAGTTTAAATGAACATCATAAGTTCCTTGAAAATATTTTTAAATATGGGTAAGATTAACATAAATTGATAAGTGAAAAGATATTTAAGAAGATTCTGGTATAAGGATTAATTTGCTTCCAAGATTGGAGTCACTTTTAAAATGCCACGTGAGCCTCGTACTTTCCAAACTCATGCAAGTTTACGAGATTTACAAGGCTAAGTAGGTTTAATTGACATTTGATGAATATCCTAATGAATATTCAAAGAAGATCGAATGTAAGTTAAAACATTTTTTATATTATGGAAATTTGTTTAATTTTAAAAGACTGATTTAAAAAATGTTTATACATATAGTAGAAACTTTCGTAGTGCAGATGAACTGTGATTTGATTTCCTATTTTCAGCATGATGTTATAGAAACTGTGTGTAATCATAGGAAAATATCAAATTAACAAGTTAGAAACACCTTATTGATGAGTTAATATGTTGGATAGTTAGCAAAGCTATAAGATAATTAGGATAAACAATATTGCAAACACAAGAAAACGGGCTTAAATTATATAAAAACACAAATGCTAAAATATTTTGTATAATAAAGATTAAAAGTTAGTTAGCCAGAAAGGAAATAATAATCAAAACAATTGAGTATAGTTTCCTTTCTGTTTATTATAGATTACTTATACCTATATAGAGAAAGTAAACTTGGATGAAGATCATTGGATGATAATATCATCATGATATTGAATACTTTACAGAGAGGTAGAACGTTTGACAACATTTAAAAGAGCGCAAGGATATAGGCTGCAATCATTCAACCACCCACATTCACACACAGACAGAGACACACACACACACACATAGAAAGGGAGAGTCTGACACACAAATACAAGTACATCGAGAACTGACATCGAGAGTAAGACAGAGTAAGGAGCAGATACTACTTACGCTTACGATGCAACGTGTAGGCTATGCCTGATGATGCAGTGGTGCAGCGGTGGACGCAAAGAGAGAACGTTATAAGAGTTTGTGAGACACGAGAGACACACACAGGCAAACACTAACTCACAAACTCACAAAGACAAAGCAGCAGCTGAAGATCACTTAGCTTAAGTATGAATATCCTTACTTAGTCTATGTTTACATCCTTATTATGACCTAGAACCAAAGCGGACAACTACATACCTTTTGGCGTTACACTCAGATCCGAGTCGGATGAGCGACGACAGATCTCGCCCAGCTCCTTGGTGGGCACCATTGTGGTTGCCGTCGATGTGGTAGATGTGGATGCACTGTCCGCATTAGCGCCTGCCGAAATGCCGCTCTTTGAAGGACTGGGCGTTAGCTTCAAGCGATTGCTGCCAACCGGTGAAGTGAATTTCTTAGCATTCGCATTGCACTCAATGTTTGCAATGGTTGTGGGTATCAGCACGGTTTGTGCCGGCGATGATGGTTGCTGAAGATCGCTGGTGGACCTAGTTGAGCATTGTGGTCGTTGTTGTTGTTGTTGGTTTTGTATGGCAAATGGCGAAACAGAATAGCATGGAGCAAGCAATGATGATTCATTATTGTTGTTACTATGGTTAGTACTATTAGAAATATTTACAACATGGTCTAATTTGAATATAGGAGGATCATAATAATCAAATGGACGCGGCTGTGTTGGCGACAACTGTGAACTAATATCGGATTCTGTTGGCGTGGGGGTCGATGGGCAAATGCACAGCACAGGCACATCTAGCAGCAACGTGTTCGGGTGTTCTTTTGATGGTGGTGCTGGTGCACAGCTATCGATATCTATTAATGGTGCAGCAGCTAGACAACTAACGCTTGCGAAATGACTTTGCGATGCACTGCGTCGCAGACTGGACTCATAGCTGGGCAAGTGATTCAGCTGCAGCATGGATGCGGATGCATGCAGATTTGGATTGAGCCAATCATCGGTGCTGCATGTGGGCAGCTCCGGATGTGAGCTATAATATGATTTGCGTTCCATTGACGGATCAAACAGCAATGAACGCTTCGCCAATGGTTGACTTGGCTCTTTTGGTGTCAAGTGCATCATTTGCTGCAGGCGACGCGAGAAACTTTTGAGATCCTCCAGCAGCGTGTGCCGCTTGGGTGTTAAATCTTGGCTGTTTTCACAGCTGCGCGTTTCGCCAGGCTTAATCCAGTTGTCCTGTAAGTTGTCATCATCATTGTCATATTGATTGTCCTGCTGCTGATCGTCACTGTCACTTTCTGTGGACTCTGCAGCTGCTGCACTGTCCAAGCCTGTGGCAAGCGTTTCAATTATTGATAACGACTCTGTCTCCGATGAGTCCGTGGAGTATGTGCACTTACGCTGAAACGCACCAATCTCCAAATCCGGTGCCGAACGTGTATTCTCCTGATATTCCGGCACTGCCAGCTGGCACATCGAAGGCCCTGCACCCGTATTATCACTTATGGAACGCACTATTGCCTGCGACGCACGCTTGCCCACCGAGTAGCGTGATTTGCGGCGACGTTTGCCGCTTACTCCGGCTGCTCCAAAGAGACTGCTCATTGATTGTGTCGCATTTTCGGGTATCTTGGGCTCAATTCGACGAAGCAGCGTTGCATATTTCTCACTGAAGACATTTCGGGAGGACAATGTCAAGCGGCGCATGCGATGTGTTAGTTTCTTTTCGCGCGTTCGTTCGCCACGTTCATCCTCCTGCTTCAAGAGATTCTGCATAACATCCGCATCCTCTGTATCACTGCTGCCGCTTTCCAAGTAGAACAACGTTGCTGCCGCTGCTGCTGCTGCTGCCGCTGATCTGGCACTGACACTTGGCTGCTTATATATATTGAGTTTATACTGTGGTGAGCGACCGGACAGCGGCAAGCTGACGCTGCTGCCGCCGGTGCAGTTAAGGAAATCTAAATACTTTTGGGCTCTATGCGTGGTACGGACGATCATTGATTGATATATTGGTGGGGTGAGTGGTGGCGTTTTATGTGTTATAAATACGACACGAAAACGACAGCGATTGAAGGCGTGCAATACAATAACGTAAGTACGACAAGGATCATAGTACAAGTTTTTATACAGGGATGAGCGTTAAACGAACGTTGCGTTTTGAATTTGAATTTTGAATTTGTGAACGGCGGGTTGAAGGAAAACATTCAAGAGAAAAGATTATTACGCTTTAGAACATGTTTATAACTTGAGCCACGCGAACCTACAAGCAGACCTACAAAGGGAGCAAACTTAAATACTCTTAGTGTATGTGTTATCATGGACATGTCTTATGATTCCTACATATATATTTCTATGGTCTTGATAAAACTTGGCACAGATGCTTCATTTTGCTGCAAGCAAATCGACCGGATCGGACCTCTATAACATACAGCTGCCAAAGAAACGATCGGTCGAAAATTTTTGGTTTCAAGATCGATTTAACTTAACAATTCTGCGTTTTAGCGTTATCTATTCATGTTTATATCTATCACTATAGCTTATAACTGCCCTAAGAACAATCGTTTGGAATATGAGTTGCACGAATATCTTTTTTGTTTTCTAAGTTTTACCTCATAAGGGCAATATATCAAAGTTGTGTTATAGTCATAATATTGAATATACTCTAAAAGACTCAACGTTTTCTTAGTATGAGACTAAGGATCAAACTCTTTTGTGAAAATTGGCTTAACCGATATCTACAAAACATTTGAGACACAGACTGCCAACAAATAATTATTATTCGCTTTACTTGAACTATATATTACCCATATAGCGTGTTCGCCCTATCCTTGAGACATATCCATGATTCAGTAAATTTTCAAACATACTCACTCTTCGATTAAAGCTACATCTGCGCTGCTTGGCTGACTACTGGAAGTGTCTTTGATTAATGTTACAGCTGTGCCAACGCCTCGTGCAACAACGCCTACATCACCCTCCAGATCAAAACATTGCGTATAGCCGATGACCGCATTGGCGCCCATATTAATGGCCTTGAGGCCCATCTTGCGCTGCACCTGACCAGACAGCTTGAGGAAGACAACCTGACGCGCCTCGTTGGAAGCGCGTGGTGTGCGTATTTTATCAATCCATTGATACTCTGGATCATCATTGACCACCAGCTCTTCGACAAAGCCATGTATGACTTGCGCGCGGTAGCCAAAAGGCACACATTGCGCTAAAATAAAATATCAAGAACATTAGCATGTTTAGTTAACATATGAAAAGGCAACTCACAGTGGAAGAAGGGAATTCCACAGGAGCTCTGTCGGAACTTGTTGACATCGGAAAATAGATCCACCTTTACAATCACATTTATTTCGCCGCGTATGCCATGCATAGTATCAAACACGGGTATCCAGCCAGAGAGCACGGTTCCCTTACCGTGGGCTGTCTGACTAGTGCTATCCAGGCACAGTGGATTTAAGCTAATGTTAACCTTGCCAATTGCATCGTTTGCCGAGTACGTGTCATAGTCCATGAGCCGTATTTGTAGTGGCTCGTCCTGCAACTCAGCGTCATCAACCTCAAAGCGAAACCTGCGGAAAACAATGTTTACAACATGATAATAACTAAGAAGTGATTTATGATTGCACATACCAATCGGTGTTCCACGTCGGATTTAAACTTTTCCTAAACACTTCCGTTTTGTGCTCTTTGTTGGCCAGCTTAATTTCCACAAAGGCGTCCGTTGTCTCGCTGCTCTTGTCCATAACTGGCAGATTGCGAGCTGCCTTTATTTTGACGCCCACCTTACCTGGCATTTTGTCGCTTCCTGGCACAACACACAACACAAATCCTTCAAGACTGCTCTGCTCCGGACAACCAACACACTATGCGTGCTATTCCAGTTTCACCTAATTGGCCTTCGCACGTTATTTTTTATTATTTTAAGTAATGTTTTTCATTGTTTTTAGTGATGTAAGCAAACAATCGAGATACTCATGTATCGATATCGCAGCCGATTGGTACCGATTTTGACTCATGCTTTTTTAGAGTTAATAAGGGCATTCCTGATATCAGTTGCAAGTCTGATTTTAGTAGGATTTGCTTTAATTTTAATATGGTTTTGCTTTATACTACTGCTATTCGATATATGTATGCTGCCAAACATATGGAAATATGGTCTTATCTATTTCTGTTGTTTAATGTTGCCTCACACACCCTGGCAGCAGGCCGAATATTCGACCATTTGTCTGGCCAGTCATGTGTGAACAGCTGCCAGAGAGCTCCAGCAAGCCTTTTGCCAGGCGCTATCAAAATGTGTTTGATTTGTGTTAACCTCAATTACAAAAACTTTTGGCATCTAGTTGCTGTTGGAAATAAAATGGCAGCCTGCTTGAAACATTTAATCAAATATTCGACTGCAAGTAAACACGATGCCAGTGAATATTCGGCCTACTGCCAGGGTGTATAAAGCTACCTTTAGATTCGTTTCAATTTCCAATAATGATGAGTAGAACGATTTATTATACAATCTTTTCTTATAAGCTTATTTTGTTTTTGGCATAATTCACAAATCAAAAATAGTATTTTAATATTTAATATATTTTTATTTTAATTCAAGAAAGGGATTATCTTCGCTGCGGAATAATCTATAAGATCGCAACTGCGCCATCAAATGATTTCGGTAAGAAATGAGTATAGCTCGAAGGATCATTGAACTGTATATATATCATAGAGTCAAAATTCTTTAAAAAACCAGATGAACTGATGAGACACAAGTCCATTACGTTCATAAGTCCAAAGTACGCGGTATTTTTAGACCTCGTTTTCAATTAGTTTAAGTGGTCGAGATCAATGCCCATTTGGAAATTGTGATTTCTTATTTCCTTAAGCACATACAAAAAGATCCTTAAAAATTTTGTCTAATCAAGTCGAGAAATATTTTGATGCCAATCTCGAAACGTAATAATCGACATTCAAGCATAGTTTTAGACTTTTAAAAGGTACAGAGAACAGTTACAGCCTTAGAACATGCAATATATGACATCAAAATCATTATTTTCTGCAGAAAAAGAGACACTACGTGAATTAGAATAGAGAATACAATCTTTTAAACGTAACCAAGATGGGGAATATCATAATATACTCGGTGTTTATTAGGCAGTCTATATGTTGTGTATATTGCAAACGTTTGCACTTAAAAATTAGAATACTAATCATTTTCCAATACAAAAATCTTTAAATACAACGTCAAGAATATCTTCGCAGCTGACATGTCCAGTGATGCGTTCAATGCAACGAACTGATTTGCGCAGCTGCTGTGCTGCTATGGCCATGTCTGGGTACACATCGGGCTTGTAATCTCGTAGAAATATCTCAATGTGCTCGATGCAACGTTCCAGTTGCTGCCTGTAACGCATGTTTGTGATGCGTGGATGTTCCGCCTGTGGAGTGCCGCATAGCTGTTGCAGCAACTGTTCCAAGGAGCCCAGGAACTCTGTTAAATTATCCTGTTTATGACAAGATATGGCCAGCACATTGTTTAGATTTCTAAGACGCTGGCATTCCTCTTCTGAAAGAGTGTCCGTTTTGTTTGCTACCAGCTGCACACGCTTGTCGCTCCGCAAGTCAAGCGGTATGTCCAGCTCCTGAAAGTAGCTATCAATGTGTGCAGTAAGCGCCTCATGGCTGTTCACCTCGCACAGCTTTCTGGCATCCGTCAGCAGCAGTATCAGATCTGATTGGGCTAAGCATTGCTTAGCTCTTGCCATGCCCTCTACTTCGATAGAGTCTGTGGTATGCTTGCGTAATCCTGCCGTATCCGCAAAGATTACCGGATAGCCGCCAAAGTTATGCATTGTTTCAATGATGTCACGTGTAGTCCCTGCCTGTTCAGTGACAATGGACACGGAACGCTGGCATAGCAGATTTAGAAGACTACTTTTGCCAACATTCGGAGCACCGATGATAACAGTGCGCACGCCGTGCCGTAACAGCTCACCCTGTCGCTGATCGCTCAGATGCGCGCGTATTTCACGTTTTACGGCTTTCAGCTCCCTCGTCAATTGTAGGATAACGCCGCCTTCAATTTGCTCCTCTTCGGCAAAGTCAATGTAGGCCTCCAGATGTGCGGCACAGCGGATGAGCCGCTTGCGCCAGCTGTCATAGAGACGTGCTAAGGCGCCAGTGCTTTGCAGCAGAGCCTGCAACGGATTAAGCATACAATGGATGATGATCTTTGATAGTTGAGAGTTATTATACCCACCTGTTTGCGCTGAGCTTCTGTCTCCGCGTGTATTAAGTCGGCTAAGCCCTCAACCTCTGTTAGATCCAGTTTGCCGCCAAAAAACGCACGCTTTGTAAACTCACCCGGCTGAGCTGGCCTCAGACCTGGCAATTGACCAAGTGCATCCAACATTGCAGCAATGACTGCCAATGAGCCGTGCACTTGAAATTCACACGCATCCTCGCCAGTAAATGATGCTGGACCCGGAAACCACAAAAGCAAGCCCCTGTCAATAATATCTTTGCTGGTAGGATGGTAAAATGACTTTAAATATGCCTGTCGCTGCTTTGGCTCATATTCGCAGTTGTTAACAATCGCTCGCAGCGCCTGCTTTGTTTGTGGACCAGAGACGCGGATTACAGAGACGCCACACTTGACATGTCCAGAGCTGAGGCTGTAAATGGTGCATCCAGTATTGCTGGCGTAGCGTCGAAATGCGCTACAGAAGCCTTTGGAGACGCTCATCAATAGCGCCATGGCAAACAAATAACTAACGAATGCGAATACGAATGAGAATGATAACGCCACAGACAAAGAAAAACAAAAGCCAGATAGAGTTGGGTTGATCCGCTCTGAACTAGTTCATAAGACCGGTTCTTTGAAGGATCCATGGAACGGTTTCTTAATATTAATTGTTTTTTATATCTATTTTTTTCTTTCTTTTTGGTATATGTTTAGTAGTGATTAGTGCAGTAATTTACAAGTACTTATAGCACTAAGATGATTTGAAGAATAAATAAATACGTGAACTAAATATTAATTCCTTCAGTTTTTAAAGTTCCCTTAGCTAATTTTGTTCTTTAAGTTCTTGAGTTTCTTTAGAGTATTTTGTTTCCATTTCGACTTTACTCAATCTCATATTAATATTAAAAATATATCTAAAAAGCTAGCAAACTTTAACATAAATAATGAAGGAAACAGAAAAAATCCACTCGTCATAAGTGATTTCTACTGCATACGAATGTCCCAAGTAAAAAACTTAAAAGAAAATAAACGATTGGTTTTTTGATCCGGAATGGAACTAAATGAAAATTAAGTCAGGAACTCAATGAATGAATAGTTCCCTTAGCCGGAAAGAAACTAAAACAAAGACTAGTTCTTTTTATCAAGAAATGAACTACTGAACTATATCTGCACAAGGAATTAAATTGCCCAGCTCTAAGGCCAGCTGACTTTTGCAATCGATACTTTTAGCGGCATCGAGAAAATGAGTACATACAAAACACAGCTGTGTCGCAGAGCTGCCATTTATTCACGAGAATTTAAATACTTGGCGCGTAAATAATTTAGCTTTTCTTGTTTGGAGTATTGTTTTGATGCTGGGTGTCGTTTTGCAGCCACTCGTCGCTTCTTATGGACTTCTCTCTAACTTTTCTCTTGGGCTTACAAGGGGTTACCACTTTTTTTTTGGGGTTCTTGGGAGCACTTCTTAGATGTCGCCAGTAATCAAAATCTCTGGGTCCCTTAATAGGTAAGTTAGGTACCTTGCGAAATGGTCCATCCTTGCGTGTGGCTAGACCCCGCACCAAGTTGCACATCAAGTATTTTCCAAACTGCCCCAGCATTATGGCAATGCAAGCGAACAAAATCGAGACAAACAAATTTTTAAAACTACATCAGTCACACGGCTGACGTCGACTGAAAATCTTTTTATTTACTTTTTCAACTAAGATTCGACACACTTCATTTTTTCAATAGTTAGCTAATTGAAATATCCACGCCTGCTTAAATTATTATTAATAAATTGAAATTTGTGAGCAACAAAAGCTGTCAAAAGTTCGGAAATTTAAAAGTGAGTAGGCATTTCAATGGTAGTCAAGCATGCTTCCGTTCCCGAATCCAATAATTCGGAAAATTTTTAAAACAAATGACATGGAATAGGTAAATTTTGCTAAGATATTTTCAAAAACAAAAAGATTTTCATACAAACGAATTTCAACCGATTGTTCATATGCATAGGCAACTAGAAAATATACTTATCCAATATTTTGGAAACCAAAACCAATCTACACCATCGGCACTCACTTTCTTACACAACTAAACTTAACACCATATTTAAGTACATATGAATATTAAAAAACTGTAAAATGAATTATCTAGTATTCCCAGCAATTGATGTTTTAAAAATCGGAACTTGCGAATAAACCAGGATTAATTTTTAAAAATAACCAAAAACCTTCTTGTTAATAAAAACTAGCGGGTGTTAACTCAACTATATTATATTATATGGATATAAGCATTAAGAAAAATGCGACTTTTACGTACGGGTTTACATACTATAAATTTGATGATGATATTACAAATTGAGTAAATTTAATGAGACATTCATTAGTGGGTTGCTTCGGTTAACGCCTGGTCCAGTTAGTAATAGAACATTTTTCCTCTGACTCCTTTCTTAAGGTATTTTCCCATCGATGAATTGACTGTTGGAGGCTTGGCATACCTATTGCGATTGATCATTGAGTGATTGTTGTCCCACTGTCTAATAAAGTCCTGGGCCTCAGCATCCCAAGGCTTGGCAGTTTCGGGGCGCTCTTCAGATCTCCGACGATTAAATGGTATATCCTTCTCTATTATATAGTTTGGTTTCTGCTTGGGCTTTCGTTCTTCTGGGAAATCGTTCCAGGTGCAATCGTAGTCTCGTTCGTTAACGCTTTGATGTTTGTAGTATGCATGATCCAGCCGTGTGTCCTCGTTCGATGCACCAGCTTGGCGTTCGTCTTTGTCCTGTTCCCACATAGAGAGTCGCTTTCTGGCTTCATATTTTTTGGTCTTCTGGCGCTCGTGTTGTAGTGCTTTTGTGTCCAGCGGCCGGGGATTTATGCGAGTTAGGGGCAAACGCTTGGCAATGTGACGGGTCTGAGCGTGAGCAATCTTGGCGTTCAACAGCTCCATACAGCGATTAACCATCATTTTAGTGCTATTATTTAAGTTTACCATATTGGATTGTTAAGTCAACTAGCCACAATTAATGCTATAATTTAACAAGCCTTTTGTTTTTTAAATATTTTGTATATACTGACTAAGCCAAAATAGTATGTCTGTCTCGAAATAGGTTATAAATGTGACTGAGTGAAATTCGTGCTCGCTTGTGTGCTATTCCAATGAAAATAAAATGAAATTTGTCATGGCTAACGTGATCCAATATATAATTTGTACTAGTATAGGTAGTATCAAAAATAATATAAGTACAGTACGTATTTATGCTTTTTGGTAGTTTGCTATATTTTGTGAGGAGGCCATTGCACAGGTTCAACAGGAACAAGTTTAAGGAAGAGATAATATTTGCTGGTCAACGCCGTTGAAAAAAAATGAAGGCGTTGAAACTCTCAATATTTTAAATGGCGGCCAAGAGCGTTGCATACAGTGGCACAACAGTAACTCAACGGTGACACAACGGTGGCACAACGTTCTGTTGTAATTACTAATTAATTCAACTTCGTTTGATTTCAAACGAGAAGAAATTATTGATTTAAATAAAAAGACATTCGATAAAAACAGCTGATAGCAGCGAAATCACTGTTTTTTCTATCATCCACGTTCATGTACCATGATACAGTTGCAGTTGCGCTCACCAGAAAGAACATAGAATCATAAAAATGATCAGTGATCATGCCATGCTGTTCAACGTAGCCATTGCTGTAAGTGTACCGGTCACCAGATTTGGCAATTAGCGCATCTGTGACATTCGCCTTCATTTTCTTCAGAAGTGCCAATAGACACTTAGTTAAGATTCGTCTGTTGACAGCGTTAGTATGAGGCCAACGATATTAGTAATAGTTTCTATACTATTTGGATGTCTGACTGTGGCTAAATCATCATCAAAAAATCAATCAAAGTCAACGATTTTACAGGATAGTCTGCTTACGCGTCGCGTTCGAGCTTTAATATTTCCCAATAAGGCGTCGGTGCTGTTAACGGCAGCAATGACTAAAATAATAGTAGGTGGTCGGCCAAGTGGCCTGCAATATAGTTTAGAGTTTGATATGTATGTACCGTTGCCGGATACGGTTGAAGGCTGGCGGCCAAACATACTCATACCTACTACTACAACAAAAAAACCAGCTATAATAAAACCAAAACGCCGTTGGGATTGGGATTGGCGTGGATATGGCAATAGCACAACACCTAACTTCTATCCATATCGAAGAAAAAGTGTGAACTACTATGGACCTTATCACGCAACAGCATATGAACAGTAAATTTGTAATACTTCTTGCATAGTAATGTTTGTAATCATAAATATCTGTAGATATGGCAAACCTAAAATGCACAAGGATTACTTTTATAAAAGCCCCTGGCAACTGACTGAGCAGCCTTGGCAACGCCATCGTCAGGACGAAGAAACATATGAATCCTTAGCAGATGTGCCCAGTTGGAAGCTAAATCGTGGTTACAGAGAACGGCGTGAAATCTTTGATCAATTGGAGGCTATGGGAAACTTGTGAGTGTGCCGAGATATGGAAATACTAAGGATAATCGTTTATGCTTCTTTCTGCATAGCTTTCAGATGGATCTGAAATCCTGCATTAAGCGGGCAATGTGCGAGTTTCAAGCCAGATTTAACGAGCAGTACCACAGCAGCTTCCTAATGGAGGATTTATTACGCATTATATTGACGTACTCAAGCTAAATACTTCAAGAATATAGTTACGCTAATCCAAATTTGTTTATTTGCAGTGTACCGGAAGAGATAGCGGATGTGAAATATCAAAATCGGATGGATGTACGGAACTGTGCTCGTTTTTATGCTGTTTCATGTCCGTACAGAGTGCTAGACTTTATCACACAGACTGGAAGGAAATGAAAAACGAAGTATACATTGATATTGAAGTCCAGACCACACAAGTGTTGGTTGGTTGATATGGGAAATGTTCAGTCTCTAAATTCAATAGCCTGAGAGCAGATCAACTTTTTGGCTTGTTTTGATAATTTTAAAATTTTTTTTCTAAATTGCTCCCAATAAAAATTTTGGTTATCTGAAACAAAAAGGATAATATTTATAATGTTTGGTTTAAGTCACTCAATGAGACGTTGCGTTCTGCGGCAGGCGAATAAGCTGCAGATAGCAACTGCATCACGTTTCAAATCTAAGAAGTGTGGAAAAGTAGCAGCTGGGTCAAAGAAATGTAAAAAGCATTTCGATGAATACCCATGTGGCAAGCCGGAAAGTGCAGTTGTTCACGAGGTAAAGATAAATGAGAAGAAGATGACCAAACCGGCGTCCATTTGGCTGAATCCTTTCTGTGACGAGGATGCGCCATACTGTCCATTCAATCCACGCTTCGATGATATCTACTACGTGGAGTCGGACAAGGCCAAGCGTAAATATTGGCAAACCTGGGTCTCGTGCCCACCAATGAAGATTAGGAAGAAGCAGATATGCTGCTTTGAGAAGTTCAAGAGTGCGCCCCTCAGGCGCCGCAAACACAAGAAGCCCCAAACGGCCTGTCCACAGCCGGTGGACTGCAGCTTTGCCGAGCGGTTAGAATGCCCACGCTTCAAGCGCCGCTGTCATCGAGCAGGCCGCATTCCCCCGAATTGTGTAAAGACCAAGAGGCCTTTATACTGCACCAAGCCGCTGACTCCGTACCCGGCCTTTTCAGAGTGTGTGCGGATGAAGCCCAACGCGTTGCCGTTGAGCGAATGCATCTGCTGGAAGACGCCTATGCTCTGCGAGGCCTGGGCGGAGTGGCGACGTCGTTCAATGATGAAGATGAGGAAGGCTTAAGTTATTCCAAAATTGAGACCGACGGGAAGCGTTGATAAACAGACCAACGCTTATCGCACTGTTCATTTCTTATATTTTCATTAATACAATCGAACTAAAAACCATTTAAGAACCCTTATGTTATTTGTGTATAGTGTATTGTGCAATTGTGGGTGTCAATAAATATCACCAGCAAATATGCACAAAAAATTTGTACGGTTTCTGATATCAGTTTTATTATCAGAAAGTAAGCTTTGTTACATGTGTTAACCAGTTCCAAACTATTGTGCTACAATCCTTGTAGGTTCTCATGCAATCAGCGCCTGCGCGACCTGCATCTCTAGCATCGAGATACTTTTCAGCTACATTATCCACTGTGGGTCTGTAAAGTACAATAAATATACATTATAATACAATATACATTGTATCTTCAAGCAATACATGCCACGAATTTAGTTATCGATTCTAAATTTACAAGAGTTTGATTTTATATATTCATCGCTTGTACACTTAAGTCCTCCATGCTCGGAAAGAGTATGGCTTAAATAGTACTTTTTATAGTCTTGCAGACGGTATTATCACTGGGCGGCAATCCACGCTAGTGACGAAGCATCACGAAGTGTGCCAAAGGCGACTAGCATTATATACAGCAAGAATGAAAGATTTGCTGTGAGTGTCTGATAATTTTGTCACGAAATGTGTAACGCGTTGAAGGAGACGTCTCAGAAAAACAATATATATATATATATTCTTGATCAGCATTCAAGTCTTACTAATCATGTGCGTCTGTCCGTCTGTTTATATGCGAACTAGTCCCTCAGTTTTAAAGCTATCTTGATGAAACTTGGAACAATCGGTTGAAAAATAAGTTTTTGTATGAAATACTTTTTTTATTTTCAAAATAACTCAACCAAACTAAGTTTAAGAACGTTTCACAGATGCTGACAAAATTTGATCAAAATCGGACTACTGTATCTTATAACTGCCACAGGAACAAACAGTAAAAAATGTTTTTTATACAGATATTTCAACCAAACTTGCCAGTACTCAATTTTATTATGTTTCACACATGCTAAGTTTTATCAAAAACGAGTGTTTAGATCTTAAAGCTGCCAAAGGAACAATAGGTGGAAAACTAAATTTTCTTATACAAAACTTTTCTGCAGAGCTACAAAATATCTCCGAAGATAACTTTTCATTCTTGTTTCTTTAAAATACGAAAACGCCGCCCACAACGAATAGAAAACTCATAATAACCAACTTGAATTTCATAGTTACAGTACATTAATGTTGATAGATACTCACATCAGTACAGCGTTCAGAATCTCGCTGAATATATTGCTATCCTCAAAAGGCAGCTGAGAGATTTCACATATGCTGCGAAGTAGGCAGCTGGCACCGCGTTCACTGCCATCCAGCCTGCGTTAAAAACGAGGCACTTGTACCACAAATACAAAGGATATGATCACATCATACTTACTGCTCCATGCCCGTCTCAATGGCATCATAGAGCCAAATTCGAGTATCATCCCGATGCAGTGTGGCCTCCATGCTTTTGCGCAATTCACGAGCTGTGGAAACAAATGTCGTTGTATTCCAAAAACTCCACCAATAGAGAGGTATAGTTGTGGGTGTGTACTGGTTTTGAAAGTTGTAGAAAAACCAAAAGGATTGCTCCTTATCCGTTTGCTTGACGGGATGCGCAACACCAGCGACAAACTGTAAAAAAAAAACACATTTCAGATTTAATTCAGATTCATCCTGTTGCTCAATTACAGTTGCATCAATGACACACCTTGGCAACGCCCTGCCCATTGTAGATTGCCAAACGCTTGGGGCGACTCAGCTTGCTCGAGTGCTTTATTTGGCTCGGGAAGCCACTGCCATTACCTTTACTGCCATCAGCAATAAAACCTGGATGGAAACTGTTTGCATTTGCGGCTACAATGGCAACTCCGCAAACTGCCGCCAGCAGAATTATGATTGGCAGTTTCTGGACTTGGTTTTGACTCATCTTGTTGTCATTCAAGCGTTCTGCTTACTAATGTGCCGGTGTCAGATGCGAAGCTTTGAATAGAACAGCAACAGGCCACGCAACATTTATTTGCTGTACAAATTGACAGTTCAGCTACACAGAGAAAAAAAAAAACGAGTTGTCAAGATTTGTAGACAAAATAAAAAAAAAATGTAATATTTTTTCTTCTAGTTCATGACTATTAGATTGTGAAAAGCTATTTATTATGTTCTAATACTTTTGTACAGGGTAATATAATTTTATCATAAAGGAAACGTCTCAGCATTAACAGCTGAGTCACACTAGCCAAGTGCGTCCATCCGTCTGTCTGTCCGTTTGCTTATATGCATTTTTCAGCTCTTAGATAGCCATACGGAAAATCTCTTTAAATATGCTTTTTTTGATAAAAAACTGTTTTGATTATACAGACAAATCGTACTAGACTTTAAATTATAGCTGTCATACAAACAATCTGTGAATCATCATGCCGAAAATAACTATAATTTTATAATCTTGATTTTGTAAAGTGTATTAAAACAAAGCCTTTGATATCACGTTTATTTCTGAAAACAGCTTTTCGTCAACTATATCTAACACGAGTCCTTTCTAACAGTTGCAGGGTATAAAAGTTTTAGCAGGTGAAATATCATGTTCATGTTGTCAGGGAATATGCATATATTTATTGCTTTTTCTAGATTTGTGTACCAAGTGCGCCCCAGTTCTGCAGTTTGAACCGTTCTAATTGGGACTCACGCATGGCAAATGCTTTACCTATTAACAGTTTGCTTAATTAGAGACCCAAATAAACAAATTGGATAACCGGAATCCGTATGCCGCATGCCACATCATGTGCTCTAGACCCTGACCGGTATTAGGTTCACATCAAAATGCGTCGGCCAAAGCAGCAGAACGTCAACTCTTTAAACGGGATTCTCGTTGCGGTCACAGCTTTGTTTTTAACCACAAGAACATATGGCTTTCTGCTTTATCCAACAAATTCGGTGCTACAGCTGACGACGAGTATGTCGGTGCCCATTGATATTCCGGATTCGCGGAAGGTTTTCATTGATTTGGGATTTCAAATGAACTATAATCTGCCCTTTGATCTTGCCTCATTCTACAATCCGGCTATTTGGTCTAACGCGTTGGAGCGTCGGCACAAGCGCCAATTGGATAAGTTTACAGGTACTGCCAAGCAGCTATTGGAGGGTGAGAATGGTGTTCATCCAAGTGATTTCACTGCCGGAGAATTTTATGCGGGTATTGAGCGCATGTTGCAGGAATACGGTTTCCATAGATCCTGCTTGCTGCGCAGTGTCTGCGAACTGGCGTTGCATCCCTTAGATGATAATCACAGCGATAGCTATGGTCTGGTCGTAAAGGCCATCACCTTTTTGCTAACGTAAGTCTAAACATTCAAAAATAATTTCAAATATTTCACTAAACTCAATCCCAACTCATAATACAGGCCCTCGCAACATGAAGGTTTTGGACAAAATGAAAATCGATATCAACATCGATATGAACGCGCTGAGAGATTGGGCTTCATGAGTGCGGATTGCCAGAAAGCTTATCCGAAGTGTGAGTTGGATGTGCTGAGTTTAATAACTAGGCTAGTAAGATGAAATAAAGACTGCATGAAATTAATGTTTATCAATGGGTTGGGTAAGCAATGAAACTGAATGAATGATTAAATGTGCTGTTATACCTGTTCTACAAAATTAATCGGGCAAGCAAAAGAAATGGAGGCAGTCCTACATTAAACCGAGAAACCGGTGCTTTTGACTCTTCATCGGGCTCACACACCTTATCAAAGCTCTTGACGGAAACTCATCATGTCAATGTCTTACCGATTTTGGAAAATTGTTGAAAAACCGCGATATGCAAGTTTTCTGTTAATTTTCGATTGGTTTTAAACTCAGTTTCAAAGCTTTAAATGTTTGCCCTTAATAATCATTACGGTTAGGAAAACACATAAAGGCCTTTCGTAAGTATTTGTTTTTAAGTTCGAAATAATTCTAGAAATTTAGAACTGGGTGCGGAAGATTAAAAAGCATTTCATATTTCCATAGGCCGTCATCAGCTCTATTCCTTTAAATCTTTCTAGGAAATAAGGATAAAAATCTTTCAATAAATAGATAAATTACAAGCGAAGTATCAAACACTCAGACAGCTGGCAAAACATGGGCACATTTTTTAAATATTTATGGTATAACAATTTTTATAAATTGAAAAGTATCTTACTATATATCAAATTAAAACACCGCTACGAGAGGTTAAAGTCTAGGGACGATGCATATTCAAGCCCCAAAACTTCTGATATCTAATTTTCTAACAAAGTGTTTTCTGATTAGTATAAAAACTATTTTAAATAATAATATTAATTTTGCAAACGGCACACTGCAAAAGTTACTTAGAAACTATACAAGGAAGCTGAATCTTTAAAAATGTAATAAACATTTACATAATTTCCACAAAATAAACTGTGAAACAAATGAAAGCAATTTGTAAAACTTAGCTAACTTGGTTAAACAAAAAAAATATAATTTTAATAAGAAATGAAAGCAAAGGTTTAACAAAATGTTATTCTGGCTTCCACTTTACTCTTTTAAATCAACGTCAAACACCATTGAACAGATTGTGAGACTAAATTGACTGCCTTGAATAATATTATGAGTTAATGCTAAAATGGAAATGTACATGCTGCCTTTAAAGATGAGTACATAACATACTATATATGTGCAATCTGTAACACATTTATTCAATTCAATTGAATATTCATGCAAATTTGCAGGCCATTAAGTCAAACACATTTGGTCAGTGTCACTGCGTCAGTATTATTATTGGCTATTTTGGTCAAATCCCAGACGATAAGCTCATTAGAAGTCAACTTTGTATTGATGTTGACAGGTACTTAGGGATTGATTGTACGGACAGGAGTTGGCTTATTGTAAATACTTAGAAACTGTTGCTAATGTGTGGACAGTAAATAAGTTTCATAGTCTTTAAAATGCTTGAGAGTATACACTTTAATTTAGCTAATTAGCTTGCTTATGCCACTTAAAAAGTCTACAGGACACTCGGCATAGAGTTGGCCACATTCCGCGCCCAGGAAACCCTGTTGCTCGGCATTTTGATAGATATCTCGATAAATAGTCTCGCTGGGTGCAAAAGCCTCATGAAGAGATGGCCTGCAAATAGGTTGATGTGAACAAGTTATTTATTAGAGATAAATAAAGAAATACTTACGTCAAGGTAAAGGTCAACAGCGCTGTCAGCATATTCTGCTGTCCATCATCAAAAGGATGTCGGGCCAGTTCACAAACACTGCGAAGCAGACATGTCTCATCGAATCCATATTTAGTAAGCATATTCTCAATGCTCTCATAGAGTTCACCTGCGGTCAGGTCACTGGGATGCATATCAGTTAGACCATGTGGCATATATTTTTGTGTCTCGTTGCGTAGTTGACGCTTGTCACGTCGGGCAAACTGATCCTCCCAGATGGCTGCTGCATAAATGCTGGATGGCCTATTGGGCAGTTGGTAGTTCATTTGCACACCCCAGTCCCAAAATAACTTGCGCTGTGGTATTACAACTGGCACCGATAATGCTGCCGTTATCTGATATACCGAAGATGTTGGATAGAATAGCGGCATTACGGCATAACACTCAGGCAGCATTGCCAGCAGAGCAAATATGAAGTGTACACGTTTATGATACATTTTGATGTGTGACAAAGTGGAACACAAGTTTTGAATGAGCCGAGAGAGCTACGCAATGCGTTAATTAAAAGCCAGTCTAAGTTGCTAATGAAACACACAGACATTACATTTGCCATCTATTTGTTTATTATGTCGGAAAAATGACATTACTGAAGAGTTTTAAAATATCGTGCTTGCAATGCGCATAAAGCTGCGAACAATCATTGCCCAGAAAGCCATCAAGTTCTGCCTGTTGATAGGCCTCTTTGTAAACGTGCTCGCTGTCCAAAAATCCTTCGTGCTGCGATGGACTGCAATGAGAAACTCTGTTAACCCATGTCAATGACTATAAACCAGTTTACACCTACCTCAATATAAATGTCAATATGTCACTCAATGCATGCTGATATTGCTCATGGAATGGATGAGTGGCCAGCTCACAAACGCTTCTCAATAAGCATGTATCGTGAAATCCATAGGAAGTCAATGCATCCTCAATTGCCGCATATAGTTCACCAGCTGAGAAATCTTTTGGATGTGTTTGTTCTAATGCATTATAGCCATATTTAGCATAGAAGTTAATGTCATTGTAATCGTTAGGAGGTAGTTCACGTTTAGCTTTGTAGTTCGCAAAGCCCGGCCATATGGGTATGCTATAGAATGAGGTCAAGTTGTGGGGTAAGTCATAGGAAATGGCAAAACACCAATCGACAAGTATACGCCGTTCCGGATAGAATTCAGCAACAGGCACTGAAACGGAGGAGGTAAGCTAAAAGTACAAATTAAATTAAATGTGATAAATAAAATAACTTCTAATTTTGCATACACAAATATTAATTTAACTCTCATTTTCACTTGTGGACGACTGTAGCATACTAAGAAGGCATTCTGCTCTGACACTCAAGACCTCGGGTTCGATGCCCAGTAAAGAAATCGCTGTATATTTATCAGGGTCCTTAACGGATTTATAAAGTACTGCAAATGTATGTAACAGGTAGAAGGCAGCATTTCCGACTACATAAACTATATATATTCTTGATGAGCATCAACATCCGGGACGATCTAGCCATGTCCGTCTGTCTGTCTGTATGAACGCATCGATCTCAGAGACTATAAGAGCTAGCGACACCAAAGTTATTGATGAATCTATTTACCCCAGTCTCAGCAGGCAGAAGCAACAGTTTTATATGCACTGGACAAGTTAAGTGCGCTGCTTGCTTGTGTTGCCGCTGCACTGCTTGAAATGCAAGTTGGGAGCAGGACTAGAGCATTCTTACTTGTTAATAATTATTTACTGATTTTTATTATAACAATCAACTTGCATAAATCATTTTTGATTTTCATTATAAAAATTAAAAAAATTTGTAGAATTAGCAAATAATTATTACATTTAATTTTTTTTAATAAAAATCAATTATATAAATCCAATCATGATTTTTATTTATAACTTTGTCTGAAAGTCAAACCAGTGATTTATATTGCCCAGGGGACAATGATGGCCACCATTGCTTAAACACACTTACATACATATATAATATAATAATAAATAAAAATGAATGTAAAATCAGCTTCTCTTCACGTATTTGTTAATATAAATAAACAGTAAGTTTATTTTGTTTTATTGTTACAATTATTTTTGAAGAATTATGTTTTGCTTACCCCAAGAGAAGTTGATGCCGGATACAACAAGGAGCTCGAATATTTGCAACAACTAAGAATACTTATCACAAAATATAGAAACGAGCTGAGTTCCATTTTGAAAACTCAGCGAACCGCTTTGCTTGAACCAATTACTTCAACTGATCAGACACTAAATACAAACTCTTAACAATTGTCACTAAATTGGGTCTGTAGACAAATGAGTATAGTCAATAAATCAAGACATCAATCAGCTCCAAGTAAATATTGAATCAATCTGTTCACAGAAAGTACTTAACCCATATGCAAGAGATGTTTCTTAAATCATTTCGTTTTGTGCGCCGATTCAATAGCGTTTGTTGTGCTTTCAAAATGCTGCGAGCCAAGATCTTAATATTCTTGGTATTGCTCTGTTGTAGTCTTGGTGAGCTCAGATCCCGCCAGACTCAACTAAAATCAGCTTATGAACGTGTGTTTAGTCGCAAGAAGCGTGCCATGATTTTTCCACCTGGTTCGTTTTTTAAGTTCACATGCAACTTTGGCAAAGGACTGCTTTCTTCTTATCCACGTGGCATTAGTTTTACTTTGGAGGAGGCTGTTTATTTTCCCATGCCAGGGACTAGAGATGATCTCTATCCAAAACGTTTCTTACCAAAATCAACAACAACACCAAAGCCGTTGACAACAACACAGGAAACATTTGTGTATATACCCGGTACAGATTGGCGTTTCAAGGCTCAGGCACTGCCAAAACCAAAACCAAAACCCAGACCCAGACCCAGACCCAGACCTCATCTGAAAGCTCAACCGCCAAAGACGCAGCGTATCGACGATGCCAGCTATTCGAATCCACAGAAATGGCAGCAATGGGCCACATATGGTGTCAACCAGGCTGATAAATGGAAGAGCAGTGCTAACAATCATCGTTGGCAAATGTACAACAAAACCAAATGGTCTAAGTGGACAACACCTGCTCCAAAGTGGACTAAATCTGCTTCAAAGTGGACTGCACCAGCTCCAAAGTGGACTACATCTGCTCCAAAGTCGACTGCACCTATTCCAAATTGGACTACACCTGCTCCAAAGTGGTCGGCTGACTGGGCGAAAAACTGGCCCAGATATAGACTAGCCGAATCTCGGCATTATCATGGTCACCGTGATCGCAGGCAGTTGTTTGACCATTTCAGTGGACTCAGTACACTGTGGGTACTTCTCTTATGAGTAACTTGATATATTCCTAAAATTATATACACTTTCAGCTTTGGCATCGATGTCAAGTCTTGCATACTGCGCACCATATGCGACTCCAAGCGTCTCTTATTGCCAACTGGGTATTCCATGTTGCAGGATATGCTGCGACTAGTCTTTGCGTAAGTTGATAAGAGTTTTGCATACTTAATATGAGCTAAGAATGGTTTTTACACATAGCATGCCCAGATTGGATGGAATGGAGGACGATTACACTCGCGTAATGAGCAAGGATGCCGATACCTGTGCCCTGGAATTAAAGACTAAGTGTAGCATGAACTTATTGATTTGGTTGTTAAGTGGTAGACTGGACAAAAATAAATACTCTTAACAAATAAGCACTATCGCACATTTGCTAATCTCTAAAGAACACATTTGCAATATATTTGGCACGTTAACAGAAGTCCCTGGATCGGATACAAAGCATGACTGCTATATAAACAGTCGATCGAAAATTGGATATTTTAACATAACTCATCATATTTGAGTTCTGAACAATTATAGCTAAAACATATTATAGCTGCCATAAGAACAACATATTTCAAAAATATTTGTTGCATACAAAACTAAGCACTAACAACTTTTATTTACTTATAATTCTCAAACGGTTTAAGCAAACGCTTGGTGTAGTCCACGGCTGATATCTAGTGAAATTGTCTTATTTCTCACATCTTATTTTTATTCTATTTTCTTCATTTTATTTTGTTTCTGAGTTCGACGCATTTATTCTCATACTCCTGTATGTGTCTGAGTTGACATACGTGGGCAGTAGAATGGGCGCTGAAGGCGACGAAATTCATAGTAAGAGACTCTTGCGCTGCTTAAAAAAAATGAAAAAATGAATTAAAGTCTATTCAAACATCATTACTTTTAAATATCACTAACTTTTCCAGTAAATAAATATATTTAGTTCAGATATTTTTCGACAGTTATTGATATAGTTTATGCTCTGCATAGTCATAAGAAACCCGTATCAATTGGTTTGACCTATTTTTGAATACAAATACTTATTTGTTCAAGAATTTACACTTATTCTTGACAGATCTTAAGCAACTAATGGGCAAATTGATACATTATATCAACTCTAGTTAACTCTAGCTAGACGTCTCAATCAGTTCACATCAATCATGCGTTGTGGTCACTTCATCCATTTGCTTTTGCAACTGATATTAACGGGGCTTGTTTCGAGCGAGTTGCATACAACAGAATTAAGCCATGTTGTGGAACGGGTTTTCTCGCGGCAGAAGCGCTTTGTGCTTTTTCCAAAGGGCTCGAATTTAAAATTTACGGGTTCTATGAGTAAGGGTCTAATCTCAGCATTCCCAAAGGGTATATCGTTTACCATTGAGCAGGCCTGTTACTTTCCTGTACCTTCAAGTCGTGAGGATGTCTATCCAAAACGTTTTCGACCCAGAACGACAACAACTGAAGCACCTAAAACACCTACAGAGCCTACATATGTTTGGATTCCTGGAACTGATTGGCGTTTTAAGGCCACACCTCTAAAGAAACCCATGCCACTTAGACTGCATCAACGTATTGATTACAGGCCAACAGCACCTAGCTATGCTGATCCCACTAAGTGGTCGAAGTATGGACAGCGTTATGAGAATTGGACGCAAGCACGTCCGAACTACGAGAAGTATACGAAACCTGGGAAGTGGAGCAAGTGGACCACAGTGTCGCCTAAGTGGAGCAGCTATAACAAGCGATGGTATAGGTCCGTAGAGACGAAACATCAGGCTGGCACTTCAATGGAAAAAGAGCCTTACGATCCAGATATAGCACCCTATGAAGCAATGGACTATCCAGATTTGCAGCATGTCACGGATTGGCGACATTATCATGGACATCGCGATCGTCGGCAGTTGTTTGATCACTTTGGAGGGTTTAGCAAGCTGTACGAGACTCTGTTATCATCCTTTTTAGCAAACTCTGAAATATTTACTCTCTTTACAGTCTCGGTTTCGACACGAAGGCCTGCATCATGCGAGCCATCTGTGATAGCAAGCGTTTACTCCTGCCTCCAGGCTACTCCATGTTACAGGACATTGTGCGTTTAATCTTTACGTAAGTGATTTCAAGTGCATTTTGAACATGTATTTCATAAAACTGTTCTTTCCTTTACATACAAAGTATGCCCACCATATCAGGCATAGAGGATGACTACAGCTACATTATGCGCATGAATGCTGAGGATTGTAGTCTTCAATTCCGGAAGCAGTGTAAGCTTGACTTATTAGCATTGTTACTTGGGGGTCAAAGGATTTGAATAAAACACAATTGAAGCAATGTTGACATTGATTTATTTTATAAATGGTGCATCCCAAATAGACAGCTTGCACTCGGAATACTGTGCAGCACAGTCCCCTTGATGAGCATGAGCCTTATCATAAGGAGTATCTCGATTGGCAACTGGTTCATTATCCAACGCCTCGGGTAAGGTAAATATCGCACGCAGAAGTTCACCAACAAAGCCGCCAGGCTCTTGTTCCTTAGATTTTTGTCCGGTTTCGCAAAGAGTTCGTAGCACACACTGATGACCATTCTGACCGCGTCTGTTTGACAAAGATAAAATTGAGGTATGTTAATGATGATTTTAGCTTTACTTTTCTGCTTTTTCAGAATGCCTAACTTTAGCTTTTATGCTAAGCTTATTAACAATTCTAATTTTAAAATTTTCCTATGGATTAAGTGAATTATTTTATGACTACGATTGCTTGCTTTGGAATTCAGCAAATAAATACCAAAACTTTAAACTTTCTAGCTCAAAGAATATCGTTACTCACTTATTTAGATATTTCTCGATTCTCTCATACAACGTTTGTCGACTATTCCGATGATATTTGATCTGCATGCCCTCCATTCTGGACATATTATGATCATGTTCACTGTCAATTCCACTGCGTCTCTGACGATGATGCGGATCGAGTGCATCGGGAATACTGCGTTTGCCATACATCGGATATATCTTATGATGCCGTGGTAGCTTTGACTTCTGCATCGATCCAACTGTGATCACTGGAATGTGTGGTGCCGGCTTATATACCCTCTTTCGCTGGTGAAGACTGTTAGCTGTACCAAAGTTCTTGATGCGCTGGCGCTGTGTGTTCCTTAAACTTTAGAAAAAGGATTTGAATATATTTTCAAATCTGTAAACTAAGGGTACAACTTACTGGGAAGACAAGGCCCAATAGGGATAACGTGAGTTTTGCGCCTGGCTAAGGGGCTGTGACCACTTGATAAAGGGATCCCTAATGCTACTCACTGGACTAGTGTAGTAGTAGTGACTATCCTTGCGCCTTGCTGGAACACTGTGTTGTCTGTAAAAGCTATCCGCATATCGATGAGATGGGTGCATAGGTGTGCGAAAGACGGGTGAACTGCTGTAGTAGGAATTATAGATGTTGTCTCTGCCTCCGCCTCCACCACTAGACAATTTGATGTAGTTAGGCTTGTAGTTATTATTGCCGTTGGTTTGCAGTGTCGGCTTGACAAAGTCATCCACATAGGTAATGTTGGACACTGTGTCGTTGCGACTTATGTCTATTGTGCCATCGTCCAGCTTGTTTAACAGATCTTGAAATGCTTCGCTGGGTGGCTGGCTAGGTAGCTCCCAGGCTAGGGCAACAGTTATGCCCAGCACCAAATAGTTGGTGTAGTCCACAACACAGATAACCTCATCAAAAACTGTGAGCCGGATAAATGAGGCATGTAATTTGCATCGTTTAGTGCACAAAGAGGAGCAGATGACGCAAACTTACCCATCTGAAAGGAGCTGCCCTCCGGAAATACCAAATAGCGGCGCTTCCTGGAGAGCAGCTCTTGTGTCTGCGTAGTACGGCTGGTTGATTCGTTAAGTTTTGCCTCGATGAGCTGCTCAAAATCGCTTGCAGCATTGTTTACACTCAGCAATGGCCTAACGGAAGGCAGCTCAATGTCTGCAGCGGCTTTCAGTGCATCTGCTTGGCCAAGATGTAAGCAGGCCAGCAGCATAAGCAGAGTCAGCAGCAACGTTAGAGCAGCAGCTGGGGGATTGATTTTTGTTTTGTTGCTGGTGCACATTTGCTACACTTGCGGTCAACGCGTTGTCCATACGCCAACTGTTGGCTAAAGTTGCAAGTTGATGCGCCAACGTTGAGAGTTGTTGAGTGGAAGACAGAATGCTGCGCGTAGTTCTTGTCTATGTTGTTAATTGCGGTCTGTTCCTGCTATCCAGCACATTGTTAAATCTTCTTTTCATAGCTAGTAGTAGCGCAGAAAAGTTTCTAGTTTGACTTGGCATTATTGGTGTAACGAATGCGTGTTACTTTTTATTTTTGTTCTTCATTAGTTTTCACACTTTGCGTCTTTTGTTTTACTGGAATGCTGCAAGTCTTAAAGGGGTATATAAAACTATAATTGTTAAAAAAGCAGAGATAAAAGTCTTTCACAAATGAGTGCGTTGTAAATTTATTTCGTTATCAGGTTTTTCTGTTTGTAATTCGGCATAAAGTAAAGAGAATAAGGTACTTAAGAAAATTATTTTACACTTGCTGACGTAAAGTTTTTATGGCATATTTCTATACTCATTTTTCAAAAATTATGTTAAAATTAAAAACTATCCACAGGTTAACATATAGATGCACCAAACTTGACATTATGACTATTAAGAAAACCACCTCGTCCTTGCATGTAACGATGCTAGACGGACAGACGGACGGACATTTCAGTAAACAATATATAGACCTTTTTTGCAATTGTTGATAAAAAAGTATACAAAATGAAAATAAGCTTAGTCTGTGTCGCCACGTTATACCAACTGGGGTTCAACACCGAATACAGGGCATTTTGTTAGTCGATCATGCACACCTACATCGTTTTTAAATTATTTGTTTTGCAGTTTTCTTTTTCTTTTTGACAAGTAGTTTGTCTTTTGCTTTTTTTGCTTTGTTTCGTGTGCTCATTGGTATATTTAAAGGCTCAAATTACTTTTTCACGCTTTCAACTTTTCTGGCCAAAACTGGTGAATTCTTTAGATAAACCTTAGTGCTTTTTTCGAACGGAGCTCATGTTGTTTCTGCAGTAATGTGATATTTAGTGTTAACTTTGTTGGGAACATACAATATCTGTAGTGCTTTATTTAGTTTAGGTGCTGCGAATTGCTTTTGAATCTTGTTGGTATTTGTAGTGTTCTCATGTAGCTCATGACCAATGCGAACTAGTTTAATTTTGTTATCTGCTGATTATTTGAATGATAGTTTTGATTAATTGTTTTAAATAATAACATACACACAAACTAAATAAGTAATAAGTACACATAATATCAGATTAAAGATGACGATTACTATAAGCTAAAGTTACACCATTAAGCTTTTAATAATCCATGAAATTAAAAAAGTACGTGATTTATACAAAATAAATTTGATATCGAAGTGTGGTTGTTTTCAATTCTGCATTGATTGATTTTGAAATGTGTACACAATAAAACCTCATTCATTTAATTGTAGTATAAATATCAAATGATTCCATTATCCATGTGCCACACGCTTGAATCCTTGATTCGTATTAGTTTGTCAGTCTCTTATTCCAAGCAAATAAATTTAATAAAAAAATTACAAACATTTTATTTGCTTTGCTGTCATTTGCTATATTTGGCTGCATCGATAAGCCAGCAAAAGAAAATTGTTTTTGTTTGTGAAGTAAACAGTAATTAAATCATTATTTGAAGTTGTTATGAACAGCAAAGTCGCCTTTCGTACTCTTCGTGATGCTTCGTCACTAGCGCGAACTGCCGTCCGCAGTGATTTATTTTACATTCTTTAAGCGATGCTTACACAATGCAGTTCTTGTGTCACACATTTCAATCTTAAACGGTCAATCCGGCATATTTTGCAACACCAATTTGTCAAATTTGAATGGTTTTATGCACCAAATAAATAAAACGCTTGTTTAGATGATGCAAGATGAAAATGCATTAAAAACCGCTCAACAATTGAATCGTGTAAACAGCAACCAGCTAGAAGCAAGTCTGAATGCTATAGTACGAGACACTCTAAACTTTCGAAGAACATATTCTAAAAGGAAAAGTCAAAAGAGTCCATGGAAGTGGGCTCTGTTTTGAAGAAGAAATAGATTGTTTCATTTTGCTAAAAATGTAAGGAAAGTGCTTTTCTGTGATCAATTTAGTCTTTTATGCCTTTTTTGGGTAGAATAAAATCAAATTTAAAACAAAGAAGCAATTGATTTATTGTATAAATGGCGTATCCCAAACAGACTGCTTGCACTCAGGATAGAGTGCAGCACAGTCCCCTTGATGAGCATGAGCCTTATCATAACGAGTATCTCGATAGGCAACTGGTTCATTATCCAATGCTTCGGGTATGGTAAATATCGCACGCAGAAGTTCACCAGCAAAGCTGCCAGGCTCTTCTTCGTGAGATTTTTGTCCGGTTTCGCAAAGAGTTCGTAGCACACACTGATGACCATTCTGACCGCGTCTGTTAAACAGAGATAAAAATTAGGTTTGCATGAGTATGTCCATGAGAAAGATTTTTCAGATGGATTTTGGATGTAATTTGCGAGTTTCAGTTTTTCCTGAATGTCATATTTTTGAGGGTTATCCCATTAAGACTTCAAACTTATTTCTAATTTAATGCCAAATTAAATCCAAATTCATACTTTCTTATCAAAATATCATTGAGATATCGTTACTTACTTATCCATATATCTTTCGATTCTCTCATATAACGTTTGTCGACTATTCCGATGATATTTGATCTGTATGCCCTCCATTCTGGACATATTATGATCATGTTCACTGTCAATTCCACTGCGTCTCTGACGATGATGCGGATGGGATGCGTCGGGAATACTGCGCTTGCCAAATACCGGATAGATTTTTGGATGTCGTCGAGGCTCTGACTTTGTGTGTGCTTTTTGTTGATGAAGACCAATTGTTGGTTTATTTACGCTATTCCGCTGGTGAAGACTGCTGCTGTATCGCTGGCGCTGTGTGTTCTTTAAACTTAAGAAAAAGGATTTGAACTTATTTACGAATATGTAAACTAAGGGTACAACTTACTGGGAAGACAAGGCCCAATAGGGATAACGTGAGTTTTGCGCCTGGCTAAGGGGCTGTGACCACTTGATAAAGGGATCCCTAATGCTACTCACTGGACTAGTGTAGTAGTAGTGACTATCCTTGCGCCTTGCTGGAACACTGTGTTGTCTGTAAAAGCTATCCGCATATCGATGAGATGGGTGCATAGGTGTGCGAAAGACGGGTGAACTGCTGTAGTAGGAATTATAGACATTGCCTCCGCTTCCACCTGCTCCATTGGACATGCTGATGTAGTTGGGCTTATAATTACTGTTGTTGTTGGTCGCTTGCTGTGTTTGCGCTGTCGGTTTGGCAGAGTCATCCACATAGGTAATGTTTGACACTGTGTCGTTGCGACTTATGTCTATTGTGCCATCCTCCAGTTTGTTTAACAGATCCTCAATGGCTTCGCTGGGTGGTTTGCTAGGTAGCTCCCAGGCTAGGGCAACGGTTATGCCCACCACGAGATAGTTGGTGTGGTCGATAACGCAGATATATTCATCAAAAACTGTGAGCCAAGTAAATTAGGCATATATTGTGCATTGTTAAGAGCAAACATACCAAACTGAAAGGAGCTGCCTTCGGGAAATAGCAAATAGCGTCGCTTCCTTGAGAGCAGCTGTTGGGTCTGCGTAGTTCGGCTGGTTGATTCGTTAAGTTTCGCCTCGATGAGCTGCTCAAAATTGGATTCAGCATTGTTTAAACTCAGCAATGGCCTAGCGGAAGGCAGCTCAATGTCTGCAGCGGCTTTCAGTGCATCTGCTTGGTTAAGATGCAAGCTGGCCAGCAGCAGGAGTAGATTCAGACGGGGTAGTACATTGGACCTGATTTTGTTGGTAATGCACATAGTCTCGCTTGCGGTCAACACGACGCGTTGTTCAGTGGAGAACTGTTAACAAAAGTTTTGGAATGCTGCGTTAATCAATCCGTTGAGTGTTAGATAAAATGTGGCACGTAGTTTTATCTATTCTGTTAATTGCGTTCAGTTTCCAGTATCTTCCTGCTATCACTGCTGGTTGCTTTAAAAACGTTAAAAACTTTCAAGTTTTATTTAGTTTTGGTGGTGAAACGTTACACCACCGTGCTACTTTTTATACTCTGTTTCCAAAGCCATTAAGGGCATATTTGGTTTCCATACTGCACAATTGTCCCAAGTTTGACTTTTAAGTTTATATGGAAATACAAACTGAAAATAAGAAAGTTTTCCAAAAGTATTCAACTAAATAAGAATCAAATAAAGTTTGCTCCTTCTTAAATAAAAAGACTTACAGAGAACTAATAATGAACCGGTAGAGTAACCAAGATAGAAAAGTCTAGTCCCAATAATTTTAAAGTCAGAGTCTTTTATTCAAGAAGAAGAAACCTTTATATTACAATAGAAAAGATTGTGTACCACATACAGCATTGTAAACAGAGAATATCACAGACGTTTTCATTTTTTGTTCTTCAATACATTTCACACTTTTTGTCTATAATTATTATAAAATGCTGCAACGCTTAAGGCACCTTATAAAATTATAAATGACTAAAAATAGACATAAGAACGACTGCCAGAAAGACAAAGGTGTAAATCAATTCAGTCATAATGTTCGTTATTTCATGGCTCATAGCTCATTCCAAAGAAATATATCCGTCGGTCAGTCTTCCAAAATTTTTTAAGCTAAACTAAATAAACATACAAGCTTAAATACATCTAAGCAGAGAAAATAATTTTCAACAAAACAAATCCATATTGTTATTTAAATATAAAATATTTATTCAAACCAAAATGTATGATTACAATCGCCATATATTTGTCGGCAGTTTCCTTGTTCCTGATGCGCCTCTAAGTAATGTGGTAGGATGTGCTCCAACCCTTCGCCGTCTTCGGTGTTGCTGGGCAATTGAAAGATGGCCGACAGCAGCTCCATTATAAAGCTCTGAGGTTCAGTTGGCGCCTTCTTCGCCCGCTGATGACGTTGTGCCGATTCACAAAGTGCACGCTGCACGCAAGCGGTGCCATTTAGCTGTCGCCTGTGGGTCAAGGTCAAGAAAATGGGCAGTGGATTACAGTTGGATTCTGTATTCTGTACTTACGATTTGTATAATCGTTCGATCTTGCCAAAGAGCAGTCCTCGTGAGCTCAGATGTTGGCGCAAGTGCAGTCGCTCCATGAAGTCATCATCTTCCTGTTGTGGTCCAATTTGTCGTCGTCGTCGCCGTTTGCCAAACACTGGATAAATGTGGTGCTTTGGTGGCTCTCGTAGTACTTGACGTGGTTTCTGTGTGATACTGTAGCTGTTAAAAAGTTTGATGAAAGAATTATCATTGTAGGTGAGCAAGTAAAGTGGAGTGGGAGTATCTGATATTTGATATTAACTTGATCTGCGTATGGTATACAGGAACCTGCATGCCAAGTTTGGTGTCTCTAGCTCTTATAGTCTCCGAGATCTGTGTGTTCATATGGACAGACGGACAGACAGACGGACATGGCTAAATTGACTCGGCTGTTGATGCTGATCAAGAATATATATACTTTATACAGTCGGAAATGCCTCCTTCTGCCTGTTAAATACATTTGCAGTGCTTTATAACTCACAGCTTTAAGCAAAACAGTGTTGGTAAACGCACACTAAATGTAGCGTTTTTGATTTATCGATAAACTTAAATTTCAAGTTGAAAACCCGTTAAATATATGACAAAATCTTGTCTTAATAGCAAAGTTAAGTTTCAAAATCTCTTTGAAAAAAGTAAATATATATTTTTTATAGAATTTTTTCACATCGAACTTTAAGCAGTCAAACCTAATGCCTTCACATTTATCAGCTGCAACAACATTTTGTTACTCGTTTCGTTCAACATACTTATGTTTTTGGGGGGTACACATATGTATTTTCCCTAGCTCCAATAGACAAACACATTTCAAAGCACTCCTCTTTTTGTAGCAAGCAAAGCATCAGTTGAGCCAAATTCTTTGACGCATCGAACAACACAAAGTGGGTAGAATACTCCCCTTTTCCCATTGTCAATGGAGATGGGTATTAACAATTTGACAGACTTAAACTGGAAAGTATTCAAACGCATCATTGTCACACATTGCATTTCGACTAGAGTATTCTTACTTGTTTTTATTAAATTTTTCATTTAATTCTTAAAGAGTTTAAAATAAAAACGATTATTGAACTTAATTTATTATTTATTATTTTATACTATACTCATGCATACCTGTTAGCTGGTTGCTCGTAGGCAGTCCACTGTTGCTGATTTTCACGCCAATTTTGCTGAATCCGCGCTTTGTTGCGCTGCCACCAATTGTCTGCCCAGGAGTCAGCGTCACCACGTGATGGAGTTGGGTATGGAATAGCTGGAGCTGCAGCTGGAGGACTGTCTGCCCACTGTCGCCACTTTGCTATTGACTGTCGCGAATGCCAATTAGTCGGACGCTGTGTATGCTGTTGTCCATTAGGCGAATTTGCATAAACGGAAGTGCCATCGACGCTCTGGAGATTCGTATAGTACGAGTTACTATGCACATTGGATGCATATGTCGATGCTGATGCTGATGGTGACGCTGATGCTGATGCTGAGGCTGGCACAGATGTTGGTTGCGCGTGCATTGCTTGCCAATTAGTGGCGGTTCGAATGAAGTCCCCGTTGTCCGCTGCAACCGCCTTCTGAATGCTGTCATTGCGTCGCACTGTGCCCAGTGTGCCATCGTTCAGGCGAGTGCGTAGGTTCTCCAGAATCTCGCTGGGTGGTTTGCTGGGCAGCTCCCAGGCAATTGCACAAGTTATGCCAAGAATTGCGAAATTCGTATAGTCTACAATGGGTATGATTAAATCAAACACCAGCTGGAATGAGCTGCCCTCGGGAAACAGCAGATAACGCTTCTGGCGATGTAATACCAATAGCCGATGACGGGATGAGTTAACAACATGGTGGGGCACGGAAGCACTTTCCTCACCAGCAGCAGCAGCATTGGTCGGCATCAATTTATATGATTTACTCATGTTTGCTTTGTTATTTGGTAATGTTTCAATCTTGCACAGCATCAGTAGCAATGCACAACCTATTGTACAGCCAATTGCAATTATAATTGTTCTTGCCATTTTGTCGATTCACTTTAAAAATAATGTCAGTTGGGTAACACTGTTGTACATAATATCAGTATATTCACAAGCTGCGACAACAGTTCTGAAGGAACTTAAAAAAAAAATGACAATGCATTAAAAACTTGCAGCCAAGAAGACTTTTGGAAAATATAAAACAACAAGAAAGAAATGTTATCTTCGGCCTGATATATTTTGAAAAACACAAACGTTTTTCTTACAGAAACTTTTTCAACCGATCGTTCCTATAGCAGCTGTATCTGTATGTGGTCCGATTTTTCCAATTCAACTTCTATCTGCAGAAAGAAGAAGCATCTTTACCAAGTTTCATCAAGATAGCTCTATAGCATGTCTTGAATGTCTTGAAAAACGCATGTAAACAGACAGACAAACGGACAGACGGACTTGACGAACATGACTCGGCTATTGATGCTGATCACGAATATACAATTTTTATTCTCTGAGACCTCTCCTTCAATGCGTTATATATTTCGTGACAAAATTATAATACCATCTGCAAGGGTATAACAACTATTTAATATTTGATTTTTATAAAATTTTATGAAAATCAAAAATAAAACATATTTTTATTTACACTTTTTTTTTTAATATTTCCAACAGACTTTTGCCATTTTATATAATCAACTCATTTTATGCGATGTTTTGTGAAAATTATCGATAATCGCAGCAGCTTAAAAAGCATCGATTAGTTGTTCACATAATGTAGTAAAAAATCGATTAACTTGATTAATGAATTATTTTTCTTAAACACTACTACTTCTATGAATTTATAGATTTTCAACTATTTGTGATCCACAAATCTTTATTAACTCACGAAATGATGCACACTATGTATTTCACTTAAATTCTTTTGTTCACTGGTGTTATGGTATAACTGAGTCCAATTGGACTGTCGCCGTTTGGACTCATGAAAGCCAACTGGTCCGCCAATTTTAGCCTTGGCACTCACACTCAACACAATTTGCATAATGTTACGCGACGGTACTATTCGCTGGCATTGCCAATCATGCGTTAAATTAATGCAATTTTTCTATGGCATTCAGTGTGCTTCAAATGTGGCAACATTTACGATATTCGAGGTGGATAAAAGTTTTGCAGTTCACAATTACAACGCGTCCATTTTCAATGCCTCGAGCGCAATTGGACACAAATTTATGATGCAGATAATTACCATTAGAGGCGACGAGCTGCGCAGGGATCGAATTTTTTCGCTCGTCTTTTTTTTTTTTCTTCTTTTTTTTTTTTGTATAGCGTTGATGTCATTAGCTGTCAGAGCTGAACTGATACGACGACAATACGCGCATAGTGTCCGGCATTCTGTTGGTGCTTTGCCTGGTGGCTCATTCGGTGTCAGCAACGTTTAATTGTACAATTAGCACCCAATTGAGTGTCGTTAACTCGTTATGTGTGTCATTTAAGAGGCCCTAAAAGGTGCGAAATGCGCTCTTCAGAACTGGGACTTTTCGATAATGGGCCAATATGTTTGAACTAACTACATATAAACATTTAATTATGTAAACTAGGTAAAGTGCAACTGAGTCATGAAATTTGTAATATTTGATATATGCAATATAAATTTCATGATATTTTGTTAGATGCGTTGCACTATGGGGTTATTTGATACCTATTTTGGACCAAAACCTTTTTCAGAAGTGTTCCTTATGAAATATTTTGCATTTTTAAACCACTTTTGAATAAGATTCACATAACGTAACTACAGATGAAAGTTAGTTAAGCCGGCAAAACTAGGAGACCAGATAAACGCGTCGCCAACCAAATCCTCTAGCCAGAGATCTTCGAGTCCCAGCAGCAGTTAGAAGACTGAAGAGAGTCCACCTATAAATTTATAAATATTGTAAATACCCTAGATATAAGAAAGTCCATTATAACCACAACAGTTCCTGGTTAAGTCGGCAGGCTCCGACTACAGTCAAAAACTAAAATTTATATATTAAAAAAAAAAAAAAAGTTAAGTCGACAAAAGTGTACGTTCCATTAGAAAGATATTTAGGGTATACACTTAAAAATACCACTATAGTTGATTGTGGTTGGGCTGAAGACCGTTTTGAAAGGAAACATTTTAATGCTGCACGTAATTTGAAGACCTATGCAAACTGCAATTTGGTCTACCCATTGCCTTCAATACACACACAATCAACACCTTCCTTCAACTAAGCACCCACAGCAATTATCGCACATTCATTTACCACATCCACATCCACATACACACCCACATTCCCACACACATACACACACATACTAGCAAAGACAAATTTAAATTTAAGCAAATTTTTAGCTGCTGTGGGTGCGCCTTCTGTTTTTTATACCCTGTACCAATAAAATGCATAAAAAGGCTATTCAATTTGTTGTAAATCTATTTATCAGGTAGGTATTACACATTTTCCACAGAAAGAGCTGGTGAAACATCGAAGTAACTGCCATCGATTGTGATTATGAAGAACAGTGATACTATCGATAGATCCAACGCAATTCGTTTCGTTCAAATAAATAAAATAATAATAATAATGTGATAATTTGTTGAATCAACAAGTTAACTGCAACCCTCAAAATTATTACAAGACATTCTTTAGAAAACTTAATCTAAACTGAAACAAAATGCTTTCAAGATATTTGACAACATATTTTCTAACTTTTTTTTGTTTTAAATCAATATTAATATGAGTTTTAAACATTTAAAATAAATTTTGACATTAACGTATTGCCACCTCTAATAGTGCTTTTCAATGTCCGATGTTAACATATGCTTGTTGGACTTTTTTTTAATTTTTTCCCTTTTAGTTTAGGAGATAACTGTGCTCTTTACTGAATGATAAAATATTATTAAAGATTAATACATTTATTCACAAGGGTATTTAAGGTTTGGCACCCTTTAAAAGTTGGGTGCTTTGTCGTTTTTGTCTATTTTTGGTTGCTTGTGTGAGATTTTTACTAATTTTTAGCAAGTTGAACTGTAAACAATGTCAGCATTGCAACCAAATGAAAACAAATGCAGCAAACAAAACACATTGCGCTGCTGCGGGTTGCATTTGTGTATGGTAGATGGGTGGGTTAGTGGGTTGATGGGTTGGTGGGGTAAATGTTTGTATTAGTTGGTGGTGCTCCGACTCTAACGAACAGCAGTCGCAGCCGCAGTCGCAGTCGTTGCAGCAGTAGCAAAAATTTTCGTAGCATGCAAAACATTTGTCAAATGTAAATTAGCAGAGGGACTGTTGTTAACAGGGGTAAATGGGGGGAGTGTATGGGTACTTCTGCTACTGCTGTGGTTCTTTCGCTTAGTAGTGCGCATTGTGGGTGGTGGCTTGCCTGCTACAAATCGCATAAAATCACACTTAATGCCCGCAGGCAACGGCAGCATGCAAAAAGCGCAGCGAGGCGTGAATGTCGTTGGCGAACAAACGTCTACATGTGTAGGAGGATATAAGAAGGCGACGTGGCAGGCTGGGAGGTGTAGAGGTAAAAAGACACACTCTCAAACACACACATACTAGCTACATGTTTGTGCTGGCATTGGCGCAATGCTGCAGCCAAAATGCGGAAGTACTAACAAACCCCATTCCATGTGTGCCCCCAAACTTATTTCTTCTATTGTTCCCAATTATCACACACGGCATACAAAAGCAACGTTTAATTTTTGTTGCCTCAACTTTTGCTATGCACACACCTCACCCCGACACCCTACAAAAAAAGTACAAGTCAAACTTTAATAAGCACAATTTCTGCTCTTGGTTGAAGCGGGTTCTGCCCACATTGCGAATGAGCAATTTACATGTCGAGTGTCAGCTGTGTCTCTGACTTTCTCTATATCTATGTGTGTGTGTGTGTGTGTGTGGACATTTGTGTTGTGTCAACAAAGTTCTGCTTGCTCTCTCAAGCGAATTTCTCGCTCAGATAAGAAAATCATTTAAATTGTAGAGTTTCAAACAAAGTTTTTTATACTTTTTTTTGTTTAAATTTTTGTTTTTTTTTTTTGCATAACCTTGGATAAACACAACTTTGACTTTTAAATATGATAAGTGAGAAATATTTATCTGTTATCTACGTAAGTAAATGATCGGATTTAAAGTGAATTCACGGGCTTTTTACTGCGATGATAGTTTTTGTTTGTAAGTCTTAGGGTATCATAAACGAATTGTTACTCAAAACCAAAGTTTCTAATGATTTTTTTTGTTTTTTTTTTTATTAATAACAGTAAAATAAATAAATATTATAAAATTTTGAAATTATTTTGAAATGTAAATGTGTTAAAGATAAAAAAAAAAAAACAATTAAAAAAAAATATTTAATACGTTTTAACTGCGCATTTGCTGACAAAACTTTGCCATAAGTTGTTGAGTGTCTTAAAAAAATGTTAATTTTTTTTTGTATTAGCCACGATTAACGCTTTTGTTAGTTTCTATGCAAAACCTGATCCAATTCCAATTGTTTAACATGCAGAAATACTCTAAAAACGTGTGTCATTAATTAGCATGTCCATTTTAGAGTCCAATGCTCCGACTTGAACTTCGAAGCGTTTTAATTTTACACCTAGCTGTGAAGTAATACAGTTCGTTCAATGAACTGAACTAGTTTAAAGTTAACATAACGGTATTTCATTATAATTTTGAAGAAATATGGCACAGTTGATGAAACGGATTAGCGCCCTAGGTTAAATACTTAAAAGAAATTAGCAAAATGTTTCCGTTTTATTTCATTGTAGACCGAGACAGTAACTGAGACTGAGACAGAGATTGAGACAGAAACTGAGACTGAGATTGGGATTGGGACTATAAACTCGACTTTCATTTCATTTAGAAATGCTGCTGCGACTGCTGCCAGTCGCCAGTATTTTAATTATGTCAAATTTGTGATGCTTTACTGCTTGTTGTTGTTGTTGCTGTTGTTGTTGTTGTTGTTCTTGCTGTTGGCAGCAGGCAAATGTCAGCAGCTAATTAGAGAGAGTGAGCCAACGGCGTCGCGCAAGTCACTCAATGTCACTCTGGTTGAGGATAGTATTCGTCGTTGTTTCAGGTTGCCAGGTCCCCAACTCCCACCAAGGGATCTGATGACGATGGCAATGGTGATGATGCTGACGACGGCGACGGCGACGGCGACTTCGATGCCACTTCAGCGTCTGCCTTAGCTGCTGCTTGGCCTTGTCATCATTTGCATAAGAAATTTATCTCAATGAGTAGCTAATTGGGAAATTGCGACATACCCCCGACTCCCGTCTGCCGTCTCCCAGCTCACTGCCCACCCCCACAATGTCAACAAAAGGGCTGAGCAAATCCTTAGCACGTTAGTTTTATTACACTAATCCTTGAACTAATTTTGAGAGCGAAGCATTGTAGCTCCTCATCATAGCCTTTTAAAATTAATCTCACGCATATTGCTCTAAACAATGCTGTCCAGTAGAATAGGTTACTTATATATTGATATCTTTATATATAAAGCTCTTCCACCTAACCGACTCACTGACTGACTGGCAACGCTTGCACAGCCCAAACCACCAAAGCTAAAGTGCTGAATTTTTCACAGTAGTTTTGTCTTATGCTAAAAGTGCGTACTAACTTCGGATTTTAAAAAGTTCGGTCGGAAAATGTGGAAAATTCACGGAAAACCGTTTTTTGTTTATCATCCGAACAGATTCAAACTCATTTTCAAAGATTTACATGAAAATTCAGCAATGACTGCATACCAATGTAATCTGTCAAACATTTTATCGGAACGTTGAAGATAGCTGTTCTTTCCTCTTTTATTTGCAATCACTTCTGTAAGCGCTGTGATGAAAAATGAGTCCTTGACTTAAGAGCCAGACACTCAACTCATCCAAAATCATCGGAAACAATATGACTCTATAATGTTCTTTAAAATTCAAACTGATTTGTTAAACTTACATTCAAAGGCTGGCGCTATCAAAGTCGATAGCATTGTGTTGGCTAGTAATCAGTATTTGACTAATTGCGAATACACTCAGTGTGAAATGATAGGCAGTGTAATTTAGCTCTACATACGAGGCAACGACTCGCATTCATGGCCGCAAACTCAATTGGCTAACAGAGCTCATTAGTCGACATTGCCTGACTCCCCCGCACTTCCTACTCCTTTGGCTGGGAGGCAAAGGTTGCAGGCAATATGCAAACTATACGGTTGGCATTTGCTTGCTTGTTCCAATTGACCGATAATGCGAGGCAAACCAAATGAAATTAATTGCACATTTTAATTGACAACGTATCAAATCAATTTGCATGCCACACGGCGATTAATGAATGAATGCAACCAGATCCAGGCCTGTTTGCCACTCACCCAGTCTTTTGGCATGCATAATGAGCTGTTGCTGGATGTGCATTTACCATCCTGGCGACCACCCTGGATACATGTTGGGCCCTTCAATGCCTATAAATTATCCAAGGTGTGCGCTAGGGCGTGTGTAGGCTCACGTATTATTCGTAGGCCAACAATCTGACCCACGGGGCAAAGCAAACAATATTCTTCCCCATTCCACGCCCCTTTGTTTCATCAATGGTCCATGGATTATTTGATTTGTCAAGCAGTTTAAGCTTTGTTCAGATATCATGTACTTAAAAGTTCACATACGACACGAGTTAACATAATTATCACACTTAAGTGTGAGTGCAGCAGGATACTAATAATTTTGTTGCTTGTGACATAAGGCAGCTATAGCTAGGACGAAGAAATACTATATTGTTTTGTTGTACAAATGTTTACCCAATACAGGTACTGTTATAATTCTTTATGAATCGTAATCAAATTTAATAAAATATCGATTTTATAGAAAACGACACTATTTTATTAATCATAATTATTATTTTTTAATATTTATACTCTGTTTTCCAAAATGGAAAAAAAGAGTATATTGGGTTTGTGAAATGTCCGTCTGTCCGTCTGTCTGTCCGTCTGTCTGTCCGTCTGTCTGTCCGTCCGTCTGTATGAACGCAGGTTTTTTCCACAGTTTTGAAGCTAGAGCATCCAAACTTGGCATACATGTTGGTATATACCATAGTCAGATAAAGTGTCAAGATCTCCCCCCCCACCCCCACCCCTTCCCCCACAAACCGCAGAAACCTATATCTTCCACAGTTTTACAGCTAGAGTTACCAAATTTGACATAAAGACTACTGACCACATCCTTGACCGACCTGCCAAAAAAAAATATGCCACGCCCACTACCACCCCCGCAAATGAGCTAAACCTGTATCTCCCACACGCTTATAGCTAGAAACACCAAATTTTGCAGTATGACTCCATTTGAACTCTTCGATAGATTGGAGAAAAAAAATTTTGCCACGCCCACCCACGCCCCAGTAAACGAGCGTTCATTTTGACAAGTACGCGTCTCGCTCTGCTTTGGGAGTTTGCAGCGTTCTGCACTTAGTAGAAGAATTTTGTAGTTCGTAGTATATATATATATATATATATAAGTAGTCTTTAAAAGAATTTAATTTAATATAGGTACAGAAAACAGAGTATATCGCAGTTGGGTGAGCCCGACTGCAACGTTCTTACTTGTTTTTTCTTAAATTTCAGAGTGCCTGTTTTCTGCAAAGCGATTTGCAGACACTTGACATTTGTTATTAAAAATAATTAACAAAATGAGAGCGATCGGTTGAAAAATAGAAAAGTTCACACTAAAACATAGTTTTCTCCATATTACCAACCGAATTTTGAAAAAAATTTCTGTGAAAAGTTCTCATCTTTCCTTTTACCATTTGTCTGTGCCATAATTTACGTCAGCGAGTCTGTCATTATTAGTATTTGTTTTATATAAATAGATAAGCTTTTAAATCAATTATAAATATTTCAATAAGTCTTATCATTCGATTTTAGTAAAATGAATTAATGAAGTGGTAATTATGTATTTCAAAAGTATTGCTTTGCCAGTCATATTAATAATAAGTCATAAGTTTCAATAAAGACAGCCCGAATAGGGCATACCCTATATTTATATACAAATACACTGTAGGTGAAGCGGGGACTTTTTCCTGAATCCCAAGATATGATACATGTTACTGCCTTGTTTTCAAAGTTTTGATATTTGGTTTTTTCTTTTATTTAGAAATTTCTTAGCAATTTTAATTTGTAAGCGATGAAATGTGAACACACTTGATCTGCATATGGTTTAATAACGAAAGTTTCATTCATATCTAAAATGTATCTAATTCTTAAATTATTATTATTTGGCGAGAGATATCTGCATTTTTCTGCAACATAAATTTATGCAACATTTTTATACCTTTTAAGCTATTTTTGATAAGTACAGGATATACAACTTGTAGTTTATTAATTTAGAGCTAATGATCACATATTTTATTTGTAATTAAAATGACAATTGACAATGACAATTTTCAGCTCTTAAAATGAATTTTAATTACGATAATAATAAAATGTAAAATTTATTTAAAAATGCTCGACTGCAAAATATTCTGTAAAAGGTCTTCAAAGCCCAAACACAAAAACTTATATTAAGTACTTTTAAGATGGTAAAAGTTATAAATCCGTATGTAACTATTTAAATAATATTCATGGAACGAACTGTTTATAAAGACTAGTGATTAGTTTTGCTGTTATGGTTTACTTTATAGGGTTAGAGAGTTGTGCTTCTGTCAGTTACATTTAAAGTATACAGGGTATAAGAATGTGATATGGTCACAGTTTAATTTTCCCATCTAGTGAATATCCAACAGTAATCATGCAAGTAAAACAACAGCAACTAATTGTACCGCAAATAAACAACAGCTACAAAAACAAAACAAAAATCCATTTAAGTTTTTGCTGTCAGCAAAGTGGAAAATGTTCAACTTGGAATGGGAATGGGAATCGGAATGGGAATGGGAATGAAATTGGAATTGGAGGTGGACTTGGTATATTCCGTTACTGCTGCAATTTCTCACACAGCAAACATAATTAATATGTACTTGATTGAGGCTGTATGTATGTGTGGATGTGTGTGTGCTCTGCACTCTTTGTGGCTATGTGTGGGTGTGAGTCAAAGTCCCTGGCAAAAACACAACAAGCGCTTAAAGTTTTTTTTGTTTGTGGCTGTCGCCCCTAAAGCGGAAGTTCTGTGTGTGTGTGTGTGTGTGTGTGTGTGTGCAACAAACTTGAAGAGCACAAAAACAACAGTAGCAACAATAACAAGAACGAAATGCCTGCATTTGCAGTGCACCCATGCATGTGTGTGTGCATTTTAATGCCATAGTGTGTAATGCGTGTGTGTGTAATTTATGTTTTCAACTTAATTAAAGTTAATTTTTAATGCTGGGCGTGGACGACAGGTCTGCGGGCATGGGCGTGGCAAGTACCTCAAAGGCGCTCGCAAACATTTTAACAACACTTGGCATTTCATGCTGGTGACATTAAACAGCAGCAGCAGCAGCAGCAGCAGCAGCTGAAACTTTTGTCATGCAATGAGGTCAACAATGAGCTGCCGCAATAAGTATGCTATGGTTTTTTTCTTCGTTCACAGTTTTGCTCTGCTGTTTAATAAAACTGCCAATTAAATGCATGTTGCTTGTTGCAATAAAAAAAGGCAACCGGAAAATGGCACAGCTTAATTATAATTTACAAAACATTGATAATAACAACCGCAGCAGCAACAAAAACAAGAGTATATAAACACTGCAGTCGTATGCTCCTAACTGCGCTATGCTCTGTTTCTAGTCCGTTCGCGGGGTGGGAACTTGCGTTGCTTGAAACTTTTTTTTTAAATCAACATGCATGCTTACGAACGGACAGACAGCAATACAGTACAATATATAATTGTTTTCCAATTTTGAAATATGCTGTTTCTAAATCTATAAAAACATACATTCAACGTTGTATATATCTGAGCAGTGAATGATCAAAAATAAAAATAAATAAAAATAAAACATTTTCAATAAATTTCAATACTTGTGACAAAATAATAATGCTCAATACATTTTAAGGTACTGTATAGTTTTTTTGTAATAGCTTAAGGTTAAACAGTTCAGATCCTGTTTAATTGCCTTAACATGACATTTTCCCAACGGGAAAAAATACATAAATAATGTACAAGTATGTTAATATCGAATTTCGAATCAATACATAACCCATACTCATTTCAAATATTTTTACAAATCCAATAAAATATGTGTCATATTTTAATTAAAAATGATTGTAAAATATGTATTTAGTTTTAACATGACCGTAGTGCAACTTATAATTAACATTAACCCTTGGAAAAGCGAAATTCCTTAACGTCTGACCGGAGCTAAGACAAGTTAAAGAGCTAGTTTACCCTTTCATAAACAGAAAGACAGCCAATATGTCTAGGGTGGAGCTTTCTCCTCTGAAAGAAGAATGTATCACGATTGGAAGCTTTCCAGTGCATCGTTCCTACTCGTTTTATAATGTGGCTCCCTAATAAAAGTGGATTGTAGCTATGTTTATTAAAAGTCAGTATATATATAACAATTGAGTTCACTTATTTAGTTGGCTGTTGTCACACATCATCTGTATATGGTGAAATGCTGTCAAAGCTAAGCGGGCAATGACTATGCAATATCTGCTGACAGTTTTCCTCGCGCAAATAGGGAATATGATGTTTTTCGTGATCCTCCAGGCTGCAAATAAAGAATCAAACAAATGAAAATAAAAGATCAGTTAAATTGTTTGCTTTCAACTAAAGCACGACTCACGTAAATATATGCTTCAATAGCTTATAAAGAAAGCCCTGGCTATGATCTCCAGCCAAGGCTGTGCAATATGCTTTCAATACACACGCCTGGCCATCGAACCCACTGCGCTCCATTAGCTCGTGAATCAGCTCGTATGTGTCCCTTCTGAAGGGTCGGTTCTCACGCTTCACCAGCACTGGCGTATTAGCACGAAATCCGTAACCATGAGCCCAAATCGTTGGCTTTGGTATCACATTGTTTTTCACATTGACACGAAACTTGCAAATTGACAAAATATTTCAGTTAGCTAACAACCATGCAAATTGCTCCTGTTACTGCTCTCTATTGTTACCTACAAATATTCGCGTCGTTTCTATGATGTCCAGAAAACGTTTGGGGCGACTGTGGGGCGCAGTTGCATTGTGCCCCAGTGCCACTGTTACGCTGACTACCGAAATCAGCAGAAATACCTGAAAAGCGCCCATGGTGACACTTGCAGCGCAAAACCTAAACTAAGACTCAAATCAAAAGTGCTCGGCAGTTACAAATGTGACAAACGCACTAGTTTCAACGACTAATCAAACGGGTTGTGCTTATTATACGTATGTGCTAATTTTTAAAACTGACCTATTTCTTAAAAAATTGTTAATTGATTCTCAGAAAACCGAAATTAGAAACTATTCCCCTGTCGTCTGCAAATTAAGCTTTAAAATATTCTTGAGTGTTATTTCAGATACTAAATACTTTAACTTGTGCATTTGTCGTTTAACAATAATGCTGATTGTATCCTTGCAGAAGGCATTATGCAGGCTGTTTCGATAAGTAATTCCCTTATGTGTGAAAATTTTCATCTGTGCTGTTTAAATTTAATTGCATTCGATCAGGGATATAATTGCCTTTTAATTAACACGGGACTCAATTCACTAGTTTAACAGCAACGAGAAAAATTTTAAAAATTTAAAAAAAATCAAATTCCGATAGAGATTGCAGTAAGTGGATACCGGAACAGATCTGGTAATTTTTTCACCATACGTGTAACGCTTGGCAACTGTGCTATACATTTATAATCTACACTACAAACTGAGTCTCTAAAAAAACTTTCAAATCTGCAGTTGTGTATTCTGAATCAACTAGACTATATGCAAATATACATTGCAAGTTAGGTATATTCATAATTTTAAAATCATTTTTGTCACCGGACTTATATGAAACAGCTATATAGAAATGAATACAAGGCTTATTATTCACTTACCTGAATATTAACTTGAGTAACTTGAACAACATTCCACTTTTTTGCTGAGGTCTATCAACATCCAAAAGAGCCGTACAGAAGGATTTTAGTAAACAGGCGCGACCATCAAAGCCATGTCTAAGCGGAAAAGGCTCAAATCAAACAAAATACAGTGTCATAGTGTATGAATATAAGCCTTACCCATCTAAGGCGGTTTCCAGTTTTGAAAACAAATCACGTTTAAAAAATACGCGATTTTTCTTGCGTTGATCCTTGGGCTCGGGAAACGGATAATTGGCACGAAAGCCATAGCCATAGGCGAATAGTGTATTGATTTTGATGAGATTGTTTTTGCCATTGGTACGCCACTTCGCAGTTTCAAAAAGGTGAAAGAGAGAGAGAGAGAGATGGAAAGAAGGAAAATCGAAAGCTTAAAACAACACAGAATAACACAGTCAATTGCTGTGCACAACCTACCGACATACGAGATCCTTTGGTAAACTCCAGGTAACGTTTGCCGCGACGCAGTATCCTTGTATCATTGTTAGCTGTTAGCTCGTTGAAGTTGTCATAGTGCATGGAAAAGCTGTCGTTGTTTGTATTGTTGTGGTTGTGGCCAGAAATCGAATCAGTAGCCGTTTCAATATTGTCAGCACATTGAACAACTGCCGAGCATATCCAAAACAGTTGCAACAACAGCAACAGCCGCAACATTGTGCATGTTGTTGTTGATTTGCGTGCTGACAGGCAATTTAAGGAGGTGTTTGTTGAGCAGTTGTTGCTGCCACTCATCATTCAAAATGTTACACAATACTTTCTTTTTTTTTAATTTTACACCAAATATGTTCACATTTTCATGAACTTTTGTAAGCTCTCAAAATTTTGCTACACTTGCGCTTTGCTTGTGAGATGCGCTTCAGTCCAGTTTTTCCTATAGACTGATATGGCTAATACACTTAATCTGTTTGACATAAATACCGGTATAGAGCAGCATAGTACAGCCCAGCACAACCAAACACGAGCCAAGGCAAACATACAAACAAACAAACAAATAAATAAACAAATAAACAAAACCAACAGCAGACAGAAGTCATTGTCCTCTGCTATTTGTTGTTGTTGTTGTTGCTGTTGTTCAAGCTTTGCTTATTTACTTATTTATCGCTTTGTGTGGTATTGTGACATCGCATGTTTCTTTTTCTACATATTCTTCTTGTTGACCATTTGCTGGTTGTCTTCAGCACAGAGCTGGACATGACATCCGATTGTTAACACTTTTTCTCTATCTCCCATGACAATTCTGTTCGTGCTTTCATGATTCATGTTGACATGAAGCATTTACAAAGCGAATCGTGGCCACATTATAAAAAAAAGGTGTGATATTTTAATCTAGCTTAAACCTCGTAATTCGATACAGTATATAAGCCAGAATTACTAACTGAAATGTTTCCGCATAACGCATTGAATGTTTTCTGTATCGTAAATATGATCTACCGGTTAGGTATTTTGAGTAGATTTTCCAAAGACTGTAAGACTTACATTGAGAAACAGAGCTTTGAAACTGATTCTGAAGTCAATCAAAAGACAAAAGTAAATTTGAATACAATAGTTTTCTGTTATGGCTTTCACCAGTTAAGATAATTAGCTGTTTCCTTTGTTAGGTTTTAAAAATAAGTTCGAAATCAATCGCACGAAAAGCAAATATGCCTGATTTTTGGCTTACTTTCCAAGCATGGACTTGAATTTTCATAAGACAGTGAAACACATATCTTTTTGATTTTCTTTTAAAGTGATATTTTTCCTGATAGCACAAAAATTGCACTTTTCTTATGCAACTTTCGACATTTTCCATCTATGTGGTTTATTTTTTTTTTAAAATTTAGAAATACCGTCTCAGAAAAAAAAATTGGTATTTTTTTAATCAGCCCCAACAGCCGAGTCAGGTCCTTCATGTCCGTCTGCCGGTTGAAAATAAGTTTTTGTGTAAGCATTTTTTTTGTTTTTCAAGATAACTCAACCAAACTCACTTTACCTATGTTTAAGGACAGTTTATGCATAATGAAAAAATTTCATCGAAATTGGACTTCTATATCTTGAAGGTGCCATATTAATGTTCGGCTAAAAATTTAATTTTGTGTGAAAAACTTTTGCTTTTTCAAGATAACTCAACCAAACTCACTTTACCAATGTTTAAGGACAGTTGTATAAGATGACAAAATTTCATCGAAATCGGACTTCTATATCTTATAGCTGCAATAGAAACGATCGGTTGAAAATAAGTTTCTGTTTGAAAAACTTTTGTGTTTTTCAAAATATCTCGACCAAACTCACTATATCTAAATTAAAGCAAGTTCAACACATGTTGACCAAATTTTATCCAAATCGGATCACTATATCTTATAGCTGCCATAGGAGCCATCAGTTGAAAAATAAGTTTTCTGATGCAAATCTTTTCTGCAAGGGTACATTTTCTTTCTTTCTTGCTAATGCTAATATGTATGATTTTATTTATTGCTCACTGTAATTACTCATTCTTCAACCAAGTCCTGTTAAATATGTACTTATAAGTAATACGATTATTTTTAAATAAAGTTAAAGACAAGCGATATCAAATTGACACACCTTTTAAGGCTCTTCACGAAAACTTGATTAAAATTACAACATTTAATTATGGCTAGGCAATTCAGTGTGTATATATCGAAACATCATTAAAGTGTAATGGCTCACAGCTGCCCAGTTTATAGGACGATTTGTACAAGCCCATATATCTTGTTCCAAAATTGTCAGCTGTCCATGCGGACTGAAAGTTTCGCACGACTTAAATGTCCCACTCAATTTTCACTCAACTGTCATGTCAAGCAATTTCTGCGAGCTTGTTGATTGAATTAAATTTCGTAAACTTTACCAAATGTATATTTTGCTGTTGCTGTTGTATTTCTTTTCAATTAAATAATGTTCGGGCTTTTGTGCAAGCCGCGACGCCAGACGGCAGCAGAAACAGAAACAGAAACAGACACACATCCGTCAGCCACAGTCAGGCTCAGTCAGCCTTGTTCGAACTCCTTCAGCCTACTTCAGCCTCCTTCAATCTACTTCAGCCTTGTCCAGCCCTAGCTCCACTCTCAGAGCCAGACAACGCATACCGACATGCCACCAATTGGGCGCAATGGGGGGAGGGGGGGGGGGGGCACGTAAGCTCAGGTGGGGTGCGAGGTGCAGCCAAGAAAAATGATTTGCAATTTATAGCCTAGTGGGCTGGCAACAAGTGAGCGGTATGAACAGATGGGTGATGGGACTATTAAAACGCTTTCATAGGACAATTTTAGTATAGCAATTTATTGGGCATAATAATTTTTCGGCGGTGTCGAGTATTTTCCAAAAGCTAATTCCAGTAGCGAAAACTTGCAGTCGTATTGCTGTTCACAGTCAAAACTATGGGCGTGACGATAGGCGTTATCGTAATGCAGAATATCAGAGTTTTCTGCTAGTTCTCGCTTAAAAAGCCGCTGCTTGGGTAGGCTGTAAAAGGCAGACAAAGGAAATGGGCAGGAAAATGCATTATTATACAGTAAAAATAAAGTTTAAAAGTAAATCCAATATGGTTTTGATTTTGAACTTTTTTTGAATTCAAATTTCATATATTATATTTCATAGTTATAAGTCTTTTCCGGCTCACCTGAAGATGGTGCGGAGCATCTCACCAATCATGTTCATCTTAGTACGCTGAAAATACTGACGACTCTCACAAAGTGTACGCAAAATGCAATCTCTTCCATTGTAGCCCATGCTGTAATTAAGTTTGTGGAATCATAAGTATGAAGGTTTTTGACATTGATAGAGCATGAATTTGTATAGCATTTTTCTTGAATTATAAATGTGTGACAAGTTTTAGTTGAACTTAAATCTTAGTCTTGAATTTGGATCTATGTAAATGTATTAGAACTGCATTACTTATCAACAATAATCTCAATGTCCTGATAGATTGCACTTCTTGTGCGCCTGCGTAAAATAGCAGACGTGACAGGATGACGCGAAAAGCCATGCAAGCTTTGCAGAACCCACGTGTTATTGGGTAGATCATAGGCAACGCCCCAATTGAGCCCAAAACTATTGTGAGCAAAGTAAGGATTGCCAATGATGCCCACAGTGAAGCACACCGAAACCTAAACACAAATGACAAAAAATCAAAAGGTTAGATTCAGCTGCTACATTTTCCTGATGCCACTCCAACTGATCCAATGACATTGACACATACGGTAAACGAGGAACCCTCGGGAAAGCTGAGATAACGCTTGGGTCGACTCAGTATGTGCGCGGTCTTGAAGGACGAGAGAGCTGGAATCGACGTAGCAGATGACGTTGTCTTTGCACGTTCCATCATAGTCATCAATGTTGGCGGCAACCATAAATCATTGGAAGCATTGAGACGACGAGTTGCAAGTGTTGCAACGGTTTTATGACTCTTGAATGTGTAGGGCGTGGCATTTGCCACATTTGTCGTTGCAATTAAATCGTAAATCAAAAACTTTGCAACAATTAAACGATAATTAAACAATACGAATTGCGCGTAAATCATGTCTAGCTACGTACTACGTGCAACTCTCGGCAATGCTCCGAATGCAACTGCAACAGCAACTGCAGCAGCAGACAAAAGCCAAAGAATCGTTGCCAAAGAAATTGCCAAAGTGCAAATGTGTCAATCGACTGTTAGTGGTGGCATGCAACCGCTTTCAGCAGCAGCAGCGCTTGCAGCAGCAGTCGCAGTCACGTTTACAATAAACATGGCACAGACAGACCAGCTATACCACACACACACACACAGATTCATATAGAGGCTGTGGAACACAGCTAGACAGCTGCTGCAGCTTAATTGAATTGCCTGCAATGGCTTTTCTGTTGAGCTACACCATCCACCTGGTCGCCATCGTCGTCGTCGTCGTGGTCGTAGCATGTGTCTTCCGCAAAAATAGTTAGCGCCTTTGGAGAAGTCAAAGATGCCGCCGACAGCGACGTTGAAGATGAAGATAGATGATTTGATTGCCAAAGCAGTGATGGAGTGGAAGCCGTGGAAACAGCTGAGCTTTGCTTAAAATTTAACCAATTATTATAGGGTTAAGGTGTGTCAAGCTTAATTGTTTGAACGCATGCATATGAGATGGAATCGAAGTTGAATCAAACTGTATTTAATGGTGGTAATAAGTATTTTGACAAAAGTATGATGAAAATTTACTCATAACTTGAACTCACTTTGTTTACATTTTGGCATTAAGGGAAAGGTCGTTTGAATTCCGTTTGAATGATACAAAACTTTTCTTAACCCATTAAGTACCCATTGAAATTTTTTCCTTTTAGGACTTTTTTCCTCGGGCCTAAAGAAACAGACATAGTCGACCGAATTGAAAATTGGATCAGACTTTATAAAGTACTATAGTATAACTTGCTATTTGCTGAGTTTGGTTTTCTAATCTGTTTAAACAAAAAAGGTTTTTTTCAACAGAATGTTCGTTTGGCTGCTATTAGATATAGTCTTCCGATTATGATCAAATTTGATCAGAGCAGACATAATCTCAGAGTTGTGTTTTATTATGTTATTGACAAATTTTATTAAAATCGGATGACTGTATCTTATAAAATTCAATTAAATTTTAAACTCAAATGCACTTTTGCACCACTTTTCGCTTATGAGTACTAATTTGATAAACTTTTCAAACTACCCACTCTAGAAATTGACGTAATGTTGAGGAATGGTAAGACGCTGTGTTTGTGTCAGCTTCAATGTTGTGGCCAATCCAATGGCTGGCAATGTTGAAACAAGCAAACAAACAAACAACTTCATTAACCCCATAGGGCATACAACGAACATTTCTGCTGTCTTAGTTGACACAAACAGACAAAGTATTACAAGGATGTGTGAATGTGTATCTGTATGTGTATCTGTGTGTGTGTGTGTGTGTGTGTGTGTGTGTGTGTCTCTGTCTCTGTGGCAGGCATTGTGGGTGCAAAGCAAAGCGCTTAGTTGACCCATTAGAACAAAAAGGCTCGTAAACCAAGAGGCAAAAGTCAATGCTAAAATTGGCAGGCGTCAATTGTGGGCGCTAAGCAAAAACAGACAATCGATGCCAAAATGAAACGAGTCGCATCGAATCGAATTATATCGAATCTGGAATGAAAACAATCATGAAATAGCACAAGAACACAAGAACCCAATCCCAAAACTGAGCACGTGAATCAAAGCCGTGCTAAGGTCAATGGGACAGACACCCAAAATAGACGACAAAGTTTAAGTAAAACTTCGGATGACCACTTGAAGCTTAGCCAGGCACTGCAAATGATGTACATATAGACCAAAGCGACATTGATTACCATGGCAATGTGTGTGTGTGTGTGTGTGTGTGTGTGTGTGTGTGTGTGTGTGTGTGTGTGTGTGTGTGTGTGTGTGTGTGTGTGTGTGTGTGTGTGGGTGTATCTGTTACGTTCTGATAAGGTCAGAGCATTTTACAGATTGAATAGACAAGAAAACTACAAATTTGTATGATATATGCAGATGTCACTCCCTCCTCAAAAGCGCTGCACATAATTTTGGCCAATTATGGTCTATTTGGTTATGCATTTTTGTTGTTGTTGCTGTTGTTGTTTTTGGGTCAATGTTAAAGTTGTGCGTCGTACGCAGAGTGCCAAAAGACTTTTCGGATATTAAACTATTTCCGAAGCATACAGAAAGCCAATTTAAATGCTAATATAAAATACCAACATTTTATTATTATGCCAGCCGCACGCATTTACAAACACACACACACAGACACACACACAATTATTTTGTAGGAAAGCGGGACAGACATATCAAGGAAAGCAGGTCGAGACTGTAAGGGGAAAGAGTGGTGTGGGTGGTGGGCGACCACTTGGGCTGCAAAGTTGTCTTGGCTTTGGGCGCACTGTGCGTGATAAGCCAAGGGCCTGGGCTGATTTTGGCACTAACACACACATACTTACACACATCTATGAGTATATATACGAGTATATATATATTTGTATATAGACACATGTATATAATAGTTATATACTCGCGCTTGGAGCATCAGTTGGAGCAGTCAGTCAATTCAAACAACCAGCTCAGCTCAAACTTACTGACAACGCAGCCAGAAAACTTGAGGCATGTAAAGTAGCTTCATATGAAATGGTAGTATTACTTATTTGATAACTTGATACGAATTCACGACTTGATAAAACTGTTAAAGCAAAATTTAGACATTTGGGGTGATATTCTTCAATTAGTAATCGATTTAATTTGGGAATTGTCGGCTATTTTATGAGTTTTTCAAGTTTTGCAATAACCGTTTCATTGTTTTTTGAGATTCAATTTTGAATCAGCAACTTAAATCGATAAAAATACAGGGCGACAGGGTTTTTGGTGCCCGAGGTCAGTTTCTTTTTATGATTTGGCTTACCTGTCTATCATTGTTTCCAAGTTTCCATAGAGATCACGTCGATGCCTGCGCTTAATTTTGACAAGAGCAGAGCTTGGTTTCTTTGTATTCCAGCCATGGGCATTGTGCAGGACCCATGTGATATTAGGCAAATCGTAAGCAATGCCCCAATTGAGACCCATGCTAAGATACAAATAGTTGGGATTGCCGATAACGCCTGTGGTCAGGCACACTGCGCACTAAGTTGGTAAAGCATTTGGCTTAAACTATGCAGAATGTTTTGTGTATTGTTATTGTACATTGTATGTTGACTTACAGAAGCCGATGAACCCAACGGAAAAGCCACAAAACGTTTTCCCCTCGAGAGTTTACGCTGCGACAATGGCGTCAATGAAGCAGCATGCGGTGCCAGCGGGTCCTGCGGGTCCTGCGGGTCCTGTGCGTCCTGCTCCTCACCAGTTGCCAGCGTGACATTGTTGACGTGGCTTTTGTGATCCGTGTCTGCCTCAATGACCATTGCCAGCTGCCTCGCTGTGGCAAACACATCGAGCACATTGCTCTTCGTCCAGGCGTTGTCTGAAAATTGGCATTTTCCCAACAACAACAAGAACAAGAGCAAGAGAGAAGGCAACAACCATGTTTTGGACATATTCAGGCTGCGTATTTTTTGACAACTGAATCAAAGATTGGATTTTAATTTTAACTTTGAGCTGCTGTCGTTTCGCCCATGCCCATCGATTTGTTTCAAATGCCAACTTGTTAATTAAATTAGATTCCCAACTGGTTTTGAGCATGACCCGATTCTCGATTCTCCATTTTGTCCTCTGCCTAGCGCAGCCAACTCGAACTAATTGCTAAACCAAACAAACTTGCATTGCGGTCAAACATGGCCTAGCTAAATTGACCATCCACGCCATCATTGCAAATCTTTTGCCAATTTCGCAACTTCAGCTGCATCCGCGTTTGTCCAGTTCTTCAGTCGCTATGCGATTGCATTGGCCAACGCAATGAGAAATTGCAATTGCTGTTTGCTGATTTGGCTGCCGTTAGCTATTTGGCTGACCTTGGTCAACGCTGGCAACTACAGCTTCAACCTCAGCTCGAGTCCACCTGTTAGTTTTCTCCGTGAGAAGCCCGTGCATATTTCGAGTTTGCTGCAGAGACAAAAGCGTTGGCTTATTTTTGAGCTGGGCGCCTCTCTTTCAGTAAGTATTCTTTGTTTTTTTTTGATTTACTATAAAAATAACTATTCAAATTAGTATCGAAAAATATTTCTTCTATTCAAAGTTATAGCTACCTTAGCAAAGTAGTGAACATCTGGTATTTGGCTTGATTGAGAAACTTTTAAGTTTATGCATCCGATTTGAAATTTTCGCGAGATGGGTCAATTTCATACGATTGGTCGCATAATGATTTGTTGCGTGAAAACATCTTTATTCCTTTCCAAACTCGAACAAACTTTGCAATTCCAATTCATATTACGCTGTTTAGTCTTTAATCAAAATTGAACTATAGCGAATCGAGTTGAATTTTAAGTTTTATTTTGTATCTGCGATGATATTTATGAAAGTGGGACCATTCTTTGTACCAAAGGAACAATCAGTTGGAAAATGAGATGCATAAAAAAGCGTTATTGTTATACAGTTATCTTAACCAAACTACAAACTTGCGATATTTGATAATTTCTTTACAAAGTTTTACCAAATTCAATCAAAATCAGAGGACAGCTTTTATTACTTGTTTCAAATTTTCTAATTGAAAATAAATATAATTCGTTCCTCATAAATTTGACAGAAAAACAATTAGAAATGCTCTAATCAGATATGTCCAACTGGTGTGTCCTTACCTTATTCTTAGCCATGTTTAATCGGCAAAGTGTTTAATTAAAGATAAAGACAAATGTGTATTTAAAGTGTATCAAAATTAACATCGTTTCACGTCTTTTAACAGGTGACGGCAAACGTTGCAAAGGCTCTGGTGGATACCATACCCAGAGGTTTGCTGCAGCTCTTCGAGGCAACGTGTGTTTATGAGCTACCTGGAGCTATTGAAGACTGGTTTCCGCGACGTAAAGCCAAGCCTAAGCCACCACCACCACCACCACCGCCACCACCACCGCCTACAAGACTACCAGCAGCTCCATCATTACCAATACTATCACTAGCAACAGCACCAGCACCAGCTTTAGCAGCATCAGCATTTCCTGGCCAACAGAAAACCTTCATGTTCTCACAACAGCCAGTGATTGCTCCATTAAGTGCCACTGATCCCATACAGTCGTTTTACTTTGCATATCCGCAAGACCAACTCAAACCGTATGTGAACCAGGTGCAAGGCGGCTGTCCGGCCTCCAATCTGGTCAAGGATAGCCATGGCAACTACTACTGTCGCCCCACGTCATTATCACATCGTTTGCGGCGCGAGCTTGAAAGGAATGGAGCTAATCTCTTGAATCAGGGCCAGAGTCCGCATGGTATGCTGTTCGATTTGCTCTCAATGCTGTCCGAAATGTAAGTGAAGTAAATTACGCTAAAGCTCATACTCTTATCGTCTCTGTCCCTCTCTCTCTCTCTGCCCAATACTTGATACACAGTCATCACTATCATTCACGGTACTGCATCATGCGAACGCTTTGCGAATCGCGACATCTGCTGGCATCACCGGGTCAATCGCTGTTCCACGATATCTTTCGCATTCTACTGCGTTACGTGCATCCGGAGATTGCCCATAAGCCCACATATCGGGATGCCTTTACCGCTGGACACTCTCTGCATGAGTGCGCACATTTGTATGGTCTACGATGTCCCCAGAGTTTTTTGCTGCACTTTAGCGTGCAATTTCAGAACAAATTTAAAGAATCATTTAATAAAATGACATGAACGACACGTTGAAATGCGTTATAAGTATATTTATTTATTGGGCGCGGTATACTGAACTTTTAGATGAGCTGCAATATGATTATAAAGTCAAATAGTTAACTGGCAATAATTACTATTATATATTCTGTCCTGTTAAGTATACAGGCCTGTTCCGAATTGATTACGTTTTTGAAAGGAAGAAATCGAATGAATTTCGAACGATTTACAAATTACTGATTTCCAAGTGGAATGGTTTTTTTTTCGAAACCGAGTGTACATACTAAGTCTATATAGTTGTCATCTAGTGAACATTGCTAAATCGAAAACAGCTGCGTTTTCTTGCACGTTTTCGCTTCTGTTTTACAGAAAGTTTTTCAATTTAATATTATACACTTCATTTTACTTTAATCGAATGAATAAATTGGCTTATATTTTTCCAAGTATGATGAAGGACATAAGAAAACTGAGTTTCAGAATTTTTTTTTTTTTTCAATTCCTTGTTTAATCTGGCAAGTACTTTTACAAAAAAGTTTGATGTGCTGAGTACTTCAGAACAGCAAGCACTTCCGTTTCCGCAAATTTCGAACGGAATACGAATTCGGAACAGGTCTGATAGTAAATTTGCAGAATTGTATTGAACAAGATTATTTACTTAAGTGGTGTTTAGACAATGCATTATCGGATTGAATCGTCTAAGCAAGCGTGTTCAAAAAAATAAAAAATAAGAAAGAAGACAGGTGAAAGGTGTTTCAAGCAATCTTTTGGTTTTGTTTTCTGAACTAAAAAATGGGAAAAATAAGATTTATAAGACGCGTCTGTGCAGTTTCCTGCAGAAACTGTTTAAACGAAGACGTATTTTTAGGAAAGAAATGCACAAAAGTTTATTTTGCACAAGAAAAACATTGTCTAAACAACGCTCAAAGATATTTGTCTATAAACATACTGTTTCCATTTCCCATGCCGATCAAAATATTCGGCATCGGAATTATTAGCTGTTCTGAACTCCGAATATCTATGTATAATATGGTTTAAAGATAATACGAGCAAAACGAATTCGGAACGAAAACTTCTCGGAAATGCGAAAAGGCCTAACTGAATTTTCAGAAACATGACCATAATTATTCTCTAATAATGTCATTCGTTCCTTTTCTTTTCACATGCTTTATTCAGAATTCCTTTATTAAATTGGCTTGAATTTTAAATTTATTTGCTTTTTACATAATATATTTGGAATATATATGTTATTTACTGGCAAACTAAATGTACATAACACAAAATAAGACTTAAACTAAAGCCTATTTGGCAGCTTTCGTGCACTAAAAATCTCATATTCCCATTTTGTCGCAACGCATTGCCAAAAAAAATGGCCTGACCATAAATTGGCAGTGAAAAAAATGGTATTTTATTATGTGTCAGGCCAAAAAGTGCAATTGAATTTAAGCAAATACCCAAAAACTGACATATTTATTGACATATATGCATATACATATATTTTATTTTTAACAATATTATTTTTGTTATATGCCGTAATTTGCACTATTTGTTTTTGGCTTTCATTTACTGTAAATTCAATACAATACATACGAGGCCCAGAATCTGATTGTTGACATAAATTTGCATAGAGCAGCGGACCATATCGATACTGTTGACATATGCGACTTACCAACTAACCAGCTAATTGTAACCCGCCTGTTGTGTGAGACTTTGCAGTTAGCCGCTAATCAGTGCAGTCAACAGCACCTGACCTAACAGGGCTCTAAAGAGGTGTGCAGTGAGAAGCAGACTAAGAATCTGACGGGCAGTAAAGCATCCCATGCTGACCAGTCTCAGTCTGAACGTGAAGCTGTCATAATGACGCGCTTAATCCAGTTTATCCTTGGCGCAGTAGCTATGCTTGCACTGGTTGATGTGGTTGTTCTGGAGCAAGAGAGCCTAGCTAAAACAAATGGCAATGAAACTCGGGCACTGACACAGGTACTCAGTCGACAGAAACGTTATCTAGCTTTTCCGGAGGGTTCTTCGGTATCGGTGTGAGTTTGCTTTTCGTCAGTCAGCTGGAATAGTTTTAATAGCAACTAATCCTATCGATTGCATAGGCGGCAATTTGTTTAACCATCGGCATGATTGGCAATCCCGACGTGGATTATCTTAGCTGGGCCGTCAACTGGGGCGTTGCCTACAATCTGCCTAATCATAATTGGGTGATTCAGCATGCCCATGGCTTTGCTGCCAATCTCACCAAGCCCATGCTGCAGCGACGCTCGCGGCGCAGCTTCTACGACGAGATACATTCCGCATTTGAACAGTAAGTATGCCTACATTTATGTACAATCTTGCAACTAACTCTTTATTTTCAAGCATGGGCTTCAACGGAGGCGCCTGTGTTGCTCGTGCGCTCTGCGAGACCGCCAAGTACATGCACACTCCTGGCCAGCGTGGCAACATGCTGGAGGAGCTGGTTCGTCTCATTTTCAGTCAACCCATGTCAAAGGTGGTTGAGCACGAGCCACATGCGCATCATCACTATGACCGCATCTATCGCCGCTCCAAGCGAGAGTCACGCGATTGCCAGGACCTCTACCCAGGCTGTCAGTTTTCCTTGCTGGCGCTGGCTCTGGGCAAGTATGTGACAGCTCCAGCGCAGTTTAGTAAATATCATTTTATGTGATCAGTTGTTTTTAATGATCAGAATTGAAATGAATTAAAATAATTAGCTTATAAATAAAGAATTTATCCTATACGACAATCAAACTATATTTAACCTTTAAAGCAAGATTGATACTTTACCTATAATAGATCGACAGATGCAAATCAAGCTATATCAAACTATAAAGAAACAACCGACTTGCCTTTTAAAATGTGTTCGAGTGCTTAAGCATATAGGGTAAACCAAATTCGTAATCTACGGTCGATTTTAAGATACTATCACCAAGAACCATAGCTGCTAAATCAAGTCTTAGTTTCTGATTTCAAACTTTGAATTTTGTGTGCTCTATGGGAAAAACGCGCATCTTTTTAGGTATTAATAACAGCTCAAAAACTGAGAAAAGGCTCGAATCTAGTGCTTTAAACAACGTTTCTACTGTCGTTATAAACTGTACACTCCTAAAATCTAAGTAACCTTTTAGAAAACAGCAGTCCACGCTAGTGACGAAGCAACACGAAAAGTATCTAAATATATATCATTGATTGTGGCTTTGTTTAATAGAAAGTTTTTGTAGCTCTTAAGGTTCAAATACATATACAAAATTCTGCATTTCGATTCAAAGAATATTTTAATAAAAAACTTTCTAGTTTTTTTGTTTGTTTTCGAATTAAAACTGAGTCTTAGTGGAAGTGTGAATTCAAGCTCAAACATTAAGTTAGTTTTTAGATCTTTATATTTTCTGTATTCTATGCATTGCCTTACGACTGATTATAGCAGCTATTACATAATCACAAGCCTAAAGATTGCAATGACAAGAAAGCAAGCTGGACATCGTCCAGTGATCCTGCAATCTTGAGAAGGAATGTAACAGATTTGATTTAAATCAAATTTAAGTTTGAACTTTTGAAATTTGTTTTAAGTCGCAAAGACTAATCAAGTTTTACAATAGAATCTTTTCTTTAAGCTCAGAAGCGGGTATAATAGATCTAATTACATTATCTCACACATAATAATAATAAGTTAGAACCTCTAATTTTCCACCCATCATAATGAAAATATATATTTGAAAAAAGAATGCATTTTGAAATTTTTTTTAAAACAAATTATTTTCATTCTTCTTTATTTAATAACGCGTAACATTTATTTATATAGTAATTGTTTTCATTTTTTATGCATTTGCAATTTTTGGTTTGCTATTATTTTGTTCAATTTTATGATTTCCATTTACTTAGTATCTTAAGTTTTAGCTTCAATGTAATTTCATGTTTTATTTTTTGTATGCAAATTCAAATTTGACAATACACATTTTGTATGCTAGCATTATTTATTATTATTTAATGATGCATTATTTTTGTTAATGTTGTTATTTTATATAGTTTGCTGTGGTTGTTGTTGTTGTTGTTGTTGTTGTTGCTGTTGTTAAGTTATTTCATTTTCTTGCTCAAGTTACATTTTGTGTGCTTTTTATGACTGCGCATGTAATTTTTTCTCTCAGTGTGGTGTAATTTTAATTGATAGTTAATATGTTTGCTGCTTTTGTTGTTATTCAAAAAAGTTTGAATTTATATATTTGATTTAATATATATGTGTATGGGTATATATATATGTATATATTGCATACAAATACAAATATATAGATATATATTTATGTATGTATTTTTATGTGAAATGTAAATGCAACTTTTAAAATTTTATTCTCATTTGACATTTACCTTGAATATTTGTTTTTTTTTATTTATTAATTTGTTTTGCAAACTTTTCTTTGCTTGTTCTTTGTATTTATTTATATGTTTGATTTGATTTGTTTTCTTTTTTTTTTTATTGTTAATTTGCAGTGTATTTATATTCGTTTAGCCTACACTTAAGCCTAACATTTGTTGTTGTTGTTTTTGTTTTGTTTTATTTTTATTTTAATTGCAAATATTTTACATTCATTTCCTAAACTTAGTTTACTTACGTTTCTGTATTTTTAACTAAATTTTCAATTTAGTTAAAATTGATTTGTGTATAATTTTTGAAAAACTTATTTTAATAGGCGCTACACACGCCTACTAAAAACTGGTTTAGTTTCGACATTTCGTTTAGCGTCAGTTAGTGCTATTTTTTTTTTATTTTTATTTTTTTTTTATAATTTTTTATTTATTTTTTTAATTATATTTATTGATCAAATATTGTTTAGTGTAGCATGCACAATGGCATTTTATATTTAACTTTAATTTGTGGTGTTGTTTTCCCCAGTGAGATTTTTGAGACATTTTTTTTTTTACTCGTAGTTCGTCATATACTTGTTGTCATTTATTGGTTTTTTAAAAATCTTGTTTTGCTAAAATTTTTAATAAATTTTGTATAATAATTTTGAATAAATGAAAATAATTGCTGTAATAAATATATATGTATACAATAAATCAACAGAAGCGCTTAAAACTAACGGCACCTAGCAGTTAATACATAAAATATATACATACATGTCTGCGTAAATATGTAACTATGCATTGTTTAAATACATAAGTACTGTTACTTACATACATATGTGCTTTTAAAAAGTACAACTAGATTTCATTTACCTAGTCTACACATTTGATTTAGGTTTCATCATTAACACACATACATGTTTAATACATGGCATATTGAGATATGCACACATGCAAATTAATATGCTAGCATCAAAACGATTTGATCAAAACGTTTATGTATGCACTTTATACAGTTTAAGTATTGGTATTAGTGTCCGTCTGTCAGTGCACTTTCGAGCGTGTGTGTATGTGTATGTGTGGGTGTGTGTAAGTGTTTAAGTGTGTGTGTGTGTGTGTGTGTGTGTGTGTTTGGTTTTGTGCTATTGGCAAAATATGCACCTGCATTTAAGTAATGAAATTAAATATTAACAATTTATACACATCAATATATATACTATATATATATACATATATGTATATATTTGAGTACATGTTGATAGTAAGCTTTAGATAAGCCCACTAAAAAATTTACAAAAGGCAAAGGTAATTTCATTAATTTGGAACACGATTACAAATTTTATATAAATTTCACTCTCTTCGTTTTTAAAATATGTTACAACAGTTATGTCTGAATTTGTAAAAATCGCTGTCAAATTATACAAAATATATAGATATATTATACTATATGCTCGTTTGTTTCGATTGGGCTGAAAATGGATTGTGTCAAAATGCGTTGATTTGTTGCTGCTTTGAGAGTACTATGTGCTTAATACCTTTTTGTTTTTTTTTTTTTTTGCTGTCATTGAAACCTTTAATTCATTGCTGTAATTATATGTTTTTTTTTATTATTTATTTATATTTTTGTTTTTTTTTTTTTTTTGTGTTTTTGGCAACTCGACGCAAATTTAAGATCAGAGATCTGTTGATAGTATTATGGAAATGTGCATGGGGAAGTTTTAAACCCGGAAATTATTTGGCTTCTATTGTCAGGTACTTAATAAGTTTTTTACTTGTTGTAAATGGTAAAGTTGAAAGACGTTGACAGGTGACACAGTATGAAAAGAGCTTACTTGAAGAGGCCTAGAAATGATTGCCCTAAAAGTATTTGATGGATATTGGCGAAATGAGTTGCCGTGCAGTGCTTTTGAGTGTATGTTTATGTTATGTGTGTCTCTGTGTTTGTGTGTATATGTGTGTGTTGTAGTAGTAGTAGTAGAGTTTTTATTTGGTTTCTTTTTTTTGTTTGCATATATCAGAGCGCTTCCAATTATTTGGTTTAGCAATACGCAGACTTTGATTCTTGTTGTGTTTTGCTACAAAAGACGACCTTTGATTGGAAGACATCCGATTTTATGTTTTTGAATCTCAGGGTCAAGCCGCATATATATCAAATACTTAGTTTTTGGTTTCATAATTTACTTGCTTAATATATTTTGTTAATAACTATTTGTTTTCTTTTAACTAATTATGATTACTGTAAGTGCTAAGTGTTGGCTTCAAAACTTTGCATAAAATGAAACACTTTGTGGCGTTGAAGGCCCTTTCCGAATGATGTTAAACAAAGATCAAAAGACGTTCAATTTATGCTATTGAATAAATGCTTTAAGTATAAGTTTATAAATATAAATTAGCTAAAAGTAATCCGGCAAATTCCTAGCTCAATAATTAGTCTAATCTGTCAAGAAGTTCTGCATTCTGTCAGTGTTGGAAAGGGCGCTTCATCTTCGATCTAATGCGGTTTCTCAACACTGTATTTTGTTATTGGTAATTTGAATTATGTAATGTGCAACCCTCTTAGTGGTAAGTGTTGTCTAGTACACAATTTCGTTGTCTGCAGTGCTTACTGTACTCAAAACAAGTGTAAATGAAATAAATTCCTATTGCTTTCATTTCTGCCTTAACGCATGTGGTGCTATATTAACTGACAATAGTTATAACTATTGTTACTAGGACTGAAAGTGGGACTGGTACTTGGACTAAGTTCTAACTTTGGATCAGAGCTTGTATTTAGATTTAGTTAGTGTTTGTTTAACTTGAGTTTGTTGCAAACTTCTCACTAAACTGACTTCTGAGCTGTGTGAGCAAGTATATGTTAAGTGTGTAAGAGTGTGAGAGTGTTAACTAACGTTGTTATATACAATAAATATGTTATGAGTATGTTTTTTCCTATATATAATATGCACTTATTAATGCTTTCTTTTAAGTATTACAACTTAACCACAATGTTAACTTCGAGCCCCGTTTTTGCAATGTTTGAAATTGATTACGAGTACCTTACTTGACTATTCGTTTCGAGTGTGAAGCTGAGACACACACACACATCAAAAATGTATATCATTAATATATATAAATATATATGTAGATATACGAGTGTATTTATATGTACTTTTATTTGCATAATTTGTCTTATTTGTGGCAGTATTTAAATTACATGTTCTTTTGTCAAATGTTCTTTTTTTTTATTCTTTTTTTTTTTTGTGTTTATTTCGTTTGTTTTTCTTTTCGCAGTGCTTAAAATTATGCTGCATTATTTGTTTTTTTTTTGTTGGAAAATTGTTGTTCTTTACATAAAGCACACTAAACATTTAGATATAACCTAAAATGTAAAAGTAAAACGCGTTTTTAAAAGGCAAATTCAATATGTTTGACATTATTAGCATAATTTACATTTAAACACGATGTGTTTTTTTTTTTGTTTTTTTCTCTTTAATTTAACAGTAATTATTATTTTTAATTTATTACTTACGGAAATATTAATTAAGGTGCAAATGAACTGTACAATTATGAATTGAAATTGTACTAACCGACTAACTGACTGACTGACTGACTGACTGACTGATTGAATGACCGATTGTTTGCTTGTGTGTTGGAATGTGCACGCACAAGCATGTTTGATTATAACCTAAAAACACAACCAATGAGAGCATATACACGTCTATGTATTTGACCATTTTCGAATTGCCTTCGATTTAGCATAGTTGGTACATTTTTGTTATAGTTTTTTTATTATTTATTTTATTTAAATGTTTTTTTTTTTTTTTGGTTTTTTTGTTTTTTATTTCTCTAGGTTTATTTTGGTTTTGCTTTAGCGTGTCGATTTTCCCAAGTGAAACAATTTACAAAAAATGCTTGTTGAAATTTAAAATTACGTTTTAGTTTGTTTGTTTTTTTTTTTTTTGCCCATTTTGTCGTTTTTCATTTTTCATTTTTAATTGCTTTGTTTTGGCTTCAATTTCAACAAATTTTTAAAGCCCATTTAGTAGTTTTGACAATACACAATTTAGATGCGTTTTTTATTTAAATATGCATTTACGTTATTTAGTTAAAGTTTATTCACAGAAAAGTTACGCCATTTACTTGTCATTAGTTTTTTGCTCTGTTTTATTATAATTATTATTATTATTTATAATTAATATTCTTTAGTTGATTGTCTAAAACTAAAACAAAAAGTTGTTTAGCTTAAAGTGTTTTTTCTTTGATTTTGCTATTCAAACTTGTAAATTGTTCTTACTTAGTTAAGTGTAGCTATATGTGCATTTGGCATTTGCCTTCGAATTCTTCTGATATTATCATTAAGAGCGACAGAACTTACTTTAAACTAACTGCCGTTGCATACTTTTTGAGTAAAAAAAACAGCCCAGTAACAACTTCCAACAAAATCTTAGCCAAAAAACTAAAAAAAATGCACACAGAAAACAAAGCAAGCTAGTTTTTATAGATACTTACATTCAGATCGTAAGTATGCTAAAGCAAGTGATGTTGACTATAAACTATATACAATTAATTTTCATATACAAAAAATATAAATGTTTGCAGTATTTGGTTTGGTTGTTAATACCAAGAACTGCAACTTATTTACAAACAAACATGTTTCTAGAAACTGTTTTTTTAGAACTTGATTTCATTAGACTTGGCAGATCTAAGTTCCAAGAAACATGTCATAATTGAAATGATAAATTTGTGTCTCGCTTTTGATTTGATTTGAATATTTGAAGCCAATAAATATTCTCTGTGAATAATTTGATGAATGCTCAATTTGCAGTTTTTATGTGAGTTGGTATTCAGTTTGATCTAAGTAGAATATGGGTTTTGCATTTATTATATTATGGTATATATGTTATGTATGTATGTATGCATTTGTATACTCGTTATGTGTGTGTGTATATATATTTTTCAGACTTTTTATTTATATGCTTTTTATAACGGAAGTCGAGACAGTTGTCAAATAGTTTTTGCTCATTTCTGGTGGCATTATTATTTATTTATTTATTTATTTATTGGTTTTCGTTTTTTTTTCATTTTTTTTTTTTAATTCTTTTGGGTTTTAATTTTATAAGCTCAGTTGAATACTTTTAATATTTGATGTAATTATTCAATGTACAATTATTTAATTTTATTGTGGGTATGCTGTGGTTCAATGTGTGTATATGTGTTAAATGCTTAGCAATTTGTTTGTTATGTTAATAAATTGATTTATGATATATATATATATATATTTATTACGTTTAGTTAATAGCTAAATATTTAAAAAATGTTAACTGTTGATTTTTATCCACTTTACATTTAAATACACCAAATTGGCGCAGCTATTTAAATTGTAATTTATATAATGTTTTTTTTTTGGTTTACGTGTTTTGTGTCTTTGTTGTGATTGGTGTCCTTGTTGTTATATCTATTATTATTATGTGATTGTTACGCTATTCGTTATGGCAATTTTCACAAGTTACTATTCAGAATTAAGTGCATATTGCCGTCAGTCTGACAAAATATACAAATGCTGTGTTTTTTAAAATTTATGTGAAGTCCAAAAATTTAGTTGAAAACAGGCCTACATCCATATTTTCTTCAAAAGTACTCTTTTTCTAGTTGAGAGTAATGCTGGCCAAATTGAATAAGTCTTAAATTATATATATAATTACATATAAGTGTGTGACTTTGTTAAAGCTTGATTGCTGCAGCAGCACATTTGTTGATGTTGGCAAACTATTTTAATTAATTCACATTCAGAAATGTTGCATATTTTCGATTAGGAATTTTAATTAAACTTTTGCCACTTCACACGCACAAAACCAAAGCTAAGCCAAGCCAAGCCAAAGCCAAAGCCGAGCTACAACAAACAACAAACAACACTAACAATAGCAGCAGCAACAACAAGAAACACAACTGCTTGACAACTCTGAGCAGAGTTGTCGCGGCATTCCTTTCTAATAGTTTCAGTTGTTTTCATTTATGGTTTTTGCTCTACTCATTTGCATGCAAGTTCTGCAAATTTCGTGTACTTTTCGTTTTTTATTAACTTAACGTACACACATACACACACACACACACACACATGCAGTCTTATGAAAATTGCATTCCTCACTTAATTTGTTGCATACCCTGCGGCGCTTGCCAACACCAAGTGGCAATCGCGTTGTTAATTTCAGCTTGTTGTTGTTCTTGTTGTTGTTGTTCATGTTGAAGTGGCAAACTTTTGAAAAATCAATTAAAAATGCAAAAGGAAAAACCTTGCGGCAAGTTTCGTTTGCTCTGGCATTTAAATTGAAGGTGTTTCTTTGTGTTCCGCTTGGCCACAAGGCCTTTTCAATGACCAGCAGTCGGGTTGTTCCTTCGCTTACTCGATTTCCCCCTCTGGCAAACTGAAGACAATTGAAAGTTTTCAAAATTGAAAACCAAAAATAAATGAACTATTTAAATCTGCGTAAAATATTTATACTTGAAGTGCAGCAAATCATGGCTTTTGATGTTTTTTTTTTAAATCTTCATTTGGTATTTCAAATTGAATAAATCTCTTTAAATATTTAATAAGTCAAAGTAAAATATGAAATAAAAAAGATAATAAGTATTTTTCATTAACAGTCTTGTTCCGAAATTTCACTTACGTATCATTTTCACAGTTAATCATTTAGGATACTTTTTGGAGTAGGATCAAATTAAGAAGCTTAGCTTTTTTCTACGTTCCTTCAATTTGTATGCGCTCCTAAAAGTATGCTATACATATTTTTGTAGAACTCATACGAAACTGGAGTTCAGAGCAGGGCTGCATGTGTGAAAATATTGTAATGATTGTTTGCAGAAATGAAAACAGTACGAATAGTTTTTGTGTAATTGAACGTAATTGAAACTGTTGAAAATTAGCCAAACGAATAGCGCACAATATAACAAAGTGCTATCCAGTTTGTTATGTGTTTCATTTTTTAGTTTGATTCATTTTTATTATATTTTTTTTTTAATTTTTTGCCATTAAAGTTTTTATGTTATTGTATTTTTGTGAGTGTTTTTAATTGAATTGTCTTAAATTGTGTGTGGCTTTAACTATGTATGTTATGTATGTAGATGCGTTCAAGTATATGTTCGAAACATATGCTTGTTATTTACTATATGTAATACATACATATGGTAATATATGAGTGTGTATTTTGTGTAGTAAAAATGTGTGAGCTTAAAGATTTGTTGTTTGTTTTATCAACATTTAACTAAATTTATTTCAGAATTTCGCGCTTCATTTGACCAAGTCGCCTTGAGGCAAACTTTTTGGTTTGATTTGTAATTATTTGTAATTAATTTTAATTTGCTTAAAATGTATGTTTAGCTTACCGAACACTAATTAAGACTTAGATGATAATTAAGAATAGATTATCATATATGTTAGTTAGGCATAACTAATGCTAAAACCAGTTTCAAATTTTATTGCGTTTTGCAAAATTTCCATTAGCTTTGTATTATATATGTTGCTAAAAATGATGCAAAAAATATTCCCAAATTGTTAAATAATTAAAATTGATTACGATAACACTTTCAAAATACACACACACACTAAAACATTTTCGCACACAAGCACACTGAACACATACAGTCATTCTATTTTTTAAATTTAAAATGCCATTTTAAAACATTTTGCTATGTGGTTTTGTTGTTGTTCTATTTTGTGAAACATTAGAACTAAAAATCAACAAGGAACTTTTTGGCGCTCAAAAATACAATACAAATTACAAAAACAATATAATTGTACAGCACTGGCTGTCACATTATGCAACACTGCACAACCATCCAACATCATGCTAAGGACCACCACACAAACATCATACATTATCCATCCAAAACTTACTAACTAAACATTTATCGATTGCTGGCAGAGTTCCTTTAACCGTGTGAGTGTCACATATATATGTATTAGTTGATTTTCCAATACTTTTAACGTTACCCAGCATTACTTTACATACATATTTTGATCAACGCTCCAAAATTTGCACTCGCTTGATTGTTTTTCCATTTTTATTTTTTTTTTGAGATAAATTCCAATGTTCGCTTCGCTCCGCTGTTTACAATGGGCTTCATGAGTTGGTCATCGTATCGTTATGGTTATCGTTATCGCTATCGATCACGGCATTAACACTGCTACTGCTGTTGTTGCTACTGCTGCTGCTGTTAGTGTTGTATAACGCTGATGAGACGCTCACGGTATTGCTCATTGTATATTATACGCGATTATCGGGGCGGGCGGCGAACAGGGTTCGCATCGAGCTGTTGATGAAATTCCACCAGCCCGCTACGAACCCAAGTGGTCGCTATAAGGAGTTATCACTGCCCATTGCGAGCAGCTCGACCTTCTTTTTGGCAATTTTTGAATACATGATATCAATCGGTTTCGATTTGTCGTACAAACTTGGGGCTTGTAATATAATTAGCGCCGTGCCAACCACGCAAGCAATTGCAAAAATCCAAAGGAATAAACGATCCAATACCATGGCTACATATTTCCAGTCCTCTTCGACCTATTAAAGAGATAATATACAAAGAGATATTGTATAATTTTTGTTCCAAATATGCGTTGAAGTATCTTACAAATATTTTGTTAGTTTATGATTTGAGCTTTGCTTGGTTTTAAATCTAGGAAAATATTTCATTTAAATCATATTGCTTTAATAGTGTATGTGGTATATTTTGCAATAAAGTCACAGCTCTTTATAAACTATTGCAATTCATTTCAAATTCTGTTCCAAATCTGTTATCGATTTGAGTACTGCAGCAAAAGTTGAAACCAAACAGGATTGCCATGCTGTGGCCACAGTGATAGGCAAACTTGCACTCTGAATCCAGAATTGCGCTTTCCGATTGCATCCTGCGAACCATTTGTGCACAAACAACTCAATCACTCAGCCCGACTTCAACTCAACGTGAGCGTGCCCCCACCTTCCCAACTCACCGAATTAGCCACGTTTACAAATTTTTGATTAGAGAAATGCAAGCAACGTGATTCAGGCGGCTGCATGGCTCGCTGACTAATGCGGGTTATCAGGAGGAAGAGGAGGAGGAGGAGGAAGCGTAAACACGTCGCGACCCTGTCGGGCATAGTTGGAAACGAGCTGGTTTGTGCTTTGGTCGTGGCCATAGTTGGATCTTGGTCTGGTCTGGTCTGGTCTGGTTTGGCTAACTGACTGGTAAATAATGATTGCAGGTGATTGCCGAAGCTAAAATTGAATAATTTTTGCACTGCAGTATTTTGTCGTGTGATGCAATGACTTTTGCTATTTCACCATTTCCATTTAACTTTTTCAATGGAAAATGAATTAGATGGAAAGCTTTTAAAGAATCGCTAAATTAATGAAAGCAAAATTCAAGTAAAAATACTCTTGTCGCACCCAACATAAAATCACATCAATGAGGGTAACATTTTTCTCTTTATTGATTGAAAATCATCAGTTTTAAATAACTTATTAAATGTAGGGTCTATAGGTTGAATTACTTATACAGACGGACTGTTGATCCTTAAAACGAACACTACATATGGAATCAGAAATTTGATTGATATTTTTTTCTACATTTTTCTAAACCAAATATAATAGTTAATAAATATAGAAAATTGGAAAAACATTGTTACTTACGCTCTCAAATTTATCCTTGTTTTTCACATGCTGTGCTATAAATCGAGAGCCTTCGATAGTCTTCTCCATCTCCCGTGCATAGGGCCTCTCGAATGTAGGACTGAGATCGGCTGCAGCAGCAGCAGCTGCAGCTGCTGCGGCTGCTGGACAACAGCCCGGACTGATGTCACCATTAAGACCCGATGGACTAAACAGATCGTCATCAGCACCTGGCAGTGGCAGTGAGGAGGGCAGCGGCGGATCGCTAAAGCAGTGGGCGGCAATGCCGCCCGCCGCCGCCAAGTCGAACCGATGGGAGGCGGGAAGTACTGGAAAGAGTAGGCGAGAGAAAGCAGCATGTGAGAAAGAGATGAAAGTCAGCGATATAGGCAAAAAGCAGGAAAATGCATTAACTACCTAAATCAAATTGTTAGCTTCAATGCAGCTGTTCTTATATATATATATATGTTATTTTTTTTTTTTGTATTTGCTTTTCTTTTATCGTTTTTTATGCGCAAATGCAATTTGTAAGTTTTCTGTGTGCGCTGCTTTGTATTGGCGCAATTTTATTTTTACAAGGTCCTTAAGGGAGTGCTGGATAAAAGGCTCCACAGAAGTAGCAGCAACAGCAAAAGAAACAATCAAAAAAGTCTGTAAATAGTAGTTGGCTGCATTCAACTTATTTTGTATTTATTTGACTGGCCGTTTGAAAGTTTCGATTTTTCTTTCTTTTCCATTGTCTGTGAAAGCCAACTGCAGAAAACTAATAAAAAAACACAAAAACCAGCAAAACTTAAGAACAATCATTAATTTGGAAGCTGCTTGAAAATTCGAACAGCGAAAAATAGTCACCAAATGGCTTAAACTACATTTTTGTGGCTGACTGCAATTTAATTGCGTCTGGATTTAAGTGGTTTTACGTGTCGCATACTTGATTTTAAGTGACGGCTGCAATTGATATAATAAAAATATCTTTTTGATCGGGTTTGCAGCTGCATATTTAACACATTCGAACCTTGAGGTATTTATTTGTGCTTTAGCCGAGAGTGTCCGACTAAGAGACACTCTGCACCCAACTTTGGGTATGAAAATGACGCAGTTAAGCATTCCTGCTAGGAATATGTGCATTAAAAATCAAGGGGAAGTGGGTTGAAGTTTGAAAAATATAGTAAAATCTTAAACAATACATTTAAGAAATTACTTTTGACTGCAGATTGCTGCTGATATACCATTTTTAGTTCACGCTAAATAAGAAAGAACCTTATTATCTTTCTACATAAAATGATAATCATTGTAAAAGTACTTGGCGAGATTGAAGTTTTATAGAATTTGTTAAGCTTATTGCTTGCAACTTTATTATGTTGGCTCTAATTATACTCTTTTTTTAACTTTTTTGAAAAAAAAGGAAAAAAGAGTATATTGGGTTTGTGAAATGTCCGTCTGTCCGTCCGTCTGTCCGTCTGTCCGTCTGTCCGTCTGTCTGTATGAACGCAGGTTTTTTCCACAATTTTGAAGCTAGAGCAACCAAACTTGGTATACATGTTGGTATATACCATAGGCAGACAAAGTGTCAAGATCTCCCCCCCACCCCCACCCCTTCCCCCACAAACCGAAAAAACCTATATCTTCCACAGTTTTATAGCTAGAGTAACCAAATTTGGCACAAGGGCTACTTATCACATCCTTCATTGATCTGGCAAAAAAAAATTCGGCCACGCCCACCCCCGCCCCCACAAATAGGCAAAGTCTGTATCTCCCCCACCCCTTTAGCTAGAATCACCAAATTTTGCAGGTTGACTTCTATTGTCCTATTAAATAGATTGGATAAAAATATTTTTGCCACGCCCACCCCCGCCCTTGCAATCAAGCAATGTTTGTTTCTCCCAAACCTGTAGAACAGGCCCAACCAAATTTTAATTGATGGCAAAACTTTAAAGATTTGAGCAGAAATTCAATTGCCACGCCCACTGACTCCGCAAAGAGGCGAAAAAAAGAGTATATCGCAGTCGGGTGCATCCGACTGCAACGTTCTTACTTGTTAATACTGAGAAAGTTAAGTTTTGCTCAAAGTAAAGTTCTTAGCATTTGAACTATATTTCAGGTTTGTTGCAACTGTAAACAATTGTCTCATTGCAAATAGTTTTTTTTTTTTAAGATTTCCTTGTATATCTTTTAAAACTTATTTTCTGTATTAATGAGGTACCGAAATGGCGTCAGGACAGTGACAAAACGATACAAAAGCAATTTAGAAAGCGTATAATTCTCTGCTGAGTTGCTGCAACTTTTCATTTGAAAGTTATGCAACTTGCCTAGTTGTTGGTTTGTCCCATTTTAAATGTACGTATATATTGCATTGTATTTGTGGCATCTTTGTGCTCGTTGCAATAGCAAAAGCAATAGCAGTTGCAGTTGCCCGTTAATTGCCATAAATTATTTGCGCTCACTGCATTCAGCAAAGTCAGAATTTTTGCCAAATGCATATAATTTCAATGTACTTGCGTATATTTAAAACGAAATACAAACTTGTTTTCCTGGCTAGCTGCTATCTTAGTGGAAGTATTTAAAACGCTGCGTTACACACTTAATGCGCCTGCTAAAGCATGTTTAAAACGAGCATAAATCTGAAGAAGGCAACACAAGTAATGCCTAGAAACTGCAGCCTTGCAACTGTAAAGGCAACTGCAGAAATGCCAAACTTTTAAATAACAAAAAGTTTGCCTCAGGCTGAGCCAAAATATAGAAACTTTGCTTGTTTCTAAAGACTTATGTTTACTAGAACTAAAGCACTTTCAATTGTGCTGTATGCTGTATACAATTGTGTTAAGCGGATTGAATAAAAACAGAAATCAGATTTTGAATTTTACCTGGTATGCCATAGTCTCCGCTAAAACGCTTCGTGTCATAATTAACAAACTTGTCAACGTCTGGCGGCAAATGAAAGACATCCGTGAGCACCTCAGGTGGCTGATCCTCTTCGGGATCTTCCTTTTTGGGCCGCTCAATGCAGAGCAGCTTAGGCAGGATTTGTATAAACACGCGCTGTACCCAAGGTGCCATGCGATGCGTCACTGGTGATCTACAAATACAATTAACATTTAGTTAAACATTCCAATTTATTCGATTTATTGCAGAAAAACTTACCGAAAGTTGACATTGAGCACCGCAATGGTTACCACTACAGACAGCGTGACCAGCATCATAGTAAAGAGCAGATACTTGCCCAGCAGTGGAACAGTCAAAGATGTCGGCGGTATAATCTCGGCGAGTAGCAGAAAAAACACAGTTAACGATAGCAGAATGCTGATACAAAGTGAGATCTTCTCGCCCGAATCGCTGGGCAGATAAAAGACCAGCACTGACAGAAATGATATGCCCACACAGGGTATGATCAGATTGACTGTATAGAAGAGCGTCTTTCGCCTAAGTGTCAGATTGAAGACAATGTCCAGATAGGGCTCCTCACAGCAGCTATAGAACTTTTCATTTCGCACTGCCGGCACTCTCATAATATCCCATTCGACTGAGATATAGTAATCCTGCAAATCGATGCCAACCTCAATATTATCCGAGTCAGCGGTTTGCTTTAAATGTCGCAAGTCAACCTGTTGAAAGATTCAAAAGTGAACTCAAATTTAAAGATAACTCAACTTAAATAAGCCAGTTTCTTTGCCAAATCTGACTAAAAATTTGTTTTAAAAATGTTTTTCACCCACATATTGAGATATAAGTGAGTTTTCAGAAATCGGTGAAATATGTGCCGAATGAATTTTTTGTTTGGAAACGGTAACCAAAAATGTTGCATTTCTTATGAATATAATATATCTTCTAAGTGTTCATTTCCCCGACTGCGATATACTCTGTTTTCTGTACGTTTAATAAATTAAATTATTGTGAAGACTTCTTAAATACTTATAAACTGTCCTTAAACTTAGGTAAAGTGAGTTTGGTTGAGTTCTATTTATCAATTGATTGTTCCTATGGCAGGTTTAAGATATAGTCGTCCGATTTTGATGCAATTTTATCATCATGTATAAACTGTTCATAAACTTAGGTTAAATGCATATGGTTGAGTTATCTTGAAAAACAAAAATTTTTTTTAAACAAAAACTCATTTTTTTTCGATCGTTCCTATGGCAGCTTATATGTTATAGTGGTCCGATCTGGCCGATCTTGACACTTTGTCTGCCTATGGTATATATCATCATATATACCAAGTTTGGTTACTCTAGCTTCAAAACTGCGTTCATACGGACGGACAGACGGACATTTCACAAAACCCAATATACTCCTTTTTTCTGTTTTGGAAAACCGTTAGCTTGTGTTCTTTTACTTACTAGTAGAATTAAATAAAGGATCTTAAACTGTTTTTAATGTACATCAAAACTTGATATTTTTTAATCAATATTTATCTAAGATTGTATTCCTTTTTGCCATATGGCTTTGATTCTTAAGTATGCTCTAAATATTGCCTTCTATGCATTTAAATCACTTTTGAAATGTATTATTTGCCGTGTGTAGAGCTGTTGATTTATGTATCTAATGCTTGACAATGCAACACCTGTGTGATTGTATTACCATTAACATTGATTTGTTGCCTCATTTTCCATGAACAAAACAACACTCAACATTTTGCTCAAGTGTCGCTTCGGTTTGTCAAACAGCCGGCACGATGAATTTGCAGATGCAAATCAAAGGTGAGTCTGATGTTGATGATTGTAAAACGTTCTCCAACTTTTGACAAATTTTGAGAATTGTCAATTGCGCAACGCATTCCGATTGCCTTCTACCATCTACCTCCCATCTCCTGCCTCCTGATGTGTATGAAAATGTAGATGGCAGCTGCTGTGATAAGTTTCGCTCACGTCCTACTATAAAGTAAATTACATTTACGTTCTTACATTCATTTCGTATCATTTCATTTCAGTTTATTTGTCAGAGTCGATGATGCTGCTGCTATGCTTGTTATTGATGTTGTTATTGGTGTCGCTCATTTATTTTTAAGCATCTCCTGCAGGATGTTAAGGAATGGGCGTGAGCCAGCAAACATATGGTTGCAATCAGTAGAAACATTTCTAAAATTTGATATCGATAATAATATTTTGAATATAGCATATGAATAGTGCGTTGAATTGCCTTCATTATGATTTTTCTCTGTTTTCAAAGGGCAATAGAGTACAGTACATAATAAGTTTGTTATGCGTTATTGACGGAACTTTAAATGTATTTGCATTGGTTTTGTGGTGTTTTTACTCCCTGTTCCCATTAAAAATGGGGAAATGGGAGTTATAAAGTACTGCAAATGTGTGTAACAGACTGAAGGAAGCATTCCCGACTATATAAACTATATATATTCTTAATCAGCATCAATAGCAGAGACGAACTAGCCATGTCAGTCTGTGCGTCCGTCTGTCCGTATGAACGCACAGATCTCAGAGACTATAAGAGCTAGAGACACCAAACTTGGCATGCAGGTTCCTGTATACCATACGCAGATCAAATTAATTAATTTCAAATTTCGGATGCACCCCCCTCTCACAGCCACTATTTTGAAGACATATCTTTGATTTTTGGTACAAATATTTGTTGTATCAATGCTGATCAACTGTGTAAACTTCATTACGATCGGATAAATAACACCCAAGTTATGGAAGAATCTATTACCCTCGCCTAAGCAGGCTGAAACAACAGTTTTACAGGCACTGAACAAGTTGCTTGTGTTGCCGCTGAACTGCTTGAAATGCAAGTTGGGAACAGGGAGTCTCGTAGTCGGGCCCACTCGACTAGAGCTTTCTTGCTTGTTATACTCTTTTTTTAATTTTTTTAATTTAACATTCGACTGAAAGACAGTTATTGTTGTTTTGATTGGATATGCTGAATGCCAGAATTATGAAAAATTAGATTGTAAAGATTGTAAAGTTTGATGGATTTCTTTCTAATTAAATAATAAACTAATTAAGGAAGCTTTAGAGCATTATAAAATCGGTGTGCTAAATTTGTTTTTTCTTGGTTTTTGTTTTGTGCCTGTCTCCCTTTGGTTGCAGCCGTTGCTCCTTTGACAAACGAGTCCCAAAAAGTTTTTAAAGGCGTGGCTGGTTCATTAAACGCAGCTGCTGGCTGTTATCTGCTGAACACACACGCACACACACGCACACACAGGCACACACACACATGCAGCTGGCATAGCTGTGTGTGTTTGGCATGCGATTGTGCGGATGAGAGTCTTGTGATTTATCACATGCCAACGAACGAAACGTGTCAAGTGTACAAAAACACAATAAACATTATCAACAGTATTGAAATAAATATATACATGTGTATGTCTATGTAACTAAGTATAAAAGTAACGCAAAGGTGGCAGCAGTAACCTCAACTGTGCCACGCCCCTCGGGAAACCTTTATGGACGTTTACCCTTCTCATCGATCAATAAAAAAGGAGCGAATAATCAAATGTCAGTCTGTGAGTTATTTTGTTTTGCCATTGTCAAGGTCGTCGCTCCATCTGCTAAGAGATGGAACATAAAGTCCGTTTCTTTTATTTTGTGAAACATGTTTAAATAGTCGTTTTCAATCAGGCACACTCACACACACACACATGACCCGCCCATCGATTGCTATTGAATTTAGCGATTTAATGCTTTTATAATCGACTTAAACGTTTGATTAGCGTTTGATTAGCTTTCAGTCAATCAGAGTCGCCAAGAACGACAACGACATCGCCAAACACGCACAGCTTTCATGGTATTGATGGATGGTTTACGTCTGAGCTGTGCCAGATCCGTTGATTGACAGCCAGCTCCGGAGCCAGAGTACACACATATATAGTATATGTAGCCTAAGTAAGTTGATAAAAGTACTTTCACTTACCATGTAACCATCGTATGTCCACGAGCCAAATTTCATGAAACATGTTTGTTCATCGAATGGAAAATATTCGACATCAATTTCACAAAAGGATTTATAAATGGCAGGTGGTTTCCAAACCACTTTGCCCGTATGATGAAGAATTGCTTTTGTCATTATTGTCACTTCATAGTTGCCATCGGCGCTGCACATGAAAATGTAAAGATAAAGAAAAGTTATAAATAAGTTTGTCTGACTTGCTATTAAGACAAATAAATAATATTTTGTTCAAGAAGTTTAAGAATTTCATGTCTTTGATCAGTTAATAATGATTTATTGCTAAATCCAAATAGCGGAAAATTTTTAAATGTTTATTTTCTTTAAAATTGAAATCGACTCTGCTTGTGTCAAATAATTGTTGAGTTAAGATTTTGTGCAGTTACTTTTGTTAATTGGATATAATTTCTATTAATTAACTGATATTCTTAAGGAAATCGATATTTTGATCTGAAGCATAGCTTAACAAAATTGAATAGTCTTTACATATCAATATCATATTCACCCTTTTTAACATAGAGTATAAACATGAAATAGAGTATAAACATTCGCTTTGATTATGATTTCCTATCGAGGATTAAAATATCATCTTAATATTAAATATACCTGTTATATAACTGAAGTCTCTATTAAATAGGACTTAAAACTTAGACTACAGCATACCCTTTTTGTATTAATGTGTTTTGGTAAAAAGAGCAAGACCACAATCAAGTGTTATAGCAACACATCCACAGGCTTTGATTTATCACTAGACCGGTAAGGCCCGGTTCTAGGGCGCTTAATTAAAAGGGCGGCAAAATTTCGCGGTTTTTTTTTCCAGAGTGACAGACTTGTGTTTTTAATTGGGGTTGTTAATTAATTTTATGTACTTTCATACTTTGGAGAAAAAGTAGCTAAAAATAAATAAGCTTTAAACGAACCTAAAAGACCTAATCAAAACCCAAATAAAACACAAAATATATTGAAATATATTTGCAGTCGTTTGTTTTGCATCGATATTTGTTTATCTGACGAAAAGGACGGCAAATATTTTTGAGGCCTAAGGCGGCAACATGCTTGAATCCGCTCCTGCACGTGCACAACAAACATTCAGATGCTTTAGTTAGACAGCTAGCAAAACCACATTACCATTTCCGGTGGCCATATTAACTTAACGCCATAAATCTCAGCTCTGGAATTAGACTGCGGTAGACAGAAGCCTCGGTTTTGGCTTCCTTTGATACCCTTCGAGCATCCTTGCTACCTCCCTGCTCTCATTCACCTCAGTAGTCATCGCACATACTCGTACATACGAGTTTCCTATTCCCAAAGTGCTATGGCTTTGGCTTTTGTTTTCTTTAATTAAATGAATGTTGTTGACAACTTTATTATCAGTTGAACTTTGTGAACCCAAAGCGCACAAGCCACGAACCCACTCGCGCCCAACTTCACCACCATAATCCCAACGCCCCACAGCGGGTTCGCCTTGCCGCAGCCACTTTAATTCTATTATTGTGTATTACTGAGGCAGCGGCGAGTTCTATTCGAGTTGTATGCCATAGCATGCATAACATACAATACAGACAGGCATATCTATGATTCTCTTTCAACTGCTTTAGTTTTCAGCATCAAGCTGACGACAACTGCGTGGAAATCAAAAGAAACCAAATAAAATTTCATTATCTTTCATTAGATTTATAAAAATAGAAATGGCGCATTGAAAGCGGTTCCAACGCAAGCATTGAAACAAAGTTGGCAACAAACTTTTGCCTGCCAGCGGATTGGCTGCGTTCTCGGTCCTGGTCGCAGTCCTGGACCCAGTCTCAGTCTCAGTCTCGGTCTCGCTCTCGTTTGGTTCGCATCGGCTCAGCATTGCTACAGATTCAACTTTGGCCGAAGAGATACAAAGATGGCGCTCTGTGTGGCGCTCAGATTAGCGCGCTGTTAGCCGCAGCTGGCGCCGGCGAGGACATGGAGGACGAAGCGGGCACTCATACGCCACGTTGTCCAGCCTGTATATATGTGTGTGTGTGTGTGTGTGCGTGTGTCTGTCACCGCGCACCACCGAATCACCGTGAAGATAATGGCTGCAATTGCGGTGACCCCCAGGCGTGGTTTTGGTTTTTCGGTTTGGTTATAAACTTTTGTTCTCTTTTTGCTTTTTCTCACTGTCTCCCTGCTATGCTTTTTTGCAGCGCCATCGGCCATTTTAAATGGTTTTTAGCCATTAATGGCTTGCTGTTCTCCATCGCTGCTGCTGCTTCCCTTGTTGCTTGTGTTGTTGTAATAACATTTTAAAATGCTTTGCTTTTGGATTTAGATTTAGTGTACGAGTTCTATGTCTGCAATTCGCTACGGATATAGTTAAAGCTTTAGCTATGGCTATGGCTATGGCTATGACTATGGCAATGGCTTTGGCAATGCCTTCCCTCGACCACTGCCTAAGGACCTCGTTGCTAATGGACAGCGGCCGACGTTCGTTGTGGGCGGTGGGCGTGCCCATGGCCATGGGCGTGCAGTGCTTAAATAACATTAGCAGCAATTTTTGTATTTTAAAATGAATTTGTAATTAGAAGCTAAAATGTATTTTTAATTAGTTCAGCCATTTTAGTTGATCCTGCAAAAAAACATTTCGTTGCAGTTGCACAAAATTTGATACGGCCACAAAATTTGATATTGCTTCAAAATTATGTTTTGGCCAAGAAACAATTTAAACGGGCTGCCATAAAGCGTTATAAACATTATTATTATGAAACCTATATTTATTATACCCTTGCAGAGGGTATTATAATTTTCTGAGGAAATGTGTAACACATTGAAGAAGTGGTTTTCGGAAAAAAAATTGTATATTCGTGATCAGCATCAACAGCCGAGTCATGTCCGTCATGTCCGTCTGTCCGTCTGTCCGTCTGCCCGTCTGTCTTTTTATTTGCGAACTTGGCACAGATGCTTATTCTTTCTACAAGCAGTACATATGTCAGAATCGGCCAGATCGGACCACTATAACATATAGCTGCCATATGAACGATCGGTTGAAAAAAGTTTTTGTATGAAAAACTTTTTTGTTTTTCAAAATATCTCAATCAAACTCACTTTGTTTAAGTCCTATCACGTTCTACACATGTTGACCAAATTTTATCAAAATCGGATCACTATATCTTATAGCTGCCACAGGAACGATCGGTTGAAAAATAAGTTCTTGTATGAAAAACTTTTGTGTTTTTCAAAATAACTCGACCAAACTCACAACATCTAAATTAAAGCACGTTCTACACATGTTGACCAAATTTGATCAAAATCGGATAGCTATATCTTATAGCTGCCATAGGAACGACGGGTTGAAAAATAAGTTTTCATATGCAAATCTTTTCTGCAAGGGTATATATCTTCTTTCCTGTTTTTATAGCAAATCACAAATATACTTGTCTATGAAAAGCTTCTTGACTTATAGTTGTTATGTTACTTATAACATTAAAATGCGATTAATTGTAGCTTCAACTTCAATTGCAATGAATTCTGCACCTAAAACTAAAACAAAGCATGGCAGACTAACATTTGACACAGCTCGAATGCGATTTTCATTTTTGGATAAACATGAAAATTAATGGTGGAAACTAAGCTGCTTAAGCAAACAAAGGCACAATTGCCATCATTGTCTTCGTCCTCGCTCCGGTCCTGCCTTTGCAGGTCTTCATAGAAGACATAACAGGCTTGGGCTTAAAATTAGGCTGGTGGCTATGTCTATTCCTTTATTGTAGCTGCTGTTTGCACAAACTTGCCTCCCCCCACTCCACTTAGAGACATGCTGGCTCGAAAAACGTATTTAATGAGATTTCTCTCTAGCCCAAAACACACACAATTATGCCTGGTCAACTTAAGCATATAAGAAGGAGCTGTCTCTTTGGGACTGCATTGCAAATAGTTTGAATCGTTTTTGCACTGCAAATGGGGAAAATGAACAAAATTGCAATTTAAAATTGACAAACGCAGCAAATGCGAATAACAAGTTCGGTATGCGGGCGAGCCACAAACAATTAGAACAACAAACGCCAGACACGCCCAATAAATTACAACTTTTGACGCTTGTTTCGAAGGCCGCACACCAACATGGCTAACATTATTTTATGGGCCAGCATGCTAGCCTAGAGTATGTGTATGTGCGTATGTGTGTGTGTGTGTGTGCTTGTTTAAGTGGCTCACGCACGCAGGTATTTGTGCCTAGGCAATGTTTCTGTTTTTGTTTAGAAAGGCTCGTCCAACAATTTGTTAGCTATTCCACGTTTATCAGGCAATTAAACATTTTTCATTGCATACAAATAGGCGCGATGTGGACTGAAAGCGGTTTTTTTTAATACCCTCTAAGGATATACCCGTAGCATGATTACGATAAAGTTTTGCGAATGATAAGCAGACGATTTCGACTCTTAAAGCGTATTTATTTGATTTGCCTCTTAATATTTTGCCCATAATAAGCAACAAATTTCTTCAGGTATTTAAACATTGTTAGAGAAGCAAGCTTTTTAATAAGCTATCTGGCATGGAAGCAAAAATCCACTTGAGGTGTCTTTTTCGGGACCTTTTCATGATTACAGAAAGATTAATATTAAGCGCGATTTACAGATGACTCGAAAATGACTCAAGCGTATTCCCAAAAGTGATTTATTGAAAGTATAAAAGCAAAGTACTGAGCAGTTGCAAATTGATTTGCGGGAAAATGAGTCGAAAGTGATCAGAAAAATTGGGTTATAAATGACTCTTATAAAAAATTCCAAGCTAGGCTACCATTTTCTACCGACAAAAGTATAATTTATGATATAAAACAAGCGTATTGTTGACTATTTTAATCAAACAGAAGACTGGATTCAGACCAGGGTAGAAGGTATCTTCTTGTCGATCACACTCATACTTATTTTGCTCTATTTTTCTGCCAGTTTATGTGTTCAATTTGGCTGTGCGTTTGTCTTGGCCAACAACAACAACAACAACAACAACAACAACAACAACGACAACAACAAAAAAATGCTGCGTAAATTATTGCCAGCTCGGACGCAACTGTGAAATTAAACGCATTTTCTGCGCAGCACAGTTTTTGTTTGAGTCCCATGTGAAAATGTATTTGCATTTGAGACTGCAACAGCAGCAACATTTGCAACATTCGAGAATGTAGATTATTTTTATATGGTATTTACTGCAATTCGTCGCATGTGGCAGCATATCATGCTTAATTTTCGCAGTTGTTTATTTAATCGTTAAACTGGCAAAAAATGTTTTCTGTTTATTGTTTTTCTGCAATTTAGCAGCTGAAGATGCAAGTTGTTATAAATTTAAACTGGCATATAAATAACGTTTCTAAGCTCAAGGACTTGTTTTCAGCATTGCAATACATAAATCAATTTGTCCAAAACTTTTTTCGATATGGCAGTAAAAAGCTTTTGAATATTTCAACTAGTTTGCATATGTATAACTTTTATAGATTTGACTATAACTTTCTGGTCTCTAACTTTAAATTGATTTTAAATGTCTGAGGTTAACTTTTTATAAGCTGTATATTGTAGCTAACCAATATATGTAAATACTAGCTGCTATGAAGCGGCGTTGCACGGCCAAGCATTGGACATTGACCATTTCCATCGGAAAAGTTAATTTAAAACCGGAGCACGACTGATTGTAATTACAATTGTTATCATTAACAGATTAAAAGCGCAATTTCATTAAATACATAACTGATAAATTACTTAAATATGTATGCTTTCCGTTGATTGGCCCACAAAGCCAGTTTTTGCGAGAACTTTTTATTCAATTTAAGTAACAACTGGCGCAACACCAACAAAAAGGTCTTCAATGAACACAAAGTCAAATGGTTTTTACAGTGGCAATTTATTTTGACCAAACACAATTAACTACAAGTGTTTAAATCGTTCAAAGGCACTTCAAACTCAATTTTATATGTCTGGGGCAGTTGTAGGAATGGAATTTGTAATGGATGTGGAAGAAAAGGCAACTTGTCATAGGATTGCTTCATTATACGCATCCTCTACGTATTATTTGCAGTTTAAAAATGGTAGCAATTTTGATAGCAAACGACAATGGCGGACATATTACACGCAATGCGTTCACATTTTGTAGTATTAAATGTGAATGTGTCTCTGTATGTGTGTATGCATGTATGTGTGCGTGTGTCTGTGTGACAGTGTAAGTACCACGAAGTTGCTATAGTTACGCACAACAAGGACAACGCTTTTGTCGTTGTTGCCAAATGAAATTTAAGCTTTTTCCAAGCAATAAATTACAAGTTTTTATGACTCTGCCAAAGCACACACCCCAAAAAGAATGCTATGCGAATAGTTGGTAAAGACAAACGCCCAGCAGCCCAACATCAGAGCCAAACCAAACCAAACAGAGCCAAGCCAAGTCAAGTTAAGCCAAGCCAAAATAAAGGCCAATGCGGCACACAAAGCGCGTAAGCCGATCTGCCAAAGGAGCGATGTCCTTTCTGGCGTTGTAGGCACTAAAGTGCCTGCCTCATCGACAAAGTCAAGTGTTGGTCGGCTAAGGCAAAGTGGAACAGTGGTAATAATGTTCAATTCTCTAGCAAAAATCCATAATGTTCAAAATGCACAAAAAAGTTAAGCTACATAATCGGATAATGAACGTATGACATAAATGTGTATGTAAATAGAAAACTGTGCGCCATACTTTGCATAATATATGAAAGTAGTGTTTTTACTGGGCTTACTATATGGAATATACTTTTTTATTCATTTTACAAATAAAAGAAAAGAAGTAAGAAAGTTGCAGACGGAGCTAAGTTTGTTTTAGTTTTTGTTTTTTTTTTTCTGTATTTTAATATATGTATTTAATAATACATATGTAAAATAAAGGGTGATCGTTTTTAACGAATTATTGTGTTGTAAATGCGGCGATTTTCTTGACTGGGAATCGAAATCGGAGAACCGAATGGCTTTTTAGGCTACAGTCATCCACTTTTGGCGTTGATGCACAATTTGCACGAGTAAGTCAAATTCTAGATATTGATTAAGCATTGTTTAACTGCATAAAGTAAACTAATGTTTCAATACACTTTTGAAATATACTGTCTTATATTAAACGCAACATGAAAACATTCAACTTGGCCTGATTTACACACAAGTTAAGGCTGCTTTTGGCTGTTAAAGGAATAAATAAGGTTTGTCAGTTACTTTTGGATGGTTTTTTTTGGCTATTATCTTACCACTGTGTCGATTGCTGCTGCTAGCTTCACTCCAATGGAAATACGACACAAGGCAAATTATAATAATTACAGCGAGCATAGCAAAACAAAACGTCCAATTTGAGCAACCAGACGAGTTGGCAGCCATTTTATGCTGAGCATAAAGGCCTGCTTTTCTCAACTCCCTCTAGCCATATAGTCCTGTACCCTTCTCCAGAACCCTTGGCCAGCTCTCATGTTACATTGAAATAAAAATACGTTAATCATCGGCTGATAAATTGCCAGCGTAACTGTGCGCTTTGATTTATGCACCCAACGCGCCCATTGGCCAATTATGCAAATGGTTCCAGGCGCCAAAAACCCCAAGCCCCATTTCAGCACTGTAAGGCACTAATGTGCTTAACATTATCAAAACCAGTTAAGTTTTATTCGAAAATGGTAACTTACTTGTTATACAGCACAATATCTGGCAGCCATATATGCTCCGAGGGTACATGTAATGTATCTACACCACCGTAATCATCGGGATTCCATTTCAATTTGTAGTCGTTCCACTCCTGCAATTGAAAATCAAATTGTTCTATAATATTATTATTTCTAATATACTAATATATTAATATTTTGCACATTAGTTATGAGCTAAATAAAATTTCCGTTTGAATTAGTCGACAGGCAGAACCGAACCACTTCGTTAGACAATTAGCATATAGATGAATTTTGAATTGAATTTGTGCTATCGTTTGGTTGTCCACATTGGTTGTTGTTGTTATTATTGTTGTTGTTGTTGTTATTGCAGTTATTGTTTCAATTGCGAACCATTAATTATGCATTAATTTATTGGTCGCTAAGCTGTTGGCGTTAAATTAAATTTTCATAATGGAATTGTCCTCGTTATACACAATACTGCAAATGGTATAATGTAGAGTATTTATAGTTGAAGCGACAGGATGTAACAAGTCGTATATATTGAATCTCTTAGGTTTCTAAGTGTTAGCTAAGTATAACCCATTTGTACTTTATAAACTGTGCTAAATTTCTTCATGCTAAGTAACTAGAGAGGGTAACTGATAGTCAACCATAATCTAGCGCATTTCAAGTCATATTCATTGTTATTACGTGAACATTAAACTGTAATTACGTTGATTACCACACTATATATATACAATATAGCATAGGTAACATACATAAATGTAAAATGTATTGTGAATGCCATGTGGGTGTTCCTTTCTGCTTAATATTGCAATTCACAATGGGATTAACAGAGCGCTTGCTGAGTTCGCATATGGGGCAAGCTTGAAATCTCCAATAATTACAGCAAATTATTATAGCAGATGTGCAGAAGTTATATTTAAGCCATTTGAATGAGTGAAAACTGTTGTGTTTTCATATAGTTGTACGTTCCTATGAGTAAAACATAGAAGACTTAGTGACTTGAGTACTACTTAGTAACTTACAACAATTATCATTTATAAGGTTGGATGATTTAAAGTCATAATTAAAATTTGTTTGTTAATAAAAACTTCATTGAAATCTACGAAAATATTTCATAATAAAGCGGCGTATTTTGATGCTGTTCTTGTAACGCTTTGTGCTTTATTAAATATATTGCACATTTAATTGCGGTGGCCAGTTGCACGTTTCCAGCTGCATTTTGGGTCCAAAGGGAGAAGAGGCAGAAACACACACACACACACATACTCACTCAAATATTTATGAGTATGCGGGTGCACGCATTTGCGGTTTTATTGACATAATGTTGCATATTTATGGGCGCATAACGCAACTAAAACCAAACATAAACTGAAATAGCGCAAACACCAAAACAAATAACGAATAATAAAAGAATTTAATTTTGTGTACGTTCGGAATTCGTTTAAATTCAATATTTTTGGCTAGTTGCAAGCCAAATGTTGGTGAAGTTAACATTTTATGGCTAAGCTTTTTCGGCTCTTTTTATACTCCTTTATTAAAAATCTGGAAAAAAGTGTATTGAGTTTGTGAATGGCAGTGAATTCTAGCTGCGTTTATTCTTTTTCTTTTTTTTTTATCAAAGAACAATTGATATAAAGCGAAATGTGCCAACATATTTGTAGAATTTAAAGCATGCATAATTTATATGTAATTTTGAGGTTTGCTTTTGTTTTGTCAATTGGCTAACCAGAAACTTAAAATAAGCTTCAAGAGCTATTGACTGCAATTTGTGCAAGGGATTTGTGTGCATATATTATGCAAAAACTTTAAAACTATTCCATTCGAGTGCTTAAAAGCAACTCGACAAAAACGGGTAGTCCAAACAATAGATATTTTTTTGTTGTTTTTTTTTTTAACGTTATTCTCTTTGTTATTGTTGTGGGTCCAACTGGCTGTCACATTAGTGCAAAGCCAATGCACATATATAGACGAGTAGCTGCAGTAAAGTGGCCAACTGGCCAGCTGGCCACTTGGCCAAGTCAAAAGCAACGCTTTCTATTCCAGCGCCAACTGCTGGTCACAAATTGGCATCATGCGAACGCGAGGATTGGAATTTGATGGCAGTGAAGCATGCAAATGGCAAAATCATGTTTCATGGCATCGTATGGACATTGGCAGCAGCCAAATCATAAAATCGCAGCTTCACAAATAATTTCCGAATAAAAGTAACCACAATAAAGTTGGACTCACCTGCTCCACCCACACATTGGTAGTCATAATTTGATTTTTTAAATTCTGCAAAGAAAATAAATGGGAAAAAAGAATTGTTATTTGCAAACTCAAACAAAACTTCAATTTGCATTGATATATCAAATGCGCTTTGAAAGCTTAAAGTATTTAGAAAAAACGCAGACTAGAAGATACTCTATCTATCCAAAAGTGTATTTGATTTTGATGTCGAATTTTTGGGAGAAATTTCTTATAAGGGTACAAGCTGGCTTCAGTTAGCTGTTAGTCTTTTTGTACATAGAAACAGAGCATCAATATTAAAAGTATTCGGATTTATCAAAACTATCTAAAGTAACGTAATTGCACACTCGTTTGACCTCTTACAGGGTATAAGCAATAGTTTAAGTGCTTGACTAGTTGAAATGTATTGGGGGTTGATTGCTGCGAGGTTTCTGTATTTGTGACAACTTGAGCATTGAGTGGGGACAATCAAATTGGAAATCGTTGCGACGAGCGAATGTTTTATTTTTTAGTGAGCTGCACAAGTGAACTGCTTTTGGTGTCGGTTAACAAATGCTTTTTAAATTTGCCAAGCTAAGTGAAAATGGGGCAATGGGGGTGGTAAGGTCGGTAACTGTGTATAGGGTGTTTTTGTCATGCGGTTGCCCATGGCATGTCCTGGGTTAAATGGCGTTGCAGATGGTTAGTTTGAAGTTGCATCAATAAGAAACAGTTCAACTTCGTATTCTTAAAGCGTCATTGAGTTTTAATCAATTTATGTTGTGCAGAAAGTGGAGTGGAATTTGGAAGAGAATAGTGAAATAGGATAAGGAATAGATAAGGACATTAACGCAGGGTTTCTATGGCAATTAAAGTTAAGAGCAGCTAAATAAGCATAAAGTTGAAGCATCACCGTGGTAAGCCGCGAAGTGGATTAAAAGTTGGCTTTACTCTAAAAGCTGACAGCGTCATTTTGAGTATTAGATGAAGTGGAAAGGAAAGATATGCTTAGTAAGTTATGTATAAAGGAGTCCTTTAAAAGCTTTAAGTAATTAGTGCCGTAACAGCTGAACTTTTCAAACGACATGTAGTTTACAAAGTTATCAATCAATATTATAAAGATGTTTTTCATTGCATTTTTGAGCCTTTGATTATGGAAAGTTCAATATTTACAACAGGACCTGTGCTTAGCTACTGTTAGGTACTTTTAAGGCTGTTGTTTAACCTTACTTATAATCGAATGTTCAGAGATACTTCGAAGTTTTTTGCTATACCTTAGACTTTTTCGAAAAGAATAACTTCTCAATAGCAATATCTTTGTGTATTCATAATATCACCCTGCCAACTGATTGGAATTCGCTTCTATTGTTATCTAGATATTTCAAAATAAAATATAAAATATCGTCAACTTGCCAGCCAAGTGCTCTAATTAGTGATTTAACATTTGTACGCAAGACAGCACTCAACCTTTTGTTATCGCCAGATCCTTGCTTCCTGTCTTTCCATTCTACTTAATACATTTAGGGGTAGGCTCATATGATGTTCCATGGCAGTTGCTATGAATATATATATATATATATATATGGTTGCTGCTGCTGCTGTTTCCTTTTCATATTTATTTAGGTGGCAACCGCCAAAGCAACTCATTAAAAGTAAATATGTTGTTGGCAGGCGGCATAGAGCTCAATAGAAAAAAATTAGAAAACGATAAAATGACGGAATAAATCACTTAAGCGTTGAAAAATGTAATTAACGACAAAATGATAATGATGCGCCGTAACGCGTTTTCCGCTGAGACAGTCACATAGCTACAAAGATATAGCCCGAGTGGGAAAGCCAGAGTCAAAGCCAGAGTGGGTGTCAGAGTCGGTGCCACAGCCGGAGACGCAGCCGGAGCCCTAGCAATATGTTAAGAGACGCAGTGTTAATAGATTTTGCCGGCGGTTGGCACGCATAGTCGAGTGTGGGTTGTGCTGTGCTCTGCTGCCAAGACGACCTACTAATCACCCGCTCAGTGCGGTGGTGCGAGCTGCTAGTCCCCAGTTGGCAGCCAGCGGCTGAACGTCTGAAAGGTCATTAGGCGTGGGCGACGCGGAAAACCGGCAATAAAATGGCAAAGCCAAGACCAGGCACAAAGACAGCGGCATAAGGAAGAGATAAAATAGCAGCAGCGGCGCCGAGGACGACGGCGAGCGTTGCGCGTATCCTTTATGCTTTATGTGCGGCATCCGCTGCTGCTGCTGCAGCATCCACAGCCACAGCAACGGCTGTTGCCTTCATGTCAGACTCCTTGGCGCCCCTCTGCCCTTCCGCAAGTATGCCAGTATGCCAGTCTGCCAGTTTGCAGGCTCAGTTGTCTGCTACTAGATAGCCATGTCCATGTCCATGTCCATGTCCATGTCTATGCCGGTTCACACCTACAGCTGCCTAACTGGGTTTGTTGCCATGTAATTGGTGTAGTTGTTATTGCTGTTGCGTCTGCTTGCTTATTCACACTTAGAGCTATGGCTGCCGGTTGCAGAACCTCGAACAGGATGCAGGATATACAGTATATAAATTGCTTAAGCCTAAGCTTTAAGCATTACAGCTGCAACTGAATTTGCATTTTGTGCTTTTTGCCGCAGGACGCTCTCTTCTTTGGCTTGTTTACAATTTAAATCGAATTTCCCATTTGCCACTATACAAATTTTCTCGACTATGACTGAATGTGGCAATCTCAGTGTGCTTTAAGGCTTTTTTTAATGGCTTTGGTTATTAAACAAATTAAGCAAAAATAATGAATATCTTGCACGTATATCGGAATCCATTGCTGGTGCCTCTAGGTACATTCGTAGCTTGGCAATCTATAGTAACCTGCGAGTTGAGCCCAAATGCTCGCAGATTAATAGATATAGAGAACAGCTCCAGAGGCACGCCAACTTGCTAGCCAAGGGCCTAGTAATATATACAAGCAGAAGGCGCTTAAAGCCATCCCAGCGATTTGTGGATCCATGGACGTATACTATATTGGTATTTCAAGATAGCTAATCGAAATAGTAATTTTCTCAAACAATTCAAAAATAATCGTAGACAGAATTTACGGCCTGATTGCAATTATGGTTGAGTTACTGCACAATCAACTTGTAACCTAATTTCAACACTGCAATATATATTGTATTGCAATTTCCCCAACATTTCAAATTTATAATCCAAGTGGCACCTAAATATCTATGCGTTCTGTACCAAATATTACACAGCAACCTATAATTAAGACAATCAACAATTTCTGTTCGTACCTGCATTCTCAGTACTCTCTCCTCTCTGCTCCAAGCTCTCAAAGTATCTCCGGCCGTAAGTCAACTGAATGAGCAGCTGCTTTGAGAGTAATACGCAACTAACTCCCTCTGCTCAGGCTTAGAAGCCCAATGTCCGATATTCGACTTCCAAAGGAAGCCAATCGAAATACAAAATTAAAAATTCTAGCACAAACGCATCTGGTTGTGACCTGTGCAAATGCTCTTCTGCTCTCTTTGGCCGATGATTGCAATGTTCAATCCAAGCAACATCAAAAAAAAAAAAAAAAAATTGAAAATCGACTAAAAAATGTTCATTGATTTCGGTCGATAGCATTTTACAAAGAATTGTCCGACAAGGAGAAAAGCAGGCAACACGTGCATTTCAACAACAACAACAAAAAAGCAACATAAAGAGCAATGTACAACAACAACAAAGTGACCAGTGGACTAGTGCAATAAAAGAAATTCTGCGAATATTTCAAGCCAGTTACCAGTCGGGCACACATTGTGTATGTGTAATATAACAGTGTGTGTGTATGCGAGTCTAGCACATATACACACACATACATATGTATGTACAATGTACATAATAGCAATTTCGTTATAAGCACCTTATGCCAGATGCACAAGGATATTGTATTGCACAGTGTGCAACATATGTATTATCCAAATGAACAATTAACTTGATTGTAAAATTTCAGCTTTTGTTTTTGTGAACTAGGTAAACTTTAATTAAAAAAGCCACTTTGATTTTTGATTTTAAAACAACTGCAATGTATATAAAAGTAGTTACTAAACTTAGTAAACTATTCAAACTATGGTTTTATCTGCAGCATCGAAAGATATTTTAACTTTAGAACATTTTGCACATAATTTAAGAACAATTCCAAGAAAACTTGTCCCAAGAAACCATAAGCTTGCAAATTTTGTATACTATAGAAAGCCTGAAAATCCTGTTATGTATCATCAATAGTGAACTTGTTTGATAGAAAATCTCTACAAGTATTTCAACTGTACAAAATTGCATCGAGCATTTGCCAAGGATCATTGTTTTTCACAGATCTAGATCAAAAATATATGTTTAGTATGTTTGAAAGTTTTCAGCCTTCTGGCCAAGGATTCCATAATTGAAAAGCAGTTACTTTTAACAGCAAGAATATAATCTTTTTTCAACTGAAGGCTCTTCAAATTTTTGGCCAATTATTGAGTATATGTAGCCCAATGTGCTTTTTGGTATGACTGCGGCTGGTGCTGACTGCTGCTTGGCATGCCTTTTAGTGGTCTTGGTGCTTAGCGCGTGATTTATAACAGCAAAAAAGGATCCGAAGCCAGCAGGGAGCAGGCAGGATGAGGCGAAAAGCAGGGTGGAGCTGTAAAGCTCAGCTACTGTGTGGCCAACAGCACGTAACTGTTAGCCGGTTTCCCATTTCCGGTTGTCATGTGCATCCAAACCGAGCAGAAGATTGTGAACCATTTGCTTGCTCTGCTGCTGCTTTTGATTCTGCTGGCAATTGGAGTTCTCTTTTTTCGAACACACTTTGGCTCAGGCACTGGCCTCTGATATATTGCCCAATTTTTGCTGCCCTGATTGAGCCGTGTGCAGGACCCCAACTGCAATTGCAAAGTTAATCAACAAAACAATCATCAGTCGATGTAAATCGCAAAACCAATTGATTTATTATTCAAACAATGTTAACTATCAAGTGCGGAAGCTACTGGAGTAGCGATGAGGGTGGTGGTGGGGTTGCAGGATTTACGCTAAACAATAAACAGAGCTGGCTTAGTTCAACTTCTCCTTTAAGCGTTTTGGTAAACAGTTATTAATTACGCGCCTGATGCTTTGCTGCGGCTTATACAAATACCATTGCCTACTTACCGGCGCTATTGACTTTGCAAATTAATCTGATTTGATTGTCATTTGATAAGCAAGAACGCGGCTTAGTTGTCAAAGAAATGACAGCACAACTGAATGCCATTGTCATTAAGAGCAAGCAGGAGCAAGTTTGTTAGATGTACGAAAATACAGAAGATTGTGTATTTTCATTAATTATATTTGTAATAACAAATTTGTAAACATGTACTTACCACATCGATCAACTGTGACAGGCGTAGACCCATTTTGACCGTCAGACGATCCGAGTTGTTGCCCACGGGTCGTATGAGTCGATTGTAGTTGCTCAGCAAATCGTCGTAGAGACGCTTAGCATCTGGGTTGGCCAGGCCGCCGGTTGCAAAGTGTAATGCTATGAACACAGCTGCAAATAGCACGCTACCCATCTTAGGCCAGGTCCAACCCTGTAAAGGAAGATGCAAAATGGAAAATATATGAAATAAGAAATAAGTTATGGATACAGCTATACATAGGATGCAAGTTTAGGTCATTATTTATTTATTTATTTGAGTTCTCCATGCGTCGCATTACAAACTATGCATTGTGTGTGTGTGTGTGTGTGTGTGTGTGTGTGTGTGTGTGTGTGTTTGGAGTCATAAATTCTGCAAAAGTGTCAAAAGTATTAGAGAGACAACGCCAGCGTTGCACACAGTGCTGCTCCGGTGCAGCCATAAACACCATTTAATCTTTGGCTCAAACACTCAAGACGGCCCCAAGATATGCAACTCACATGCACACACATAAGTTGTAGTTTGTGTGTGTGTGTGTGTGTGTGTGTGCGCGTTTGTGTGTTGGTTGCATATCTAGTGTCCTTTTGCACTCTTGTCCTTCTGCACTTTGCTGCCCAGCCACATGCACTTTGTGCCGCTTAACATTTTTGTTATTGTTCAGCTGTAAAGGGACATAATCTGCAGTCTGAATTCGTCCTTTTATCCACACACCGACGCATCCTCGACTGCCAGGAAATATTCTGCAAACTTTACATTATTCCAACTGACAAGCCCAAGTGCTGCAGTGCAAGGCTACATTAAGCACAAACAAGCAATTATGTTTATTTATTTTATGCTTTACATGATATTCTCTTCCTTATTTTTATTTCTTTTATTTTATTTCTGTCTGCCAATCTGCCTAAACATGCAGCCAATTATCAAAAGTGCATAGTTATTTCTTATTTTTAAATAGAATTTATACAGAAACGCTGAGCTAGTATTTATTGCAAGAAATAATAATAAATATTGTACTTCTCATGTTAGTCTTGTTGTTATTGATTCTAGTAATTGGACAGTTCGACATTTGAAATACTTACAAATATGCTAAAGTATATGTTTGTGTATTTGTATTTGTATATTTGATGTGTACACAATCACAATCCATTACAAAATTACTTGACGGAGAGCGGCAATTGTTATGAAATGCATAACTGAGAAGATATGTATTTGTATTCACGCAGGAGGAGCATTAAAGAAATTTTCCAAACTTGAAGGTTTGTCAGAGGGCATTATAATTTTGTAACGAAATATGTAACGCATTGAAGGAGATGTCTCAGAGAAAAAAAATTATATATTCGTGATTAGCATCAACAGCTGAGTCATGTTAGTCTGTCCGTCCGTCTGTCTGACTGTCTGTCCGTCTGTTTACATGCGTTTTAAAGACTTTGTTCTAAAGCTATCTTGGTGAAACTTGGCACTGATGCTTCTTCTTATTGCAGCTAGTACCTGTAGTTGAATTGGCCCGATCGGAACACTATAACATATAGCTGCCATAGGAACGTTCGGTTGAAAAATAAGTTTTGTAAATCTTTTCTGCAAGGGTATATATCTTCGGCACGCCGGAGTTAACATTTCTTTCTTGTTTTAAGTTCAGAAACAAATGACTTTGAAATTTATAGTCAGTGTACGATTTTGTTGCAGTTCAAATTTGGATTAAATCTTAAAGTTTTCAGCTAAATATCAATTGGATTTAATTTTATACCAAAAATATATGTATCATATCTATATCAATTTTACCTACAAAGTTTGATATTAATTCTATTATGAAATTGAAATGGCTTTAAGCTTCAAACAGAATTTCTTATTTCTGTATAGCATGCGTAAGTTGAAATTTCAAATTTGCAGCCATATTAAGGAGCTCTAACTAATCAAATTCAACAGGATGCGTGTCGTGCTTAGGTGCAAAATGAATTATGCTAATTTAATTTTAATGGTTTGCAATTTAATGGCATTGATTTGACATAGTTGCTGCCGCCATTGCAGATAAAAATCTACACATTGCGATAAATCAAATCAAAATTTGCCGTCCAACTTGTCTGCATAATTCAGTGCTTATGTCTGGAGTGACACGTACACGTGTCACTGACCGCAATAACAAAACAACAAAAGCAACAACAAAAAACCAAAAAAAAAAAAAAAACGCCCAAACGACGTCGTCAACATAACGCACACACACACACGCACACACTGAAGAGCACACAAAATGGCGGCACACATGTGATGAGAGACAACAACAAAATGGCTGCTATATAGAACAACAGTTAAATGAATGTCATTCAACAGCTATTTATGCGCCTTTTAGTTAGCAGATTATTTCATTTTCATATTGCTATAACCATTTATATTTATATTTATTTATTTATTGTGGCATACACAAATTTTCTGTTCCGCCCTCATTGGTAGTTTGTCAACGCTGCGTATGCGCAATATTATTTGCTGACAGCTTATTCATTTTGTTTTTGGCAACAACATTTCGCCTTAAAAACTTGGTTTGAACTTTAATGTGTAACTTTGGTTTCGATATCAATTCCAATTGGATAACTGTGCATATGGTATAATAAGAATGATTATTCTATTTAAACATGGTTTCTCTTTTTGGTATATATTTGTCAGTTGACTTAGTAATTAGAACATAAGGATCTCAAAGTAGTCTATCTTGGTTAATCATAAATTGCACAATGTTAACATGTTATTTGCTACTTTTGTTACCAAATGTAATGTTTTAGCCACCTTTTGTGCATAACGTAAATACAGTTATTTGTTTTTGTTACTGTTCGAATAACACATGCAAAGTGTTTGCATTTAAAAACAAAAAACAAAATATGATATGATTGCCACATATATGTAGTTTAAGCCAAATGAAAACTTTTACTATATAATATTACTATTGACTGTATACGGCACTTGGCTTTATTAGCACTTTTTGGTTGGTTTCGCCTGCACTAAATATAATATGAAACGAACCGCACAGACAGAGCTGCATTTTATTTGCAATAAAAATAAAATCCAAAATAACTGGCCAACAAAGTGGTATGTTTGTATACCATCATACACATATAATGTGTAGAAATGTATACAAACATACAGACTCGTATATATGTTTGAAGTGGAATATTAAATGCACTCGACGTGTACAATGGCTACAATTTCAATCACTTCCCCAACCAAAAAAGTGGCATTAAAAGCACTCGTGAAACGAAACGTGAAATAGTTTTATCCTTTGAGGTTTACTTAGTACATTTTACAAAATGTTTTTCGTTTTTACTTATACCCTGTGCCCATTCAGCAGAGCATATTACAATTTTGGGGCATAACTGAGTACTGATTTTCTTTTATCGTGCTTTGAAAAAGTTTGAATTAAGTGTTTAAGACGATATTAATTAAAACCAACCATTTTTGTGACATTTCTTTTCTTAAAAGAGACAGTTTTCTAAATAATGATTACAGGGTATTCCATTTTCGAGACTGACAGAGTTTGTGTACAACAAACTTGCAGCAATTCCCCAAAAAAAAAAGTATTGAAACTGTAACCATTTGTTAGTTGGTCTTCAATTTGTGTGTAATGAGCTTCTTTAGTTGTTTTGGTTTTTTGAACAAAATGAAAATGTCTTTCATTGTGGTAAATAATTAATGTCAATTTTCTTCAGAACGTTTTGTTGCTGTTGCTGCTGCAGCAGCTGCTTTTGCTTCTTTGCCATTTAAAAGCGCAGTTAATTTTTTAGTAGACTTCTTAGTGGCAACAACAACAACAACAACAACAAAGCACAACAAAACCGGAAATGACGTCGCTGGCGAGTCAACTTCCTCTTATTGTTTGTATATGTTCATGTACGTGTTTCTGTCTCTGTATGTGTATATGTCTGTGCATGTGTGCTTGTGGGTGTGCAGTGCAATTTTCCAGTTGAGCTCGTTTTTCATTTCCTTGTTATTTGTTTTGCATGCGCACCCACGCCTTTTTCCCTCATGAATACTTTTCGACTGATATATTAACATGGTCGCGGAGGCAGCTGCCATTTTTGGTATTGTTTGTTGTAATTGTTCTTGTTGCCGAAAGTTGCAGTTGTAATTGAATTTCTGTTGGCAAACGTTTGAAAGGGCACAACAACAACTGCAACTACAACAATTTTGTGTCGGGGTTTCTGCCTTCATTTGAGGCGCCCATATAAGCTATATTAACGGTCAACATGTTTGGTTTTTGCTATCTTCCCTTCCTTATTTTGATTTGAAAATCTAAGATCTTATGAAATGGTCATCATATTGCGCCTTCAACATATCAAACTTCATGCAACTGGAGCAGCATTAGATATAATAGTTTGCGGTGGTAATGACAAACAGATTTGAAATATGGACTTGAGGGATATACATTTCGAGCACGTAATTCAAGCAAAAGAAATCTAGAACAAGTATGATAGTATAATCAAAGCCTACGCATAGAAATACTCTCAATCAGTACTTCATACTTTCAAATTTTCAGTTAGGACCAGGTGAGTAGGGAAGCTTAAGTGCCAGCCTTGCCTTTTATATAAAAGTAAAAGCAGAAATTTTGTTATTTGAACTTTGTTGCTCTGTAGCCCCCTTAGGTAGCTTGTTAAACATTTTTTGGGTTTTTGTATATTTTTTTTGGTACCTGGCTGGCAGGCAGGCAAAGAAAAACTTCAACTTGAAACACAGAAATTTGCATATGATAAGCAAATAAGCAGTCGTGTACTTCTTGCTCAGCCTTGTCGCTGTTGCTGCTGCTGCTGCTGCTGGCAGCTAAGTTGCAAAAGTTTTATTAGACTCTTAGTTCGAGGAGCTGACGTTGGGCTGAGAGTGCCGAGAGGGCGTGAGGGCATGACAGGCGTGCTTGTGGCCTAGCTGAGGTTATGAATATGCTCGCGCTCAAAAGCAAACGTCAAAAAGTATGCGAAACATTTGAAATTATTTCTGCATAAATAACGGCAAACGAAACAACTTTTTCAGTCCCATGTGTGCATGGTAAAAAGGGTTTGCAAATGAGCCAAAACATCAAACCATTAAGGTACCACGTCCACCAATTTAGCAAGCTTCAAAGTTACAGCAACAGCAACCAATGCGTCGTATACGCAATGTCATACAAAAGCCGCTAAGCGACAGTTGAAATGCAAATATGCGTAAAGTGCAATGCATTACACTGTTACCAGGCAACAGGCAGGCGCATAACGTCGCGTATACACAATATTTAATTTCAAGTGCTCCGATCTTTCAGCACCAGAAGCAGCACATAACAAATAATACATTCAAGGCTAATTTCTCGAGTATGCAGCTGCATTTGCTATGCAATATGTGTATTATGTATAATATGTAGCAAATGTTAAGTAAGGGAATGGGAGAGACGAAACTGAGAATGGCGGGTGCATGAAATACATTTGCCTTTAGTAGCTTGGGCTGCTTTTTAAATAAAACATCAGCATTTATTGCCTGCTGCACTCAGTGCACAATTTGGGGTAACAGCCGGAGAAGGTGAGAAGGTATGTTGTTACCGTAACTTGAACTAAGTGCTATGCAAAAGGGTTGCCATTTGCACTAGAAAGTAAGTGAGAAAGAGAGTGTGTGTGTGTTACTTCAGATAGTAAGTAGCTATTGAATCTAATAGCAGTTTAGCTTGGAAAAAATGCTAACTTCAACTCTCTAGGACCTTACACTTCAGAATATAGCCGCAATCAATCAATTAAAAAGCAAACTAAGCCGCTTAAAGAAATGCTCAGTTAGGAACTATCAACAATTGGTATCAGATTATTTGTCCAAGTGGATCATGCGCTTCATTAGTCCGGTAGCCATTCAAGGACCACAAATTGATTCTTAAGTTCTGGCTGCTTCACTTCAGCGCACATTTCTGTGGTTAATTTGTTTGGAAGCTGCACTCAAATCGCAAATGCCATTGACTGCTGCATGCTGTTGCTGCTGCTGTTGCTGTTGTTGCTGCTGCTGTTGTTGCTGCTGTTGTTACTGCTGTTGTTGCTGCTGCTGCAGGGGGCAAACAGTACGATATACCAGCTGCTATGTGAGTTACCCTAAACTCAGAGCACAATTGCTTTGCCACTTAAACCAATTGAGCTTTAAACACTGTCTGAGTAACTGTAACCAAGACAGCGAATACTCGTATATACTATCTCAATAGCAGGCACAGCGGGGGAGCAAAACACAATTGATGTGCATTTGAATGGAATTTCGAATGGGGTTGGGTATGTGAATGGGAATGGGAATGGGATCGGTAATGTAGCCTGAAAATGCATCTCAATTATGGCACGCCGCACAATTGAAATCCATGTATATGAATTTGAGGCAATTGAAAGCAGTTGCCACTTGCATTATGCTGCTTACTTGTCAATAAGCATACAAATACAAAACTGTTGCGCCTGCTGAATTACGCAAACTACACAAAAGTAGTATCCAGGTGTGGCAGGTGGCAGGTGTCTTGTGCCAGGTAAATGGTCTCAGAAGCATGCAGCATATATGTAGGTATGTTGTTGCTTTGCGGGACTTTGTTGGGCCTGCGGCTTTATGGCAAAACTTTGGCGAAAAAGTGACTTTAACCCCGATTGGCCAAAAGCAAAAGCCCTTGAGTGTTTTTATATGGCCGTAAAAAAAGTTTCATGCCGCCACAAGTCGTGCCGAGTTAATTATGTTTATGCATTGTCATTAACATTAGAAATATGAAAAGAACAGCCATTTGAACAGACGAACAGTTGGGATTCACAAGTGTTTCAGTCACAGCTCATGCATCAAAATTACAAATATACTTAAAATTTGTAAGACTTAAATAGCTCTTGGTTTCGATATAAAAATCGGATGATATAAACTAAGAAACTGATAGAGTGCTTATGTCTAGATTCGATTTTTGAGGCACGAAATGCATTCATTTTGCATATATATGTACATTTACTTTTGTAAAAGGTAGCTAACCAATATAAGGTTTTCTCATGCTTTCCTTAATCATAGTTTTTAACCAATATAGTATTTTCCAATTCATCATATCAACTACAGAAAGATAGTGCCTGTATAGTTTGTGAATTGATGCTGAATATGTAGTCAATTAACTTTTCTGCCCCAATGTTTGAAATGATTTGCAAAAAAAAAAAAACATTCGTACATTTGTCACCGTGTAAGTTTTATACAAGGTTAATTATAAATAACATTAGGTTACAAAAAAGACTGAACTTTTAATGAGGACATTATTTCGCTATGTTTTACTAAAAGGTTAGAAACAGCAAATGGTTAATTCGTTGTGGCGTAGCCAATTACGGGACATGACACATTTGGTTATCTGGGAACTTCAGTAAAACTATATCTTTTAGTGTACAACAAAAAAACGACCACACTTAATTGAAAGTGGAGCTTGTATGCGCACTAGAATATTCAATACAATTCTAAAATTAGGCATTCCAGTGCAGTTGCAATATTTAATTTACAACAATTTCAGATGACGTTGTTTGGTGCAGTTTAGAAATAGAAACTGCCAACATGAGCTAACATTTTAAAATTTCAGAAGCAAGTTTCGTGCAAATCTGACCTAAATAGAAAACAAATTCAACAATTTTGTGAGCCACAATATTATTTAATATTTTATGCAATTATAAAATAGTTAAAACTGATTTGAAAACATACAAAACTTATGAGGCGAATGATTGTAGCCTAGATAAAGGTGTTCAGGGTTCTGAAAAAGAGCTTATACACAGTTACTGCGCCAACTTTCATCAAAAATTTGAATTTAAACATTTTTTTTTACATATTTCTAAATCATCAAGAAACAAATCAAATTTTTATTTAAATCATCAAAATAAATCAATTTAATTTTTTGATTTTTAATTTCTTTTTAATGAAACTTCAGAATACTTTTAATGTCTTAATAGGTAATCAGATAAACGTTATGTTGATTTATTTTGAGTTTCAATATTTTGTTAGGATGTCTAGTTCTTTGGTGGCAAATGCTGTTCCAGAAATGTTTTATGTACAAGGCAAAATACGTGGCATACTTTTTGGAGCAGCAACCAAGCTGAAGCTGCTTTTTTGTGTTTTTTTTTTTTTTTGGTTTTTCTTTTTTGTACTGACACAAAAATTCGCTGGCTGTGCAGCATAGCTGCTGAAGAATTTTGAGACTTGCGGCTACGAATCAGCATGCCAAAAAGCACATAGAGATGCAAAACATGAGCCACGCCCCAAAACCATGACTGAAAATATGTAGGTTGCCGGGCTGAAGTTTTGCCCGCAGGCGTTCCTCAAACCCGCCCACTGCTTTGCTGCTTTGCTGCTTTGCTGTTGCTATCCGTGAACTAGTTTTTGGGCTCGCTTTAAATTATCTTTGATGCAAAAGGCAGCAGGGAAATGGGCAGGAGCAGAAGCAGTGGCAGTGGCAGAGGCAGAGGCAGAGGCTGGGGCAAGGGTAGGGCAGTGGGATAAGAAGAACGCGTCATGGGCATGGGCATGAAAACGAATTGCCGCAGGTGTCAAAAATACACAGACAAAGTCAATTTGCGCTAGTTGACGGGGGGAAGGGCAAGCAGAACTAGGGAATGGGAAAGGGAAAGTAGCAGCCTGAAGAGTACGTTGGCGTGTGCTGCTCATTACGCGGCGCCTTTGATGTGCAGCAAGCCGACAAAAGTGCCAGAAGCAACAACATTACAAGCGTTAAGTGCCCCTGCGCTCGTTGATTATAATCATGATGATATGCATACACACTATACGCATACGTATACACATACACATACATCTACATTGTAAGTATGAATGTATGTATGTATTTACAAGTAGCTACAGTCAGGCATAGTTGCCAGCTGTGAGGGGATTGGGAGCTGACAATAGAGAACCGCACAAGTGTCTAACGCGCTTTGATGTCACTTTTGTGGCCGGCTGTCGCAAGACCGCAACAGCGACAAAAACAACAACAATAACATCGACAACAGCAACAACAACAGTTGACAGTTTTATGAAACGACCATGCCCTATACAATCCAATTTAACATCGCATCAGTCGAAAATTGAAGGTAGTGTTCATGTTGTCGCTGCTTCCTTCCACTTATTCTTAATGCATACAAATGATGCACTAACTGCAAAGTGCTAAGCATATACAACACACACACACACACACACATACACACACACAGAGAGCTGCTCGACACGCCATAAAATCAACACATGACATTTTATAGCCACCTTTAGCAGAAACAGTTGCACAAACACAAGTACGAGCAGCAGTAGAAGCTGCAACAGTAGCTAAAGTGAACGCAACTTTCTTTCATAGTTGTTGACTGACAAATTTCTAACATCAGTGCATCATATTTTCACAGAATTCATAGTGTGAAGTGCCTCTTTTGCTCGATAGCTGTACTTAAATCTAATTCACTAGAGATTCGCAGTGAACAAATGTGCATAAACTTAAAAGTTATTGCAACATCACCTGCACTTTGCTTAACGAGCAGCAAAAGACTAACGGAGGTTCACTCGAATAGTTAAGGGTTAACTGGTTTGCTGCCAACAACAATTGCCACTTGGTTGCACAAACTATTTGCAAATGAAAAATAATATAACATTTGCTATAGAATTTTGAATTAATCTAACATTTTTATAACAAAATGTGTAAGATCTGGAATGAACACCTTTAGATAACATTCTGAACACTTATATTTAATACATTTTAAGACACAATTTAAACATTTTACTGACAGACAGATAGACAGCCAGACAGACATGGCTAGTTCGTCTCGGCTGTTGATGCTGATCAAGAATATATAAAGTTTATATAGTCGGAAATGTCTCCTTCTGCACACACATTTGCAGTACTTTATAACTCCCTTTTTCCCATTTTTACCTCTTTCTACCTGTTATTTGCATAGCTTTATGGTCGCCCTGCGACCAGGTACACACAACCGTTTGATAAAGCTGAGTAAATTTTTATGAGAAGCAATGGCAGCTGCATGGAATTTTCTATGCCACTAAACACATCGATTGTCGACCCCGCGCCATTTTGTAAGTGTGTCAACTTCCGTTACGAGCGATGCCAGCATTGCCAGTGTTGCCAGACTAAATGCAGTTTAGTGTTAAGTGTTTGTGGCAGAGCCAGTGACAACGATAATCAATAAAGTACCGGCAAGCGGCGTGCACTTTTTTACCACAGTTTATGTTAAGCTATTAACAGGATGCTCTGCTTCCGTAATGAAGCAGCTGCCGCCGCCTGCGTCTGTGTCGGTGTCGGTGTTGGTGTCGGTTTTGTTCTATCTTCGATGTCGGCGTCGTCAACGGCTGAACTGCACAAAAAGCGGGTCGCAGCTGACAAGAAGGCAGCTGCATTATTCACACAGACACACACACACACACACACACACATGCACACACACACACACACAGAGATATCAAACCACATAAACAGAATACGAAGAATAGCGGTGCAATGTCCTGGTCGTATGGCAGAAAAATGTGAAGTGAAAATCGACACTCAATATTAGCACCGTTTATGAGCTATGAACGAGTTACGACTACCATGCAGTAGCAGTCTGTGGTCGCAGAAAACCGCAGTCAATTTAAACACACACACACACAAAGTCAGACACACACAAACTCAGACACACATACTCACTCCTTACATTGATCGCTTCAAGCACCTCACAAGCTGCAATTTGACCCGATTTAATAAAAGCCAAGTTGGCACAGAATGTTGCATAAAAGCCAAATTGATGATGCGTCACTAAAATTGTATTGAATTTTAAAGCAAGCAGCAGCTACAATTGCTATAATTTCATTTCCGCTTCCGGTGCCGAAAAACACAACCAAACACATTAATCATCATCAACAATGGGACCAGGGCCAAGTGGAACATGTAAGAAGCAGCCTTTTCTTTAGCTACGTGCCAGCTACATTAATTAACTCATAAATCTTTTATGCATATCAGAAGACACAAATTGCTCCTGGCAGAAGTAAGTAGCAGCCGGACAGGACTCGGTAAATGTGCAGCATATGGCAGCAGGGCAGTATATGATGATCAGCGCATTCATATATGGTTCGGCTACATAACTTTCAGTATGTCCAATTATTTATCTGACAATGTTGGAAGTCTTTTTTGGCCATGCCACTTTTGATTAATGTAGACACAACTCGGAAATATGTATTGATGTGTCTTCCCAGCTGCCAGTTTTGGTATTAGCTTGTCTGTCTATCAAATCAGGCAAAAGCCATTTCAACGGCCTGCCTTCTTCTGGTTTATGCTGTTGAAAGTCGCCTATGACTATCAATATTTGATTTTTGACAGCCTTCCGATTGTGCTGAAGCCAAGTGAGAAACACTTGTAACCATAAAGTGGCAGGAAGGTATTACATTAAAGTCAAGTTTCGCTGACTCAGCAGACCCACATTACATATGCAACTTAACATTAAATAACTCAAACGTTCGACAACAACAAAACACGGAAGCATATAAATTTAAACAAATTTTTCAAAATAATCATTAGTTAAATATAATTCAAGCATTTCAATATAAATTGATAAATAGTATATTTTTTTATTTTTGACAAATTCTTTAGTATTTTTTTTGTATTTTTTGATATTTTTTGGTATTTTTTGTTAACAAAATACCAAAAATTGAAAAAATAAGTGAAATACTAAAAAATAACCAAGAAATACTAAGAAATGTTTGTATTTTTATGTATTTGGTATTTTAAAAAAAATTAATAAAATTCTAGAGTCGAACAGAAAAGCCAAAATAACCAAAAATGAATGGTTCGCTGTTTCCTAAAATTTATTTGGATCTTTCATATAATAGTGGTAATGCTTATAGACATAGCTGTGATAATATAAACAACTAAAACCCTTCCCCTATTAACATATAAGCTCATGCCCTTGACACATTCAAAAATCCAAATATATTTCTATGGGTTTCTTATCGGGAGTGGTCAACAAAGTTTTTGGCAACATGTGTCTAGGACACGCCAAAGTGGTCATAAATTTAAATCAAATGCCTTGACAGGCAGAGAAACGATTGTAAAATTATCTATGGGAATAGCTGTTCAAGCTTGGAGGTTTAAACTTTTTTATAGATATACAACGTAACATATGAATATTGATTTTGTTTTAAACCTTGAAAAGTGAGCGTGAGTTTCTCGATTTGACTAATTACGTGCGGAGCGGAGTTTTGATAATGATTGATTAATGATTGATGTGTTGGGCAATCACTTAAATAACACTGCTAACCTTGTCTGTGCCGTTATTATTCAAAAATGGCATTTCACAATGCAAAAGCGATGCTGGCAATGTCACTTCATTGGAATTTAATTAGCACAGCTGGCATATCAATAGACGAGCAATTTGTTTGATTAATGTTTCGCATTGATGTTTACAGTGGCATATTGTATAATGTGTAAACACTGTACAGTGTACACAGGTAGGCACAATCAATGTATAAATAAATGACAGCTAATTAATCCCATAGTACGAGCACACGTTCTTATAATTACAATATTCGTGTGAGCGAAAGTGTTTCTGTTTCTGTTTCTGTTTGTTTTGTCCTGGTAACCAGAACATGCAGTGTCCTTGCGGCATTTTAAATGAAATTGTATTTTTGCAATAAAACGGTAAAAAAGTAAAATAAATTAAAAATTCATTAGTATTTAAGTGATATAACGTTATAAAACGAATGAAATCTCTTTTGCATTCTTCAGCTCTGAACACAAAAATACACACAGCTTACTTTTTCCATTTCACTTTCGAATAACTTACAACAATTGCAATTAAACAGTTGCCCACAAATGCAATTTATTTGGTTTGTTATTTCGGCATGCAGCTGTCCACACAGTTGAACTGACACATAAATACATGCACAGTGGCGTACGCAGGGGGGATTAAACCAAGCATTTTGTCTAAAGGTTATCTTACTTTGAGAATTACTACCGCTGTTTTAAGTATATTTCCGATACTGTAAAACAGGATGGTGAATATGTCACCTTTATAAGACAGGACCACATTTTCAATTGATACGCAATCAGTAAATACTTAAACTAAAATAATATCACTAAAGTATATTCAATTCAAGTTAAAGAACTTGTGCTAAGAAGTAATTTATTATAATTTTGTTTCAGTTGATTTCTATCAAACAAAATGTCCTAAATAAATATATTTTTCAGAAGCCCCCCCTCAGAAATCATGCGACTCCCACTGAACATATACAGCTTACATATCCAAAAAATGTTAAAACATTCTCTTAAGTTTTTTGTATGGGCATAAACTTTAAGTACAAAATGTAATATACTGCAAGTGATCAGATACCCAGGAAAACAATTGCAATCTGAAGCTTTCAACTTTAATACACTTCTACCCATTTTTAAGTGTACAGGAAGTAAAAATTTCGACGCGAAAACTATAAATAGTTATAAAGGGTGTCGCAAAACTAACGCTAGATTTAAATTAACCGCCATTTATGCAGTCAAGTGTTGACAACCTTAAAATAAAATCAAATCGACAGCTGATAGTTTAGGAATAGTTAAAAAAGGGGCGTTACGCGACAGAACAATCTGCATTAACGCTATCCTATGTACTTTATGATTCAATAACAAACTTACAATGAAAAATGGGAAAAAGGGAGCTATTAAGTACTGCAAATGTATGTAACAGACAGAAGGAGGTACTTCCGACTATATAAGCCATATATATTCTTGATCAGCATCAACAGCAGAGACGAACTAGCCATGTCCATCTGTCCGTCCGTCCGTCTGTATCACACGGTCTTTCTGTCGATCTCAGAGACCTTAAGAGCTAGAGACCCCAAACTTGGCATGTAGTTTCCTGTATACCATACGCAGATCAAGTTTTTTGCAAATTTCGGATATACCCCCCACCCCCCCCCCCCCACCCAACACCGCACCCTGGTAAATCGAAAAAAACTCCCACAGCCACAATTTTAAAGTTGAAGCTTTGAGGTACCCATATAAACTATATATGAGCATTTTTGGTTAATAAGTCAAATTCTGAATTTTATCTGTAAATTACAGAACATTTTCATGTTTTATTTAAACGTTTATTTCCTGTACAATTGGTCCGCCTTAGGCAAACGAATGGATTTTTTTTGAGTTATTTATGGCTGCCGTGTGCTGATTGGATTTCAAACCCTTGTGTAATCACATATAACATTTTGCTTGTCTCAGCAAGTTGTGTATAAAATGCCATCAAATGCCCGCCACTTATCCTCACCCTAGTCCTGATCCTTGTCCTGTGCCTGGCGACATGCCCAGTGACTTATGCATTGGTATGCATGAATTATTCAAATACTCGTTCTCATAGCATGTGCATAGCTTACAGCTCAAAAAACAGCATAGAGCCAAAACCGAAAATCAAATAGTATAAGCTACAGCCAATTGAATTCAAGTTGGATTTCGTTTGCTTAAATGCAACTGCTAGTACTCTTTTATATGTATGTGTGTGTATAAAAAAATTGAATCCATATATGCAAACAAGCCTGTAGCTGGTTATTTACATATGTACGAGTATGCAGTTTACAGTGTTAAAAGTTCTATTTTTGGGCAAATTGTTGAAAACGAGACAGTCTTTTACTCAAGTCGTACAGTAGCTGATATTAGATATTCATTAAACAAGGTTTGACGCATGGACATAGGCTAAGTAATTGAAATTTAGTCAGTCAATAAAGTTTTTGTACGGCTTTTAATATCAGCATTTTTAAGAAGAAAGAACAAAAAGCTACATTCCGCACGTCGAAGATATATGCCTTTTCCAACATGTTTTTGTCCATTTTAATTTTCTTTTCAATCGATTCTTTATATGAGAGTTGAAAGATTAATCCATTCGATTTTGTTTAAACTTGAACAAACTATTTTAATGATAATAAAACTTGAAATTGCAAGTCAATTAAAAAGTTTTTAAAACCGCTAAGTTTTTCAACAGATTGTTTTTTTAGCATGCAAAAAAAAAACATCCTAAAAATCAGAATTGGTGAGTTTTTGGTTGAAATATCATGCGAAAGAAGCACGTTTTTCATGCAACTTATTCTTCCAACCAATGTTTTTATAGCAGCTATAGTTAAAGTGATAATTTATATATAAACAGATAGCAACTGTTGATAGACCAAATAGTAGGTAAATAAACAAATAAAAAGATATAATAAATAGGCACACACTGAGAAAGCAGAATTATACGAGCATGTGCCTAACATTCACAGTTTGAGCGCCGCATAGTCAACCACAGGACAAAAAAAAGAAAATCGATTGCGCAAATATCCACAAAACTCAAACTCAAATTCAAGTTATCTATAAAGCAAACACTCAGCAAGGGGCTAGGAGCAAGGGGCACTGCAAATAAATTATTGTATAACTTTAACAAGTGCAATTGCAATTGATAAAACTCAGGCTTTGGATTCGTTGCAAACTCATCGTACTTTTATATGGATAATTGAGTACTATTTGCCAGAATTAATAGCTAAGAAGCGAGAGAGGCACATGCATACATACAAACATACAAATATGTATATATGTACATACGTACATAGTTCGATTATTAAATGCAAATCTCATGCATTGTCAATCAGTTCGACTGAAGTCGCAGTTGGCAATGCAATTTTCAATTTAAAATTTCCGTTCTATGCAAAGCAGCCAACGAGGCTGCGCTAAGGATAACTAGGACGAGCGGACTGCAGAGCAGGAGTAGGTAAGTGAAATGCTTGCAATGTATGCCAACTATTGACACAAGACTCGTCGTCGGCGGAGCGTCAAAGCTCTTGAGCAAATACACGACCCAGTCGGGCTAGAGACAATGTCAGTCTCCGAACAGACAGACAGGCAGACGGAAAGACAGACAGGCAGGCAGGCAGACAGACAGACAGCTGTACGTAGCTGCATACATAAATGGTTTGAATAACATTGCAGACACTCTAGTGTGTTCCTTAAATCATTTTCTACGTTTGATTGAATAGTCGCAAAGTTTTTTAAAAACTATATTTTATCAAAAACTCCTCCTCAGGAAAGAAATAACCTTGTAGCAAAGATATGCATAAGAAAACTTATTTTGCAACGGATTGTTCCTATGGCAGCTATAAGATATAGTGATTCGATTTTGAAAACATTTGGTCAACATGTGTAGAACGTGGTTTAATTTAGATATAGTGAGTTTAGTCGAGATATTCTGAAAAACACATTTGTTTTTCATGCAGAAACTTATTTTCAAACGATCGTTCCTATCGCAGCTATAATATATAGTCATCCGATTTTGATGAAATTTTGTGATCATGTATAAACCTTCTTAAAACTTAGGTTTAGTAAGTTTGGTTGAGTTATCTTGAATAACAAAAAAGTTTTTCATACAAAAACTAATTTTTCAACCGATCGTTTCTATGGCAGCTATATGTTATAGTGGTCCGATCTGGCCAATTCAACTACAGGTACTAGCTGCAATAAGAAGAAGCATCTGTGCCAAGTTTCATCAAGATAGCCCTAGAACACTGTCTTGAAAAACGCATATAAACAGACAGACAGACGGACATGACACGGCTGTTGATGCTGATCACGAATACACAAATTTTTTTTTGAGACGTCTCTTTCAATGCCTGATACATTTCGTGACTAAATTATAGTATCCTCTGCAAGGGTACAAAAAAATAATGCTCAAGAGAAATCTAACCATGAAATTCAGAGTAGGTTTTCAATAGTACATTTTTTTTCGGATAATTTCGGATACCCTAAACATTTCAAAAATCAATGCTTATCTTTGCGTTTATTAAGTTAACGAAATGGTGGCGAATGTAATTGAAGGAACGCGGGTAATAACCATTGTCTTTATCGACAATAATCAGGACGACGATGACGCCAGTAGTTTACTTGCGTTAATAGCATTGAGCGAGCTCAGAATCAAATCACATCCTAGCATCCTTTTTGTCGTCTACCCAGTCATGTCGTTCCCCGCTTTACTCTTGACATAACCCCGATGCGCGTATCGTAAGTGCATTCAATTACGTGATGTGTCTATATAGCAGTCACAATGTGTCTGTGTCTGTATCTGGCTACATACTGCATACCATGTAGGGGTTTAAGCAATGCAATTGCCATTTTGTTACAGTACAAAAAGATCGAGTAGTGCATAATATTGATTGATAAAACAGTAAAATGCATAGCTCTACTCGTATTCATCCTTTGCAGTTGCTGCGGAGATTGTTTATCTGCCGTTTGACTGTCGTTGGAGCTGGCACTGGAGCTGCCTTTGGCTTAAGCTTCATCTTTATTCAGATCCAGCAGGTGTGTCAACTGTCACAATGCAATAAATATTTTCCAAGCAATATAAATAAATACCAGCATATTGGCAAGAACAGAAGGCAACTTGAGAGGCATAATCAACCAGCTCGATTGGAGGCTGCAAAAGTTTTTTTGAAGGCTGCCACAGTGAATATTTATGCATTGCAGCATTTCCGTTGACGCCTGTTGGTTTTCATGACTGTGTATTATTTACTTGTTAACGTAATGAAATATAATATGTTGAACACTTTAAGACTTTAGAGATTATTGGTGGAAACCTTTGAGGCAGTAAATCAAGCTTGGCACTTACCGGTATCGGTTGAGCCATTTAAGTTGTAATGTACTAATGTTTAATCGATGACATTTAACTTAGCTGTAAAGCAACAAACATCAATTTTGTTTTCATATAAATATTTGTATTAAGTTTGTTCAGATATGTTTATAAATAATATTTTAACAGCACGGCCAAAAATAAAGAAATCAGCTTAAAATGGCCAAAGATACAAAACGCTGTCGACACAATCCATTTACAGGGGCAATATTTGTAACAGTTTGAACATATTGCTTCATCTATATATGGATATATTAGCAAAGTTTTATTTATGACTGCCCGACATCCCAATTTTGGTGACCAAAAACAAATATAACCTGATAAAGTACCTGTACGATTAGAATTTTAGTACTGAAATGAAAATGATATGCATGTACTAATAGTTACCATTTATTTCATAGCCATCTGGCACACATTCGGATAAAGCATTTTTGGAATCACTCGAGTTTGCAACATTTGCGACTTTCTCTTTATCGGAATTGTATCCAGTCTTTTCAATTACACACTCGGGTAAAAAGCAGTTCAGACATTGGTTATGTGTCTTATTATCCGTAGTTGTATCTTAATAATATATATTGAATTGATCAGTGAACGTTGCAAGAATTTCAAATGAACTTACTGCATACTAAGCTCCCAACTATAAAACCAATAAAAAGTATAGAAACAAAGCCCAAATTTGTCATAGCTTTTAAGAAAACTGTTCCATTGAGCTCTTATGGTAATTGTAATTGTTCAGCTCAACTGAATTCATTTAGTTATATATGAAACTAAGTTAAGAGCATGTTTGAAACAAAATAGTTGCGTTTCACTCGGTGTATCCAAAATTTTGATAGGAAATTTGTAAAGCATTGAATTCATACGTAATCAGCACTTATATAAGTTAATGTATTTAACGAGTGTACAATTTTAGCTGTATTAACTGAGTTTTCAGTGTTTTCCTCCTTATTAAAAAGGAAAAAAGAGTTTCTAGTTTGGCAACTCGAATTTATTAAAAAAAAGTTTGACAAAAAAAACAAGGATCGTTTTTTACATGCCTACGCTTTTGTGGGTTAAGGGTGTAAAAAATTATCTCTACAAGAATACTAGATCTTTAACATTTTGAACTTTTCGTTTTTTATAAGTTTTTTATCACTTTCCCCACTAAAAAGGATCTGCTTGGGACTTTATTTTCAACTGTTATTCAATTCTTCAAGTACATGTCTGTGGGATGTAGAGAGTAGAAGGAGTTATAGGCGGTTATTTAGATTAAGAGTGACCATATAATAAGGTTATTTAGATTAAGAGTGGCCATACAACAAGAATAAGTGTGACCATAGTCTAAGAATGACCTTGCCTTTGAATGGCGAAATCAGTTGATCGCCGTCTGTCATAAATGTGTTGATTGCTAAGTTAAGGTGAAGTTGTATTTGATTTTGTATTAGTTCTAAGAAAACATATGTTATTCATCATCATCATTATCCGAACTTAATAAACGTTTGTGATTTAAAGCCCACATGTCTATAATTAGCATAACTGTCTTACTTAGAAAACAATATCTTTCATATAAATGAAAACAAAGTGCCGTATTTAATGTAAATACAATTAAATTGATGACATGTTAATTTGATTATATTAATAACACAATCAATTGAAATAACATAAAATATGTGTTGTTAGTCTGCAACAAAAGTCATACAATTTAGAATCCTTTAAGGTTGCATGTAGCTCACTCTTGATTCTAAAGTATAACGTTGACGGAAATGAATCTGCGCAGGAAAAATCAACAAACGCAGCTGGAAAAACCATCTAAAAAAACTGCAGGTGGGCAAAAAACGGAAAGCAAAAAAAAAAAAAAAACACCACACCTTCCACTATACTGTCAACGTGAAAGCAAAAAATTAGAAAACTTTTCATGTGTGTATGTGTATGTGTGTGTTTGTGTGTGTACGTAGGGCAAGCCGCATGTTGTTCCATTATCAGGACATCAAAATGTTTGCTCGCTTTGCTGGCAAACTGCACTTGACCAAAAACTGAGCCCGAATTAGCTACAACCACGATGCAGACAGCCGGAAAGTACTGGAAACCAGTAGCAGACAGACTGTGGCAGTGAAAAGAGGTGGGAGCACATGGACACAGATGGACAAGAAAAGTGCTGTCATTGCCGAACCACCTACCACACTCCACTCCAGCTAATTTTCCCCCTTGGACTGTTGCTTTTCAGTCATAAACTCGAACATTACAATTTCTATGTGTGCGTGTATGTATGCGACTTTTTATTTTTGACATTGGGTTTTGTTGATGCTGTTGCTATTTTTAGGGGGCGACTGTTAATAATGTGTCCTGTGCTATGCTTTTTGTTCTCACTGCCTCTGCCTCGGTCTCTGTCTCTGTTGCTATCGCTGTCGCAGCTGCAAAGGTCCATACTTTGATATGGCAGATAAGCCCCGCATAAAATATTTTATTAGCCACTGCCGTCGCCGCTGTCGCCGCTGTCACCAGCTGCACTCCACTCACAATAAGTGCGAGTATGCATGTGTGTGTGTGTGTGTGTGTATGTGTAAGTAGCCCCAACATAATGTTCGTAATGACGATGGCTGCGCCAGCAGCGCCCAAAAGCAAAAACTGCCGCTCAACTCATCCACATGAGTGTTTGCAGGACGCTTAGTTGCTTTATGTTGTAAAAGGAATAACGAGTTTTTAGTCAAGTTTGGCAACAGTCGTCCTTAATTTTTATTTTCGAGAACTTTTCATTCCGAATCGTTTTCCAAAACTTACTTTTATACAAATTTCATTAGAACACTTTTTATTCGAGTGTCTTAAAAGCTTATCTTTCAACTTCAAATTTTTTCGGAATTCAGAACAAGTTATGCAACCCTGTTTTGTATTCCACTTCTGAGTAAGTTCCATTGAAATAAGCAAAGCATACTTTTAGGAACGAATAGAAACTAATTTAACGTAAGCAAAAAATAAAAATCTTTATTTTATCGTGCTCCAAAAAGTATGCTACATAGTTTTCTGTGAAATTGTTTTTAATGTGAAGTTCGGAACAGGGCTGATAAATCAGATTTCGAATGCTTTGATTGGAATTCGCAAAGGGAACAGGCTTGAATATAACTATTATTTTACTTACTTTGACAAAGGTGTAAAATGTTGCGATAGGGTGTCCAAGTTTCATATTATTCTCAGGCCAGAGTGCTTTATTTTTCTTGCCTTTTTTTTTACGAAAATGAAAATTAATGAATGTGAGCAAATGCTTTTGGCAGTGCGCCAAGCGGAGGCAACATACCGTAGACAGTAAATTAAATGTCATATGTCAAGTTCCGTGTATGTATGTGTGTGTTTGTGTGCTGTACGCTTGTATGTGTGTGTGTGTGTGTGTAAACGTCAGATTTTTTTTTTTATTTTTTGCTTTTATTTCATTTCCAAATGCTGTTTGTCTTTGCCATGGCTCGCAAGTTAATTTCTTGGCTGGCAGCTGCGTCGCGTCCTGATTGTCCTTTTGTTCTTATCCTTATCCGAATCCGAATGCGCATTTTGGCTCTGCTTTGCGCCTAATACAAGTCTGATGTACTTATGTATTTTCAATTTAATTTCATTTTTTATTCACACTCTGCAGCCAAATTGTCTATATAGTATATATAGGTACATTTATCTATTTTTTGCTTAAATATTTTAAGCGTGCGCTTAATTCAATTGTGCATACGCCATGTTGCCAGTGCATTTAATTGGATTAACTGTTATTGTAAAAAAAAAAAAAAAAAAAAATGATAAACCTGTGAAAACATAGCTAAAAGCTTTTCATTCAAGTAGTTGAACCAATTTTAATTTCATTTGGCGTTCATTTTTTCATCACACGTGTGTCAGCTGCAGTTGCGTTAAATTTAACGTTAACGTCAACTTATTTAATGGCTTGTGTCAAAGGTAATAAATGTCGGCTGTGTGTTCCAATTTTTGTTTGCCAGACACTTTCCTGGGCACTTTAAGCATTGCGGCTGAAGCTGAAGCCTGTGCAAAAAAAGAAACGCTTTTAACGCTTTTAATGCGCTTAATAGTTCGCGCATCATTAAATCCCATTGCATAAAAAGCCTCCGCATCGCATCGCATCGCAACGCAACGCACACAGACAAGAAATATTCTTTTTAGCCCTTATAGAAGTTTTTACTAGAGCTGCGTTTAATTGCAAATCGATAGGTCGGCTTTTGGCAAGCATTGCTAATTGCACACTCGAATCGCTGCCAGAGCAATTCAAGCACCTACAATTAGGTCTATTTGTGTAAATTTCATTCAAGTTTTGGATAGAAAATGCTAATCACTTCAATTCTAAGCATTGCGTGGCCTGCTTGTTGAGTATGCACATGCTTCTACTTTCTTTTTTTAATTTAAAAACAAAAAAAAGAAGAAACAAGTAAGAATACTCTAGTCGAGTGTGCCCGACTACGAGACTCCCTGCTCCCAACTTGCATTTCAAGCAGTTCAGCGGCAACACAAGCAAGCAGTGAACTTAACGTGCCCAGTTCCTTTCAAACTGTTGTTTCTGCCTGCTGAGACGGGGGTAATACATTCTTCCATAGATTTGTAGTTATTTATCCGATAGTGGTAAAACTTACACAGCTGATCAACATTGATACAACATATATGTGTTCCAAAAACCAAAGCTTTATCTTTCAAATTGTGGCTGTGGGAGTCTTTTGCGATTTGCGCGGGTGCGGGAGGGAGCATCCAAAATTTGAATAACTTGATCTGCGTATGGTATACAGGAACCTGCATGCCAAGTTTGGTGTCTCTAGCTCTTATAGTCTCTGAGATCGACGCGTTTATACAGACAGACGGACAGACAGACGGACATGACTAGTTCGTCTCGGCTGTTGATCCTGATCAAGAATATTTATAGTTTATATAGTCGGAAATGCCTCATTCTGTCTGTTACACACATTTGCAGTACTTTATAACTCCCTTTTTCCCATTTTTAACGGGAACAGGGAGTATAAAGAGTATATTGGGTTTGTGAAATGTCCGTTCGTCCGTCTGTCTGTCCGTCTGTCCGTATGAACACAGTTTTTTTCCACAGTTTTGAAACTAGTGCAACCAAACTTGTTATATATGTTGATATATACTATTGGCAGACAAAGTGTCAAGATCTCCCCCCACCCCTTTCCCCACAAACCGCAAAAACCTTTATCTCCCACAATTGTATAGTTAGAGTAACCAAATTTGACACAAGGGCTACTAATCACTTCATTGATTTGACCTGAATAAAAAAAAATTTGCCACGCCCACCCCCGCCCCCACAAATGAGCAAAGTCTGTATCTCCCACACTTAGCTAAAAATTTCGCAGGTTGAATTCTGTTGCCCTATTAAATAGATTGGATAAAAATAATCTTGCTACGCCCACCCCCGTTCTTGCAATTGAGCAAAGTTGGTTTCTCCCAAACTTGTAGAACGGGCCCAACCAAACTTAAATTGATGACAATTGGCACGCTCACTTCTGACTTTGCAAATAGGCTAAAAACAAGAGTATATAGCAGTCGGGTGCATCCGATAGGGATTATAGGGATTAAAACACCCTCTTTGAATCAAAAGACGCATTGTCGAAAACGACAGAGCAAATCGTTGTCCTTTTTTTGAATTTTATTACTTATGTTTTTGTATTGCTTTGTTATAAATGAACACGTGCACATTTGTCATTGAAACCCATCTCAACTTAACTACTCGAATTAATCGATATTGAGACCTTTAATGGTTTTCACGCGCATTCTTTTCAATAACTTTGCACTCATGTTTTGTTGAAAAGTAAAATAGGAACACAGGATCCTTCATATGCTCATACCATTCTCATTCGTTGGGTTGCACATGATGTGAATTGTCCTTGCTGGCGTCTGGCTGTCGACAGTGCCAATGCCCAACTACCACGCGTATAATTTATTTATAAGGCTGTTACGCACAACTACAACCACACCATATACATATATAGAGAGAGATACAGAGGCAGAAAGCCTACAGGCTGAGCTTGGGGCTCGTAGCTCGGAGCTGGAAGCTCGGTGCTCGGAGCTGGGACTCTGTCCAAACCACTGGCGAGCATAAAAGGCAAAGGCAAAGGCAAAGGCAGTTGAATGTAAGTACATACAATATACAGAAAATACTTTTAGTCGTCCGGGGTGGCTTTAACCCGCTTTTAGTAGTCGCAGCATGACCAAAAAATTTGCAAATGGACTCAACGACTTGGTCGAAACATGTCCTTTGTGTGCGCTTTCACATGTGAGTTGGATGGTTTTGAGTGAGTTGAATGAGCTGAATGAGTTGGGTATGAGAAGAGTTTGGAGAAGAGCAGCCTCTGGACACTGAGAGCATAGTTTTTGGCAATTTCCTTTCTTATTCGGGGGTGCCCAGTATAATTGTGTCTTTGTGTGCGTACTCGTATGTGTCACTATTCAGAGCGACAGACTGTCAGCTTTTTGTGCCAGTGTCTTGTGGCCATGAAATGGCAATGGCAATGACAGCCATTAAAAATGTAGAGTAGGCAAGAAAGTTTTTTTTTTTTTGTTTTTTTTTACGAGTAATCGCTGTGTAAATTTGCAAAAGCCATGACATAAGCATAAATTTCAGCTCCTTTTCGGCACTCTAGGGTTAAGGCGTGTTGCTGTTGAAAGTTTGTCAGCCACAATAACAGAACAACAAAATTGTCTTGCTTCTAAGTGAACATGAAGCATCTATTGTAAATTATTTTTTCGCCGTAAAGCAGCTTAAATAAATTCGTAATTATTTTAAACGTGCCCCCAACTGCCACGCCTCTTGCCTCACAGCCCAATGCCCCTTTTCTTATACATTTTATGCTGTTCTCCGAAAGTTACGCCAAAGTTTCGCCCTCGCTCATTAAGTAGCACAATTTCTGTTTTCCTCTGCAACTTTTGGTTGGCATGGCAGCATTTGGGGTGAAAGTTGGGTGTTTTCGATTGCTACGATGGTCAAGGGGTATGAGAGAGTGGGGGGGAGGGTGATGGTGGAATGGTGCTTGAAGTGCCGCCGCATCACACGCCAAGTAATTATGAATATTTTAACGAACTTTTGCCACAGGCAGCAGCAAATCAAAATATTTCATTCGGCTGCGCAAAGTTAGAGCACAAAATAATTTCGTTCGAAATAGAAAGTAGGCTAAAAAAATTAAAGAAAACAAGTAAGAATGTTATGGTTAAGATTGATTGAATTGCAGATACCCTACCCTACTACAACAGGACTTAAGCACTATCTTTCATTATACAAAATATATTTGATTTTTATTCAATTGTACTAAAATGATCAGTATACAAAGATAATAAGCATACATTTTTATACTTTTTTGCATAAATAAATAGAAAACTTCGTTTTAAAGTTGTGAAATCCCATACAAACCGAGCCCTGTTAACGTTAACAGTGCTGTAAGCGTTAACAGAGTAGTAGGGTTGTCAAACAAAACGTTTATCACTTCCAAAGAGTCTTAATTTTTTTGGTTTGAATTCCGCTTGCATTCGTAAGACGATTCGTCGATAACAATAAGCTATACTAAAAACCAACTGTAAGAAAAACTCATTGCCTTTTAAACTTAAGAATTTGTAAATTATGAATATTTAAGTTATAATCAGCCTTGATCAGGCTTAAAAGAAAATTTCTGATCCCAATTTGAAGCGTTTCGGAAATAACAAAGTTTTCTTATCGATATCAAATTAGCTAGAGAAATTCTACTGCAAATACTAATTACGAATAAATATACCTAAATAAACACAATGATCTTGTTCTGCCTCCTATATGCATTTGTTCAACTTAATTATACCCTCGTTTTGATATTTTATGCATGCAGGGTATATAATGACTTGCATGCAACATCAAGAAGTCACAAAGTTTTCTATTCGCCTTTCGTTGAAGGTCCGGCAACATCGGCTGAGCAGACGAAGTCATTGGAAAAGAAGCGAGAGGCAACAGGGTGATAAATAATTTCTAATTTATTACATTTTTGCAATTTAAATTTTTAATTAAGAAAAGTTAAATAGTTTAACGTGCTGAGAAAAGGTCGAAATTGCGCTAGTTATTTCAAGAATAGCAAGTTTTGATCTCAGAGCTTGGTAGGTTCAAAATGAGTATGCTAATTGACAATAGAAATGATATATATGATAAAATAGACGAATTAAATATTATTATTGAAAACGTAAATTAATTTTTTGTACTTTCTTGTTTAATCATCTTGAAGTTCAACTTAATATACAATTTGCTTTGACTATAAAATAACGCATACGCAGCTTGTCAAAGTTTTCAATCAATTCCAATCTAATCCAATGCCTGCATTGATGAAATTGACTACTTGACCAACCAGCTGCTTTTATTAATGTGCATAAATTGATTTTCGGTTTGAAAACAATTAAGAGTCAAGTCGAAGATTAAAGGAGGTGGCTAGTTTGTCGTTGGCTCAGAGCTCAGCCTCATGACCAGAATTGCGGCTTTGTTCTGGAACTTTGGATGCACTTAAGCGCAGTATCATTTACAAGTGGCCAGTTACCAAATGCCAACAGGAGAACTTTAGTTGACTAACAAAAAGGAAGACTCGTGGTCATTATCATAAAAATAATAAGACTTCGAAAAAGCTGGAATCTTAATTGAGTTGCCAACAAGACAGCCCAGCTGCGTGTGCTGATAAAAAAGCTAAAAGCGGCTAAAAACCTGAAAAGCGTCTGAAAAGACGGATATTGCGAGCTGAGCTGAGCTAAGCTGGCATTGCATACCTGTGCATAATTATGAAAACAAAAAAGAAAGAAAACTGTTTACTTTGACATATTTTGTGAAGCAAAAGCGGCTGCTGTCTTTTAATTTTATGCAGAATTTGAAATGAATCGACAGCTCGCAGTCTTCGTCCACCATATTTCCAGGCAGCTACTCAGCCAGGTCTTTGATGCTTTCTCTGAGCTGCATAGATTAGCATAAAATCAACACCGGACACGCCTCGTATTTCACTTCCTGGCATTAATTTTGTCTTCAGCCAACGCCATTTTGGTTTTCAATTAAAAGCAGCTACGTGCAGGCCATATATCAGTCAGTGCCAAGGTTTTGTAATATGCCTGCATAATCAATTTAACAGCGAACCACCCATCCCAAACTCAGGTTAAAACTCAACCAAAATAGGTTCAGCATGTCTGAAAGCCGAATGTTTATTAAGAAACAATGCTCTGATTTAATTTCAAAGCCTAATTAATAGAGGTTTTGAGGTAAATTTTAAGCATTTAACTTAAAAACTTGAAGATATTTTATTAATATTTAACTAGTCATTATAAAAATTAAATATAAACTGGTATATCCGCATATCCGCAATTAAACTTCGCCCCTACAACCTTAACCAATAGTTTTCGCCCCAACAGGATAAATTTTCCGGAAAATTGGTATGCAGTTTTTAATGAATTTTTGTATTGATCTTTGAAAATGAGTTTGAAGCAAATCGCATAAGAACTCAACATTCGTCCGTACAACCTTGACCACCCAATTTCCACCCAGTGGTGTGAATTTTCCGGAAAATTGGTATGCTGTCATAAATTATTTTTAATATAGACCTTTGTTTGATGCTGATCGGATGATAAACAAAAAAGTTGCTTGTTGAATTTGCCACATTTCCCGGCCGAATTTTGCAACCCCCGGGATTAGTGTTCACTTCCGGCATAGTCCTAAGCTACTGTGAAAATTTCAGCCATCTAGCTCTTATGGTTTGGGCCCTGCGTCAGTATATATATCGAGAAGATCGAAACATCAAATTGTTGCAAAATTGTTGCACTATATTGAACTTGTTCAATCAAATTTAAGTCATTTTATTTACATTTCTTTTAAGGATATGTTGAGGTCAAAAGCTGTCTAGCATATATTACAATAGGTTGCTAACTTACCTTCATTATTCATTAGCAACATTGTTTGCATGATTTGTTCGTGTTCTCGATATTTATGCATACTGTCCAAAGCAGACAGTAAAGCAACAATAACAATAATAATGGCAACAACATCGACAACAAAAACTAATTATGAAACTTTTGCCTGGTTAGGTGAATGAACTGAACGAATAGTTTAACCATTGAAGTCCTCCCCAAAGCGACGTTGTTAACCAGATAATAATCATAACATTAATTAATAAATTACGGCAAGGTTTATGCCTTTTGTCTTTTGGGTGCTTTTGGCGCTTTTGTTTTAATTTGCATGAGAGGCAGCCATTAAAACTGATGCAAAATGTTTTACTTTGCTGAAAAAAAGGATACGCATTGCGATATCTCAGAGATGAACTCGTGAGATGTGAGATAAATATGCCATAAATATGCGCCAAATGGTGTCCACCACTGAAGTTGGTGGTACGTCAAAATTAATTGCATGTATGAAAAGCTATTGAAAGTTAAGATCTGAGCAATATACCAATTTTCTAATAAAAACAAGTCAAGTTATATGCGGCGCGCTGAGGATGTAGCATAATGTTTTGCCTATAAAAACTTAGTTTTCGTCCGATTTTTGCTATGATAGCTATAAGATATAGTTGCTTGAGTATATTTATTTTTAATAAGCATCTCAAGCCGATTCAGTCTAGTCAAAGAAAGTAGAAATAACCATGCCGATTCATTGTGTCTTGTCTTTTATTGTTCAATTTCAGTTTTTTGTTTTTTCATCATTTTGCCTTTCTTTGTTATGCTTCTTCGTCTCTATATTTGCTTTGGTCAAGTCGTATCCGTCTCTGTGTTTTTTGTTAGAATTCATTTTCTTCATTTTTGTTTCAGCCATAAATTATAACGGATGGATATATTTTTTCATAGCTACCAACAAATTTTTTGTTTCGCTTGATTAAATTGTGTTAATTAAAAATGTTTCCAACAAAAAAACTTAATTTAGCTTAAGCAATAATTTATTTGAAAAGTGTAATCCTAAAAATTGAAATCGCAAAAATCTTATTCTTTGAAATAAATTGAAATTAATGCGGGATAATTACATTTTTTTTTAGATCAACATTTGTTGATTGGCTGCATTTTTCGGAAAATAACATATTTCAGTTAAATGTTTTAATTAGAAATAAGGGCTTTAAAGTGTCCAACCTTGAAGTCACTCCTGCTTATTTAATCCTTGCGGTACTGGAGTTTTCCAGACTTAAGTTTAACAAAGTGTATTCAAAGATCTTACGCAGATCAGACAGGATGTAGAACAACTCTTGTTCCCATAGGCAACATCTGTACACAAAAGGCCACTTGCAGATGGCAGTGCCTAACATTCTATTAACAAGACACATCTACTAACTTATCATAATAGTCGCTTGCAAAAACTTGAAAGGAAGTAACCAAGCTGGCTGAAGGACTTAGTGCAAGGACCAGACCAGAACTGAGCAGCATCCACGTCTTCTTCTTGTTGGTTGTTGGTAAACAGCAGAAACGAACGCGCACATAAATTTGGCCGAGCTATAAAAATTTATATAATTGAGCTGCGCAACTGACAAGAGCAACAACTACAACAACAACAACAACAACAACAACAACTTAAATGGGATACCAAGGCACGGAAAAGGACGAGTCGATGAGCCTGCCTCAAAGAAAATACCGCTCAGGCGCTTCTACGCTTTGTTACCGTATTATTTTATGTTACACACACACACACATACAGATGCAGACACCCACACACACACATACACACACACAGACACAGAAAAGTTTAAAGCAAATCAAAAACTTGGCGATAAGCACGAGTTGGGATGAGGGCTGACAGGCGCGCTGATTGGTATTTTTTATACTTTTTTACGGCTGGGTGGAAGGAGTGCTCCTTTTTTTCCGGTTTTCCCAAGGCCAAACCATAAAATATTTTACATTTTTTGCACACAAAAAAAAAACAAACAAAACCTAACAGAAATGTGAGGTATTTTAAGCAAATATGCTAGAAAATACAAATTTGTAGCATGATGCTTTTGTGCCTGGTTGCGCTGTGAGTCCTTCTATTGTTCAATTGTGCTGACATACTCAAAACTATAATATCATTAGTCAGCACATACCTGTACAGGTGCACAGACACACATTTGACAGTGCACAAGTTCGTGGTTAACACGTAATTAAGCTCGAAAAGTCACAAGAATTAAGCATTTTGCATGCCTTTTAAGTCTGTCAAACGAGCAACCGTCTTTTCTTATTGCCACGCCCCTTGTGGCAGCCATTGGCAGCAGCTGCCGCTTAGTTATTATGTTTATTAGAAATAATGTTGCAGCTGCTTTTGTGTACTTAAATGCTCATTCTCATTCCAGTTAACGTTAACGATTTTGCCAACATTTCGTGTTTTGTTTATTGTACTTCAAAATATGGCTTTGTAGTCAGAAAATGTATGGAATAATCGAAGTACTTTATTGCTCTAGAAATCTTAATACAAACGTGTTTTCATAATATAAATGGAGGTTTTGTAGTGGTTCGGATTTCAAGAGCACATTCATACATCATTGTTAGTATTTGTGTTTGTATGTTTATTTAAAAGTGAGTAGCATTCACGTGGACGTTTCCTCAGCCTCTTTGGCTTTTTGTCTAGTTGTCTCTTTGTCTCTTTGGCTCTTTGTCGACTGTGAAGTAAATGAATACTTGAGCAGTGACATGTTAACCTAAATAAATGATTAACTTGTCATTTCGAGTAGAGTGTGTAACATGCGTCTGTTGGTTTGTCTGTTGTGTTGATGTGTTTTCTATGCTTGTCTTATATTTCGTTCGGCTGCCTACTTAAGTTGTCAGTTTGCATATTAGATTTATATAAAGTAGCTGCTCTAATCGCAGATCTCAACTTGTACAGCGATCCTTCGTTTCATGCAGCTCAATCAAAGTTATGTCACATTTGACCAATGGCATCAGCTAAATGTGATACAAAATGACTGCCGTAAAGTTCAATGCTAGCACTTTCTATGGTAAAGGACATTTGCTATATGTATTTTTATCTGTATGCATTTGTATGTGTGTGTGTGTGTGTGTGTGTGTGTGTGTGTGTGTGTGTGTGTTAGTCCTGTGGTCACATAAATTTTATAAGTTGCCTCTATTTTTTGGCGTATAAAAAAGAACGCAGGCACACATAATATTTATGATGGCACATAGCTAGCTAGAGTAGCAAAAAGTTGAAAAAGTGTATGGCAACAAGAAAATATAATACATAATCATAAAAAAAATCAGATGTCCTTTTTTAAGAAACAAAATTAATAGTGGGGGTAAGTAGCAGCATACCAAAAACACGACCAAGGACTAACTTTTCCAAGAATACACAAATGCACATATGAGAACCTTCACAGCATTGACTGTCATAGGTTTTAGTTTTGGAGCGTGTTATTCCAAGGACACTATTTTGAACTATATTTTTATGTATTTACTAAATTTATTGAAACACAACTTTATATAATGTTAAATTTGCTTTCGCTTGCCATGTTCTCAATCATATGCACTTTTCTTTTCCTGTTACTTTAAATAAACAGAAACGCTGCTGTCAGCACTTGAATGATGATTTCCAGCTCAGAGCTGTAACTTTGCAAAGCTGAATAACATAGTAGGTATCGATTGATTTGAAAGTTGTTACAGCAATGTAGTATTACTGGGGCTAATTGGATATTTTAGCTAGAGCATTTCCATTTAAGTTTTCATTGTTGCATTAAAAAAAACAAATTAGACAATAACATTGTTAAAAAACATGTAAAATGGTGGGTAAAGTGCATTTTAAGTGATTGATTCAAAATGTTTAAAAAGTGCAATTGGTGGTGACATTATAAATGATAAAATGTGTTTACTTTTCGCATGACTAAAATTCTATTTTCAATCAAAAAATGAGAGAAAACAAACAAAGTTGTGCAACTGAGCTTATAAAAATACTCAGTTTAATAGATGTAAATGTTTGTGCTCTCTACAAAATCATTTGTCCGTCCACATATTGCTGTTGGTCAATATCTAGTGAGTGGAATAGTTTCCCAATTAAAACAAGTAAGAATTTTCTAGTTGGATGCTTCCGGTGTAGTCGTACAAGCGAACAGACGGACATTTGTGAAAACCAATATAAAATATGTATGTACATTGTATCTATCGTTCGTTATAGTTATACCAAAGTTTTTATTACCACAGGGTAGCCCTCATTTGTTGCCCATGCCGACAAGACCATAACAAAGATACCAGGACCTCGGTTTTGAGTTTTGCTGTGGAGAGTAAGGTCATCTCGTTAGGTTTATGCTAAAAGCACAGTCAATGAATTGATTGATGTATGCCTGGTTACGGTTATGGCCAACAGAATCAGAAACAGAAGCAGCAGCAGAAGCTGAAACTAAGTAATGTTTGGAGAAACCAAACAAGAGCATCAAAAAGGCAACAACAAAATAAAATGCACATAAAAAGCAAACCAGCTTAAAAGGAAGCTGTTCCTCTCTCTTTCTACAGCCTCATTTCGGACTCATTCTGTCTCTATCTAACTACGAGTATTTTGACTGTCTCAAGCGACTTTTCGCACATGCACATAAATTACAGTTTTACGCTGACATTTTACTATTTCCTGCGTTTGCCTTGCTGGCTTTTCATTTTTGGACTGGAGCTCAGTAAAAAAGCAAAGCTAATAGCAGCCCGACTCCCAAATGGAAGCTACCAGCTACCAACTTCTAGAAACTGGCAACTGGCAACTGGCAACTGGCAACGGGCAACTGGCAAATGGCAACTGGCAACAGCTACATTTTGGCTTTGTCATATTGATGGTTTGTGTGTGGCTCTTGTGTGGGTTACATACCCAACACGCAACCAAATTGCACCACACTGGGGCATGTCAACATAAACTACAAGGTTTTATTTGCTGTTTGCTGATGTGTCTGCAGTTGCTGCGGGTCAAACTTTCAACTTCAAACAAGCTGAAAATTAATTTAATACGCGATTTCCATTGCAAGTTTGCCACAAGCAACAGAAACAACAAAAAAAAAAAAAAAATCGAAAAAATGATTGTAAATGGCCAAAAGTCATTGGAGCTGGCAAATGAAAATGTAAACTTAAGTGGTACACACACATACGCAGTGCCTCTTAACCGTTCTATGTTCTGGCAGACTAATCCACCCTTCCCCAAATTCGAAAGACCAGCAAAACAGAAAACAAGCAAGCCGGAAAAAAAAGGGCCAAGCACCCAGCCCGCCGCTCAGCAATTCTCTTGCTCGTCCTCATCCTCATCCTCATCCTCATCCTCGTTCTCGTTCTCGTCCTCGTCGACGTCAGCCCCAACTGCGGGTGGCTCGCATGCTGGCTCCATATTTTATTTAACAGTTCGTACTATGTAGCAGGCACTCGACACACATTCCACGCTAGTTTCGGCACCATTAATTGGATGCGGATGTGCCAGTTACATTGAATGGGGCAAGGAAGCAGGGAGCAGCCAGCAAGGATATGGATGAGACTAGCGCGACCAGCGCTTCAATTAAATTCAAATTAAGGCTGGCCTAAGCCCAAACAGATGGCCAGAGATTTGTGTGTGCCAACAAACGACTTAAATGATGCCCCAATGACGTCGCATAAATATTTTGTTATGGCCAATGCCAACGAGAAACGAAGAAATAAACATGGCTGAAAATCGATTTCAGTCCAAGCTCAAGCCACGTGGCGTATACGTAATGCAGACACAAACAAAGCCATTTATTACTATTTGTTGTGTTTCTATATAAACTAGTTTTCAAGGCTTGACTTTCAAATACATAAATATGCTTCAAAAATATGTTTACTATTATACGCTTGAGTAAAGTATTAAAAATAACATTTGAACAGTAGTTTAAACGGGTTTCTTTAATATTAATACAAAATCAACTCAATTTAGCATGAGTATGATGGATTGCGTTATACATTATTACATTATTTAGTGATTTCCTTAAAAGACCTCTTAAAATGGAATTTCTTTAAGGACTTTATAGCTGCTCAATGAATTTCTTTAAGCCAGCTTTCTTGGCCAGCCAATTTCGCTGCATTCACTTTGGCATGGAGACTTCGCTTCGTTAAGCGGAAGCATTGCAATTCGCGCGTGCAACGTAATAAACTGTCCGGGGGAAAAGCCCAAACCAATACCAGAACCAGAACCAGAACCAGCACTGACTTCAGATCCAGTCACGTCCATGTCCAAAGGCGATTTGTGGCTGCTAGGACGAAGCCGTATACCTGAACTGAATCTGGCACTGGCTGCGTTTAAAAACTTACTTCCTTCCGGTTTGTTAGGCGGCGAAACGTTGCAGAAATGCATTACCCAGCCAAACCCAGCCAAACGCAGCCAAACCAAGCCGTTCTGAGCTGCGCAAAGTGAAAACAGCCAAAATGCAGTGATACAAATGCGATTTGCTGGCGGCGGAAAGCGGAAGAGGTATGTATTATACTACATATATACTCATATACACATACAAAGTGCCAGCAGAGATTTAAAGCTTTGCTCACTGACACTTTTTCAAGTTGTTGGCGCCACATACACACACACACACCACACACACACACTGTTACAGGCGTTACACTCTATTTGGCAGCGGCGCCCAGGCACCACGCACGTTACCCAACTCAAAATGCCTTGGCGGAAATTATTGAACGCAGTCACATGGCGATGAGAAAGAGAAAATAATGTAGAGAGCAAGGAAGGAAGGGCAGGACAGAAAGACAGTTGGAGAGCAGGCAAGTGGAGAATCGCATTTACACACATTAAAAATGCAAAAAGTCAACGACTGCGCAAGGAAAAAGCCACTGAAGCTCAGCATTGAGCATTATAATGCGTGGAATATATTCATACGATTACAATAAGAATCGAATAATGTGAATCACACAATTCGCTTGAAAATCCACACAGCATGTGTGTGCGAGTGTGTGGAAATGAATGTGAGTGATAAAGAGAATGTTATTCTGAACGGATGTTGGTGTTATAAAAGCCGTTCGGCATTTTTCAGTTCGACATAGCCATGACTTCAACGATTTTTTCAGAAATCGATTAAGAAATCGGTAACAATTGACTAGCTAAATTGTCAGAAATTTTGAAATAAACTTGATCTGCGTAAGGTATACAAGAAACTTCATGCCGAGTTTGTTATCTCTAGCTCTTATAGTCTCTGAGATCTGTGTGTTCATAAGGACAAACGGACAGACAGACCGACAGACGGACATGGTTAGTTCGTCTCGGCTGTTGATGCTGATCAAGAATATATATACTTAGTATATTCGAAAATGCCTCCTTTTGCCTGTTACATACATTTGCAATACTTTACAACTCCCTTTTCCCCATTTTTAATGGGAACAGGGAGTAAAAATTGATCAAATCAAGAACGTTATGCGCCTTCCTTTTATCAATATTTTATTTAATAACGCTTTGGAATATAATGATGGCAACTCAATATAGTAGATGTTTGTATTATAAGTTCTTTAAGTTTGTTTCGTTCGTCGAATAACTACCGAAACTTGTGCGAAACCATCTAAGTGCAAGTCAACGGTTGGTAAAGACTTTCCCTCAAGCATGTGGAAACTGGTTAAAAAACTTTTGGGCAGCCTCAGAAAAAATGTTTGGTATACATTTTGACAGCTTGGCTTTGCTGCTAACTTGCTGGTATTCATTTGCACTTGAAAGTTGTTTGTGAAACTTTTGAAAGCAACCCTTAACACGCTTTGGGTCGCTTATTACAGGCACCGCCCCTCCACTGACACAGTACTCACTCTTAAGTCTGTGGGCAACCTTTTCAGTCATTTAAATTAAACACACTTTAAATTGTAAAGCGGTGCACAAGTCAAGTGAAATCATAGCAATTGGCAAATGGACGACAAAATGTAAACGTAAAACTCTTACTTTGAGAACAGGCTGCTTGTCCGAGGTGCGTAGTCAAATATCATGCACAATTCTTGGGCCAAAACGAAAGTTAAAGCCAAATCTGAAGGCCCAGCAATGTGAAAGACTGAGAAAAAAAAGGCAAAAGATATATTTTGTACTCGTAAAACGAGGGTTGCCCGAGCCGCAGCCGGAGCCCAAGGAAATTAAAGTGGTTTTGGCTTTGGGGTTGTTTGGGGAAGTGAGGACTGCTTAAGCTTTTGTATGAATGTCTGAATAACTCGTTGCCTGGCGTGTGTTTGTGTATGTGTGCATGTGTATGGCATGTATGTGTCTGTGTGTGTCTGTGTGTGTATGTGTGTGTGTGTGTAATATCTCGGAAATTACTTTGCACTGCTGGTGGTGGTTGCTGTGGTAACTTTGACACCGTTATTCCTGGAAACCCGCTCCTAAGTAATACCTACTAGTATTGGCGCACTGGCTTTGAAGTTGCGCTGCCTCGCAAGCAGCTTAACAATTTGCACCTATATACGAGTAAGGTGAGCTGGCAGCTTTCAGTTTCCGTTTGCCGGCATTTGGCAAATTGACATTTTTACTTTTTTACCTTTGGCACAATACTTTTGGTGCGCAAGAGTCTTTTGCTTTTGCTTTTCCTTCTGCTTCTACTTCTGCTTCTGCAAGGCCGCACCCTGCTGTCAAAAAACACTCATAAAGCAGCGTGTGAATGTACAAATATAGCTAAATGTTCAGTCCCTTTTGTCCAGCTTCGAAGGTGTATCCGGTTTCTAAGTTTTCACGGCTTTTCTGCCTTCCTACAGCACAAATCTGAGTGGGCAAAGCAACTGGGAATTTGAAAGCTATGCATTTGGTGAGCAGGCGACTCATTGCCAACACTTTCTTTTTTTTTTGTTTTTTAGAGGCTTTTCTTTTCCGTTAGCCTTTGTTTTTCATGCGTATGCCTATTACTCCGTTCTTTACGCCATTCATTCCAATCTATTTTTTTTTTTTTTTTTTTGGTCCTTGTCGTTGACGTCGTGCTTTTTATGCTGGCGCCATTTTGGCTACCTAAAAGTGTTGAATGAAAGCGTCTTGAGCCTATTAAGGTCTTAGTATGTACAAGTACATACGTATATATGTATGTATATGCGTATGATGTGTATGGTATAAGCCAGGACAAGTGCGTTCTAACGCTATCGTGCAATTTCCTTGTCTCTGTCTGTGTGTCTGCAACTTGCCCCAAGCTTTTGATTTGTTTAAGTTGACATAAAACATTTCCTGACTTTTCTGACATTGGTTGAGATTGAAAGCTCTTGAAAGTTGCACACATTCTAACACGACCATAGTATCTGATTCACTTGATGTTAGTTAATTTGCGCCAAGTGATGCAGAAGCAGACAATCTTTTTAAGTGATGAAAAACAAAGGTGGCTAAGCACAAGATAAATCTTCTTGTAAAGACAAAAAGACCCCTTTTACTGATCTTAATTAAAGTGTATTCAATTGTAAATTTAAATAAGTACACTTTACATAAATAGGAAACAAAATAAACAGTTACTTGAAGCAATGCTAAAGTTTTACATTTGGCCTATAGAGTCTCATTTCAGAACTAATTATTTTAATTGTCTTTTTCGATATTCTATTTAGAAGACATTTGCTCACAAGCTGTTTCTATAAAACATAACACGAGATCTAAAACCGTTTTCACGCTTTCCAACACATGAAATGCACCCAAAATACATGTTAGCCTCAAAAACAATTTGTTCCACAAAACGTCTAACAGTGTAGACCAAAAATGACAGCGGACCCAACCTACATAGAAATAGCAAAAATATGCACATGAAACTTTTCATGTGCCATTTACAGTCAAACAAAAACACACATACCTACACACAAGAAAAATGGAAAAAAAATGGACGTAAATGTGAATGCGAAAAATTCTTGCAAAATTGTTATATATTTTTTTGAGTTTTTTGTATTTGTTTGTCGTTGAAGCACTCGTACTTTTTCTGGCTGCAAATTTTTGCGTATAATTTTACAACGTCATTCAAATTCAAAGAACATCAATAAAAACTTCAAAGTATTTGCTTTGGGGCATGTTCTGCTTGGCCTGCTGAATTGCTACTTCTTCCCTGAGTATAATATACACTTGTGTAGGGTAACTTATTCTTGTGAACAGACGCATTGATAAAGACGATTTTGATTCCCTAAAGTACACTTAAATGTTATCTTTTGATAAGCACATAAAGCTAATTCAATAAAGTCCGTCTGTCTCTTTGTATCTTTACAAAAAAGTACCTTTGATAAAAGTTGTCATCGATCAGACGGTTCTGCAGCGAGTACAAGAGGCGTATACTCAATGTGTATTCCCGAAAATGCGTACTCAGTCAAACGAGTATTCGTGGTAATCAAGAGTATGAGTATTGGTGTTTTAAACAAGTTGCAAATATTATGCAATTTTTATTCAAACTATACAAAAAGTTGTCAAAAATATGAGAACTACGCTTTCAAGAGCACAATTTACTTTAGAAATGATATACAATTCCAAACAAACATCAAATTTGAATTCAAATGATTTCAAATAAATGAATTCATTGTACTCAATGTCTCAATTTTATTGGTAGTAATGATATGTACATAAGAAGTATGTGTTTATATAAATGTTTGTTTCAATTGGTGTGCCATTTACAAACAATTGCATTTTTCCATTGAAAATATTAGCTATTGTTAATTCAATGACTACAACTTTAATAAGCATATTTTGTAAATTCTTGCTTAACGGTTTTTTTTTATAAAATAAGTTTGTTAAATACCAATTAATTAATAAATACTTCTAGGTAGAGTTGAATCTAATCGGAAAGACATAGTTAAGTTATTTCAGTTCGCAGTTTGCACTTAGCTGCGCCTATGTTCTACTGGGTATTCTATCTATGAGACAACTAAAATGACATTTTCTTTTTGTTATGTATTCTTTTTGTAAAGAAAAAGAGCCATATCGAATCCGATATGAAAACCTCATCTGTTAGTTACTTGTCCAACGACAGCTACACAAAATTGCATGCAAAATGAATAACAAATAGTGGCAGGCATCTTGCTCAAGACACTTTTATATACTAGAGAACATACAAACACGTATTTGAATGAAGAAATGGAAATGATGGAAATGGAAAGAAAAAAGTTATATATCTCAAACTTATAAAAATCGATGTAGGAATGTTCTCATAGAGTATGCTCGACTTGAAGATATCCTAAAGACAATGTGTGTACATTAGAACACATATGCACTGTGGTTTCAGCAGAGGACTCTTTAGTTTTTAATATTTAGGAATATAAATTTCAAAAATGATCTTAATACATGATTTTACAAACCAAATATGGTTTTATGCAGACAGATGCACAGTCATACGACTTGACTTTTGATGCTTATCAAGCAAATAAATACTTTTGAGAATCGAAATGTCACTTTCGGTATATAAAACACATATCATAGAACTTTATTATACATTTTTTAGCCACTTTTATGAGTACGGGACATAAAATGGTACAAAAAGATGACGGCCTCGAAAGTTGTGGTTGATATGACACGAAGTGGTCATATAGAGAGTAAACAGCGAGTTTTTAGATTAACTGCCAAAAAAAAAAAAAACATAAACGACAAGATGGCGTAAAAGACATCAACGGAAGTGGAAGTCTGTCGTTGTCTGTAAAAGAAAATTTGGCCAAAATGCGAAAAACAACTGAACGGAATTTGACAAACAATTTCAATAAATTTCTGCAAATAAGTGAGGGAGACAGTGTCAGGCAAAGCTGACGGAAGTGCGAACGAGAGAGTGACATCAAAAGCTAAATACAAAATGGCGGCCATCATGGAGTTCAAATCGAAATTAAGCAGAGACGCTTGCAAAGATGTAGACGGAAGCAGGCAAGCGGAAGGGATAACAAGTTGAATGTTGCGTTGACAATATTTGTTGATGTTATGCTGTGTATTAGCACACATATACACATACACAGCACGCACATAAACCGCTAGGAGCATACAGCAAATGTTATTTCATGTATGTGAAAGAGGGTCGGCACAAGAGGCTCGTCCCATCATATCGTAGTTCATTGATTCGACTGTCAGCTGTCACTACATAAGCCGCTTCCTGGAAAGCTTTGGCCCTCCTTCCCTAAAGTTGTTGACCAATCTTCTACTGCTGCTGTTGCTGCTCACTTCCGTTTTTCTTGTCCAGGCACAACTGCTTGGCCCGTTGCTCTTTGCAATTTCATGACATGTCAACATTTAACACTTGCTCTATTCGCCTGACAGCCCTTTTCCACTTTTTTTTTTTTTCGCAAACTTTTCCTGTTTATTCTATTTTTTTTTTTTTTTGCGCTGCTGACAAAAATTTGTCACTTGAGCAAAATGTTATCGAAAACATATTACATTTTTCTTGGTAATACATATATGTAAGAGAAATTCGGCTAAAATGAGGTCTGCGGGCAAATTGGACTTGAACGCTTCATTGGCTTATGAATTACTATGGAGAGATAAAGACAGAACAGGAGTAATCAATAATGTTAATAGCTTGCAGTGGTATTGAGCAAATATTACATGAATTATATTATTATTAAGTACAAACAAGCAAGAACCCTACTAGTATTTCAAAGATCGTACTAACAAAATTCACCTTTCTTTAAACGTGATTTAGATAAGAGTTGAAAATGACAAATACATATAACTAAATTTGATTTATTGAAAAACAAATAACAAATTTTAGAGAAATTATATGAAATATGGCTCGAAAATAAGTCGAGAGTGATCAGAAGAAGGGGCTTTGAACGAAGCGGATAGGATAATACTCGAAGCATAAACTGTACAAATATACATACTATATACTCTTAGTTTCTATTCTTTTTATCTACTTTTTATATGGTATCTCATGCCGTCACATGCATTTCACTTAGTCTGCCTAGAGGCCATCAGTACTGTTTTGATTTATTTTGATGATGTGTTTCCTGCAATCAGCAGGAAACTGAATGTGGCTTGCGGCTTTATAGCACTCCACTTGATTGGCAATAATAATCGCTCAGTTGTGTCATGCTAGTATATTGGTACCTAAGGCCAATTATATTACAGAAATAAACTTTAAGGGGTGTAAGTTGAAGATGGTAATATACATACATGCTAACATGCAGCACTCGTGTAGATGCTTATGACAAGAAAAGTCAAACAAAATGTGAAGATGTCATAAAAACTTGGCCATTTTAACTATGCTTCAGTTAATTATGGGGTCTAAAGAACTTAAATAATATAAAACTTTATAACTCAAAATGTTGTTGATGATTATGACGATGTGGCCGTATAATATGCGCGGTTTATTTTTTTTTTTTTTTGTATTTTCCAAACCACAAGCAAAGCAATAGCAACAGCAACAGCAACAACAGCCACAAACAACAAGATTCCAAGCTATCTATTTTTATGTGGCAACGTAACATTTTTTTATGAGCGCCTAATAGTATACAATATGTATTATGTACATATAAGACACACATACATGCACACACATCCGCACACACACATTGCATAGCTGTTTGTAGTGTCAAGGCGTAGTACGAGTAGGCCTGGGCCCGGGTGCGAGTCTGGGCCGCATCCCCAGTGCTAAAATTAAACCAGACGGGGCTTTCGTCTAAGCAGCGAACAGCGACGAGCACCGCAGCAACACGTGCACTTTGCTGTTGTTGTTGCTGTTGTTGTTGCTGCTGCTGCTGTTGATGAGCGCGAAAATCACAATTTTCCCTGCAGTACAATTTTCCAGGGCTCTGCTTAACTTATATTACTGTTGATGTCGTTGTTGTTGCTGTTGTTGCTGCAGTTTCGCGAATTTTGCCCACAATGACAATGTTGCTGACAGGCATAAGCATAGGCATAGGCAAAGGCACGACAGCAACATCGCCTCGATAGAGCTGCGGTTTGTTACCAACAACACCAACGACGCTGTTATCCTTTTATGCATTTTAATTTGCGCATATACACACACACACACCATAATACATACAGATGAACATAGGCACAGGCACGTGCACTGTTGCCGATGCCTCCTACTTCTACCATTGCTCTTCTGACTCAGCCTGAGCCTGAGTCTGAGTCTGCACCCATGGGTGTGTTTCGCGACCGCATCATGTGTGCGATTGTCTGAGTGTCTTTTTGTATATGGTGATCATAAAAGCAGCACATTAGAAATTATATGACTGTCAGTGGCACACACACACACACTACTTAGCACACATATGTATGTCTATATGCCTAGCAGTGTCACTGTGTTTATGTCTATGCTGGGGAATTCATTAGCACCGCTCAAAACGCGTTCCCGTTGGAAGTTTGCTCTACATCACAGTCACAGTCATAGTCACAGTCGCAGGCATATTTAAAGTGCCTGAGAACCTCGCATTGAAGCAGGTCTATTTGACAGTTAACCTCTCCGCCCAACGACTGTCTATGTCTCTTGCGTATGCTTATCATAAATTCAAATGTGACATGAATGTACTTCATTAATATTTTGAGTGCATTAACCTGACAATGCGACTGCTGTGAACAAAATCAAATCTAGATTTTACGAAGGATTTTGAAGAAATGCTACTTATTCTCATATCACACGATTACATAGGAAGATAAAATGAACAACATTTTCAGTTTTTCTAAATTGGATATTTTTTTAAATTTTCGTTTATTTTGATACCTTCAATGCAGGCTGTCCAATCAAAAAGTAAAAGAATTTCAGAAAAGAAAAATTAAATATTTTAAGTTTATCTCATAATTATCAAAGCCCTCGAAATTCTATTCAAGTACAATTAAAACGAATGAATTCCGAACGATTTTCGAGTTACTATGCTGATTTCAGAGCAGTATGGTTTCGTTTTCTCTTTTTCAAAACTGAGTTCATATAAAGAAGTTTATCTATTTGTTATCTATGCTTAATTGAGAACAGCCAAGTTTGTCCGCACGTTTTCGATTCTGTTTTACAGACAGAACTAACTTCTTTCTTCTTTACCATATAAGATGAGCTTAAGAATTTGATTTTTACATTTCTTGTGTAATCTGGCAATTACTTTTCATTCGGGCAAACTTTTGAATACGCAAGCGTTTAACGTTTAACGTTTAAAAACGGAATCGAAATTCAGAAAAAGCCTGTTTATTTTTTCGAATCACTTCCACTGAAAAATGTGCAACATAATTTATGATGTAAGCTAATTCTGGTTACATCTTAAAAGTAAAATTGATTGATTCTCTAAATGGGTTGAATTATTTGAAATGTTTATTTGAGGAACTCATCCAATATACATATATATATATATTCTGGTACTATCTGGTACTCACCGTTGCTGCACAGAACGTTGCATTGCCTACAAATGACAGGCCGTCGTAATGCCGCCGTCGTCGTTGCTGTTCGAAAGATTGCTGCTGTGTTGCTGCTGCTGCTGCTACTGTGTTTGTGGATGTTGCTGATATCGCAATGCCGTCGTCTATCGATTGAGTGGCCAGAAAGGGGCAACAGCTGCCAACAGCCACGCCCACGTCTACGTCCACGTCCACGCTCACGCCCACGTTGAATCCAAATCCTAGAATGCGCCGTCGTCGTCTGCGATGGCGATGATGTGGATGATGCTGGCGCTGGCGTTGATTGTGACGACGGCAGCGTTGCTGTTGCGCTGCGGCGTCTATTTTAATGGCAGCAATGGTGCCGCTTTACAGCAGCACGCAACCTTCGCACGGGGTAGGTGTTGACAAGCTGCTGTAGCTGTTGCTTTTAATGCTACCCCGGTTGTTGCTGCTCAGTTTGGTGTTGCTGTTGTGCTTCGGTGCTGTTACTGCCACATACCGTTAGATGTTGTTGCTGTTGTGCTCTTGTGTGTGTGTGTGTGTTGTCGCTTGCTTATCTAGTGCCTGATTAATGACAATTCCATGATCATGCTTTAAATTCCAGTCGCATGGGCTTGGGGTTTAGCTAAAATCTACGTGCTTAGTTATTATATTTGTTAATGTTGCTGGCAGCACTTTGTTCTTTGTAGATTTAAAAAAAAAAATTCCTGTTTGCAGTCTTCAACGTTGGCATAGCTGCAATACACATTTCGAAATAATTATGTCAATTAGTAAAAAGCATAAACAATTTGCAAACTGACGCTTGCCAACAAAATATTCAACACTTTTTTTTGCCATTGCCACTTTAACCCCAATTAAATAAACTGACATTTTTTCTCGTCTGGCTCTGTTTTTCAAGCATTTTTGTTAGTTTGGCAACTATCCTATCTGAACATTATGGCTGACAGTGCCAAGCGAAGGTTGCCATGTCTGCCTGCCACGATTATAGCCATATCTGGCGGCATCAATTTAACTGCATTATACTTGCATAAGCATCTACATATATACATATAGATGTATGTATGCATATATATGTAATTCAACTTCTATTTGGGCGCAATGGAACAACTTACGAGCATATTGGAATGCGCTCGCTTGCGGAAGCAAATTTTCTGTAAATTTTAGATTTTTTTTGCAACTGCTTTTGCTGCTCGCAATTTATCGCATTCGAGTTTTGGCTGACAATGATAATTCATGTGTGTGTATACTGACCTGGTCTGGGTCACACCCATTTGACAAATTGCCAAGAAGGACCAAATTAAAACTGTTCAATGTTTTTAAATTCTGATAAGCACGTACAATCATGTTCACAAATTTTGTTGAATTTATACTGCAAGTCATCTATAATTCCCAAGAGTACATGTAACATAAATATTATTGGTAACAACAAATCTGATAATAACATGAATCAATGGGTTGGACATATTTTGATTGCAATATGTTGTTTTTCTTAAATTTTCAAGATATTAATTGCACTTTGTAGCTTATGTTTCATTTTCAATTATTTACAAAAAACAGACAGAAAAGTTATCTGTAAATATCTGTATAAAAAAATGTTTTTCATACAAAAACTCATTTTTTAAAAGATTGTTCCTATGGAAGTTAAAAATTCACAATCAAAGATTAACACAAAAAATTCAACATTTCAACCCCTAACCCCCAGGATGAAAAATGGGTGGTCAAGGTTATATTTCAGAGATTAGTATAAAAATTCACTAAAACTGAATACAATTTTTTTTTGGAAAGTTAGCCATCCCCTGTTTAAAAAGTGGATGGTCAATGTTGTCTGGGCAGAAGTGAAGTTTTTGGAGTTGCTTCAAATTTATATTCAAGGATCTCTACAATTCTCAATTCAAGGCTGCATTAAAATTTTGCGTAAAATTTAACCCCTTTGGTTGGAAAATAGGTATTCGAGGTTTTATAGGTAAAAGTGTAGATTTCGTACTCATCATTGTTATCAAATTTTAGAAAATCCATGTGAAAAGACAGAAAACTGTTGTTAGCAACTTTTTCTTTTTAATCTAGTAGAGATTTTATTCCTTTTCAAAGATATAAACTAAAGAAAAATAAGTGCAAGAAACGAAGGGTCCGGAGGGCCCTTAAAAACGGCGGCCAAGCGTTATTTTTGTATTTTCATAAACTAAATAATTATTTTCTTTCAGCGGAAATGGTGGACAATAAATATCAAATATTTATTTATTTATTTGCAGAGTAGGCGATAATTGAAAAAAACTGACTAGTTGCATTCAAATTGTTTCCATCATCGCTGCAAAAAATTATGCTTATTTAGAAATGATCCAACTGAGAGAATAGAGAGTCCATGACTTAGAACTAAGGACTGTAATTAAGCTGCAAAATGCACAACGAAGCATAAAATGTATGGCTAGTTAAAAATGAAAAACAAAAATGTGCAGTTTGTAAATTTGAAATGCAAAAAACGAATCCAAATGCGAAATGCAAATGACAAAGGCAGCAAATGGAAATGGAAATGGAAATGAAAATGAGAACAAAAATAGGAGTCGCTTGCAAATGTTTAAAAAAAAATAAACAGGGACTCTAATGAGTGCGCTGACATAAAAATAATTATGAATTAAAACCCAAGTTGTTTAGATTTTTGTATTTTGTTGTTGTTGTGCCCAGCCATAGCTCATAATTCAAATGCATGTAGGAAGTAGATACTGCAGAGCAGTTGCCAACGAACCCAGCGAGATCTGTGCCGGCTTTAGTTGGTTCTATTGTCTTCAGTAATGCGACGTCATCGTCAGACGTCGTTGTCCTGGTCGTCGTCCTCGTATTCGTACTTGTCGTCCCGGTCGTCCCAGTCCTGCCAGTTCTCCCAGTCGACGACGACTGGCGCCCGTTGTCTGTCTGCATTTTCATTTGTAGCGCATAAAAAGGCAGCCCAACTGAAGGCAAAAGAGCTGCCAGCAAATGTCCATCAAGAACTACAACAAATGGCATGCTATGTATATGTGTATGTGTGTGCAGCATAAAAGAACAGCAACAAACGGAAAAAGACAGAAAAATTAAAGAAACGAGATGGCAACAGCGTGTCTCTGCTTCAGAATTCTTAGACGACTGTAAAACTGTGAAACTGACTGCTTTTTAGGCAACATCGTCTCGACTGCGGGTCAGCTAAGTGCAACGCCAGCAACAATGCTACGGCCTAAGTTCTTCGAGTCTTATACAAATGGCGCATAATGCGCCCAGAGACTCCAAAGCTTTTTGCCCGGTTGCATTCAGTTGATGCTTAAAGCAAAAATTTAAGGCCACAGCACGTGGCCAGCCTGCTACATTTGTGTGTCCTGAGAACGTTGCACAGCACAGTATCTTCAACTAATGAGTTGACTTAAATATTTAGTGGAAGAGAGCCAGAAATAAGCAAAAGTCAAGCAGCAAGCACGGCAGCAGACTATTGCTACGGAAACTGCATATTGAATGCCACGTCGGTTGCTCGACTAGTTCCCACTTCGCACAAAAGTATGCTATACAATTTTATGACCAGCGAAAAGAAGCAATTTCCAGACGACAGACGACAGCCACAGCAATTGAAGTGCATTGTTTGACAGATTTTACAGTTATAAATAACGGTTTGCAGTCACTTGATTTTGCAGCAGTTCAATCATTTATTTTTGGGGTCATACTTCTGATTGCACATTGTGACAAATTGTGATGCTATGGGGAATGGGGGTTGCAAAAAAATGGGTTTCCGCCAACGATGGGTTGAGTTCGAGAGTTGTTCCTGAGGAACTAAAGCAAATATTTATGTACTTTATGTTTTATTTAAGCATTCAGCTGCAAGTTGAATTGTAAATAATTTGCAACATTATTTTTAAGCAATTAACAACACAAACAATGCTATAAAAAACTATTGTTAAAAACTTTTTAATATAAATATTTTGTTAAAAGAGAGAGATTGTGCAAGTGGTTCAAATATGTACATATTACGCAAATAATATGTAGAATGCCTAATCGATTTCTGAATACTTTTTACCCTTGAATAGATGAATCTGATCACCAGATTTTTGATCATTATCAGCAGTTTGAAAGTTATTTTCATGAAACTTTGTTTTACTGCGTACAGTATTTGTATATTTTAGAACTATTCAGATCTGACACTCAGAAAACCAAATCAAGAATTCTGTATTCAAATCAAGTACAAACGGTAACAAAATCTTGCTAAATACCTTCAAAACTCATACATTAAGCACGTTTCTTTAAAGTTTGAAACTATTTTGATCTTATCAAAGGCTTTTTATTCTATCTTATGACAGCAAACGGTCATTTTTGAATTTGAGAAATATTTGTACTGAATTCTAGAATATCTAAGGATTTTTAATGTTTAGAATTTTGAGAGTAAAATGGTTTAAGTTATAGCCTTAAAATTTTCAACAAAATCGGACCACAATATCTTATAGCTGACATGGGAACATTTTATTCAAAAATCTTCTCAAAACTTTGAACTTGTATAGTTTTGTACAAATTTGATTAAAATCAGGCGACCATATCGGATAGTCATGGAAACAATCGGTCGAAAATTAAGTTTTTATATAAAAACTTTACCTGCTAAAATAGTAATATTCGGCAAGTCAAAGTTACTTTATTTTTTGATATTCATAGTTTTAAGTCATTTAAATTCTAGAAAGCATTTCAATTAGGTTTCTTTGGTATCTTTCTGTAATTTGTATGAAATGTATTGGGATATAACCCAATCCCAATTGACAAAACATGTGAATAATACCGAAATGAGCTAAAATGCATGCACATTCGGAACATTAACCTACCAAAGAACAACAGCAGCAACAATGTGGACATTGCAAGTTTTGTAAACACAAAGTTTGCAACTTTTTTAATTTTGTTGACGCTGTACAAACTACTCACTTAAGGACTTTGCTATGTACTTAAAATATAACATGGACAATTGCAACGCTCTGCAAACGATAATACATCAGTATCAAATTATATACTGAAGTCAGTATCTGGCTGACAGGAAAGAGTGGGCGTGGCACTGGCGGGCCAATATAAATAAACACTCGATATTCAATTTAGCAACGATTCATCAGCATATTGCGGGAATGGGAACTCCGTGCTGCGAGTTGACTTGAGTTGCTGTGAAGTTGAACTGACAACAAAAGGCGCTCAGACGAAGACCAAAAATCAACTTCAAAAGGCAAATATTTGTATAACAACAAAAAGCAGCGACGTCGATGTCGAAGTTGGCATCAACCAAAACGAACACACACACACACACAACTACGGGCTGTGCTGCGCTTCTGTGTGTGTGAGTGTGTGTGTGTGTGTTGTTTGTGTCCGTGTGTGTCAGGATAAAGTCAAAGACAAAGGAAGCTTGAATACAAAAACAAGACAGCCTGGCAACTAAACAAGTGGGAATTTGAGCTCAAAACAATAACAGTAACAAAAACAACAAGCGAACACACACATAAAAAGCGAAACTGGGAATTGAGAGAACTGACTGAGTGACTGACTCGCAGACTGAGCAGACATGACGTATGAGTAATGCGTGAAGCTTGGCATGGGTACTGGGAACAGGGAACTGAAAACTAAGCTCAGGGAAAAAGGCAACTAAGCAATGAAAATCGCATTAATTAGAGCAAGCGAGTATATTGTTTACGGTAAAACAATAGTAAATTGAGATAATCAGTACAAAAGTAAAAGCATACGAGAACTTTAAAATGTTTATGGAACTAGCAAAAAATCGTATAATACTGCAACGAAAAAAGTAAAGAAAAGTTATCTTCGATATGCGGAAATAATATAGCTTTAAACTAAATTTTTTCACATAAAAACGTAATTTTTGACCAATTATTCCTATATTTAGCACAATTATAATTGAATATGACTACTTATATATAACTTAAGTGTTTGTTTAAATCATATACTTTAACAGATTGCTCATATGACAGCTTTAAGATATAGGGTCTGATTTTGATCAAACATTGTATTGAAACTCAGAATATATGAGTGTTTTTAGGAAACTTAGACAACAAATAAGTTGGTTCTAGAAAATGTTGCTATAGTAGCTATAAGATGAAATTTTGTCTAATTGCATAAATCATAATGAAACTCAGAATTCGAAAGGGTGCTTAAATTCTCTAGGTAAACAAAATTTAACAAAGGAATATATAGCCCTTAGCAAACTAATTAATTTCTCTGATATATGTATAGCTTAAGCTCGTAATTATCATATGACTTAATATAATTCAAAAAAATTTTCCAATAGTATATAAAGCCCTTAACAAACTTATTACTTTCTCTGATATGCATACATATGTATAGCTTAAGCTCGTGTTTATCATATGATTTAATTGGATTCAACTCCTTATTCCTTCCTTAAAAACAGATTTCAACAAAATTAAATATTTCTTTCATATTTTACAGTGAACGAAACTGCTGACAAACATTGCATAAGCTGTGTTTCTGTGTGCCAATGTGAAGTGTAGTGAAAGCGCTCACTGACACACTTCTGGGAGCATTTTTGTCTGGGGCGCAACAGTTAAGCAGAATCATGCACACATTGCTACATTAATGTGTGTGTGAGTGTGTGTGTGTGTGTGTGTGTGTGTGTATGTATGCATGTATAAACAGGCTGTGTTCTTGCCACACTTACATCGCTGACATCAATTTGCGCACGAAAGTCAGACAGCCATCAGCGTAACAACAACAATAGACGCAGTGCCAACAACGAGCCGCAAAAACTGAGCTTAAATAAAGGTAACTTCAACCCGACTGACAGTTAGACCGACTCAAAAAGCGACCGACCTACGGAACCGGAAACGAAATGAAATTCGAGACCTGCTGACAAGCGGCCAACAGAGAAAATAAAACACTCGGCGTTAGCAGAGACAGAGGCAAAGGCAGAGGCAGAGGCAGAGACAGTGGCAGTGGCAGAGGCACAGGCAGAGACAGAGGCGATTAGGAAAACAAGAATTAAATAACTTTTGACGTTTTAGTTTACTGAGATTTTAGTGGCGGCCGCATTGAGTTGCATTTCCCACCGATTTGCTATGGGCGAAAGCAAAGAATTTTTAATTACACACACACTCACACACGGGCGCGCACATGTTTTTAGATGCGGATGTTGATGTGACTTTTGATAGGGACACATACACAAATGCTGTTGTTGCTGTTGCTGTTTTTGTTGTTGCTGTGAATGATGTTGCTGCTGCTGTCGGTTTGGTAGTAGTTGCTGTTGTCGTTGTTGCTGCTGTTTTTGTTGTAGTTGTTGTTGCTGTTGCTTTTGTTGTTTTTGTTGTTTTTGTTGATGATGATGTTGCAGCAACACACGCCCTGCTTGAAAAGCGGTACAGGATGAGTAGGTTTCTAAATGTAACGCCGTTTGTAACTCTGACTCTGACTCCGCATATAACTTGGTCTCGGCCCCGGTTTCGGTTTCGGTCTCTGTCTCGGTCTCAGACTCGGACTCAAACTCAAACTCAAACTTAAACTCAAACTCGAACTGGAACTGGATCTCACTGCTCCGCAGCAGCAGTCGCAGCAGCGGCAACGTATAACAATCAAATATTTGTTTGCTCATTTGCATGGCAATCGAGGAAACATTTCTGCTGGCTTTCGCTTTTGAACACAATAGAACATATATACTACTACGATTTGCAAAGTGTCAATTATGAAATATTTGCAGTTGCTTCATTTGTATTTTTTTGTATTTATTTTCTTTTGCTTCTTCTTTTGCTATTATTCTCTTGCTTTTCTTTATTTGATTACACGCGACGCTACTCGGCTCGCTCGATGCGTACGTTTTCTTCAACCCGCGGGCTCTGAGGCAACTACTGTTGGCCGCTGCTGCATGGCAGAGTTTTCGCAGCTGAAGCTGATGCTGCTGCTGCTTCTGCTGGTGCTTCTGCTGCTGCTGCTGAAGATGAGTAACATTGCTGCTGTCGCTTTTGCTACTTGTGCCGCTGCTGCTGCTGCTGCTGCTGATGTTGTGCTCTCCAATGTCGCTGCTGCTCTCGTGTCGCTGTCGCTCGCTGATTTTGATGCTGTGCGCATGCTGCATGCCACAAAGCAACAAAGAGACTAAACTGCTCTCTTTAGACATGGGCTGAGACCTAAAACATTGCCTGAGCCACAAAACGTTTTCGGCTCTCTTGAACAACTCATAAAATATACGCCTGAAAAGTGCTGCGCCCTAAGGTATGCAATAATTTTCAGCATTTTATATTTGATATTTGTCTAGAGTTGGCTACTCATCTCAAGCTTTCTTGCTTATCTCTGCGATGCGGGCAACTCTAGCGCTCTTAACTGAGCCCAAAACTCTACACATTCGCCTTAAATAAAGTAACAAAAGGGCGTTTTACTTTTGGAACACATTTGCTCTCTCAATATGCTGTTCTCTTACATCTTTCGCAGATTCTATAAGTTGTTTTTTTGTGAGTATGTGTGTGTGTGTGTGTGTGACTGGCTACCATTTTCAGCTGCTGATGCTGCTGGCCGAAAATTGTTCTGGCTTTGACGACAATTCCAGGCGCCCGCACAAAAAGTGCCTAGCTAATAATTTACATACAGGGCGTGGATTTTCGCTACCTCAACCAATTTCTCTCTCTCTCGCTCTCTCTGTCTCTCAAACCCCCTACTCCCGCTGCCTCTCACTTTCACATTGTTTCTCTTTATCTATCTCTCTGTGTGTGCATGTGAATTCCCGCAGGAGATAAAAGGGCCGGCCAGCGACAATGAATGCGTGAGCCGCAGCACGACCCCATCCTAACAAAAAATTAGGGAATCTCTTTTGCTTTGGCTCTTGTTGCTGTTGTTATTGTTGTTATTGTGGGCCAAGTGCCCCACTGCTGTGACGGGATGCCAAGTGCGAAGAGAGGGGCAGCTGTTGGCTACAATTGTTTGTTTATTTCTAAACATTGTTGTCCTTATTTTCGGCCATGCTTTTGTTAGCCTTTCTGGTCGCATGTTTCTTGGGACCCAGCGTGTGTTGTTTCATTATGCGTATGAATGAATTTTATTTGTAACTTAGTTGTGTGTGTGTGTGTGTGCGTGTGTGTGAGCGTGCATATGGGTGCAAATGAATTTGATGTAAATTGCAATTTCATGCGTATTTTCTTTGCGTTTTCCGTGTCTGAGCCTTTCTTTCACACTAGTGCCTTCATCCCTCTCACTGTCTGTATCATTCACGCTCTTTCTCTCACTTTCCACCTTTCTGTTTGTCAGTCTGTCGCTTTGTCGTGTTGTCGTGTCCTGCTGTGCGTGTAATTGATAATGATCTCGATTGTGGTTTTGTGCTGATGCTGTTGTCGTTTTTGTTTTAGGCCTCTTTGTTTTGCTTTTATTGATATGTGTCTTTGTGTCTATGTGTCTATGTGTGTATTAGTGTGAGTGAGTGCTTAAAAAGGCTATGACAAGAAGCGAAGTACGCTTCACAGCATACTTCTCCTCATGTTGCATGCAACTTTGTGTATTTTGTTGTTGTTAAAATTCAAGCAGCGTAACTAAAGGTAAAATTGCCTAGCCTTTCTTTCATACATATTTATCAGTCTTATACTTATGTGTGTGTGAAACTGTGTGTGTGTGTGAGCGTTCGTGACAATATTTACAATTGAATCATGGCCTTAGTTAACTTTATTTTATTTGTGCAATGTTCGGGTCTTATCTTGCTGGATGAATACATTTTGGTTTCTAACAAGCACAGAACGAAATAATTTTCTGTTTTAGACAACAAAAAAATGGTTCTTACAGCTGAGCTGTGATTATGCGAATAAAAAGGAATCGCGTGCATTGAAAGCAAATGTAATAAATAACGAACAATTTTAAGATTGAAAGATCCATCAATTCAATTAGGTCGTCTTGACAACAAATACCGTTTTATTTTGCGTGCTGCAACTGAATTTGAATGTTTTGTCAACCAACTGATAAGTGCGCTGATAAAGATGTAAATATGATATTCCAAAGCAATAAAACTGGTCAGACAATAAAAACAAATTAAGTTAATGAATATCTTTGCCCTTTGGCGGAAAATGTTGGCCAAGGGGTAATATTTTACACACAAGGACACCATTACTCTTTAGTATAAATTGTTAAAGTGTACTTTAGTTAATGTTAATAATGGTTTATGTTAGATTAACAAAAACCAAGAAATTTGTTTTGCTTAGGTTAGTTTAGGTTAGAACGGCTATCGGACTATTGCGTTCGATACACTTAGGCCGACACTTTGGAACATTGTAATACCATTGAATCTTAATTTTCCCATTTCCCGTTAAGAGACAGTTGTCAGAAAGGGTGCCATAAAATTTTCTTGATCTAATTTCTGATAGGTCTGAGGTGTTAGTAAGAAGTATCCTAAATACTTCCACCTGTGGATGTATAGAGCTGGGCAGGAGCAGAAGAGATGATGGTTTTGCTTAGTTTAGCCAATTCTGTAGGTAACTTCATCAACCTTTCTTTTTGTCTATAAAGAAATCGAAAAGATCTGGTCCTGTGTTTAATAAATTTATCACCAGTTCTAGTGTTTACCTTATCATATATGGTTTAATTAAGCAATATTAAATTCATGCTTTAGTTCAGTCGGCTACCATCTATTCTACTTTTAAATTTGCTCTGCAACAGAGCAAAGCAAAATCTCAACACACAAATAAAGTTTCACACGCCCCCCAAAACACCCACAAACAACAATTAGAAGTCGCAACAAACGTGCACTAGGACTCTGAAATGCAATATTGACCCAAGGCCCCAAGGTACAGACGTACAAGCAGCTGTAACTATGTAACTATGTAACAATGTACAATGTACATATGTATGTAGGATAGATGTAAATGCGGTGACTGGGAATATCGCAACGCCAAGTGTCAGACATCATGGTCAATGAATTGCTTCTCATTTGGCGCTTAAAAATTATGGCCACATACGGGAAGCAGCAAATGGCCAAAATGGCAGTGGCCACTGGCCATCAAACCCTGCTCATGGCCAACATGTTGACCAAATTTCGTTACATTCGTTTTGGCAAGTGCAGGTTTATCGCGCGCAATGTGCCGCAGAAGTGCAGTCGCCACAAGGATCTCCTTTCTTCATGGGCAGACCCTGTACGTGTGCTCATATGTGTGTGTGTGTGTGTGTGTATGTGTGTGAGTGTGGGAGTGTATGGGAAGGGTGGATGGGTAATTTGTAAGCAAGTCGTGTTGTCGTTCAATGCGACGACGCATCAACAAAGCACACACAACATCCGAACATATACACACACACACATACGCAGACACTTGCACATACACACACACACACACATACACACATGCAGACATAAACAAAACTACAACACCTTGACTGGGTGTAAATAACTAAAGCGGACGCCGGTCTGCAGTGGGGGCGTATGAGCAACATCAGAGCGCTGGAACGACCAGGCATATTTCATTGTTCACTTTAAATGTTAAGCAGCCTCGACTATTGTTGCTTGTTGTTGTTCTTGGTCTTTGCTGTTGTTGTTGCTGTTGTTGTTGTTAGAAAGAATGCTTGCCAGCAGCTTCGTGCAAATGTTTTAATGCTTTGTCGCCGTAGCTGCAGCTGCAAACAACTCAGTGCTGGCAACTATTTTCTCGCTAGAGAACAAAGTTAAAGCTAAATTGGAACTAATTAATTGTATAATATGATAATTATATCGTAAAAGTATTACAAAAACTATATTTCAAATTAATATTTGTGCAAGAATAACCAAGGCTTCAAACCTAGAACTTTTTGTCTCCGATTCGATATATGGTTTTGCTTCTAAGTTCGGTTAAGTTTAAGGTCAAGAGGCTATTCAGGTTTCATAAGATGACATTTATAACACATTTATTACCTGTACAATTTTAGTTTATTGCAGTTGATGAAACTTTGAAGAATTTGTACTTTAATCAAGCCAAACATTTAGCTGGACAAAAAATGATTATTTCGGTTTCAGTTTCGACTGAATTTTGGTCAACTAGTTCGGTTCAAAGTAAGCTACAAAACTATCCATAGTATCAAGTATTCGATACTATAGATTCTACCCTTAAAATATATGAATACATAAAAATATTTTCATGTATTTATTTATGTAAATATCAAAGAAATACAATATAAAGAGTCGTACCTGATTCGTTTTCATAGTATTATCGATAGTTTTATTGGTATTGAATTTTAAACAAGTAAGAATACTCTAGTCGAGTGTCCCCGACTACGAGACTCCCTGCTCCCAAGTTGCATTTCAAGCAGTTCAGCGGCAACACAAGCAAGCAGCGTACTCAACTTGCCCAGTGCATGTCAAACTGTTGTTTCTGCCTGTTGAGACAGGGGAAATAAGTTCTTCCATAACTTTGGTGCTATTTATCCGATCGTGTTGAAATTTAAACATCCAAAAGACATTGATTAAACATACATGTGTACCTAAAATTAAAGCTTTATCTTTAAAATTGCGGCCGTGGGAGTCTTTTGCGATTTGCGGGGGTGCGGGGAGGTGTATCCGAAATTTGAAATAAACTTGAACTGCGTATGGTATACAGGAATCTACATGCCAAGTTTGGTGTCTCTAGCTCTTATAGTCTCCGAGATCTGTGTGTTCATACGGACAGACGGACAGACAGACAGAGAGACGGACATGGCTAGTTCGTCTCGGCTGTTGATCCTGATCAAGAATATACACACATTTGCAGTACTTTATAACTCCCTTTTTCCCATTTTTAATGGGAACAGGGAGTAAAAATCAGGAAAATTCGAAAAAAGTTACCAGGTCAAGTTTCTAGTTTGGATAATCCAGATGCAATTCTGAGCTTTTGAAAAGTTTTAAATTTTATTGCAGACAAATCACGTTATAGCCATTTGAGCAGTCCAACATTTTGCACATATTTTCGTTTTTTCAGTTGCTGAAAAAAAAAGTTGAAATGATTTAATTTTTTAATTTTTATTATTTTATTTTTTAATACCAATTTTTGGCTTTATAAGATATTGATACAATTTTGATTTAGCTTGAAGTTCAATAGATTAGTTGACATCACTTTTGAGCAGCACCTGGTGGAAGCCATCATGTTGGGCATCCAAGTTCTATGGCAACGGCTTCCAGTTCTTTTGTGTAACTTTGTTGTTGTAATGTGTTGCGGGACGGTGCGATGTGATGAGGTGCGGTGCGGTACGGTGTGGTGCTTGAAATGCTGCACATGCCTGGGCGACCGCATGCCTGGGCTTAGAGGCCCGCCACAAACATTTTGGGGCTGCTTATGTGCACGCCGCGCTCTGAAAATTTATGGGCAGTAAGCAGGCTACTGGCTGCTCAGGCTTTGAATCCGGCTCCGGCTCCGGCTCTCGAGCCACGGAACAATGAAATATTTTTTGCATTAAGCAAAAATTTGTTGAAAATATTTGCAGGCCTGCTCCTTGACCAGAAAGCCTGGGCGCGGCAATTAAGCTAGCGCGGGGGAGGGCTTCAGCCTTGGCTCCGGCTCGGGCTCGGGCTCGGGACCGTTCCATTGCGCATTAAGCGCTTCATTAAATATTTAAGTTTGACCTGATGCTGCCTTGGACTACGTTGCGTATGCGTACTCTGCTGTACTCTTAGGGCTTGCTGTGCTGCATTTTGCAAGTACTTTTTTGAGACTCGCTCGTGGCCGTTCTGCTTGATGTTGTTGTTGTAGTTGTTGCTTATGTTATTGCACAAAAGAAGTGTGCTGTTGATGATGTTGTTGTTGTTGTACCAGCTGTTATAGCTGTTGCTGCTGCATCAGAAATAATGTTAAGTGTGGCCGCGAGCATAAAACTGACATGCTTTTCACTTTTCCTTGCAGTTTGCTTTTACTCACTACTCTTGTTCTTGTTCTTGCTCTTGCTCCTCAACAAACTACTCGCGTGATGCTTGCAGCCCTTTTGGGGCTGGATTGCTTTGTATAGCTGTCGAAAGGGTTGAATTGGTAGCTAGGTTCTTTATATACTCTTTTTTTGATGAAATTTAATTAAAAAAAAGAGTGTATTGCGTATTTTGTCTGTTTTTCCGTCCACCTGTCCGGCCGTACGTATGAACGCACTATGGGCATTCAATTTCATACAAGTTATTTGTTCTGTGAAAGTGACTTTTTATACTTCAAAGATAAATAGTTGAGACCATTAACTGAATATATAGATATATTCATAAGTACTAAACACATTTGTAAATAAGTCAAGCTGTTGATCGAACTGTAATTTGTATATATGGAAATAAAGAAATGTGTTATTAATATGCTGCTGGAATTGAATCTTACGCTACATATCATAAAATAGCTAAGTAAATCTATGGGCTGATCATTAATGATTAAGTAAATCGTTTTGCACATTGTTCCGGCTATATCCACAACATTCTCAGCTTATCTCTAGGGTGACAGCGACCTTTGCATTCAGTTGGCACTGCCACAGGCAAACTTATCACTTCTTTTTCGCAATTTGCATATTAAAATGCCTTGGGTTCGGATTCGTTATGTCTGATTGCCACTGCCACATGGCTGTCAGGTTGTCTACATTTTACTTTGTCAACGTCTCCCCAACTCTGCAGCTCTTCGCAGCTCTACAGTTCCCCTGCTCAGCACGAGAACCACTAACCATAACCACTGCAAATTAAAAATAAAATGACTAGAAAAACACACTCATAACCCACAATTCACATACCTTCGTCGTCTCTAGTTGGCATTGCGTTGCCCGCCATGCGGTCTGACATGTCTCATATTTTGTTGCAAGGGGCTGGCAGGATAACGTTCGGATTTCGACGCCAAGTTGAACACTTAACCGGTTTCAGCTTGCCTCCTACATTTTGCTCATTTGCCGCACTGACTTTTTGGGTCACATCCTTTGGGAGCAATGCGTCAAAATCAGTGTCAACGCGCAGCGTTCCCCGGCCGCCATTATGCTCCACCGCATCACCCACCTCTCTCACCAATCTGTAACACACTGACTACATCTTCAGCTAGCTTCACCTTGGCTGCTCTCTCTCTCTCTCTCTCCCTCTGTCCCTCACTCTCTCTCTCTGGATTTTGTGTGCGTGCTAAAAAATTAATTTTTGCTGCCATGCATAAGGCGCATTACAAGAGAACGCGTGCCTACTTGAAAGGTAGCAGTCTCTGTAGTTTTTCCTTTACCCCTTATTCCTTTACCTTTGCCTTTGGCTTTGAGTTTTGCATTTGCGTTTGCTGACATCAAGCATGAAGGCTGGCAATAAATTGTCGAAACCGGCACCAAAGTCGTTACCTTGAATCTACCAAAATGATGAAACTTATCGCCGGCAATGCCTCTCTGCCTTGGCAGCTGCATAATGTCTTTATGAATGTGCTGGCAAGTAGTTATCTCAATTCACTTAAGCTGCATTCACATCATCGTCGTTTTATTCATAATATGTCATCAATATCATGCATATTTGGCAAGTCTTTCTTTTGTTCAATTTACCTTCAATGTTGACTCTGTGTTCTCTTTAATGCATTTACTAAACGAATAGCCATGCCATGAACTGAGCCAGGTGATTAACGTCCGTGTTCCAATCTTTGTGGCCCGCAAGTCCTGCAGATAAATTTAATAGGCAGCCATCAGCTGTCGGCGTGTTTTTCGTTGCATACTTAAAGGCGCTTCATAATCGTTCGCTGCGCTTCTCATTGCGTGTAAGTACAACGTTGAGAACAATAACAACAACAAGCAACAACAACAACAAAAGCAAAAACAAAATAAAAATAGAAAAAAAGAAAACACAACTATAGCTCCTTCAAAACTTGCTTTATGGACGTCGCTGGCGTTGCCGTTGATGACTTGAATAATAATCATAATAATAACAAGGACATGGCAGAGAACAAAAGCACACCTGCCAACACACACAGTTACCTCGTGTGCACTTGTGTTTGTTTTTCGTGACGTTCTGGCAGCTCCGGCGCATTCCCTTTACCGCCCGCCGCCCGCTCAGCACTTCAAGTGTGTTTAAAGATAAAAATGCAGTTTATCCTCTTTTCAGCGCAACTAACTGAAAGAGCGAATGTCTGTATTTGTGTGTGTGTGTGTGTGTGTGTGTGTGTGTGTGTGTGTGTGTGTGTGTGTGTGTGTGTGTGTGTGTGTGTGTGTGTGTGTGTGTGTGTGTGTGTTTGGAAGAGTGTGTGTGTCGCTGCTGCACGCTTTTGGGGCTTTGAGTGCTTTAGAAAGAATTTCGTTTTTGTCTTCTTGTGCGCCTTTCGCTTCTTACGATTCATTTTTGTGTGCACGTCGTTGACGTAGGCATCGCTTGCAGATACTACTGCACCCACCCAAAACTAACACCCATCTGCCTGTGCATAGCCCAGACTGCGCTTGAATACTTTTCAATAGTTGTTCAATAGTTTGTCGTCAACACTCTCTTGCATTGAGTGCGAGTTTTTGTGTTGCTGCTTTATTTTTGAAAAGGACACCAGCACATTGATGGGGCGTTGGCATTGCCGAGGACAATCTCTTAAGTTTTTAATTATACTCGTTTTATATATGGGTCGTAAACAGTCTGACTTAACTGTCATTGGGTCACTTGAACAAGCTGAAGCTGTAAACTCAAGAAAAACCTCAACATTTAAAGGATTTGGATTTAATCAACTCTTTAGCTTTATATGAACGATATGTCAAAGTTAACTTCAATGCACGCAAGCAATTTTCGATATGTGGCAGTGGTTGAATTCGCATTATTATATATAACCAATATCCCAAATTTGGATTTTTGTAATATTTTTAATATTTATTTATCAAATAAAAACACTCTTAAAGAGCTCAGTATAGCAAAAATGCAAAATTTCTGCTCTTTAACTGGTTAAAGTTAAGTTTATGTTAAAGGACAATTCCGTTCAAGTTCATAAACTTGAATTTTGATTTCTCTTTTTGCGATTTTCAATGAATTTCTGAAGGGCAACAGCTAATTTGGATGATCAAATACACTAGATGGTGAAAGGGAGTCATCAGATTACGTGTTCAGTGAGTGCGCAATGCCTAAAACAATCACCAAATTTAGTTACAAATTCATTGAGATCTGATTTTGATTTTGATTTTGGTCTTGGCAAACACAACCAGCAAATTGAAAATAAGCAAGCTAAATCAATTGAAGCGAATGTTTGAACGGAAGTCAAATTTGTAAAAAAGGCACAGTTTGCAGCATTTGCAGATGTTCTACAAAATATTTAAAATTGAGTCAACGTTTTGTGCCGTTTCGGCACAATGTATTCATAATTTGATATGCTATGATAATTTTGTTTATGTGCAGCGAACAACAAATTGTATAAAATATAAATAACAAAAGTTGTACGCTCTCAGGCTCTCATGAATTTGAAATGAGTTAACGTTGAGTGGGAGTTTCAGATTGATGGGATACGCACTTTCAACAATCAAAATTAATATTTAAACATAACCGGAATAGCAATAACAACAGGCACAATTAGCTGGCCAGCAGCATACTACTAAATAATATTACATAAGCTTAGATATAAATATGTGTGTGTGTGTGTGTGATTATGTTTATAGGTTTATGAATCTACCTCTTTTGTGGCAAAAATAAATGAAACAGTTGCTACAATACACCCTTACCATAAGCAACAATTGGCCTTCATTTGCAAATGAGCAAATAAGTGAGCTAACTGTAATTTGGGCTACTAATCATTAATAATTTATGGTCATCAGGCCAGCCAAAAGCGGCAGCAGCAGCAACAACAACAACTAGAACAACTACAACATCAACTACAATAGCACTGCACAACAATAGCCTGCCTTTCACTTTGGGGCTGGCAATTTGAACAAAGTTCCTGGGACTTGCTAACTGGTTACCGAAACTGAGAACTGGAAACTGAGAAACTGAGAAACTGAGAAACTGAGAAACTGAGAAACTGAAAACTGAAACAGGCGCTGGGGTTAAGTTCGACTGAGTGGCACTTTGTCGGCTGTTGTTGTCGTCCACTTGACGTTTGTGAAAGCAAATTTAAAATAGCACAAATACTCATATTGTTATTGTTATTGTTGTGCCAGTTTTTGTTTGGCCTACAACAATTGACTCGGCCTTCGCTTTACCCATTAAACGTGCTCAACAAATACTTCAAAAAGCAGTATACATTTAAGACTTACGAAATACACTTTCTTTTAGCATATAGCCATGCCCAAGTCGAAAATGCTTGCTGGTAAATATTTCAAAATCTAATCACATACAATTTACACTGCTCCACATGAGGATAAAAACCACAATCACATTTCCGCTCGGACCGAGAACATGTTAACTGTGTCATTTCCCATTTTCGGATGCTTTTTTTTTAACTATCATGCGGTTTCTGAATCTCCTTCGACAGGATTTTCAGGATTCGGCAAGTTTTCTGTTTCAAAGTCAACTCTTCACAGCATTAAAGAAAATATCTTCTAAAATAGTGTACTGCACTTAACAAACATAATGAACATTGTGGCAACATTAATTTGTGTAAAGGTCTTAACTATGCCACCTGCTCTCCTAGCTCAAGTATTGGATTCCATAGCTCTACTCAATAGTCTACAGTCCGTTGAAAATTAATGAGTTTATAAATAAATTGCGGCAACAGTTTTCCTTTTTGTTTTTGTCAGCTGTGGCAGCTAAAGATCTGTAGTGTCGATTTGGTATTTATTTAGCATATTAATGCTATGCGAAATATTATTAAAATATGATGAGTTGGGCACGCTGTTTGTGTGTTTGTTTACGAACAGTTTTCTGTTTTGTTCTTTTTTTTTTTTTGTGTCGACATTACTTTGTTGGATAGACATTACCTAAGTTCACGTTCAACGTTCATTGCACGCGTACGTGCTAATGCTGGCATATTGATAGGAATCCTGTAAATATCCTGTCAACATGCCGCATCAGCCAGCTGAAACGTTGCTTCAGGCTGTGTATCTGCTCGTATACGGTTTATTTCAGGATGTTTTGACACGAGAACCAGCTTGGGTCAGACTAACGCTTATAGCGTCAGCTGCACATTAAAGTAATTTGAGATTTATTTTTAAAGATTCTTCAGTTCACTTGCTGCCATTCTGCATACTTTCTTATCTATTGGGCTGGGTTCGGTTTAGTTAGGCTCGAATAAATATAAAGCTATTAGTTATTATAATTATTTTTCCAAAATTTTTTCTATTGAGTTTCTGAAGTGTCCGTCTGCTGGTCTGTCAGTTCATTCTTTTGGGGTCTCATTCTCTAATACCATCTGCAATTGCATAAAAAATATATTTATCATTATATTTTGTTACGCAACCATGATAACTCAAAAAGCTTATGATGCAATTCGATTCCTTGTACATAAAATAGGATGTAAACTTTCATTCTGCTCATGTTTTATTTTAGGTCTGGCACTGTAATATTCGCTCTAAAAATATTGATTAAAAACTTTCAAAACAAAACTGTTTTCAAGCTCTACTATGCTGTCTCAGTACGTAAAGCAGTTGTCTTCAAAGGCTCTGCAAGTTTCTTAAAATAAAACACTTTTACAGTTTGTAAGCTCCTTCAAAACCTTATTAGCACACGCCAGTAAACATAGCTCCCACCACCCAAAATTTTATTGCATTTTTTTTTTGTATTTTTCTTTATTATAAAATATTGAAGAAAAGCACAAAAAATATGAAATACTGTGATGTGGCTGTTGCGTCGGCTGCAGGTAAAGTGTCCTGTCGGGGAACCTGCCATTCTCCGTGCTTCCATCCGCATTTGAGTGATGTCAGCAGCTGTGCTAATCGAAAACGTGTTTAAGTAGCTACCTGAAGCATTTTATAAAGCAAAATAAAAAGTGAAAAGTAAGCGGCAGGAGCTGTAGCAGAAGCAGTCGATGCTAAAGATACTTTAGGTATAGGCATGGACAGCACAGTTCTCCATAATCGCGTGACGGACTACGTCAATTTTGAAAGTTCTTTATTCAGGACATTTCTCAGTACTTTAAGTTGGATGCGCAGCTTCATTTTGATGTCATTGCCGCAGCCCGTTCAAGTTTTGTACGTGCGGTTGCTTTGAGGTTTGGCTTGTGGTACACTAAGTGTCTATGTGTGTGTGTGTGTGTGTGTGTGTGTGTGTGTGTGTGTGTGTGTGTGTGATAAACATTCTTATCCTTATGAATGTATGCCAAACAGGCAGGCAGCTTGACGAACAGTTGAAAGTAGGCACGAGCTTAGTGTTTAACAAATGTGCGCCGTGTGACAACGACAACGATATGTAGAGTGAAAGATAGAGAGAATATGAGAGAGAGAGAACGGAAGCTGGCTGGGATCGGAAAATGGTGGCAGAGGCGCTGGCAAAAGGTGACGCTTGCGGTCGCTTGCGACTCTTATGTGTATATGTTCCATATATGTATGTCTGTGTGTAAACGGAATGAACGGTAATCCGTCGTGTTTTGAATAACAAATTTTGTCCGTACGAGATTGTTGTACAGTGGAATGTGCAGCAAGCTAACAAACCGCAAGCCATGTCAAATGGTACAGGTAGAACAAAATGCAACAACAATAACAACAATAACAACAACATCAACACGCTCAGCCACGCCCTGCATACAGTTTGTTTTTAAAACACTCAAAGGATAAAGGATAAGCAGCCCAAGTCGAGCACGCACATTTCGCACACATTCTTCTCGAGCTGCTCAATAAAAATAAACAACGTTGCCTGCTTTTAGGCGCCTTCATTGCGTGACAATCGTCACCTGACCGTAAGCACGCATCTCACACACACATTCAAATGCACACAAACAGCTACCAGCTTCAAATTTAGCAGCTGCATTCAAAATTTGATACAGTCAAAAAAGGACGAACAAACGAATGTAAATTTTGCAATTTTAACATCACTTTGCTTAAGAAAAGAAGCAGAACAACTAACTAGCACAGCGTCAAAGGTCAAATTTTGTAAAAATCATTCTTGCCTAATTGCGAAGTAGGAAACTTCTTCGACTTAGTTGATGATGATGAGGGTTCATTTGCAAAGGTCTGCGCAATTCAACATAGCCTATTCCAATTAACTAAACGCTGCTCTTTCCCAGCGACACTTGAGCCATAACAAATTTAAATTTAAATTTAAAAGGTAAACAAAGCCCGCCAAGTAACGCTAGCTAAGTCGCATTTGAAATCAGAGACTGAGTATAAGTCGAAGTCGCAGGCGGAGACGGAGACGGAGTCAAGTATTTTATCGGGAGAGTCGCAGCTTAACAAAAAGTGCCAGGCACAGACATTGCGTCCACTTTCAGTTGGCCAGGTGCAGAGTAGAGACTTCAACTATTTTGCCAGGGGTTTCTGTTGACAACATTTGCACTTTATCCTTGTCACTTGTTATCGTTTGTGCCGTTGTGCCATTTTTCGTTCTACGATGACGAAGACAAGCATGAGGATGAGAAAAGCGCTAAGGACAAGACGGGTTCTCTTGAGAAATTGCGGCACAAAAGTCAACGTGTAACGAGAAAATAATAAATGCCATTAATACAAGCGTGTCGGGACAGGGCAGGACGAAATCAACGCAAGACAAAGAAGCGTGCCGGATGTGGCGTTCAAAAGAAATGAACTATGAAATTGAAAACCGCACCACAGGTTAAAAAGTGAACCGACAAGAGACAAAAGCAATACCAACAATACCAACAAAAACCAAATATCAAATGGTCAAACATTTTTTAGGTTCAGATCCTGCCAATGAAAGACTGCAAAGTGTATATATATGTTATAGAAAATGCTGAGCAACAGCTGTGCTACTTTTAGTATTGCTCTCAGAATACGGCAAACAGCAACAAGTTAATAATTCAGTGAATGAAATGCTACAATTAATTAATAGCTCTGGTTGCTTAAAGTCATTCAGCAAATGCTGGTTATCTGTCATTATGGTATGTTCAATTGGACAGTTACATATTTATCAACAAGAATTGTGTGGAAAAAACACCTTTGCTGTCACTTTACAAAAATTTAGAATAACAGTTTAAGTCAGAGAATGCTAACAGGACTTCTTTATTAAAACGGAAACTATTGTTTCTAAATAATATATGTAGGTATAGAAATGGTTGTTGCAGATATTGCTGTAAAAGTTAAAAATTGCTTCCAAAGCATGTCACAAAAAGTTACTAAAAGTTAATTTTATAAAATAAAACAACAAAGTACAAGCCCTCAACAATTTTGCAGTAACAGGGTTTTCATATTGAAGGAAGTCAGAACTTCTAGCTGCAATATCTCATGTTCAAAAGTCATATAAATAGATCGTAAATTTTTGGAAGTCAATGTAATTGTTGAGCATTTAGCTTAACTTGACATAGCTTAACCTTATTTTCAAAAATTTTCAAAAACTTCCTTTTTTCAAGCAATTCAATCAACAAAGCAACAAAAGAGACTTACAAAATATTTAAAAATTTAGAAAAAGAAAATTCTGAAAAATTATTTTTGTCATATTGAGGATCTTTAATGAGTATTAATATTGAATTGCAGGCTTTGCCTAAAGTAAAATAGTTTTATTAAACATATAAATCTGATTATGATCAAATTTGTGCATTTTATTTTACATTTTATGGAATTGTTTGAAAAAAAAGCAAACCAATTTATTCACCTTATTGCTTTAGGGGTAGCTAACACAATTAGAAGTCTGAAATGTAGTCAATCAAATGCCAGAAATTGTGAATCTCATCAATTTTCGAAAGTTAGAAGAACCAAAAATTGTTGTAGATGTCCGCAGAAATGAATGTTCACAATAAGGTTACCGTTGATAATAGCTACACTAATTTGAAATATTTGAGATATAAAAAGTCACATAAACTTGCATAAATCCAAGCGAAGTGCATTAGACTTGAAATCTGACAATATCTTTGCCATTTTGCATATTCACAGGAAATTCAATAAAGTTCCATGCATACTACTCGCAGTACAAGGGGGAATTTCAAGTGTTTGGCACAAACCAAAACAAAGTGGCCATTGCACAGTGCCAAGGCGCATACAAATCAAGACGACGAGCAGCAGAAGCAACAACAACAACAATAACAATAAGAGCAAACCAGAGTCACAGTCACATCACATCGCAGTGAACTGGGAATTGTCCTGGAGCACAGCAAATGGTGACGAAGCACGGGCCAGTCACATGTCAGGCAGGCTCCATTCCCAAGGCGAATTGCAAAGGACGAACACTTTTTGCCAGCAAACACTAGGAAAAAAGTGTCGCTTGCTGTTGTCGTTGTTATTTTTGTTTTCGGTTGCTGTTGTTGTAGTTGTTTTAAGGCAAGTTTTGCCGCTGATCGTGCATTGGCCCCTTGGACGCTGCGCTGTTGTCCTGTGCTTTGTTTTGTGCTCTATATATATGCTATACATATGAAGAAGAAAGAAAATGGAGCAAGCGTTGGGTCCTGTGCTCTGGTTCTGGTTCTTGTGCTGGTCCTGGTCCTGCCGCAGTGTCGGCCATTGTCTGTAAATGCAACGCTTTTTCATTTGTTTGCCCTGCTCGGTGGTAACAAACAACAACAACAACAACAACAATGGCAAATGCAAATCAGCGCACTCTGTCTACTGCCCAGCAACAACAACTATTACAAGCAGAAATACTACAGAAATGTTCAAGGAAAATATGAACTTTAAATGAAACGAGAATAAATTGCATAATCGCAAATTGCCGAGAGCTGACTAACAGTAAATTTAAGTTGCGTTTGTTATATTTTATTTACTAAGTGCAAATGTTATTTGCAGTCATTGAAATTGAAACAAATATACACACACACAGACGCACACACAGAGAGAGAGAGACTGACACACACGTGCGCATACACGCAGGCATATAAAAAACCAACAAGCCTAAAGCCATTTGTAGCCCTTTTGTGAGATAGCCAACAACAATAACAACAACAACAACAACAGCCAACACACACACAACAAACTCAAACTTAGCTGCCTCATCATGCCACCATTAATGTGCAATGTGTACATGTTTGTGTGTGCCTGTGTGTGTGTGTGTGTAAAAGTTATAGTAAATGCGAGACGCACGTATTTTAATATGTGCCCCCAAAGCAGAAGAAAAATCGCACGTACGTGACTTCATTTGCTGCTGAGCCATTGTTGCTACCGTTTTCTGCTTTTCCTCTTTTCCGCTTTTCCTCTACCATTGCCCATTGCCCATTGCTGTACCAACTAGAGTTGCCAGCAGAGACACTGATGCGACCAGAGTTACCGCTTTCACAAAGCTTACAAATTATGTTTTAATATTCTTAAAAAAACACTCTAAGGTTTAGAGTCTGAACCCATGAATTTCCAAATATTTCATTATTTTTTCATAAAAGAAGAATTATAATTATACTCTTTTTTCCAATGCATTCATATTGTGTATGTACATTGTACATTTACCTCTGCTTCACATTGCATTTTCGAACTAATCAATTTACGAGTCTTGACATGAAACATTTTACAAAACTAGCAATGCATCCAAATAATCAAATTAAAATACAATTTAGCGGTTCGCAGCTCACTTAGATATTAGTCTAGCAATATTTTGTTTGCATACAAATGACAAAGATAACTTGACTTCAACTCTTCAATATGTGCACATCGACCATATATAAACTCATAAGACTCAAATGTGCTTTTATACCTATAATAATTATATTGTTTTGGGATTGCTAAATACTAACAACTGAAAGCAACTGCCATCGGAAACTTGTTCTGAAACTGCTATTAAGAAAGTTTCATTTGTGGTAAACAGTTGAATTAGAACATACTATTTTAAGTTTCCACCCCCCCCCCCCCCCCCGCAAATCGCAAAAGACTCCCACAGCCACAATTTTAAAGATAAAACGAAAAACGATTTTTGGTTTAATCAATGTTGATCAGCTGTGTAAGTTTCAACACGATCGGATAAATAGCACGACAGTTATGGAAGAATCTATTACCCCCGTCTCAGCAGGCAGAAACAACAGTTTGACAGGCACTTTACAAGTTACAAGTTCTTTAGAAAGTTTAGTGTCATTGGTGTTTGATAGTTGTTGTGACAAGCTTTAAACAAAACAGTGTTGGTAAACGCACACTATATTTAGCGTTTTTGATTAATCGATAAACTTAAATTTCCAGTTGAAAACCCGTAAAATATATGACAAAATCTACACATATATTCCCTAGCTCCAATAGACAAACACATTTCAAAGCACTCCTCTTTTTGTAGCAAGCAAAGCATCACTTGAGCCAAATTCTTTGACGCGTCGAACAACAAAAGGCACACACAAAGGGGGTAGAATACTCCCCTTTTCCCATTTTTAATGGAGATGGCGATTAACAATTTGACAGACTTAAACTGGAAAGTATTCAAACGCATCATTGTCACACATTGCATTTCTTGTCAAAGCTTATGTTGACCCATGACAATATTGCTTTTTTTCCAGCAAAAATTTAGCTTTTAACGATTGATTGCAGGGCTCCGTGAACTGTGTAAAATCCACAAAGACTTTAGTAAAGCCTTTGAAAAAATCCAAGTTTAATTTAAGCAGTGCTGTCGGAAAAACTATATATGCTGACTTTGAAAAACTGTATATTGAGCTCGCTAAATTACCATACCAGAGGTCTATCGGAATGGGTAAACATCAACAGCTCAATTTTTATTCCATTCGTTGCTACCTTTGGTCAGCACAAGTTTTCGCTTCCTTTTTTTTACTCCCTGTTCCCATTAAAAATGGGAAAAAGGGAGTTATAAAGTACTGCAAATGTGTGTAACAGGCAGAAGGAGCCATTTCCGACTATATAAACTATATATATTCTTGATCAGGATCAACAGTCAACAGATCAAGTTTATTTCGAATTTCGGATGCACCCCCCCGCACCCCCGCAAATCGCAAAAGATGCCCACAGCCGCAATTTTAAAGACACAGCTTTAATTTTTGGTAGACATGTATGTTTAATCAATGTCTTTCGGATGTGTAAAATTCAACACGATCGGATAAGTAACACCAAAGTTATGGAAGAACTTATTTCCCCTGTCTCAGCAGGCAGAAGCAACAGTTTGACATGCACTGTGCAAGTTGAGTACGCTGCTTGCTTGTGTTGTTGGGAGCAGGGAGTCTCGTAGTCGGGCACACTCGACTAGAGCATTCTTACTTGTTAATTTTAATCTACTTGAACATTATAAACAACTATTTTATTTCAAACGAACATATTAACAGACAATTTGAATTACCGCTACATATTTGCAGGACTAGAATTAATTAGCTATTAACACTTGAGTGAATTAGCCTTAAATGCAATACCAAAACACTAAACCAATTGTTGCACTGAATTTAATTTAAATTAAGAAATTTACTAAATTTAGCGACTAACGCTTAAAATATTATCCAAAATATAATAACGTAACACAAATCGATGATCACAATAACCACACAATTCATTTAAGGTTTGTATTTTATTGGGTCAGTCTTTGTGGCAGAAAGCAGCAGGCCAGCATCTACTTGGCCCACCTGGCGTATGCGTAATAGCAAATCAATAGATTGTCCTCACAGTGGGTGGATAGAATGGCCAAGTGTGAGTGTGTAATATTGTGTGTTCGTGCAAACGACACATGTTTTAATTAATAAATGCCATTGTTAAATTGCCAGTCATTAGGGTAGACTGCGCAAGACCTGAAAAATAGGTATCATAAGTTATTTGTGCTTGGGATGCTGCTTTTAACCAAATGTCGAAATGGACCATGCCAAATTAGCGTCATTATGCGAAAACAGTTGCTCTCTGCCATGCGCATATTTATTTAATAACAGCAACAAATACAACAACTACAACAACTACTTACAACTTCAATCGTGCTAATGCTGATGATGATGGGGCACGCAACAAAAACAAAATCAAACGTAGCGCACAGATAAACCAAATTGAGAGACAAGGCCGCGACTTGGCTATGTGAGCACATATGTTGTTATGTGTGAGTGTGTGTGTAAGTGTGTTAGTGTGTGGGTGCATAAGGATATGACTGGGTCAGACCGAGCCAGAAGAGCTTTAATGCCGTGTCTAACGACAGTCGCACGTAACAGTCTCAAATCGACAACCGTTGCGCCTGCGGCTAAGCAGCTGAAAAGTAGGCAATATTTCTAACAACTTGGCTAACTGCATAGACAACTGGCAGCAAAGGTCCCAATACACATCTTGCTCTGTCTCTTATAGAACATTTTTGATGTCTCTCTATTTGCACAGCATTCACATGATTTGCTTTGAGAATTTTCTTGGCCAACTAAGGGCTAAGCTCATTAGGATTCTACAAATAAAGCAATTTATGTTAGCATATTTTTATTTACATAGCTTAGCAGCTGCAGAAACTAAGCAAGCCATAATCCAAGGCAGAGATAAATATATATTAAAGGTGATCAATTAACTATAACAACTAAAATATCTCCCGCCATGGCAAAAACAAATGTATTGATACTTGAGTAAATATTTCGGGGTATGAATGAAGGACTTTAAGTTCTTCTTCTTCAAGTTGTCATCAGACTTCAAGGCTCTTACTATTTCTTAATTAACTATGTTTAAATGTGTATAATAAAAAAGCAAACTTTATTTTGGCAATTCCAAAAAACGTTGTCGTTTACTGTCATAACGTGCAAATGCAGAACAAATTTCTGGCCAATATCTTCTTTTGACTTTTTCATATTGTGCGCTGTTGTTGCCCATGCCAAAATTACTGAAGATAAAAATACAAAGCGCAAATGCCAAAGCTACGTAACTGTAAATGGTGAACAGTTAACCAACCGCTATTCACCAAAGCGCCTCACCCCTCACCACACTCAGAGTCCTTATCTCCGCCCACTCAGCATATGTAGGCTGTTCAAAGCTGCTGTTGGTAATACGGGGCGCATTGTTTACAACGTAGTCGATTGTTTGGTTGCTGCTGCTTGCCTGTGCTCAGCCGCGAGATGACATTTAGCAGATACAGAGCTCAAAGTATACATAAACTCACACTCGCACACACTCGCACACACACACACACACACACACACACACACACACACCCGCATAAGCAAGCAACGGCGCTTGTGCAAAAACTTTTGCGCCTGGCTTGTGTTTCTTGCTTTTGGGCGCAAAAAGGACACAAGTAATTGAATTTCAATCGCAAAACTCACACAAACACACAAAGGATTGCTGTTGCGCGTGTATATGTGTGTGTATAGAGCATAAAGTAAAACGACAAACATTTCGTAATGCGGAATTTTCATATTAAATCCGCTTTTCAGCAGACTCTCAAAATACTTACAACCGAACTTACTGCTACTGCATACATACATACATAAGTGCTTATATGTGTGTGTTTGTATGTTTATGCACATAAAATATATTAGCAAATGCCTTGCGTAGCTGTAGCTGTGTCTATGTGAGCGTAACTGTTTTCGAGTGAGTTGAAAATAATGACAATTTAATTCAGGGTCACTAATTTTCTACTACTGCGCACATGAAGACAGTTTCAATCTAAGGCGACATTGCTCATACGCCACGTCTACCGCTCAACCATGAATTTTGTGTGTGTGTGTGTGTCAGTTGCTTTAAGTTGACTTCTTGAGCTAATGTAGCGAGTCGCTGACACATAGCCCAGCGCACAACGGACAGCAGCCACTTTTAACCACTTTGAAGCTCATTTCCTACACTCATCCACTTTCACATGCATACAAATAAGCCTGTGGCTGTGTGTGTGTATGTGTGTGTGTGTGTGTGTGTGTGTGTGTATGTATGTGTGCTTTGTCAATAACCACTAAGTAGCTCGCCTTTTTGCCACTCCAGCATCGCCTTGACTGTCCACTCAAAAGTCTATCTTTGCATTACTGCAAATAAGTATATGAAACTCCTCTTTGTCTCATCTGTATAGCACAAAGCATGCACACCCTAACAACTTATATGAATTTCAAAAACTTAAAAGATATATACACTAAAAGCCTTCTCTTAATACATTTAGAAATAAAACAAAGATTTTATGAAAGCAAGTGTATATGCTATCATACTATATAGAAGTCTTATAACACTTCCAAATTGGTTGATCTATTTAAGCTTATGACAAACAGAATAACCAAACCTTATAGCTCTCTGCCTTTGTTAGGGTATTCAAAAAAAGGTCGTTGCGCTTGAAAGCATCTATTGCTCAGTTAATTTGCGACAACTACTGCCGCTCACACTTTGATTAATATTAATGGAGCATTTTTATACACCTACTGAAAATCTATTCCACAGCTACTATTCTGAACTCTGCACTTGTCAGAATATGTGAATGGCACGCTTTGAAGCAAGATACATGTTTATATAGATATACCGTAGTCATTTTCATTTATATATATATACTTATATATAGATTGTTCGACTGGCCGCAGAAACCTTATTACCATTTCAGTTTGTACTTTAATATGCTACTCACTTACATCCGGTTTCAGTTCTCACCGGCAACGGAAACGTAATCTACTTGTCATCAATTTCGTCCGTCTGTATCCGTAATATTTTCTTATTCGCACTCGCACTGTTCGCCTTACTTGTCGTCCTTGTCATCCTTGTTGTTTTTAATGCTGTCATCTTGCGTATTTCCGCGGTTCAGTCAGTATTTTCTTTCAGTTGCGTTTTGCGTTTGATTTCCTGTTTGTCTATCTTTCTTTTCTACGTCAGTATTTATTAAATATAATATGTCAAAGTTCGAAACTCCTTACACACAGTCGTACTCAAGCTCGTATTACATGTGAATCGTTAACATATATTACAAAATTAAAGTTGTGTTTTATTATTATTACATATATATGGACAGATGGTCAGATGGATATTTCACAAATCCAATATACTCCTTTTTTCAATTTAAAAAAAAAGAATATTTTGAAAAGAGTTCTCACGATTAAAAAAATCAATTTTCAGCTATCAAAGAGCACACGAACAGCTGCAATTAAAATTGCTATCTTAATATTTCGATTACCAACTTTTCTCTTATCCATATTTATGCAAACGTTAGCAAATTATAATTGAAAGTATACATACATCCATCACCATATTCATATTCATATGTGAAATAGCTTAATTGTTAGATTTGTTGAATGTATTGAATGCATTGAGTTGCAGAGCTCGTAATGAAATTCAAACTGCAAAAGCAATGTGAATAAATTGGAAAGTAGCGTGAAGCGATTGCAGATTGAACCAAAAATGTATGAACGTTAAATATTTAAGTATTTTAGTATTTTGTATCGTCAAGATACAAATTTGTATATGTATCGTATATGGCCCAAACAAATCGCTCACGTGTGCAGTGCGCTCAGTAACTCGGATTATAGGAATTGCCAACTAGAAACTGGCAGCTGGCAGTTGGAAACTCGGCTTGCAATTACATTTGGACTGCAGTAAGTCCTTGGTGGCAAGGCTCTGTGGCATGAGCCAACATTAAATTGTATTAGCCGAAAACATTTGATGGGCCCAACTAAAGCAATCAACTTGAAAGAACATCTTAAGATTTAAGAAAATGTTGCAGTACGCTGCTGTTGTTGCTGCTGCTGCTGATGTTGCTGCTACTACACAGCTCATTGCTGCCGCCGGCCTCGAGTTGCTGCTGCACGCTAATAAAAAGCAGAATATTATGCAACAAGTAAGCAAAAGTATAGAGAGCTCCATGATGGCGCTTTATTAGCTGCCCAACTAGAGCCCCCTTTTCATTGCAGCCCTCAAACTGACTCTCCTCTCTTTTCTTCTCACCTTCCTCTGTCATAATCCCGTGTAAAATTGTTTTGCAACTGCAGAGTGCACTTTATGTTGTTGCAACTGTTGTTTTTTTGTTTTTTTTTTTTGCTGCTAGCGGCGTTTCCATCTTTTGTTTGCAATAAAAAAATAGAAACATCCCTGTGTGTGCTTGTTTGTGTTTGTGTTGAACATAGAAATAATTTCAATCATGGCACTGTAATACCCCGGTACACTAAGTAAGTCTGAGATGAAGACTGAGCCACAAGGCAGCGCCTATTGCTGCTCTTATTTAATTGGCAGAGTATGGTCTAAAGCAGGCTTTCTTTGAATTCCGAGTTGAGTGTCTGATTTGAACTTAGGAAACTATTTAAGTTGCTACTCAAGACTTAAATATTAAGCTGAGCTGCAATTCTTGGTAAACCTTGGTTAAAACCATGTGGCAACAATGATATAATATGAATTCCTTTGCAGCTCTGAAAAGCTTAACAGCTATCTCGGTTGAAGGCGTCATATGTAACTAAAGTTCATGAAAATTATATATATATTATGATTGCCATGCTTATTTCCGGTTAATAAATTTGTATTTATTATGCATGCGTAAATTCGCACACACAAACATGCACTCATTAAAGTCGCTGCAAAGTTCCAAACAGAAATGTAAGGAGAAACATTGGGCAGGATGGTCCAACTATTTCTGAGTTAATCAACCATGAACTTTATAGCGCCACTCAATGTAAAGCCACAATGACCACCAAGCAACTACCACAACAATAATAACTTAAACATAAACAAAAACAGCTATAAGAAGCAACAACAAACAAAAAACAATTATCAATAGTCCATAATGAATTTGCATTTTCGAGGAATTTCTAGAGCCCTTTTCCAGCATGCTCGACTGCATTGCCAAAGTAAAGAACAGAGCAAACATGAAAACCAATTAAAATAAATACATATTATGACTCAACACTTTTTCGCCAAAATACCCACATTTAAAATCACGCAAAAAAACATTATGCAATACGCAATATTGCCGTTGTTCTTAAATTATGCTCAAGTTTTCGCACCACCTTTTTAATTAGCAAATAAAATAAACAAGAAAAAAACAGGCTAAAAACTTGATAGAAGCAAATGCCAAAAAAAAAAACAAAACAAAAACAAGTATACACTGATATAAGTGCCAAAACTCTACTCAAGTTAAGCCAACAAGTTATACAATAAGAGCACACTCAGACACATATACAGTTACATCTAGAGTTCCTTATACGCAGCTTTACTATCTCAAAGCTAGGGCCAACAATATACTACAAGTGCAGAAAGTATGAAACGGAAACTCTGCATTTGACATAAACGCCAAGAGCACGCATCCAGCATTTAGTATACGAGTAGACCAACAACAAGGGCTTAAACAGTAAAATAAAAATCATGTTTCAATGCTTTAGCTGTGATACACTTTATAAAATAACAATATGATAACTCTTAATAAGCGAAAGTAATTCAAATTAAAAATCAAATATTATGAATTCAATTTGTTTAAAATCTACATTTACAACCATATAAAAATTGTTAGAGCTACAAATTGTATTTGATTTGAAACATCGTTTACGTTCACTTAAAATGCACTTATACTTTCTAGGATTCAATTAACTTGAGTAAAGTATGTCTAAACGATTAGTACATTTAAAGTGGGAGCATTATCAATTTTTTAATGAAAAATATATTTCCTGGTTTTAAAACTCATAACATTTGATGTATCGCCTTTGGATCGATAATGTCTTCGATACATCGAAAGTATCCATTTTATACTCTGTTTTCCAAAATGGAAAAAATTAATATATTGGGCTTGTGAAATGTTCCTCCGTCCGTCCGTCTGTCCATCTGTATGAACGCAGGTTTTTTCCACAGTTTTGAAGCTAGAGCAAACAAACTTGGTATGCATGTTGGTATATACCATACATATACCAGACAAAGTGCTTATGTCGGCCAGATCGGACCACTATAACACAAAGCTATCATAGGAACGATCGGTTGAAATATGAGGTTTTTGTGAATGAAAAACTTTTTTGTTTTCAATTTATCTAAGCTTAAGAACAGTATATAAGTATATAATTAGTCTTTACAAAAATGTAATTTATTAAACGTACAGAAAACACAGCATATCGAAGTCGGGAGAACCCGACTGCAACGTTCTTACCTGTTAAATAAAGTAACAAACGAACTTTCCCCACATATATTCAATTAAATTTTTAGCATTTTAACGTAATTTCAATAAATCGACATTTTACTGGCATTTTTAAAGTTGATATCGATATTACTTTCAAATCAATTTCAATATAATATTTAAAGATTTACGGGGCACTGCGACCTCTTATAGGTCCCATGTACACCCTTATGAGCTGCTGGGGGTCAAAAAGCTTCTGTTTCGAGGAAATGACTTCCCGATTACTACATCTGCTTCCAGCACGATCATTACATTCTCCCAGGATATGCAGTGTGTTCTCCACTAGTATTAGTTGCTTAATTTTACCTGTAAAGCTTCAAAAATTTAAAAAAAAAAAAGGTTCCGGATCAGCTAGGGTTCTCTGATACATAAAAATACAATTATAATATGTTAAAAGTAGTTTGAGCTACACTCTGTGCCAATTCTTAGTTTCTATATTATCCGAATTTCGCAACAGAAACAAGCAATCAATAGAACTTCATTTCCTGTTTATTAACTGTATAAATGTGAATTGAAAACATTGATATACGCAATATTCGGGAAGGCTAAATTGTAATCAAAGTTATTAAATGTGAAAGGCAAACATTTTATTTGATTAGGTTACACGCTTGAAGAGCATATCCGTATGCCCTGTTTTATAAAGGGCATGACAACAAAGTGATGGAAACACAATTTGGTATCAGCAGGCGGCTGCACAGATGCCAAGCACTTGACATCTGTGAGCATTTGCGAAAACTAAGAACTGGCTGTTAAAATTTCGAAATGTTTTGCACTGATTTTCATTCAGTTACTTTTGCAGGCTGAACAGAAATGACGAGGAGTGGAGCCAAGTACGAATACGAGTATCCGTATCTGTATCTGTATCTGTAGCTGTATCTGTAAATGTATCTGTGAGCTTTTTCAGCTAGTTTCTGGCTGTTGGTTTCGTTTTGTGTTTGGCAAATTCTTGGATTGTGTTTGTGTTTTGCATTTTGGGTTTTGGGCTTTGGATTTCGCATTCTTAGTTTCAATTGCATTGTTCTCAACGCCATTGTGTGTGCGTGTGTGTGTGTGGCTGTGGCTGTTCTGTGGCTCCCACGACTCGAGTGTTAGGCAGCCTGTAGCTTAAAATATAAAAATTGATGCCAAGTGCAGGCCTCGCCTTGTCTTGCCTTGCATTGCATATTTCCATTTCCATTTCTATTTGTTTTTCTTTTTAGTTTTCTTTTTTTGTGCAACGCCTAATGGGTGTCAACGCTTGAATGCAATTTGAAACATATTTTGTGCTCGACATTCGCTTTTTATTTTTATTCTTTGGTTTTTTGTTTTTGTTTTTGTTTTTGTTTTTGCTTTACCAACGAAATGCGCCACCAAAATGTAACTTTCGACACAATTCGTTACAGATGAAGACAATTGCAACCGCATGTGGTTATCATATGTCAATCAATATGCGGATGACTAATGGGCTCCCTAACTGACACTGCCAAAATCAATGTCAGCTCAATTTTCACACAATTTCATAGACTAAATTGATGTCAAGAACATAGAGTACCAACTATAAAGCTTGAGCGACAGAAACACCTGCCAAACAAATGGTATTCAATCAAATCATGCTCTGAAATTGCTCCAGCGGAAAAGCCTTGAATAGCGGAAACAGAAATATAACAATATAGCAATAAATGTGAATGACCGCTTGATATCTGGTCATATTGATTTGTGGAGAGCATCGAAGAGAATCATATAACAATTTCAGTGATATCGGATGTATCCAAACGTACTCTTGTTTTTTTTAAAAACAAGCTGTAATTGTTGTCTATGATCTGATCCTGGATCCCAGCTATATTTGTAAACTAAAGCGAAACTTGAGCTAAAACATATTATCGCACAACCTTCTTCTTGAGATAGATCCTAAACCGAGGCAACTTTTGAATATATACCTTAGGCTGTCGCTTATTCTTCAAAATAGGTTCTATGAATTTGAAGCTCCGATCTACTTTAACAGATAAAACTGAACTCATTTTCGTTTGGGCCTTAAAAACCATAATTTCAAATATCACAAATCTTACGATACAGGGTATGATAATGATCAAACACTTAAAGAGACACACTGCTTAGAACTCATAAAGACGACAACTTGGCGCTGCGAACAACAGACCGGAAACCGGAAATGCCAAGAAGCAGTGCCAAGACACACGCAGTTGATATAACTAAAGCCAAGCAGCCGGCATCGTTTCAATTGTTGAACAGTTTTCAAGCTTGCCAGCAGCAGCAATAAAAAGAATTAGAGCTGAAGTTCGCAAATATTAGCGTATATAAACTCTTGGATAATAATAACTTTAATGTCATCAAAAAGTATTATCGTTAATTAAATTAAACTAATTATTATAAAAAAAATAATATATTTAAAAGTTGCACGAAAGTATCTAGTTGGAATTGAATAGGTTACAGATATTTAAAAAACATGAATTGATGTGTTGTTGCGTCAAAGAAACTTGTATAGACGCAACCGAAACAAAGTTGCTCATACGCAACGTAGGCTGCTCAATAAACGCCTGATTAGTCCAAATAACACACACAACATCTCACATACGCACATTCGTAACAGTTAATTAACTTTCTGTGTTTTGGATGACTTTGGTAAATCCCACTTTAAGTCAAAAGAACTTGAAATGCATTCAGGCAACACAAAGACATACCCAAGGCACAAACAAACGAAACGACGACAAGGTCGAGGGGGATGGAAATGTGGATTGGGATTGGAATAGGAATACGTATTCAAATTGGAATGAGCAGCAGATGATACTGATGCTGATGACGACGAGCTTGTCTAAAAGCAAAAACTTGACAAAGTATTCATAGCAAAAACGCGCGCGCGAAAAAAGACATTGAAACTTGTCACTGCAAAGTTGTTAAGTCAGACGCCTGATGACTTTACGTCACCCTCACTTACCACTTACCCCTGCCAGCACCACCCCCCCATTTGAGAACTGTGCGGGCGTGTTACGTGCGCCTCCCCATTTGCCAAGGCACTAGGGCGTGCTAAAGAAAATATTATATTATTATGCCTCGCCATAATGTGGCAAGCAAATTAGTGACATCTTAGTTTTGTAAACTCTTGTGAACTAATCGTAGGTGAATGTCGAATGTGAATCGAAGCTCAACTGGCGTTATCAAAAATAACCACAAGGCTCCTGATAATCTTTACGCTCTTTAAACTTAAATAAATGCATGCTTGGTTTTCTAGTTTACAGATAGCTGCTTTTATTAAATTATTAAAATCAGATCTGTTTCGAATTGCGTTTCTGTTCGAAATTTGCAGAAGTGGAAATAATTGCTGTTCTGAAATCGTTAAAACGTCAAATTTATAATTTTTCAAAAGTTTTACTTTTAATTAATTAATAACAATATAATATATCATAGCTGCCAAAGGAACGATCAGTTGAGAATAAGTTTCTGTATGAAAAACTTTCGTGTTTTTCGAAATATCTCGAAAAAACTTACCATATTTAAGTTTAAGCACTATCCACATATGTTGACCAAATTTCGTCGAAATCGAATCACTATATCTTATAGCTGCCATAGGAACAATCTGTTGAAAAGTGAGTTTTCTCATGCAAATCTTTTCTGCAAGGCACGCCGACACGCCGAAGATAACTTATAAGAGAGCTGTGAGTTGTCCGATCGCCTGTCTTTTCGCCTATTTTAACAATTTCTTACACCCTGTACCAATTGAAAATGGCGAGAAATGGTGGTCAGATCTCGGGTATTGGTATGTATAAGAAGGTTACAAATTTGGGTTGACGAGCGAAGTCGCGAATATAAGCTACTACTATATAATCCAGGTTCCACAGTTGCGAAAAAACAGACAAGTTTGTCATGCCAGTACATTTACAAACATATTATAAAGCGTATCAAGGTTTTTTGTAACCAAAGCCAATATAGATTTATTTAGGATACAAATGTCAAATGCCAGTTTAAATGCATCAATTTGTTAAATTACGCATACGCCTCTTGTGTATGTCAAATTGGCTGTTATTTGGTCGTTTATCGTGTTTGCTGATTGGACAACAACAACTCCAGCTAAAGTGTGCATTTAATGATAGCGCTTAGCAATGCCAAAAACTATGCATCATTTTTATATTTATTTTGTTGTAGAGTGTAGATTGTTAAGGGGGCCATAAACAAGCCGCCAATGGGCGAGTAATGCGCTGTCATTTTCGAGAAGACTTGTCACTGCTCATCATAAAATGCTATCTACATTAATTGACAGAATGGCAAATGGAGATGGAGGTGGAGATGGAAATGGAGACGAAGATGTTGCCGCCTAGCTTTGATTTTTTGCTTCACGCGAAAATGCCATTAAATTGATGGGTCACCGCTCATTCGCGATTGCCACCAAATTCACAGTTGACAAAAACAATTAAAAACGTTGTAAAAATGTTATGTGCAGGTCGCGCTGACACTAGCTCTGGAGCTGGCTTGGTTTTGGCACTGACTGGGCCTCGATTTGGGCCACAATTTGCTGGTGTGGTTGTTGTGGACATGGACGTGGACGCTGTTGATAAAAGCAAGCGGCACTTAAACGTGTCAACAATGGCCACGACAAGCGCAGCCACGAATTGACGAGCCAAACAAAGCACGGATTGGCATGTAGAAGAGAGGGTTGAGTCTGCCAATGGGGCACATTTTCAGCAATCAGTTTTATGTTGTTCAAGTGGCAAGCGCTCATTGTGTGATTGGGGTCTCAAACAACCCCCCCTTTACCTCTAAATAAAACTCCCTCTGACCGCCTCTGGTTGCCACTCTCATATGCCACAGAGTTTTGCAATTAATTTCTGGCCAAACCAGCGAATGTTTTTTGTGCTTCTTGTTGCCATTGCCGTTGCTGTTGCTGTTGCTGTGGTTGCCATAAAAGTTAGATAAATTGTACAAGCATAGACAAAACTTTCGATCACGCAGCTATGTACGCACTTAATAGAGCAGAGGGTGGGGCTGACGGGCGGCCTGACGGTGGGCAAGGTGAGGTGAACTTGCTTCGCGGCTCTGTCAGATTTTCAAGTGGCAGCAAGGGCAAGCCGAGAGGAGGACTACCGATTATTTATAGTTGAGAAACTTTTGTCATTTACGTTTGAAAATTTAAATTTTAATTGAGTTTTCTTGCTGCTGCATGGTGCCGCTGGTGTTAGAGATGTTAGAGGTGGTCGGCATTTTGGGTGAAAATCAAAAAGTCAGTCGACTAAATGGGTGGCCATTCGCACCATTATGCGCCACCTGACCCCACTAATCCACACAGTCGCGTTATTTCAGGTGTTTGCTTCAACTTCAACTTCTCTTCATCTAAGTATGATTAAAGCAGAGTTGTCGAAATTGTTTTGTAAACTTTTTCGATACCCTTTAGTTATCAAGTAGCAGGGGATTATTGTTAGCAGAGATTCCAAAAAGGGGAAATTGACATTTACATCATTAAACATTGATGCGTTATCAAAAAAAGCTGGATAAGTTGTAAGTAGAATTAGCCAAATGTTGTTCAGTTTTCTAAAATTAAAAACCACTTATGTGTTAGTAACAAATGAGATTTCCAGAACAATAATTTTAACGTATTGCAGACTGTTTTTACTGGATATTTCATAGTCGAATATCTAATTGAAATGTTGCTTTAACTTGTTTTTGTTGACTTATTGATTGCGAGTGAGTACAACAAATGTTTTTTTGTATTTGTTTTCGCTTTTTGTTGCATAAAACCACACTGAAAAACGAGAACAAAATAACGCAAAATCAAAGTTTGAGTTGCAAACAAGCAAATTTGTTGTTTGTTATTGTGCTGCTGTGCTCATATGGTTGTTGTTTTATTGATTGATTTGTTATATGGCCACCAATAAAATATGCAGAGCTGTGGGTCATTTATGTTATGTTAGTACTGCCCAGATAGATGACTAATGAAAAAACATGTTCCCAGAGGAACACCCTACTCAACTGTGCCTGTAAAAAAAGGGTAGCAAGAAAAAAAAAGAGAATAGCAATAAAACAGCTAATAGACTAGATTAAAGTGGGTTGTGACAAAATAGCAGCAGGCGCATATTTGGCTCATTAAATTGGTTTTGATAGTGTTGGTGTTTTTTCTGTTGCTCTGGCTCTCTCTCTTGGAAAGCTACACGAAAATTGCTGATGTGTCCAAAATAATTCTGTGTGGGCCCAAAGAAGCTAAAAAGCAAACGATTCAATGGCCGTAAACCATAAAACACACGCGGCTCAATAGCAGCCCAAATGACAGAGTTCATGTGACATTAAGGCATTTTTGGGACACACTGAACAGTGAACACTAACAATAATAACAATAACAGCAATGACATGACCAACAACAGCAACAATGCGAACGAAGACAACATTTCAATGCCAGATACAAAATGGGCAGAGCAAAGTATTAAAAAAAAGAAAACTAATAAAAACAGCTTTAAGGAAAGAAAACAGTCATTATACTCTTTTTTTAACTTTTTTGAAAAAAAAGGAAAAAAGAGTATATTGGGTTTGTGAAATGTCCGTCCGTCCGTCTGTCTGTCCGTCTGTCCGTCTGTCCGTCCGTCCGTCTGTCCGTCTGTCCGTCTGTATGAACGCAGGTTTTTTCCACAGTTTTGAAGCTAGAGCAACCAAACTTGGTATACATGTTGGTATATACCATAGTAAGACAAAGTGTCAAGATCTCCCCCCCACCCCCACCCCTTCCCCCACAAACCGCAAAAACCTATATCTTCCACAGTTTTATAGCTGGAGTAACCAAATTTGGCACAAGGGCTACTTATCACATCCTTCATTGATCTGGCAAAAAAAAAATCGGCCACGCCCACCCCCGCCCCCACAAATAGGCAAAGTCTGTATCTCCCCCACCCCTTTAGCTAGAATCACCAAATTTTGCAGGTTGAATTCTGTTGCCCTATTTAATAGATTGGATAAAAATATTTTTGCCACGCCCACCCCCGCCCTTGCAATCAAGCAATGTTTGTTTCTCCCAAACCTGTAGAACAGGCCCAACCAAATTTTAATTGATGGCAAATCTTTAAAGATTTGAGCAGAAATTCAATTGCCACGCCCACTGACTCCGCAAAGAGGCGAAAAAAAGAGTATATCGCAGTCGGGTGCATCCGACTGCAACGTTCTTACTTGTTTTTATAATGTACACATTTGTTTTTATACCTTTTTTTAATTTTTTTTTTTAAATCAAAAAAAAAAAGTATATAGGGCTTGTAAAATGTCCGTTCGTCCGTCTGTCCGTCCGTATGAACGCAGTTCTTTACCACAGTTTTAGAGCTAGAGCAACCAACCATGGTATACATGTTGGTATATACCATAGGCAGACAAAGTGTCAAGATTTCCCCCCCACCCCCACCCCTTCCCCCACAAACCACAAAAACCTATATCTTTTACAGTTTTATAGCTAGAGTAATCAAATTTTGCACAAAGGCTACTTATCACATCCTTGATTGATCTGACAAAAAAAAATTCGGCCACGCCCACCCCCGCCCCCGCAAATATGCAAATTCGGTAGCTCTCACACCCCTTTAACTAGAATCAGCAAATTTTGCAGATTGAATTCTATTGCCCTATTAAATAGATTGGATGAAAATAATTTGGCCACGCCCACCCCCGCCCTTGCTATCAAGGAATGTTCGTTTCTCCCAAACCTGTAGAACGGGCCCAACCAAATTTAAATTGTTTTTAAAACCTGAAAGATTTTACCAAAAATACAATTGCCACGCCCACTTCTGACTCCACAAAGAGACGAAAATTGGAGTATATCGCAGTCGAGTGCATCCGACTGCAACGTTCTTACTTGTTAAATTTTAAAATAATATTTATCTTAAATTTAATTTTAATTTAAATTTAAATGTGGAGTATGCAACTTTTATCTTACTTAAACCGATTAACCATTGCTCGGTTAATGTATTTACATACAATTGATTAAATCTTCTTGTAGGATTATAATTGCATTACATTTTTAATGGTAGCATATTATAATTACATACATACTGTTTAATGCTGCTAACAACTGTTCTGTTAATGAATTTAGTACCTGTATTGTTTTAATTAATATTACAAAATCCATGTTAAGAGTCACAGCTACAGTCAAACAAATAGCACTCAAATACCAACCAAAATCATTAATAATCATCTACATTATACAAACAGCAGCAACTCCAACATTCGAGTATACAATTGTCATAGAACAGGCCTGAACATAGAGTGTCCTGTGGCCTTTGGTTGCTGCCATTGCCATTGGTGTTGCTGTTGATGTTGCTGTTTTTATTGTTGTTAGTGCTGTCATCAGTCGGAACACATTACTGGCAAAGCCTGTGTTGAAATGTGTGCAAGTTGCTGTTGCTGTTGGTGTGGCAGTGGCAGAGGCAGAGGCAGAACCAAGCCGCAGAAACAACTCAAAATCGCAATATGACACATATGTGAACAGGAGCAGCCAAATGGCAAACCAAACCCAAAACCAAAACCCAAAAACTGAGCACTGCCAACATTGCAACGGTAAACATGTAAAATGCTGTTGAAAGGTGTGCACATGCATGTGTGTATGCGTGTGTGAGTGTGGGTGTGTCTGTTGTAGATCTGTCCTAGCTGCATGTTAACGTGTATTTTAACGAATGTTGACAATTACGAAAAATTTGGTTTTTACACCACTCAAACTGGCTAAAAGGGGGGGGTAATGAAGTGGTTCGGTTAAGCGAATGTGCAGAGTGAGAAAAAACTGGGCGTATGAGTGTTGCTATGTTTCTTTATATGTATGTTACATAGGAGTATGTGTGTACTTCTATGCATATGTAAATGTGTGTGTGTGTGTGCCCTTAACGTATTGCCAAAGTCTTGTTTGGAGTCTTTAGATGAACATTTTTTTGGGCTGTGGCCCGTGCAAAGCGGGAGAGAGAGCCCAAACAGAGCGATTGAAGTTGTTATGGAGTCATACTGGATTATCAACTAAAAAGAGAGCGACAGAGAGAGCGCGCAAGAGAGAGAGAGAGAGAGTGAGGAATTGGCAACTCTAGGGCTTGGCTTAGGCAACAACATGAAAATGGGTAAGCTCACATACAAGTCCAGAGAGTGAGCACTGGCAGGACCTCTGTCAGCTTGCCAGTTTGCATGCTTGCCTGCAAAACTTAAAAACAGGGTAATGAGCATTGCGCAGACGCTGCGCAGCATCTGTGCGAGAGGCGCTACAAAGCGGCAAAGCAACAAAATGAAGGCGACAAGTGATGCTGCCGCTGTCGATGCCGCTGCTGCTGCTGCTGTTGCTGTTGCTCCCACTGATGGTGAGGCTGCGGCTGCTGCTGCTCGATTGAGAGGGCCATGCTAGAGTACAAAAACAAAACGCACGTCAGTACGAATCCTGTGAATATCTATGCAGGACAACACGGAGCACTCAGCGACAGGCTGATAGGCCGCAAGTGAAAATTAAATACCAGTTTCGAAAAAAATTATGCAAACATTGAAAGCCGGTTTTAAAACAATTGAACAATTTAAAATAAAATAAAAATTCCAAAATGTTTAAGCTTTAAATTTGGAAAACGTCTGTTTAGAAAATATACCATACACAGAGACGGTTCAGCTGGCAAACAAAGTCAGCTGCATGGGCGCAGCTCATAGTTAGAGGCAACAACAGTTCTGTTACTGCTCAGCTGCTGTCGCAGTCGCTGCCGCTGCCACTGCTTCTACCGCTGCCGCATCCTGTGCGAGAGTGCCCTGACTGCGACGGCGCCGGCGTTGCGCAGCTGTCCGCAGAGTGTAGAGTTGTTGTTGTGTGTGTAAGTCTTAGCTCCTCTCAAGTACTTAACAATTTGAAAGAGGCAACACGCTCCGCTGCCAACGCTCCGCTCCCAACTACGTCACGCACGCCACGCAGCCGAAAGGTAAACAAAAACCTGTGCGCGTGTTTCTGGTATCAATAAAACACCGGGTGAAGGCGACTGACTTGAAGCCAACTGACGCTGTGACGTCATGGGCCGCTCTCGGCCAGCTCGTGGTCTGGCGCTGATGTTGGACATTTGGCGGAATTGCAAGCTGCTCTGTTTGCTGCTGGCCTTTCTGCTACTTTTCTGCGAAACGGTGCAGGCCAATCCGGATGCCAAGCGCCTCTACGATGATCTGTTGAGCAACTACAATCGCCTCATACGACCCGTTAGCAATAACACGGACACGGTGCTAGTCAAGTTGGGTCTGCGTCTGTCGCAGCTCATCGATTTGGTAAGTCAATCCAGAGCACGCTTCAAATAATTAATGCAATTGCTTAACTTGCCCGATTACACATTATGCAACAACAAAAGTAATCCAGAGTGAGCCGAGTGCCTGGCATTGGCACAGTTTTTAATTAAACGCTTCAATGGACCACTCGTGTCTCGAGTTCGAGTTTTATCGAGTGTAGCGAATGTAAACAGCAAAACAGCAAAGCAGAAACACAGAAAAACAGAAAAACAGTTGCAACAACTTTGGATCTTAAATTAAAAAATGCTCAACATAAACGGCAGCAAATGAGCCAAACAAAAAGTATCTGAAAGTACTCAATCTGCCATGTCCAGAATGTCCGAGTTGGGCTGCGCAGAGCCTGAACAGGGTTTTAGAAATTACTTTCTTAATTGATAAGATAATAGCTGTTAAATTACATTTTAGATTACACTAACAAAATGTCTGCAATTACCCATTTCAACAATTTCTTAAGAATTTTTATAATATGCTTTTCACTTTCGTTAATTGTCCATCAGTCTGTTTGTATAAACGCCATTCTCTAAGCTTTTTTTGAAGGTAGAATTAAAAACTGTTTTAAATACAATAGGCAAAGTAGTCAGATATCTCCAGATATTTCAGATATTTTCCAACAAACTGAAAGCAGAGTATACCGCATTCGTTAGCAACCGACTGCAACGTTCTTTAGCTTTTTCATTAAAAATTAAAATTGAATATGGTCTTTATTTCATTTCTTAAAGTTTAAAAATTCAGTATCCTAAGATTAAACTTAAGCAGAAACAAAACTTATACAGTTTAATAAAAACTTAAATAAAATTTAATTTTATGTAGCCATTTATGCATACTTCAGTTTATGATTCATTACTCTTTTATTGTGTTTATCTTAGTTTTGTGGAACTAAAACTTTATTTGACAGAAAGCTCTCTATTTTATCTTATATGCAAATTTATAAGATATAGTCACCCGAATTTGATAAAACTTTGTCGGCATGACAAAAACTTATCAAATCACAGAATTAGGAAATTTGTAAAAGATAGCTGGAGAAACAAAACAGATTGTTCCTATCAAATCTATAAGATATTTTGATCCAATTTTGATCACATTTTATCAACATATATATAAAGTGCTGTTAAAAAGGGAGGTTTGGTTGAGATAGCCTAAGAATCAAAAAAGTTTCTGGTATAACAACAATATATTGTCTTAAGCTTTTCTTTCAATTTAAATTTCATTCGATTGCTTTTTATACCCTTGCAGAGGGTATTCTAATTTTGTCACGAAATGTGTAACGCTTTGAAGAATAGGTCTCATATAGCTGCCATATGAACGATCCGGCTGAAAAATAAGTTTCTGTATAAAAAAACTTTTTTGTTTTTCAAAATAACTTAACTTAACTCACTATATCTACTTCAAAGCATGTTCTTTATATGTTGACGACGTTTTATCATAATCAGATCACTATATCTTATAGCTACCATAGGTTAAATAATAAGTTTTCTTATGCAAATCTTTTCTGCAAGGGTAAATATATTCGGCACGCCGAAGTTAACATTTCTTTTTTGATTAATAAGAAACTGATTTCAAATTATATCATGCACATTTCTCAACTGTCCAACACTCAATTTATATAACATTTCAGCAGCATTTCATTACATTTGTGCAAATAATAAACAATTGCAAAGTTTTTGGGCGCTCTTGCTTAAAGTTCATTCCGAGGCATTTGTCAAGTGTCCTGCCAGAAGCGGCAAAGCATACATTGCAATTGCTGCAGAATACTTTATTGGGTTAGCGATGGGGGTTGATATGGACAAAGGCAGAAAGGGAGGAGCACAAAGTACCGTTACCACGAGGCTTAAAAGGTAATAAAACAAGCCAAAAATCCAAAAACCGTAAGCTGACAGCAAAAAGCACATTAGCGTTAGGGCAGGGGCAACATGAATGGGGGCGGGAAAAGAAGACGGGCACGCAAGCAGACAAGCAGACAACCAGGAAAACAAACAGGCAGGCTCAGGGACATGATGTAGGAGGGACAGCAGCAGCAGCCGCCGCAGCCGCAGCTGCAACATCAGCAGTAGTCACAGTAGAAGCAAAGTGTAGAAAAATGCAAATCCCGCTTGATACATGGGAGTCCTGTGTGCACTTTTTACATACCATTTCTACAACGGAAGCTTTAATTTTCAACTCCCATGCAGAACCTCAAAGATCAAATTCTAACAACCAACGTCTGGCTGGAGCACGAATGGCAGGATCATAAATTTAAATGGGATCCATCCGAATATGGTGGCGTCACAGAGCTTTATGTGCCCTCCGAGCACATTTGGCTGCCCGACATTGTGCTTTATAACAAGTGAGTAACATTTCAAAGCTAATACTTGCTTTTAAACAGCACAGTATGCATTAATCTGTTGCAGTGCCGATGGTGAGTACGTGGTGACCACCATGACGAAGGCCATTCTACATTATACGGGTAAGGTGGTTTGGACACCGCCGGCAATTTTCAAGTCATCCTGCGAGATTGATGTGCGCTACTTTCCCTTCGATCAACAGACGTGCTTTATGAAGTTTGGCTCCTGGACCTACGATGGCGATCAGGTATGTGTGTGTGTGTGTGTGTGTGTGTGTGTGTGTGTGTGCGTGTGAAAGCAACGGGGCGTGGCACGGGATTTATGGGCAGCGATTTATCTAAGCGCTGAGCGCGCGCTTACATGCCTAAGAAGCCGTGCGAACATCGAAAGGGCGTCGGCTGTAGATTAAAATGTGAGAAATTGTAAAAGTGTAATTGAAACTTGTCTAACCGTTGCCGTTACGCACACCCAACCTAACATAGCAGCAGCAGCAACAGCAGCAGTAGAAAAGAAAAGAAGCTCAACTCTCACACCAAGCCACTCGACTGTATGTCGCTGTCATAAAAATGCGCGGCCATAAATTAAAGCAAAGTGCGACTCCCCCACAAACCTTTCCCGTTTGCTCTTCCGCTGACCGGACGCGTACAGTGGGCAACACAAGACTTTTCAATTTGCAAAAACTCTTCAATTTATAATGTTTTATTTTTACAGTTGATGATTTACTTAAGAAACCGCATTATTAAATCATTTGAGTGCCCGTTTCGAATCACTATCAAGCTATCAAATAAAGTTTATACGAGTAGTGCTTTTTGATCTAATTTTGGACTTCTTGAATGTAGTTAGTTTTCCTAAGTACGAAAACTATAAGAAAAATTTGAATGATAAGGTTTTTAGTTAATAAAATACTAGTCTCAAAAATTATTATTTTTGAATCGATTTATTATTTGTTGGTATCCTAAAGTTACACAATCACAATTTTCAATTCCCAATTACCCTAAAGAAAATATTAATCAAGGCATTTGTAGAAAACATTCTAAAATATTTTTATATATTTATTTTTTTAATGTGAACTAAGGAGAGTCGAAACACCAAAAATGTGCCTACCATAAAAATTAAAATTAAATTATTTAGAAAGTAAAATAAAAATTTTAAGTTAAAAAAAGTTGTAATTAAAATTTCACTTTAAAATTATAATTCAAATTATCTGAGTGTTTTAAGCACAAATAGTTAAAAATTACAACGTCAAATCTTTTTTTAAATAAATTAACTTTTTCCGCATGTTCTATGCAAAATCATCAGTCATATCCAACTCCGCAATTCGATTCGCATTGCTATGCTTTGTTTCGGAGTAAAAAAAAACGTTCTATAATGACGCACACAAATTCGTATTTGGCCCACTGTGCGACTTCGTCGTTGTCAGCGCATTTAAATTTGCTACTCTTTTAACGACTGCACTTGAGCTCCAACTCGAAGAAGTAGCTCGAATTGGAGACGAAGATGTCGCTTGCAGGCAACTACAACGATGACAAGAGAATGACTTGGACGTGGTCGATTAGCGTCACGCCCGTCGGCTTTAAGTGGCTTTAAGCTTGATGTCTTTTATGGCTCTTTCAACGCCTTTCTTTTTTTTTTGTAGATCGATTTGAAGCACATCAACCAGAAGAACGATAAAGACAATAAAGTGGAAATTGGCATTGACTTGCGTGAATATTATCCAAGTGTTGAATGGGATATATTGGGCGTGCCGGCAGAGCGGCATGAAAAATATTATCCTTGCTGTGCAGAGCCGTATCCGGGTGAGTTTCGTAGAGCTTAAAAGCTTCAAAGCTTGCTCGCCGACACGCGAATGCGAAAGCTCTACCCAAACTCACTATGAAACCCATGATTGTCCCAAACCCGACCTCAACTTCCTTGTCCTCGCTCTCTCTCTCTCTCTCTCTGTCTGTCTGTCTGTCTTCTCTTTTTCTCTTTCTTTATCTTTCTTGTCGATTGTTTAGATATCTTCTTCAATATAACGCTGAGGCGAAAGACGCTCTTCTACACGGTCAATCTGATCATACCCTGCGTGGGCATCTCCTATCTATCCGTACTGGTCTTCTATCTGCCCGCTGATTCCGGTGAGAAGATTGCACTCTGCATCAGCATTTTGCTCTCGCAAACTATGTTCTTCTTGCTCATATCGGAAATTATACCATCCACTTCACTGGCATTACCGCTCTTGGGCAAATATTTGCTCTTTACTATGTTGCTGGTCGGACTGAGCGTTGTCATCACTATCATTATACTCAATATACATTATCGCAAGCCTAGTACGCACAAGATGAGGCCATGGATACGAGCGTTCTTCATCAAGCGGCTGCCCAAGTTGCTGCTAATGCGTGTTCCAAAGGATTTGTTGCGGGATTTAGCCGCCAATAAGATCAACTATGGCTTAAAGTTTAGCAAGACCAAGTTTGGCCAGGCCCTAATGGATGAAATGCAAATGAACTCCGGTGGCTCCAGTCCCGATTCCATACGTCGCATGCAGGGACGTGTTGGTGTTGGCGGATGTAATGGAATGCATGTGACTACAGCAACCAATAGGTAAGTTTTATATGCGAGGGTAGCTCAAATAAGTTATAGGTACATAATACTCAGATGAGCGCTCAGTTACTTCGAGAAAATCAGACAGAACTAGATTCAATTACTTAAATGTAGTAACATTTGACGGATTAATATTGTAAGATATGCGGAATTGATCGTTCAAGATTGACATATATATCGTTACCGTTTTTTTTCTTTAAAAAGAGCTTGAAATCTACTTAACTTTGCTTTGGCCTATGTTGATCTGATTTTTATTTGTAATTCACAGTGTTATAGTATTATTCTAATGTTTCAAATGGGACACAAGAAATGTATTGTCTTAAAGGAATTGTCAGAAGAATACAAAAAATTGCTGAGGAAAGAGAAAATATGCGTAGAAATGTAATAAAAAAAGAAAATATGAAAACAAAGCAACACAATGAAGAGCTCAACAAAAATGTAATTGTGATACATGAGGAGATGGTAAAATGAACAAAGAATGAGTGTTAATCAAATCAAAAAGGGACTGAGCTAAACAGAAAGAATATGATAGTTGAAGTAAGAATACAACAAAAAGTTAATAATTTTGAATTGCAATAAAGAAGATGCAAGACATGATGAAGCCAAGGAATCACATAATTACATTCTTAAATTGAAGAATCAATGTTTAAGGTTTAGTTAATTTTGTATTCAAGACTTTGATTACATTTCCACAAACATTACTAGAAACCTGTGCAGTTTTATAGCTAGGCATTAACTTCCTCTTGCAGATTCAGCGGCCTTGTGGGTGCTTTGGGTGGCGGCCTGAGCACGCTGAGCGGCTACAATGGGCTGCCATCAGTGCTTTCCGGCCTGGATGACTCCATGAGTGATGTGGCTGCACGCAAAAAGTATCCGTTTGAGCTGGAGAAGGCCATACATAACGTCATGTTCATACAGCATCACATGCAACGTCAGGACGAGTTCAATGCGGTGAGTACGCTGCAGCTGATTGAATTTTTAATTGAAAATTCCGTTTGCCGGGCGATGAGGGCAACAACAATAATAATGGCAACGACAATGACAACGAAAAGCTGGAACAGCTGCTGCAACTCCAACTAAAACTGGAGCTGACTTGACCGTAGCCAGAAAACCACAGAAATCGCTTTGCGCGTCTGTTTTTGCCATTTGTAGTGGCTATCGATGTCCGATCTGAACTTAGCTGAGCTGTTTGACTAGCAGGCCTCCAGCTACAGCTACAGCTTCAGCTTCAGTTCCAACTTCAGCTTCAGCATGCGCTCTTTTATCGACTTATTTAAGCTTTCCCATATTTGCACTTTAAGACCACACAAAATCCACTTTTAATTGCTTTTGTTCAATTGACTGGCAATTGGCCCATCGTTTCAATCAAATCCAACGCCCAGCGCTTTGTTGTCCTAGTTTGTTTTTTCTTATTTTCTTCATATTTGTTGTTGTTAATGTTGCCATTGCTTTGTTATTGAAACTTTCATTTTGATTGATAGCCAACTGGCTCTGGGCATAAGCAGATTAAGCTCCACTTCTTAATGAAAGCAATCGCTCAAAGTGTGAGGCTTAAACAGTGTTAGCCAATGTTGCGCATACGACCCTTTGTGCAATTAAGACAGATGCACATGTTATACCATAAATTAAGTACTTATTTTTTTGACTTTTCCCCATTTATTTATTTACAGGAAGATCAGGACTGGGGCTTTGTGGCCATGGTCATGGATCGCCTATTTCTCTGGCTGTTCATGATTGCCTCGCTGGTGGGCACATTTGTTATATTGGGCGAGGCACCTTCATTATACGATGATACCAAGGCCATTGATGTGCAGCTATCGGATGTTGCCAAGCAAATCTACAATCTAACTGAAAAGAAGAATTAAATTCACAGTTGCATTCCAAAAAAAAATAAATAAATACTTAGTTAACACTATATATATGTTAATGTCTTGTAATGCATGCAAAATGTATGCTCTACTTAGTTTAATGTAAGCTTTAAACAAATTAATAAAAAATAAAAATGCAAATATGTTGGCCAAAGCAGCCAAGCAAAATGCTAAAATGCAGCTGTGGTTCTCGGTTTCGACTTTGGCATCGGTTTTAATTAATATATGTAGTTTCAGTTATGTAAAAATAAGCGCGTACTGCACACTGAACTTGATATACACTTGCTGCAAATTATATTAAAGTTAAAAAACAACACAACAATATACATTCAAGCTACATAAATTAAACTTAGTACATTTTTGCTAGCGAAATCTCCTGCTTTATAGAACAAGCAACTAGATAAAGTTACAGCACTGCCGCTACAAATATTCCAAAATTCTGTAAACTTGCTGAGGCAAAAATGCTGGCAACGATTCTTGCCTCTTACATGAACACCCAACTATATCCCAGTTGTCGTATGTTAGTTGTTGCTGTTGTTGTCGCTGTGGCAAGTCAAAGTATTCGCCTGGCATGTGGTAAGCTATGCGTTGCCTTTCATTTCAAAACTGCAAAATTAACCTTTTTGAGGCAACTCATGTGGAAGTTGCAAGCAATGCTACTCGAAACGCCAAAGATGAAAACAAACCAGTGCAGAAAGAGCCCAGTTTTGACAGTATCCCAAATAGTATATCAAGGGTGTTTCGAAATATTCAAATTGATAAGAGTGCGGTTATATATACTTAAAGCTTTGTTTGATTTATATTAAAATATTTTAATTATGTCAACACAACTTTAAAGTAGGGATTGCAAATAAGAGTTATGCTGCTTTTAACAATGAACACATCAAAATATTCCTGGTTGAATGGAAAAAAGAGCAAAATGTCTTGTTTTTGAGCGCTATCCAAAAAAAGCATAAATTTTATTTTGTATTTTATAAAAATAAATACAAATTTTAATTATTTTTTTTGACCTTCAAAAATAATTAGCCAAATATTAATTAAATTTAAACTTTATCTTATTATTATCAATAACTTATGAATAATAACAATATGAAATATCTTTTATTTTCGAAAAATAATTTTCATATTTAAAATTAGAATTAGTTTTAAGGTCTCTAAACTTAAATATAGATTAGCTATTACCCATTCATATATGTATGTACCTTCATATCTATCCAACTGAAGAATGAAAACTATCCAAGTATAGTTGAGTTCTAACAAATTGTAGAAAAACTCATGCCTTTTATTACATTTTTAACATTCGAGGCAAGTTTTCAGTTGTTTTTGCATTTCCATCACTGCTCATCACATTGCTGTTTGCCCCTGAGGCGACCCCTCGAAGCATGCAGCAATCAAAAAATATCTGCACAACTATTTGCAACAACTGCAAAACTATTTCTATACAAATGTCACAATTTCTTTTCGTCGTTTTCTATGAATGTCATTCAAATTGATGCGGAACGAGGATGAGGCAGCAGGGTTGCTGGCGCTGGCAGCGTGGCAGGCACGGGTGGCATGCCACCCAACTTTAACTATTTTTGCAATGCCAGCAGACGGAGCCTGTCAATGTCAGTTTGCGAGCAGCAATTGCAATTTCTTATGTCGCAGTAACTGTGAGGCAACAACAAAGCAATGTTGCAAAAGCAACGACTGCGACTTAGCTCAACAAGTATCTTCAGAGGCTGCACATACATACATACACACTATATAAGTATACACATATAAGTATATATGTATACCTAAATATGTTTTGCATATATTTGCCACCATCGGCAATCACTTTACGCACACGTTTGCCCTATTCATTCATTCAGTCTTTCATTCATTCCACGGCGTGTTGTGTTCCGTGTTCTGTGAGCTCAGTTCCGCTTCCCTGTCATGTTGACAAGTTCAATATGCTTCAAGAGTACCCTTGACTCCCTGACTCCCTGACTGACTGAGTGTCTAACTGACTAGCAGACTCCCTGACTGACTGACTGAGTAACTGACTGATTCTTGCCAGCTTGCCGCATGTGTGCGCGTTACTTCCCGTCTACTTTTTACAGTTCAGCGAGTAGCAGCGCTTTTTATTTTTGTTTCTTAGCTTCAATTTAAATTCATTTTATATATGTTTTCTATGCACAGATTCGTAAATACATACACACTAAGATGTATATAAGATCTTAAAAAACCAAATGCGCTACTTCTGAAGAAGGGATTAGAAGAGACGGTTGGAAACGAATGTCTATACTAAATAACTGATATATCTTTATTATAATGTGCTTACTATTTAGAGATTAAAAGGAATTTAAATCTCCAACATTTAAGTAATTAACCAAAACTCTTCTGTCAAAAGTTTTATTTACCGGCTCTCTGTTCTAGTTACCAACTCAACAAAAGCTTTTTAAAATTTGAATTTTTTTTGGTACATATATGTAGGATGAGAAGAGTTGGCAAGAAGCAGTGTGCCCGTTTATTAGAGTATAGTTTGAAGATTAGCATAGGTTGGCAGCACCGCCAGACACAAAGAAGCTAGACTTAGTTTAGAAGTTAGTTCTAGCTAAGTTAGACAAATGTGCAAGTCGCAGCGTCATAAAAAGGAGCAACTATTATTCATAATATCTATTATTTAAGTTAGAATTACTCACACATTTATCGTTAAACAATGTAACACTTTATAATCCATTTAAATATCTACCGATTTTAATAAAGCTTAGTCAACATATGTTTTATATACGAAAATTGAGTACAGCCAAGTTTAGTTGAAATAAGTTATTTCGCCATGATACATAGTTTTTATTTTTAATTTTCTTTCTTTAAAAACGAAATTTATGGACAATTCTTAGAAAATTAGCAAAAGAAACGTAGGTCTAAAATCGGAATAGACCCCGCGATTTTCGACTTGAAGATTTGTATGTATTTTACTCTTAAAATCGCAGTAACATTTTAGAAAATCTACTTAGAAAATTTTGTATGTGTTTTACTTTAAAAATTAAAATAACATTTTCGAACAATAGTGATAAAAAGTTACAGCAAAAACCCTTTTTTGATTTTTATTTTTTTGATTTCAAAAATGATTACGATTTTATTTCATAACCGTTATTTACGGTCCCTGAAAATAACTATAAAGTTTTAGGCAGAAATTGTTAATAACTACTATTTTTCTATTTACTATTGAACTTGACTTTATTTGCAAAGTTGATATAGACTGCAATATTGTTTTACGATCGGTTGAAAAGAATGACGAGTTATACCACATTTGTAGACGTATAAGTACAAACTCTTAAGTACATATATTTTCATATTTGTTGTATAATCTATTTGAAATATGTTATGCTCTTTATGTAGTTATTTTATAAATCGTCACTGCATTTATTTCATAAGGCTTTAATTGAATAAAATCGTTACACAACAACATTAACAAATATCCGTTACTTTCAATCATCAGTATTTTTAAGTATGCAAGTAAATCGCAATTTATTATATTTCACAGAGATATTTTTGAGTTTACTCATTGCATACTTTTTGGCATGCAATTTAATTTGACGTTGGCGGGTAAAACTTGAAATTTGTTTGATTTTGTACCATTTATTTATGTCGTCTGACAAATTCAATTTGATTACAAATGCAAAATTTTGTATTTGCAAAAAGGAGATGCAAACATGATTATGGAATTGCATTTGCTGCATACAACATATTTAAATGCAATTTCCGAAACGGTCAACGGGCAACTGGACAAAAAGTTCTTGCCAGCTTTATTTCATAAGGCTTTGGGGAGCCGTAATATAATTAACATGGCCCTGCAACTACTAACTGACTGGCAGCCTTTTAAGTTGGCTGCAGCTTGACACGCCCACTCGCAGCCCACACGATTAGGGCTGCGTGTCACTTGTCTAATTTTATCGCAAAAACAATTTGTCGCGCTGTTGGCTTGGCGAAAAGTTTCTGCTGACAGCATTTTCCGTCTTTGTGGCAAATTTTTTAACGATTAATAAAAGTCATTGCATAGTGCAGAAACTGCCGGCACTAACTGTAGGGACCGTAGCCAAGTTGGAACTTGAAACTTAAACTGAACACTGTGACACATCAGAAACTTTGAGTCTGTCATTTATTTATGAATGCTCGCTCGTAAAGTTGTTGCCACACACACACACACACATATTCATGTACATACACACACACACACACAAACACACAAATCACACCCAATTAGCATATTAAATTAAATAAATATTAAACTAACTGCTCATGGCCTCCAGCACATCCAACAACCACAGCCAAACATATTACGTATACGACATGTCGTCCAGCCCTGTCAATACCTAAACTGATCAACTACACACAGCAACATGGACAGTGGACAGACTGACAGGCAGTTAGTCATTCACTCATCAAACAGCAGCCCCTGTCCCACTCCCACCCACACTAAACTTCACTTGTTTCCTTTAGCCTGTCTCTATGGATTACCTGGCAGCGCCTTTTACGAGACCTGGGCTCAGCCATGTCCCTGCACTTCTCATAATTTATGCCACTCATCTTAATAATGTTGGGCGCAAAACTTTGCCAACATGCATCGACATCGGCTGTGGCAGCCAAAATATTTTAAAAATTTACGTACTCAGTATAAAGGCTTCGACATGGACTAGAACTAGCATTTTAGGTGTCCTTCGAACTGCTTTGCTACGGTTCATTTTTACATATTAATATGTTAAAACTTTAAAAGTGAAATAGACGTGAGTGAAATAAACGTTAGCATATAAAGTATGAAGAGCTGTTTAATGAATGTTTTAATTTTTCATAATTTTGTTCTCGAGGCCAAGAACTTCTTGAAACATACTTTCTCTTATGAATTTGGTTTTTGGCCAATTGAATGGATCCCTGGCATTGTTACCTTTGCCTTGGCATATTTCATCAGTGTCGTCTTTGCCCATCTCCTCACAAAGTGTAGCATACAAACGCACAGACAGACAAAGGCACAAAAACAAGGCACACACACACGTACACACATAGTATTTACATATATATGTATATATATATATATATATATATATAGCTCATACGCCCCATGCGGCGGTTTGGCTGTTTGTTTTAGTGCCAATGTAGCATAGTTTTATGCATATCCTAGTAGTCCTGTGTGCAACGTCTTTGCTATGGCATAACTTTATACAGTGCTCAGTGCGGATCCTTGCATCAAAATGCTGCGGCCGCTGGCAGCTCCGAGCAAAATTTACTTTGCTCTACTTGACTTTTTTCTTGTGCCCAGTTGTCGTTGGTGTTGTTGTTGTTGTTGTTGTTGTTGTTGTTGTTAGTGTTGCTGCCTTGGCACAGCTGAACGCCCTAAAACGGTAAGCATATTTGCCTTCGTGTATATGCTGGTGTGTATGTGTGTGTCTGTGTGAACTACCTACAACTACACATTATTCATTCATGTTGGACATCCACTTGAAAATTGACTTATGTGATGTGCTAATACATACACACACACACACACACACACACACTTTTGTGGAGAAAGACAGAGACATACTCGATGACTCCTGCTCCTGCCACCTACTTCTGCTCCTGTCTCCTGCTTCTGCCCCTGTCTCTTGCTCCTGTCTCCTGAATCCTGTTGTGTTGACAGCATTTTGTGGTAACTAGCATTAAAAGGGACGTATACGATTTGTGTTTTTAGAATGTTCAAACAATGTTGGGCCTAAGTATTGTCACGTGGCATAGCTGTGAAACTGGCTTTGAATAATGAGATGCCGAATAAGTACTGTACTTGCTACTTTGATTCGAATTCATGTGTTTCTACTGTTGTCGTTTTACCAGAATGAAAAATTGACTGAAATGAATACGATTTTAAATAGCAGTTACTTCTATAGTATCTATAAATACCTAAGTCTAATATGTCTAATCTGTAGCAATAGGATAATAAGTTTTAAAAAAAATAATTGAAATACTATACTTTGTTGTGTTAACATAGTTTTTAATTTAGGATGAGTATGACACTTAAAAGTGGAATTTTTTAATACATTTTTGTGAATTGTGTAGAATGTAACAATGAAACCGAAAGCAGATTTTAAGCTCATTTTTTGTATAATTCTATTTTGCAGATATAATTAAATCAAGAAATCTAACTAAATAAAGCCTCAAGGAACGTAATTGAATTCTTTATTTGGTTTTTAAAAGTTTGCAGCACTTAAAGCTGGTTGAAAAATGTTAAAGCCAGCTGCCACACTACTGGCATTAAAATGCATAAGTTTCTGGGATGACTTCAGGTGCCATTTAAAAGGCACTTTGAGCCATTAAACTTTCATTAGGGCCAACACACGCTGGCACAACTACACCCTTCCACACACAGCTGACTAAGCCCTCAAGCGCAGTCGACTCTGACTACATTCTGTACACACACACACACACTCCAAACAAGACAAGGTGGTGGTATATTTCAAAGGCCGCCAGTGGCTGCAATGTTGGGAGCACTTTGGCCAAATCCAATTAACTTGAACTGCAGCTAACACCCACACAAATACACAAATACACAAACACACACACACACACACACACATAGAGCACCGCAAGCAGGCAACGCGTTGCAACAGCCCCGTTGGGGCATTGTTGCAAACTAAGAAACTACAACAACTCATCGTCTTGTACGGAAATCCTTTTGCGCTGCATTTCGCGCATCAGATATTATAAATATATTTTTGACTTTGCATATTTGAAGGCGCTGCCATTACTCAAGGCAGCCAAAATGACTTAGGTGACAGGACGAAGCCGGAGCAGCATTGGTGAAGGCGACAGAACCAGCAGCACAATGGTGCATAACAAATATCCTTTTTGCAAGGAGCGTACAGCAGCTGCTACATAATAAAGCGAACAGCATCCTTCACTCAGTACGCTCACACACAAAGCGTTAGGCACTGCATACTTACATTGCGGCAGAGTCTGAATGACCGACTGAGTGACTATAACTACGACTTGCACTGCCACTGCCACTGCCACTGGCTCTAGAAGAGCAAAAGGCGACTGAGCGGCTGAACGGCTGAGCATCAAGCAATCTGGGTCATGTTTACAATTAACTTTTCGGTGCTGCCACCACAGAACCAACATAGCAGCAGCGCAGCAACACCACAGCAACAACACAGCAACAACACAGCAACAACAACAGCAACAACAACAGCAACAACAACAGCAACAACAACAGCAACAACACAGCAGCAACAGAATCACCAATAGTAAGTCCAGCCTTAGTGCCAGTTCCTGAGCCAGCCACAACCGCAGCGAAGCCTCAGTATCATCAGTCGCATCCCGCATGCACAAAGGACTCACTGTCCGCTCTGGTTTAGCGTTTACCTTTTACCGTCACCCGTTTGCCCCGCACGGTCAACTTGCACAACTGGCTTACGGTCTCTGGGCTCAAAAGATATCCTTGAATGATATTTGCATTCAGCAGATCGCCGTAGTAATTTTGGGTCTGTCGTTGTTGCAACCAGAATTGCAGAGCTTGCACATTTCTCATGCATTCAACAATATTAAGTGTTAATTTTCATTTGTAATGAGCTGCGGCTTCTGATCCTCTCAGGCAGCAGCGCATGAATAATGCAAGTATTCAAGCAATTGCCCTAATTAATATGTCCTTCATAAGGCAACTCAGATATTGTATGTGGGGCAGCTGAAGCACTCCTGCCACCTACCCACCACAAGCCGCAAAGCTGTCAGCGTCGATTTTAATAAGCCTAATTAATAGTGCACCACACAAAGGAACTCTTCCTTGTGCACTGAACATACAAATTCATTAGATGAATTGAAGCGAATAAGTGCTGCATAATTATGGTATACAAATATTGAAATTGAATTAGTATAGATAACAGACTGGTCTACAGATCATAGACACGATAAATCATCTTTTCACTTTAAGAACTATATTTGCAATTAATTTACCATTTTCTAATATTTCACTTTATTCCCTGAAGCAGTATTAAAAAACCCACAAAAAACAATGCACAATTTGAGCTGTTTGCACCTTTTGTTTTATTTATTGTTTGCACATATTTCTTTTGCCTTCTTTTTTTTTGTGTTTGGCTTATTTGTTTGTTGGGTTTTTGGTAACCAAAGCACGCAGCCAGGCTTGAAATTATGCTTCCTGTAATTTGACATGCAGACAAAACCATTTAACACCCCGCTGGCTGCATTGTTCTGTTTGCTCTGCTTTCGGAGCTCTATGGAATCTGTGAGCTTCTGGCCAACATGAAGGCATTTACTTAGTCAATGAGTACCTACTTAATGCATATTGTTCTCACACAAATACTTAGTAGGTGACTTTCCTGCTGCTCTAAATGATAAGCTGCAAGTTAAATACTTTGCTATTGGTGATTAAAAACTCATTAAGCTAAGCTTAAATTTGAGTACTATATATTTTCAAGAGATAGGGGTACTCAATGGCAACTAGGCAAAATAGTTTAGAGAGCATAAAGCCAAGTTCATGTAACCCTTCAAGCCATAGCTGAATGGACTTAAAATATAATATCAATCATTTATTTTTGCCAAAATAAGTTCATATGTTTATTTAAATGTATCTCAAGAAAAAAATAAGAATAAAATAAAAATTAATTGAAATGCCACTTTTAATTCCTAAATCACTTTACTTGTTTATGCTATACAGGTGTCTTTAGATCATAAGCTCGATGAGATTAAAGCATTCAAACAGACTGTGGAACAGATTAAATAAATTCTCTTTTTAAGATTGTTGACTCATCCTACAAACTTTAACACAATATTTAAGTCTTTAGAAACTTTTTTTCACCAATTTTGAACTAAAAATTTTCGTTAAACCTATTTTTATTTCCTGTTCCCATTGAAAATGGGAAAAAGGAAGTTATAAAGTACAGCTTTGATTTTTAATACACATATCGGGCTATAAACATCAAAGTTATTGACGAATCTATTTCCCCCCATCTCAGAAGGCAGAAATAACAGTTTTACAGGCACTGTAAAGTAGGGAGTCTCGTAGCCAAGCACACCCAACTAGACCATTCTTACTTGTACATACTCTTTTTTTTCGAAACTTGTTAGGATCTCAGAATTTCAAAAAAAAAATTCGGAACAGGCCTTTATATCCCACTTGCCTCTTATTTTTTGCTATTACAGGGTAACTTATATTCGAGCACATTTGACTGCAAATTCAGTCTTGGGTTATGTTCCACTATTGTCCTTTTTGCTCTTCAGAATGTTGTAATTAACTTTTATTACAGTTTATTGTTGCGTTGCGGAAAAACCGTTTTCACATTTTAATTATGTTGAAGTGTCATGGTTTTTAATTGTAAATTATAGCCCAACAAAAAATATTATATAAAGCTCGAAATTACAACAGCAATTACAACAAACAGAGCACTGATAGCCAGTATGTGCCCTAACGCCAGTTAAAATGTTCAAGGAGTGGCCAGTATCTAGTCCGGAGAAAGTGCATAAGATCAGATTTAAGTTTCAAAACACATATAAAGTTTCGAATCAAGTTTATAAGCAATCAAATTAAAGATGTACTTTTAAGGAAACTGAATCCAGTTTTTATAAAGGTGCTTTCAAGACTTGAACTATTTTCAAGCAATGTGTTCCAAATATAATTTTAATAATACTATATGGCAAATATTTATATATTCTATTGATTTTAGAAAAATATTTATGATATCTAAAATATGAATACAAAAATTATTGAGTTGATAGCTTGTAACTAGAACCTAACTTTTGTGCATATACACTAGGAAATAACAGTATTTAATACAATTAATAAAGTTGACTGCAAAATGCATTAACTGATACAATTTCACACAAATAATTATACAATTGCAGCATATTATTAAGACTTAAAACTTTATTCAACTACGCCAACGGCAATGCGCTGCCTCCAACCGCAGCGCACAGCCGCCCAGACGCCCAGTCGAGCATCAACCCAGCAGATCCGCTTGCCACCGCATCCGTCCAGCTCTCGTCCTGGTCTGGTGTGGTCGTAGACCAAGCCAGGCCCATGCCATAATTATGCGCTCGATGGCGCTGCGATGGCAGCGATGAGAACGTAGCCGCTATATTGTTGTTTGTTCATTAATGAGTGCAACAAAAACGCGTCGGGCGTTGTTCTGTCTGTCTGTCTGTCTGTTTGTCTGTGTGCGTATTTACCACATCACATACAGAATCACACATATCACACTCACACACACACACATATACACTGAAAGTCACACTCTACAAGCATTTTGCAGTTTCTATGCCCTTTTATGCGGGCCTTGTCACTTACACGCAAAATTTAGCAAAGAGCTGAGATAGCGAGGTGTTTTCCTCCCACTCAACCCGCATGTCTTTATATCTCTGTGTGTGTATATATATGTATGTGTGTGTGTGTATGTGTGTGTGACTGTGAGTGTGCAGTCTCTTTGTTGACTCAAATTGCATATTTTGCAGCTTGATAGCTCATTACGCTGACACTTGATTGTTGCACGTACCCAGCAACAGCAACAGCAACAGCAAAAGCAGCGATGCCACATTGCTTCACTTTCAAGCATGGAAATATAAGCTTTGTGATTAGCGATGTGAATTTGTGATTTTAATAAAAATTTAAAACATTTAACATTGCTTGAAGTCTATAAAAGATGCAACACTTTAAGAAACTTTAATCTATTTAGCTTAACTATGGCTTATAAATGGCTTGTTTATGCACAGATGCATTTTCTTTTTGAAAGTTTTGATCAAGTTTTGTTTATGTAATTAACGTAAGCTGCATTAAGCAGGCGCATAACATAATCAACTAATATTGAGTTACTAGTTACATAAAATATGTATTTCTGTTGCAAACCTATTCAAGTAGACATTCTTCTCATCCCCAGCATTTTTCAAAGTAGTATTCATAAGTATGCTTATCTATCAATAATTTTAAGCTCAGAAAAAAATTCGTATTCGTATTTCGTACTGCAGCGGTTTCAAAACATCGATAAGCTCGTATTTCTCAAACCAAGTATGAAATTCTTATTTCAAATTCACGTTTTCTGAATATCGGAAATCTTAGTTTGGTTCTGTTTTTAGCCCGAGTTTTAGAAACAAAACCAGATGTGTTTTATCTTGCACACCTTCTTTTTCCCACCTCTTTTTCCAACCCACAATCTCGTTTCAACTTGACTTGGGAATATTTTCCTGAATAAATAAAAACTTTACGTACGATTTAATAATAACATTAGTTGTTAGTTATCTCGATGTTGCCTTTTTAATAACGTAACGTAAGTGTAATAGTGGTCAATGTCATTGGACAATATAAAACAATTCAAGACTTTTTTTTTGGATTTATTGGATGAATTAATGTGCGGCCGGTGATTGATTCAAACTATAACTTAAATTCGAAAATACATAGCAAAGTGTATTTTGATGAAAAAATGCATACTTATGATTAAAATATATCGTGATTGAAATGCGCTTCGTGAATAAATCACGTACTCATCTTCAATTGTTGTTACTGCCAACAAAGGCGCTTAAGTGTTATTATTGCCCACATCCACTCATACAAAAAGAAGCTTACCTAGTCCTAGCCGGGACGGGAACCTTTGGCAACGCGTTCCGCGCATTTCCTGCATTGCCAACGACATTAAAAATCCATTTAGCGTGACGCTCAGTGCAGCTGCAGCAGAGTGGGGCAGGAACCAGGAACAGCAGCGCGTCATGGTGACGGTGACGGTGGCGGTGACTGGGGCAAAGACAACGTTGAACGTTGAACGTGGAACGTTGAACGTTGAGCGTGCATCCTGGCCACGCCCATAACAGATGATAGCGCCTTCCACGCTAATAACCCGTTGAGTGTCTGAAACTTTGCCAGTCATTGTCATGCAAGAGAAATGTGCGGGGTTTGGCGCGTTTATTGAGTTATTTTTTAAATTTGCCACAGGAATTTGTTAACTAAAAAAAACGCTGAGTGCAAACAAATTGTATTTTGAAAACTTGATGCACTTTGCGAGCATTAGCCATTTAATTGTAATTGTAAGCTGACCAGGCCATCTGGACAGCAGCATCATCTTCAACTCAACTCATCTCATCTCACTCAGTAAATTAAATATTTTCAATTTTGACTAGTCAGCTCATTTGTGTGTCTCTTGTCTCTCATATGTAATTAAGCGCTTAGAGTGCCACGCCCACTATTTGTACTGGTGCTATGGTGCTATGGTGCTAATGTTGTCCCTGATTAGGCGCAATTAACATGCTCCACGCACAACGCTGACGTGGACATCAAAGCTATCCATGCAACGCCCACAAATTGCGCTCCCAGGACTCCACAGTGGAGCTTTGTATGTGCGCTGCAGTGAAGCTAATCAAGTGGCTTAATTGGAAAGCAAACTTGGATTTAATGGCCACACCATCGATATTGTCAATGTGTGTATGTGTGTGTGTGTAGGTCAGTTCAAAAAGGATTAGCGACAAAGGCAAATAAATAGCCTTGATAGAAAATTACCACTCCGGAAAGCTTTCAACATTGTTCCATTGAGTTTGTATGTATTTAATTAATATCGTTTTAATGAGTTCTTGAACATCTTTAGTTATTTTGATGCATTTGTATTAACACGATTTTGATTTTTTAAAGCAATTGGAACATAATTTAACTATTGTTTGTGTGTGTGTAGAGTTTTTTTAATGTTGTATTCAATAATATTGATTAGATTATAAACAAACAGTTTATTACTCCCTGTTCCCATTAAAAATGGGAAAAGGGACTTATAAAGAACTGCAAATGTATGTAACAGGCAGAAGGAGACATTTCCGAAACTATAAGCTATATGTTCTTGATCAGCATCAACACCTGAGACGAACCAGCCATATCCGTCTGCATGTCCGTCTGTCCATCCGTCCGTATGAGCACACAGATCTCGGAGACTATAAGAGCTTGACATGCAGGTATAAGTATGTTTCAAATTCCAAAAAACTCTCACAGCCACAATTTTAAAGATAATGCTTTGATTTCTGATACACATATATGTTTAATCAATGTATATCAGTTGCGTAAATCATCACGATCGGATAAATAGCACCAAAGTTATGGAAGAATCTGTTATCCCCGTCTCAGCAGGCAGAAACAACAGTTTGACCGCCACTGGACAAGTTAAGTGCGCCGCTTGTGTTGTTGCTAAACTGCTTGAAATTCATGTTGGGAGCAGGGAGTCTCTTAGTTGGGCACACTCGACTAGAGCATTCTTACTTCTTTTTAAGTATATTTATAGTAAAAAGAAGCAAACTAAAGTGTTTTGTAACTGTGATTTGATGCATCGTATCTTTAAGTCAAGCACTTTCAGCAAGTGCATACTAACTTGTTAAATTCATATATACATATAATATACTAAAAGCAACCTCAGTTCTTTCTACACACTTGATTTTATTTATCCTAAAATCTTTTCTACATACGAATGAATGTAATGTGCAATTTAAAGTTCTTTTGAAAAGTTGCTCAATGCGCTGAGAAGGTGCCCAGCTGAAATCAAGTTGAAAAGCTTTACATGAAGCAAACCTCTAGTTTCGCATTGAAAACTTATCTCACCTCTACTGCGCAATCAAATACCATACAAAAACAAAAAAGAACCGAGTACGAAAACTAGCTGCTGCATTTATTTTGATTTCTAATACAAGAAAAAACAGTAGACTAACGTTAACTTTTAAAACTTAATTTATATGCACGCATACACACATACGGCCAGCACTATGTACAAAGACGCAGACATACCGACAGAGGATTCAACTTACAGCAGAGAGCAGTTTTACACACACACACACACATACACACACTGAAAAGGACGACCTCCACAGGCGATTGTTTGAATCTGAGTCGGACCAGCATTTTTATTTATTTCAACTTTTTTCTTCTTTTTTTTCAATTCATTTCAATTTTTGATGCCCTTACAGCTTTGGTTCTTTTTGGAGAATGCGTGGCTTGTGACTTTGGTAAAACATTTACAATCCGCAAACAAAACAAATTTATGGCCTGCAAAAATAAAGGGTTCCTCCCGCTGTCTCTGCGAGGTGTCAAAACTAAGCTTGCTGAGGTCTTTTGTTCCCAAATTCGATTTCTCTTGAATTGCACATATTTCATATGGGTAGGTCTACAGTTCTGATTCCAATTAAATTTTGTTTAACTATATATTATAGAAGCTAGAATATAGTAATAGTATATTACATAATTTTGAGATAATAATATGTAATTGATAAACTTGTTATAAAATATTTAATCTAAGCGAAACTTCAATTCCCATTGAGCTCAATGACTTGTAACTTTGAACTACATTTAGCTCGTTTCATAATATTGAAAAGAATTCTCTTCTAAGAACATTTTATTATAAAATTGAATGAATGTTGAAAGTATCAGAAAAGTCCCAAAGCGCTTATAAATTTATGTCGAAAAACAGCTGCTGAGTCTCAAATGGGACTAGCTGGACTTTAAAACAGATTGTTGACTTAACCGACTACGCTGCTTGGCATAATTTGACATAAGATACGCTGCTTCAATTTTCAGAGTATACTAGAAGAATCGTTAAAATGCTTGTGCATACAATTAGTGGCCGGATAAATTAAATAAATTATCATAATAATGTCAAATAATTGTCCAGCACAGTTGCATTAGCCGATCCAAAAGACATCAAAGCACAGCGCCTAAAAGCATGCAACAATAAATTGCAATTGCGCTGACAGCCAAGCCAAGTTGAGCCCAGAAACAGAAACAGAAACGACAAAAGTCTTGCAAAAAGGCAAACTCATTACAAATGACTGCATTAATTTCAACTCGAGCGAACAAATGAAGCATCACAGCAGCATCAAATGATTACGGAAGGGGGCAGATGGGCAAATGCAAGGGTAAGGGTAGGGGTAAGGGTAAGGAAAGGGTGACAAAGGTAAAGGCAGACGACAGCCACTTGAGTTGCATTTGTGCGCCAGGAAAATGCAATTAAAAAGCGCATCAAGTGCGCGAACTTAAATGGGCGTATGGGCGTGGCAACGCCTTGAGCATCGAGAGAGATAGCGCACAGCTGCAAGTAATTTAATAAGCAGCAGCAAGACAAAGATTACCCGATACAAAGAGCATGACAAGTGACTTGCAGAATATTGAAATTAAGTGCCAAAATGTCAAAACAAACAGTGGCGCATCCAGCAGGGCAAAATGAGGTCTTTAACCCCCCGAGGAGCTTAAAATTAAGAATTAAGGCATCAATCTTCCAAAAATGCTTCATATGTAATGAAATCATTATCAGCTTTCAAAGCTGAACAAAAATGAAAAACTTTTATCTTGTATCGCATTAGACAGGCTAATCTTGAGCTCGAAAGTTTCCATTCTGGAAAGGAGTTGTAAAATGTAACGAATTTATATAAAGCTACTGTTTCAAAACACAATTTATTAAAATAAGTCCCCCGTGAAGGCAATTCTAGTGCCGCCCCTGAATACAAAAAGCACAAAAATTGAATATAAAACTGCAGACTTGAAAGTTACCCTGCACATATGATTATATGCCATTTGTCTGAAAACAATTAACAATTGCCCATGAATATCAAAAATCAAGTGGATACCATTCGCAAGATAGCTTTTAAGACGATAATTCAATGAATAATCGATAGCCGATTTGCAGGTTTCTATAGACTGTCATACCACTTATTACTGTTACACACATTCAGACAAACCTGCATATATTTCCATAGCTTGTTTTAAAGGTATAAGCATGAAAAGCCTTCCAAAGTTGATAGCAGCAAAAGGGTTAAAGCGACGGACAGCTGTTTCTGCTGATTAATTGCCCAAACACAAGACACGCAAATTAAATTAGCCAATAAACGACGGGTGGTCCTGTGCCTGAAGCCGGACTCAAAGTGTAGTCTGTAGTGGCCCAGCGAGCGAACCGTGAAAGTGCCAACTTAGAATTTTGGTTTTTATTTTTGCCAAAAAAAAAAGGTTACAACATTAAAAACAAATGAAGCCCTAATGGACTACGAATGCAGGGAACAGAACCAGAGCTAGAGCCAGAAGCTGGCCAAGGCCAGTTCTTGTACCAAGTTTAGCATGGATGCCCGGCACGGCACAAATAATTGGCTTAATTTTTAATTGACGCGAAATTAATAGCCTTTGCCATTGGGCGCTGGGCGTTGCCATTGAAAATGAAAGGCAACAGCAAGGACCATCGATGGGGAACTGTGCCCGATGACAAATGAAAACGAAAAAGTTAAATAAATGAGCGTTAAGAGGAATTTTGAATACGCTGTCTAGCAAAATGTTAAAGCAACTGAAAGCTTTCGCACTTTAAAGAATCATAGTGAAATGTTTTTAGTTCTTTTTTTTAAAGTAGATACAAATGCTTTGAGACACCTTGCCAATGCAGACTTATAAATACTTTATAAGCATGGAGATGACTTTCTGTTAAATACCGTTTCAGTATTTATATCAAAGTTGACTTTTTTCTGTAATTCAAGTTGAATTTAGTAACCAAACCATATTTGATGATTGCAAATTGATTATTAAAAAGGAAACAAACTTCATGACAAAGTTATAATACTTACCCCAGTTTGCATGCATACTTAGCTATAGAAAAATTGAAAAACTTGCCTGTGGCAAAGTTGGGCGGCTAAGTTGCTAGCTAAAGTTCATTCGAGTTTGGCTCATTAGCGTTTCTGGTCAAAATTATTAATAGCAGCGGCAACATTTACGTAGCTGGGACCACGCCCACTGGGCCCACGGCAGAGCTGCAATTAAGCAGCTGTTAAATTTAATTAAGCTTCAGCTTGTCTAAGCCTTTGCCACGTAGCCGTAGCCTTGCTTAATCACAGCCCACGCTAATCAGCATGTGTGTGTGTGTTGTGTGTTGTGTGTTTGTGTATGGGTGCAAAGGTGTTCATGTCCAGGTGTCTAACAATCTGTGTGCGCGCCGATGTGTCTCTGTTTGTGTGCGTATGTGTGTGCGTGTTTTGGGGCAAACTTTTCAACTTTGCGCGGCGCAAATGTTAAGCGTGAAACTTTTTTTTACCAGCAACTTGGAAGTTGGCTCAAAGCGCGCCAAACTTTTCGCATAACGGAAGCGGAAATACACGTCAACTGTGCGGATAGGTGTCTCGGTCTCTATTCACAACATAACTAGCACACAACAACAACATGAGCACAAACAACTCGAAACAACTATTTATTTAACTGCCAACATTTTGGGCGCTCGTCATCAAGAATCATCAGCAACGAAACTTTAATTAGTGGCAGGTGTGGATTTGGTGTGTGTTTTTACCTTTCCTAATTTACGTGTATTATATGTACATATGTATATTTATTTCTTGAACATGAAATTAAACCTCGTTGCATTTGAGAAACTACCATAGTTAATTCTGTGCATGTTCCACGCTTGTAGCTGGAATTCTCTAAGCTTTCGTTATGTGAAAAATGCAGTTTCCTATCTATACAGCTTAAACGTTTTTTAGACCCTTGCAGAGAGTCACAAGTATGCTATATTTGCAGACACCCTGCACATATTGCATCCCTTCAAGAACAACTGAAGTTTGGCAATACTTCCATCTGAAATAGCGAAATGCAATGAAAACAAAGTGACAATATGGAAAATATACGTCAAAGTATGTTTGTCAGATTAGATACCCAGCGGTGGAAATAAGAATGCCTGACTAAATCAGCGCTGAGTTCATACCTGATTTTTCAGAATTGCCTGGAAAATGTTCAGGCCTGGGAAATATCTGAAAACAGAAGCGAAACCGGAAGCGATACAGGAAGACAGCCCTAACGTTCGAAGCGAGAAGGTAATGCCTACGAGCGTAAAGGAACTATTCCCAAAAATTTCCAAGTGTTTCAGGCCTGAACTAACCACTGCTTTCGTGTATTCTATCAAATGTTTTGTAAACTTACAATTTTGGGAAATATCTAAAATAAGTATTTGTGATTCGTCGAGTATGGCTTAAAAAAGCACACTCTGGCTCAATAAACCAGACAGACAGACAAAATAACAGATGATTTATCATTTATTGCCTGATTTTGCAAAATACACGTTGTTTATTTAATAAAAACTAAATTTTATATCGATTATTCCCAGTAAGCTTTTAAACAATCGATGTTATCGTTGTTTTATTCTTCCAGTATTGCGATAGTTTTACATATTCTTGCACATCACTGACACTGTTGAGTTGTGAAGTCGATCTCAGAGACTATAAGAGCTACAGACAAAAATTTTGGCATGCAGGTTACTGTATACCATTAGCAAATCAAGTTTCAAATGAGATGTATGAGTTTTTCCACAGTTTTGAAGCTAGAGCAACCAAACTTGGTATGCATGTTGATATATACCATAGGCAGACAAAGTGTCAAGATTTAAGTTATCTCTAGTCACTAGACCTTTTAAAAAATGTTAAACAAATATATGTTCCGCTATGCATGGCAATATTTAGCTGATTACCAATCCTTGTTCCATAGGGATGTAATCTATGAATGCTAAGTATGCTATTTATATGATTATTTACATTTAGTTGAAGCACTGTGCCCTTGGGGTGCTCGCTAATAAAATGTAGCTTATACACAAAACCAAATATGTGCGATTAGATTACACTCACTGATGCTGTGTTTACCTTTACCCCAATTGCTGTCACGCCCTCAGGCACAACCCCTCAACGCCTTAATGGGAAAATGCAGTGGCACTGAAAGCATTTATCCTTGACAAGCGTCGACAAGTAGAAGCATACAATGAGAATCACAACAGCCACTTAAATATATAGTTGATATATTTAACATACACAAGATTGGTTTTTAACAGTATTCCGAGGACAAGAGAGTAACCGCAACGCCATTGCCATCGCCATTGCCTTGGACTACGAACATGAACAGAGCCTGCACCCAAACCCGGTTCTTTGGAGGACTTTCTTGCCGAGCCTCTCGAGAGCTGAGCAATTTCATTTTACAACTGTCGTTGTTTTTGCGCTCGCATTGCGCCATTTAATGTAAATCGTAAATTTAAAATGTCATGTAAAATGCTGGCTGGGAGGTGATGTTTTGTGGGCGTGGCCACTGCTGTAGCTGGGCACTTGACAGCGTGCGCCACTTAAACGCTGAGTAAGAAAACAAAAAAAAAAAATCATTGCTGAAAACAAATACAAAAAGGAAAACCAGTGAAAAATGTTATTAAAACCGGTTGGCTGTGATTGCGCAGAAGAACGAACAAGATGACAGCGATGAAAACGAACAAGCTGCAACGTATTGCAAAGCGACGGTCTTCAATCATATACTGATAGTACTTTAAGTCGTACTTCCTGAAACATCATTCTTAGTAATTACTCCCTGTTCCCATTAAAAATGGGAAAAAGGGAGTTATAAAGTACTGCAAATGTGTGTAACAGGCAGAAGGAGCCATTTCCGACTATATAAACTATATATATTCTTGATCAGCATCAACAGCCGTGACGATCTAGCCATGTCCGTCTGTCTGTCTGTCTGTCCGTCTGTCCGTATGAACACACAGATCTCGGAGACTACAAAAGCTGGAGACACCAAACTTGGCATGTAGGTTCCTGCATACCATACGCAGATCAAGTTTATTTCAAATTTTTGATATATTAAGAACCATAACAAAACCATATTCTTTTCTCTACGCTTACAGGTAGTTTTGGTTACGCTTGTCGTATAAGAATTAAAAACTTAATTGTCCAGAATTTTGAAAGTGCCCAAAAGTATTCAATTATAATAAAACTAACAACAAGCTCTTATTACTAGCAGTGTCTTGTAATTCAATACACTTAGGGCTAAGGGAAGTATGCGAAAAACTTTCACAGATAGCTCGTTTGGTTGGTGTCAAATTTTAAGAATTTTCTTAGGATATTAGAGTAAATAAGGACATTTAAATACCCTGTAGCCATTTAAACATATGTTACCGGTGTAAGAGAGTATTTCCGACTATATCAAGTATGTACATTCTTGAAAGTCAAGTCGATTTATACATTTTTCAAGTTTTTCAAACTAGCTTGGTCAACATAACTACTTACATGTCTGTTTACAAAATTTCAACAAAATCAGAACACAATATTTTATAGCTGCAGCATGTCGAAGAATACTTTTCTTGCTTGTTAATAACATACAAGTATAACAAAATAATATTGTTGAAAATGAGAAAAGTTATCACGTCTTTGTTAGATCCCAGTGTAATATAATTATGTAAGTATTTCCAAGCATGTATTTTGCTACATGAAACTTGTTAAAATCGAGTTGAATGTGAATTGCAGACCATAACAGTTTGGTGACATTGGGTTGCTGAATGCAAACAGGGGCGTGGCATAAGCCACGAAATTCCTTTTAATAGAATTTTATGAACTTAAGTAAAGTCGTGTCCAAATCCCACGCAGCTTATACCCAGACGCACACACACACTTACACTAAGAGATACACACACACACACACGCACACATTCACATGAAGATGAAGATGAAGATGAAGACTTTTTGACTTACGCAAGAGCAGAAAGCTTTCAAAAGGACTAAGACCGCCCATCGATGCTTTGGCGGCAGGACGAGTTAGAGTGAGAGAAGGAGTGCCAGTGCGAGTGCGAGTGCGTAAAATGGCAGTTAATCGTGACCACGTAGCAGGACTATTAATAAAAGCGTCTTTAGCCCTACATTTTGTGGACATCTTGGGCTCCGATGCTGTTGCAGCCCGAGACCAGAAAAAAAAAGAAGCAAAAACAAAAGTAAAAACAAAGACAAACAGAAACACAAAACCAAGAAAAGCGGCGCATCATTAATTTCACGCAGTACAACTGTCGAGCCTCTAGCATACTTACACACACACACACACACATATACTCATACACATGCGAGTGGTGTAGAAAAATGGCAAAAGGCAAACTTAATAACAACAAAATGGCTTTTGCGGTCGCCTGGGCCAACTCACATTGCCAAAGGCAGCAATTTTGTAATTTATCATTGCACAAATACACACAGTCGGCCTAGACAAACACATACGCCTGCATTTGTATATGTGTGTGTGTGTGTGTGTGTATGCATTTGTTGTTGATTTGTTTGTTCTTTAGAAATGAACTTTTGAGCTAAAAACGACCCGACTTGACTCAACTACTTAACCTGACCATGGGACTAAGAACTTATATGCTGATGTTTTTAAGTTTATATTCTTTGATCCATTCATCATTAACAGACAAGAATTGTGCTAGAATTATGACAAATAACTAAAATTGCTATAAATAAATAATAAGTTCTACTTATATGAGTATTTTGATTGGGAATTCAACTTATTAGGCTAACTCCTTCCGCAACAATAATCTTTATACTAACTTATGTGTTTTGGACATTTTATTCCATTTTGAGTTGAAGTTCACAATAATCGAAACACTCATAACTTTCAGCTCATCTTGTTTGTCAGTTATAATTTAACTCCACTTTTATATATTTTAAGTTAAAATAAACGTGCTAATTTACTATTATTTTTGCATACACAAGATGCATATATACTATGTTAGCTTCATTATACATCACATAAAACTAAATATTTTTAAAATGTTTTGTTTAGCCTCTAGTTAGATATTTTAATTTGAATTTAAAGACTGTGCTCTATGCAAACCTATTGACACACATGTGGGTTAAATGCCTAAATACACTAAAAACCGCCTGACCAATATAAAATTGTAGCAAGATTGCCTGCAGCTTGACACAAACAGCTACAAAGAGCCGAAACAAAACACAAACAAAACATTGCTTTGAAATTAAATAAATAGGAGGCAGGAGTAAGGAGTTAGGAGCTAGCAGGCAGGAGACTATCCAACACGTCAAAGTCAAGTCATTCACACTAGTAACCACGCCCTGCTCAACCTCAACTTTCCCACACTTTAAAGCGCATCAAAATAAAAAGAAAAAATACAGAATACGGTTCTAATTGACGTTGGTTTGCTCAAATGTGAGAATTTTCGGCATAATGGTATATACTATTTTGTTGTTGTCATGCCACAGGACAGCAGGACATGCAACACTATCGCACGAGTGCACCTCGCATGTGTGTGGTGAGTGTTTGTGTGAGTTTTAATGTTTTGTGTCTTGGTGGCTGGCTTGGGAAAACTTCCTTTGGTACGTGCTGTGTGGTTCTCTCGGACGCCATTTTGAGCGCTTTTGGCCAACTTGGCTCGATTCAATCTACGGCCACTTGCCTCTGCTTCAACTGATTTGCCCTTTTTTTAGTTTTGCTTGTAAGCCATTTTTAACAGTTTGCTGCTTAGTGACTCTCGGTTTGTTCATTTTCTTGAATTTTATTTTATGGTTTTGATATCCGTTGCGCTGCCTTTTGGAGACATGTTTCCTAATTAGCTGCTCGGAACAATCGTTGCAACGTGTAATTGGCCATGTTAGTTGCGTTAAGTCACTTAACAACTGCTTAACACAGCAGTCCAGCTGTTATGTCAGAGACTGATGAAAAACCGCTTAGGCTGACTCCAAAAACGTCAACGTCCTGTCATTTGCATATTGTTTTGTGCTTGCTGAACTTTAACTTGTGCCCAAAACAAAATGTGTTGCATACTTTGCAGCTCTATGCAAATGCCATTAACGGCAAGCAAAACCCTAGAGCAGCCAGGACCACGAGCAGGATCAAGAAACACGTTGTGCATGGCACACAAATAGAAATAAACATGACATTCCTTACTCATTTTCTTAGCGCAGCTCAGCTGCTGCATAATGGAGATGGAGATGGCATTGGGGATAGGGATGGGGATGGGGATAGGGATGGGGATGGGGATGGGGATGGGGATGGGGATGGGGATGGGGATGGGGATGGGGATGAAGCTGAAACTGGATATGGAGATGGGCAGACAGATTTTTGAGCCACGCATATGACGCGCTGACAACAATAACAACAAGGACAACAAACATGCAGGGCATGTCCCGTAGAAAATATGAAAAATGTAAAAGAAAAATCTGGCAAAACTTTTCTAATTTAAAACTGCCAACAAAAAAAAAAATAAAACGAACGACAGGAACACGCAACAAAAGGCGAAGACGAGTAAAACCCGGCAGTATGCGAACCCGTAAGCAAATCTTAATAACATTTGTATACCCTGCTCTAAAAGTATACGAAGACAAGCCTTTAGCTATGTGGATCATCAACTTGGCTATTTCATTGCGTTTAAATCAAGTTTGCCCTCGTTTCAAATACTCAAGTGCAGCTTTGTCTAGTTTTATATCAACTTAAGTCTTTAAATTTTAATATAAATTAATCAAACTGGACTTTTTTATTCATTATTAAATATAACTTAGATTATTGCAGCAAAGGGTATTCAAGCTTCATACTTCATGTTTGTATTTTCACAGAATCGTACGTTATTTCAGAGAGTATTCAGTCAAGAAACTCGCAAATTATGTCTGCTGACAGTGGAGAAGTGAAAGTCTTTTGTTTTTGCTCGTAGACGGGATGGCTTACTGCACATGTTGATGAATGCGAGGCCAAAGAGATTTCAACTTTCTAATTTAATGCGGCAGCCAAACAGATAACTTCAATGACAAAGACAAAGGCAAATGGCAAACGGAGCAAAAGCTCCAAACAAATGATACTGCAAATTATTTAGGCACTCAACGTGCCGTATACGCAATATCTGTTTAACAGAAAATGCGCACAACTTTTACCATATTGTTGCTATAACATTTTGTTTTTAAGGACATTATGAAAAGTCATTTCTTAATTGAAAATGAGCAGGCAAACTCATAGAATGACGAAACACTTGAAGGTCATGTGCGCTAGTGTGTGTATTCTTGTATTTTGGTATTGTTGTGCATAAGAATATGCAATGTGGTTTGTCGAAATTGAAAGAAATATTATTTATGGATGTGTAAAGCTTTTGAAATTTGCCAGCTCATCCAACAACCTATTGCAATCAATAAAACAATAAATAAACCAATATTTCTAAAAGAAAATAGAGTATGCGTCTCTTTGACTATGTTTTCTAGAAAGTTTTTCCCACCATTAAAACGAGTAGTAGATGGTTGTAGAGTCTGCAAATGTATGTAACAGGTATCAACAGACAGCTCTTACTATAGAATATATATATATATATATATATATATATATATATATATATATATATATATATATATATATATATATATGTGTGTTATACAATCTTGATCAACATCAACAGGGGATATTTCTGTTAATCTTTTCATTAAATACATTGAAAAGTTAATCTCCCGTCTAAAGCATTGGCATATGTACATCAAACGATGCAAATAATTGATAAAATGTATTTTGAATAAAATAACTTTTAAGTTTTATTAAAAATAACTTTATCTTACCTTTATTCTCAAAATTATCAACACAGAGTCTACTTTTCAAATGCTTTATTTTCCCCCAATGTACCACGCTAAAGATATTTTCTGATTTGACAAAACAAAATATTACTACCTGATACTTATATGTGTTTTTTGATGAAATTTGTCCAAATGCTATGAATTTTTGAAGGGTACTTTAAAAATCAAAACTATTTAATTCAAATATTAAATAAGATTTATTAATGTTTTTTGTATTTATTATAATTCATTTTGGTGCTGTGCTTTCCACTTGACAGTATAATTAAGTATTTTAATTTTTAATTTAATGTGAACTATCTGAAAGTCGCATTGATTGATTGATTCAAAATTTACGATTTCTAATATTCTCTCCAAATGCTCTTCACAATTATTAGCTTTATTATTATGTGTCACATATGACCCTTGACTCCAGTGCTCGTTCCTTTTTGTTGCATTTTTTCCAACATTTCAAAGTTTTCAAGAACTTTTCTCGCTTAATTGGGTACCTGTCTGACAATGTCCGGCGGTAGCATGAAATTGTTTTTGCGTAGAGGAATCTCACTTAGCTCTCGGTCGATGGGTTTGCGGGTATCGTAAAGTGAGGGAGATTGACAAATGATGGCTAAGGTACCGAATACACACGAGCATGTAAAGAGCCAGAGAAAGAAGCGATCCAGCACCATGGACACAAATTTCCAATCCTCGACAATCTGTAAATGAAGTAACAAAATCATTTGGCTAATTGCATGTCAAATAAAAAATCGTATTTTATATGATCCACAATAGTATGGTAAAGTACAGCTGCCATTTTATAGCCAAATTGAGTTTTTTAATAATTTTTTATTATTTGAGAGCTCGTAAAACATAGGCGAGTGGGCAGGGGCAATACTGCTGGATAGTGTGGCTAAATAAATTGGTTTCAATTGAAGCCATAACATTTCGTTTGCGTCTGTCTTCTTTCAATAAACTTGAAATGTAATAAAAATATAAAGTTATGATTTAATTTGATTACACAATTGATTACACAATTCCATGTTGCACATTTGGGACTTGTGCCTCTCGTTCTACTGAAGCTGAAGTTTACGGCAATAAACAATAACAAGTACGAAAGAAAATCGCTATGAAATGCGCTGGCACCGAGGACCAGACACCAAAAATATGGCAGGATAAACAATAACAACAATAAGCAGCAATAAGAATTCGAATACGAATACGAATACGAATTCAGGCTTCAGCATTCGGCTTCAATCTGCGGTCCTCGGTGTGCTCAATAAAAGTGGGCAACAAAAATTGGGCCGTCAATGTGGCGGAACCAGTATACAGTCTACCCACCTCGTTATCCTTGTCGGCATCCTTGATATGCTGCGCAATAAATCTGACCGCACGCAATGCCTGCAGCACTTCGGGTGTTAAGTTGCGCGGTATCACATTGTCGGAATCTGTCAAGTCTCGTAACAAACGCATGAAATTGCAAAAAATTGAAATAAAATATTGGAATAATAAATAAATGGAGATGCCAGCGAGATGTCCCCTCAGGCAACGACAACGGCAACAGCAACTCTAAATCTACAATTGAATGTGTGTATGTGTATGCCTGTGTATGTTTTTGTCAGTCATACATGCATAGACAAATGTATACTATACTATATAACATCTATTGGAGCCTACACGAAACCAAAACCTTACAGTCAACAACAACATTCGCAGCTTTAAGCTTCAGCCCTAGCGTTGCCCAGCGACAGCAGCGATAAAAATAACAACAACAACAAAACTGAATTATAGCTGACAGTTTATATTTATGGGCAACCTTTCCAGGGTTGGGCATTGAAGCATCTAAGTGAAGCTTGTAACATTTATTGGGCGAGACAATCAATTGAATGTGCAAATTTGCATAGCCATTGAATTCCATTTTGTGCCTTAATGTGACGTTTAAGCAAAAAGTTCCTGCTAGTAAATACTACAAGGCTTATATTAATAATCAACTAAGTTTACTGTCAGATTTGGGAGATTATTGGTAGATTATTCCAAAATATCGCTAGATATTTAAATAAGATTACAATTATTATATCAAGTGCATTTTTATTAAGTGACAGTCGAATTTTTACCAACTGCGGTATCAAAAGTGCTGGGTTACAAATATCATTAGTAGTTCTAATGTCAAGATATATTTATTTATATTTATAAAACTGAGCAATGTTATAAGTTTTTGACAAATTTTGGGGCAGGGAGTTGGCTGCCTTTGATCAACATGTTAGTCAAGATTGGATATTCTAGCTTCAAGCATGTCGAAAAAAATAAGTTCATATGGACGGACGGACAGCCCAATATACTAATTTTTCAATTTTTAAATACAAGAGTATAAAAAACAATTGTTATGCATAAAACACTCGAGTATATTATAGCCTTATGCTAAGTCGTAAGGCACGTTAAGCAGCTGATTGCATTCAAGACATTACAATACAGAATTACCATATAATCTAGGCTTCGGAATAAATATTTTAATATCAGTCAAGTTTTTATACTTTTTTTTTAATTTTTTTGAAAAAAGAAAAGAAAAAAGAGTATATTGGGTTTGTGAAATGTGTGTCTGTACGTCCGACCGTCTGTCCGTCCGTCTGTCCGTCCGTCTGTCCGTCCGTCTGTTCGTCCGTCTGTCCGTCCGTCTGTCCGTCCGTCTGTACGAACGCAGATTTTTTCCACAGCTTTGAAGCTAAAGAAAGCAAACTTGGAATACATGTTGGTAATACCAACTTGGTATATTAAATAGGCAGACAAAGTATCAAGATCTCCCTCTTCCCACCCTTCATCCGCAAACTGCATATCTTCCACAATTTTACAGATAGACTAACCAAACTTAGCACAATGGCTACTAATCACTTCCTTGATTGATAACCACTCCCGCCCGACTGCACCGTTCTTGTTAAACATAATTTTATATTTTTATATTATTAGAATTGGGAAACTCTTTCAGTTAGAATTTACTGAACTTATATTTTGTGCAGTCTGACAAGTACATTTTCAAAATTTATCATCAAAATAGCTTATAGAAATTTATTTCTTTTGGTTTTAGCTGTATTCACATTTGGCATATTTTATGACTCTGCAAACACACGCATACACACACGCACACATACGCAATTGTACTCATATTCAAGCACACACTTTGTAAACTCAAATAGACGTTATTCATCATAGAAGCGCCACATCATCGTTAAAGTCATGAACAATGTCCAGCGAGCAAACCGAAGCCATCATCCTTGAGAATGCCTAAGAGCATATTCGATTTCTGTCATTTTATTGCAACATTTTGCTTATTTTTATTTGATTTCAATTTCGGTTTTGGGTCGCAGAACGCGAGTGTAGCAAAATATTTGTGTTTAACAAAAGGACAGACACCTTTCCCCTCCTATGTTCCTTGAATACTTATACTCATAATTTAACTCACCCACTGAGTGCTGCATACCATTATCGTAGCCACCGTCCTGGCTGTCTTTGAACTCGCTGGGAAAGTCACTGATGCTGTCGCTGAAAAACACACACATGCAGGGAAATGGGAAACGGAAGCGTTAGATAAGTGAAAGGTGAATCTTTCAAAGGTGAATGCTGTGACTTACCGTACATCGATCTCGTTGGTGTAGCCATTGCTGGGCGTGGCATCATCATAATCGGGCAGCGTGTACTGAGTGCGTCGCATCATCATCACCTTGGGCATAAAGTGTAAAAACAATCTGCGAACCATCGGTGACATATTGTGGGTTGAGGGGGATCTGTTGGTTGATGGATTGATTGAAGAAAATGGTAGTGGGATTAGATATGCGAGTCTTATACGATTAGCTGCAGATCGTGCACTTGAGGCACTCACCTGAAGTGTATGTTGAGCACACAAACCGTTGTCCAAACGGACAGTGATACGAGTATCATGGTAAAGAGTAGATACTTGCCCAGCAGAGGCACAGCCAACGATGTGGGCGGAATAATTTCAGCCAATAGCAAGAAGAACACGGTCAACGACACGAGTATTGAAATACATAACGTAACCTGTCAACGAAATGTTTACACAGTTTCTCTCTCTCTCTCTCTTTCTCTCTCTCTCGCTCTCTCTCGCTCTCTCTAGCTCGAAGTGCCTCTTGCAAAGCCTTTTGTTTTGTAACAATAATAACCACAACAATGACAATGACAAGAACACAGCATAAACAAAACGATAACATGGACAAACGGTTTACCAATCATTATCAATTATAACCAATTTTATAACAATTACGTATACGTCATGTTAAACAATAAGCCGAGTCAAACAATTGCTTTTCATAATTTTTGTAATTCAACAGTTCAATTTAATTAGATTCAATTACTAAATTATAATCATTAAACAAATGCATCACATATGGATAATCGAATCAGGCAAAGTACTCAATTTCTTTATAACGCCCCCAACATAGAAATACTCATCCAATTATTACACTCCTTGTCAAATCAAACACAGTTAACAAGAACAACTAACGCAACAACCAACAAAGCGCACTACATATTTAAATGTTTCAATTTGGGAACACTTTTCGAATAATGATGAGCTCTTTCTATCGTTCATAATATTTTAAAATATCTCTTCTGATATATTATTGGCAAAGCCAATTACAAGACCCATGTGGTGTTTAGACTTATTTTATTAAGAAATAATCTCTGGAACCTGACGACAGTTAATCTTTATAATGTGTCTTAGCTGAACATTTAAAAAAAACAAGGATCAAAGCAAGTTTGCGACACATTGCTTTGCGGGATCTATCCAACACTTATCATTTGTAATATTTAAAAATAAATGAATGTGTTTAAAAAAAGATTGAAAGCATGGATGGATGGTAAATAAAATCTACTGATTTTGAACAAAAATACAACGAAATTCTAATCAGATGATTGAAATGAAAGAAACACAGTTACAAAAATTATAATATATTTAAAGCTCTACAAAACAAACATTTTAAAATACTAAAATAAAATAAATAAATGTAGCTTCTGTGATAGAAAAAGAACTTAAGTTAAAAGATCAAATCGAACTGTTGAGTTTGTTCAAGAATCTTAAAAACCAAAAAAGTTGCTTACACAATAATATATTTTAGACGGACAGACGATCATGACCATATTATCGATACAGCTCATTGTACTCATTAAATGCGTTACACATTTGATATTCTATATAAATAATAATATCCTCTGCAGGAGTACTAAAAATCCTTGAAATCCTTTCACAGCAATAGGTCTGTTTTTCAGTTTTTGTCTGCCTGCGTTTCCTGACTTTTTGATGTATCAAAGATATGAAAAGTAAATACATGTTTCTAAGTTTTTACTCAAGCAAATGAGTGAATCAAACAAACCAATTAACAAAAATAACAACAACAACAACAAATAGCACGCTTTGTTGAGTTTGTATGTGTGCGGGAATGTGTGTTATAATGTGTGCGTTTCATGTGTGTTATAACATATTATGCATATGTATACGTATATGTATGTGTATGTGTATGTGTAGGTAGAGTTTGAGAATTTTTGATGACTTTGATTAATTGCCAGACACGCAATACAAGAAAAGCATCGAGTGGCTTTAGCTTGAATTCGATTCAATATTAGGTAATTGCATCGATTCGTCTTAGATTCGATTGAATTTGTATGTGTTCGATGAAATTTACGTTATGAGATTTCACTACTCAGCACAGCACATATGATATTCGACGCAAATGAATATGAATTCTTTAGAATATAGCGTGAATATATGTGTGCTGTATGATAAGATGCAATTGGACTGCTTGCAGGAATAATAATGCATCTGAAACTCTGCGATTTGGAAATTGATAAAGTTCTTATTAATGTTTATTGAGATTTCTGATTTTTGGAATATATTTGAATAATAAAATAGTTTGAATAGAAGAGCGATAGCAAAGGAGTTAGATAGATTTTGTGGAAGTAGTAAGTTGAGCTCTAAATGAAAGACTTTCAAATTTTGTAAGTTATTGTTTTGTGCCGAGATTTGTTTTTTGAAGCCAATACACATTGGCAAAGTATCTCAAGAGCTCAGCTTAAATAGAAGTTGAGTAAATGATAGAATCTTAAAAGTGCATATGTGAATATATTTAATTATATATATATTTTGAGTTGTTTTCAGTGTTCTCAGGTAGTTGTATGTAGTTAAAAGAATGAGCTTAGGCATATAGTGTCTACATCAAAAATGTGAAAGTTAAGTGAGCCGAAAAGTAAGTTTAATAAGATTGATTAAACATTTACTTGATACATCTTTTTAAAAATGAAAACATAATTTCTACAATTTGTACTATCATTCTCAAAACATAAAGAAGTTTAACTACATAAGAGTGTTTGATAACATTCCACATGCAATAGATATTAGACTTCGTAATTCAATAGTATATGCCCATCCTTACCTTCTCGCCTGAATCACTTGGCAAATAAAAGACCAAAACAGTGAGAAAAGTCAATGCCACACAAGGCACTATCAAATTCACCGTGTAAAACAATGTTTTGCGTCGCATGGTCAACTTGAATGTAATATCTGCAAAAGACATCAAATTTACATACTTAAATCATATAAAAGCTCTTAAGCAGCTTACCTGAAAATGGTTCCAGTGTGTCCGGATAGTATTCCTCGTTCTTAGTAGCCGGAACCTCAAGTATATCCCACTCCACAGACAAATAGAATTCACTTAAATCGATTCCCACCTGCACTAGATTGCTTCCGGGTACCTGTGAGTGTATTAACATAGTTGACCATCCAGACAAGAAAATGTATATGGCCTGAAAACCAATGCACCCCAGCAAAATCCAACCCTTAAAGCCACCCTGCATGTGTCTGCATAAATTGCACATTGTGCAATGCAGCGTAAAGCAAACAGGAAAGCCAATTTGCATCTTTTACCCAACTCTTACCTGATCCAAATGCTTTAGATCCACTTGGGCGCCATTATAAGTCCATGAGCCGAATTTCATAAAACAAATTTGCTCATCGTATGGAAAATATTCGACGTTCATTTCACAGGATGACTTGTAAATCGCTGGTGGCTCCCAAAAGACTTCCCCCGTGTATTTTAATGTGGCCTTGGTCATCAGAGTGACCTTAAATAGAAATGTTTAATAATATATTTTAATTTGAAGACAATACAATTCGAATTTAACCTCGTAGTTGCCATCCCAGTTGTTGTACAGCACAATGTCCGGCACCCAAATGTGCTCTGAAGGCACATACAACTGCTCAACGCCGCCATACTCCTCGGGATCCCAACGCAACTTGTAATCAAACCAGCGCTGAAATCATCAAATTATAAAAGCAATCTACTAATGCTTACCCAAAGTTTGACTCACCTGCTTAACCCACAGATTGGTGGTCATCACCTGATTTTTTAAATTGACCTCAATAAGCTGTGACAATTTAAGACCCAGCCAAACGGTGAGTGTTTCTGTATTATTCACAACTGGGCGTATCAAGCGATTATAATTGCTCAACAAATCATCATAAAGACGTTTAGTATCTGGATTTGCCTCAAAGCTAACTGGCGCTGTAAGATAGTTAATAGTATATTTTACAAAAGATATCCCAAACAAAACAACAGCTGCGCAAAATTTCCCAAAACAAAATTCTGCGCAGTCGCCGCTCTCGCGCTCTCTTGCGCTCTCTCTATCTCTCACAGGGCGCAGCTTCCAGGCAGCTGTTTAGATTTTGAGATACACTATGAAAGTATCGGAATTTTCACAGAATTTTCATGCCAAAGTTTGATGAACTTACGTGTTGTGTTCGCCAACGGCAGCAAAATGAAAAAGCCCAATAAGCACCAACGCCACATTATGCTATCTTTTTAATGCAATTTCTTTGATTTGTTTGCACTAAATTAGTTTAAGTAAATTTAAATAATTGCATTTTCTCCTCCTTGACAAATTTAAAGTAAACCTCTCACGTCCGCGTTACAATCGTTACTGAGCAAACTCTCACGAAATCTCTAACGTTTGCGTATTTTCCAGTCATCTGTCAAACAATTTGAGCACGTAACAAGAGATAATAGACGGTTATTTCAAAAATGGACAAAAGAAACTAATCGTCTAATTTATCGGACATTTTTCCTGTCGGATTTGAATTTTCTAACCCAAAAACAATAAGTATAATTATAAATCTAGAACAAAAAAATTTGTATTTGTATGGTTATGTTATAAATTTATAAATTATAGAAGTTCTTATATTTCCAATAATCAATGGTTACTGTTTGGTAACAGCCTGTTATCGGTATAAGAGCACCACTAATCGTTCAATTCACTGTTCTCACTTTCCGAGCTGTGAAGGACCACAGACTCCGAGCTTTTATGGCTTTCATCTTCAACTGATATGGACATCCTGCTGCCAAGCATTGCAATGAAGTCCAGGAAGTCAACATCACCCTGTTCTTCCACGAAGTTTGTCATCGATAAATCACTATTCGATTCTAGCAGATCGTGGACATGGCTTGAGGCAAAGTACTGCTTGTTGCATTCCATAAGCTTCAAATTTAAAATGAGATCTTAAATAAATACAAATAATAAATATAAAAAAAGAGACAGGCTCAAAATTTAAGAAAACGACATAACTAGCTGCACCTTTCAGACTATCTCATCATTTTCAGATTTAAGCTTAGTTTCAAATGAATGCCGTAGTAGTTTAATTTGATTGCATGCTTTTAGGCTGCAGCATTTAATTTAATTGTTAAAGTCAGTTAATAGAGCAACTTCTATATCCCATGGCTAAAAACAGACTATGCAATGTAGAAGTACCTCAACACACGCGACAATCGACTGAATGTTCGATTACGGGGCAACCGGCATCGAATAATCGATAACATTTTGACTGGCATCCCTGTAGCCAATGTTCTATCTCGCAAGGCTTGCGATGTGTGTTTTGAAAAGTGATGGACACAAAGAGCAGGCCAGGAAACTGTTTTTGTATTGTCAGTTACACTACTCAAAAAATGCAATTCAATTCATTTAATTGTGGAAAAGTTCTTTCGGAAAAGTTCTATTAGAAATGTTATTGGTTGAGGCCTGAGTTGAATAATTTAAAAAACGATTATTAAGAAAACAATAATGCTGATCATCTGTATTTGTTTTTGTAAAGATAATTGAAAAGGAGTTTCAGCCCGATTGAATTACAAGCAAAAGAATTGCGAAAGTTCTCAGCGTATTTTTTCAATTGTAGGTGGATATCGGCATCAGTTTAAACTCCTATAAAAAATGCATCTGCTTGGCTCTTTCAGTTTTACTCACTTACTGACTAACAGTCAGACATATGTTAGGTACAGCTCGTTAACAATATATTTGCTATAAATGAGACAAGCGTAGTTTTAAAAGCATTGCTACACATAATACAGCCATAATAAAATTAAACGAATATGCATTTCTATTGTATAAATATATAAATATGCCCCATTAATCATTTCCTCTTGCCAATTCAATACGACTTCCTCTGTGCATAGCAAAGAGCTCAGATAAAATTTGTTGCCAATGAGCTCATTTTCCGACAGTGTCATAAAAATGTGACTACTTGATTTGCCCAAGATGATAAATGTTGCGACCAAACAGCTTGGGCTCATCAACACCAAAAAACGTGAAAATCAAAATCACCAAAAAAACCAAATGCCCGAACTAAACACAAAAATGAGAGACATTGACTGGAGCAGGGCTTTGGAGTACTCTACGCTTCAACTTCAATCTAGACATGTGCACTTGTTTGTGTATCATTGATGATGTTTTTATATCTAGATACACGATATCACGACGACGCCGAACACGCAAGTTCCACACAAAAAACACATATGGCACAAATGAGTTTATATAACATAAGCTCGCTTAGACAATCAACAAGCCAACTTGCACTGCCTCAGAGTCAGGCCAATGTTTATTCATACGAATTGGAGTACTCATATAGCTACAATGTATTCAGAGTGTGAATTTCATACGCCCTTTATGACCGTTGTGGTTTTCTATGGGGGTTCACCATGTAACAACAGAGAAATTGGGCACAACAAGTGCTAAAAATTAGCTGATTATATTTGTGGCTGCCCTTTCAAGTTAATGTTGTGGCCGTTCAAAATAAATACGATTTGTTCAAAATACGTACTTAAAATACAAATTGTTTACTGCGGTTTATTTATTGTAAGTACTGAAATTAGTTTGTTGTCCAAATAATCGTACATATGGTAGTTATATACACTACTCGTCAATTGGTTAGGGATAATGGTAAATTTGTACTCAACTGAAGTTTTATTATCTAATTGATGTCTTACAAAACAAATATTAGGCTTATAACACTATTCAACAAACTCGATTTTTTAGGAAAGGGTAATGTTGAAATTGAAAGTTATAGTTTGTTTGGTAACCCTGGTCATAACATTTTTCAAATTTTCTATGGAAGAACTTTTTTTTTACAAATTTTCAATGTTTTTTTATATCATTTTAAGACACAGATTTATGTGTTTTTTTTTTTTTGGCATAAATTGGTTTCTTTTTTTTAGAAAACCAAGTAAGAATGTTACATAAGTTTTTATATATATTGTATTTCTATAAAGATGCCAAAAAGTAAATAAGGGCAGCTTTCAGATGCAAAATTTGATTGACCTGCATGCAACACACTCAAAGTATCTATATAATTTATTAAAAAGAAATACAAATTTGTTACGCCTCGCCCCAAATACTGTTCAAAACCTATGCATAATTCAATTAAAAACATATTTATCATAAACAAATCACAAGCGAATCATAATAAATCATATACGTTTGTACATCTGTTGTTACGGAAGTATTGAGAGGTTAAATCATAAATCCAGACCAATCCCAACTCGCTTCTGAAGTAGGTGTGTTACCAATTAATAGCTCATTATATATGCATTGTAACTGAATTGCAAAACAAAATGGATCATTTCACATGACCCTCTAAATGGTTAAACAATGCTTCATTCAAGTATCGTAAATCCTCATAACGAAAGCATTGCGAATGACTGCAAGTAAACAAGACCTATTTAACCCGATGCTTTGCACTCTTGGCCTAAAACAACAGCAGTGGCAGTTCCTATAGTTATATTTTTGCCATCGAATGGTTACAACATTTCCAGAAGCCACAGCCCACAGACCCAAGCCCGAACAGAGAGCTCACTAACCACAACTAACCAAACGGTTGATAATTATGAACCTTCTTGAATGTTGGCGGCAGTTTGTGTTTGAAATTATTCGTGAAGGAGTCGCAGTTTCGTGGCAAAAACAATTGGTAGTCAGTCAACTTAACGCGGTCTGCGAAACTAGCCAATTTTATGTTTTTCAGCTGGCCGAATCGTGGCCAACAATTTTTTTTCTATTCGTACAACTTGTAAAACGAAGACGGACAGTCTAAATGCAAAACTTGAATTGAGCATTATGAATCTTTTTATACCCTGACAGTTGCTTCAAAACACAATTTGGTATGGTTTAGGCTGTATAACGTTATTTGCAATACTTTACCAAATAACCAATTTTGGTAATTTACAACACTTATGTTAAAATGTCACTCCCATTTTTTCAAGTTTTACAACACTTACTTCAAATCCTGAATGGTTGAACGATACAAAACGAAAATGCAATACAAAAGAGTTAACGAAAGGCATCGTCTGAACACTGCTTAACCAAATTTGCAATAGTTGATGTACGAATAGCAATACCTTAAATATTAACATATTTTTACTCCCTTTTCCCATTAAAAATGGGAAAAAGGGTGTTATAAAGTACTGCAAATGTATGTAACAGGCGGATGGAAGCATTCCCGACTATATAAACTATATACATTATTGATCAGCATCAACAGTCGAGGTGATCTTGCCATGTCTGTCCGTCTGTCTGTCCGTCTGTCTGTCCGTCTGTCTGTCCGTCTGTCCGTCCGTCCGAATAAACACACAGATCTCGGAGACTATAAGAGCTGACACCAAACCTGGCATATAGGTTCCTGTATACCATACGCAGATCAAGTTTATTTCAAAATTCGGATGCACCCCCCCGCACCCCCGCAAATAGCAAAAGACTCCAACAGCCACAATTTTAAAGACATGTCTTTGATTTTTGGTACACTTATATGTTTTATCAATATTCATCAGCTGTGTAAACTTCATCACGATCGGATAAATAACACAAAAGTTATTGAAGAACCTATTGACAGTTTGACAAGCACTGAACAAGTTAAGTGCGCTGCTTGCTTGCGTTGCCGCTGAACTGCTTGAAATGCAAGTAGGGAGCAGGGAGTCTCGCAGTCGGGCACACTCGACTAGAGCATTCTGACTTGTTATTATTAAAATATAAAATGTTCAGTTCATGTTACATAGTGGTTTGTATATTGTAACAGTTTCTTAGCATAAAGTGTATTTAAATGGATTTTCTGCAAGCATGCAGCTCCTAGGAAATTATCTTGTCAATGGCTGCGCTTCAATTGCGGTCCAGTCTACGAGTATGCTTGGATTGGGTTGGGCTGGGCCTTTATGGACCGCTAAACCGCATATGTGCAGATGGATGTTATAGGTAGGTGGGTAACCGGTAACCCAAGACACTTTCCATCTGAAGCTTCCCTTTTGGCGTGTCGTTTTCGAGGTGTGTTCCTTCTGTGCATGCGATGCTTGTATCGTATCGTATTGTACTCGTGCAATATTTCTTCTTCGTTTGCCGGCATAATTTACATATGGTTATGTAAGTCGCATGCATTGCAGAAACTAACTGCGGCATGTTTTATTTAATTGCCAAAAACAGAAAACAGCAAACTGCTAACGGGTAAATGGGTAAATAGGTAAAGAGAAAGACCCATAAATTGACTACACATGTTAGACTAATAATTTCAACCCATCCATGCAACTGACAGACAAAGACAATTCCAATTTATCTGGGCTCGGGTCGTCGTCATGGGTGCGTAGCCATTGCCCAATTTGTTTTCCATTTCTGGAGCTCAGCATGGGGTACTAACTACAAATTGGAAAGAGCTGGCGAGCAATTCTCAATTAACGTATTTTTAACAGAGTAATCAATTGAATACTTTTCAGTAAAAGTTTATTGAAGTTGTTTGGGAGATGTTATTGTAAAGAAATGATTGTATTATATCATCAACAAAAGTTCTAATGCTTTGTTAACACACCCATTTCCCTTGTATTTGAAACCCAAACCGGCTTTAGACAAAACCAAACTTGACAAATACCTGCTATAAATAAATCTGTGTCACCAAGAGAGCAGGCCAACAAAAGCCCAAATGAATACATTCGAACCATTCATGATTATGCAATTTATAAAATTAAATGAGAATGTCAGACACGCAAACGAACACAACAAAAGATTTAATCAATAAACTTGATTCAATTCTAATTGTAGAACTTCTGCACAAAGCTCAACTTTCCCAGCATCAAAAGACTTAGGCAAGCAACTTGCTAAGAGTATTGGAAAATGCCATGCATAAATATGGTAATAATATCGATAATCTGCCTAATTAAGTGAGCCTCATAAATATTCGAAATCATAGATAACAACTACAGCTATTTGCCAATGTTTTTTGCCAACTGCAGCTCCATGTTGCACGTTCCATTTCGTGTTGGGGTGCCATTAAAAAAGATAAAAGTGTCAGCTGACCGCTTTATCGTACTTTGTTCTGACTCACAACAAAATATTTCGAAATCACTTCTCAATCTCATCATTGGCTTGCATTTTGGGCGCACATGATCATAGCCACCGATTATTTCAATTCAATTTTATGATAATGTACAAAGGCAAATAAACGCCCAATTGTCAATGGCACAAAGAACAAAAAGTGTATGCTTGTTTGTGCTAGTCTGAGCTTGTCTGTACACATGAGAGTGAATCAGCTGAGCCGATGCAGACAATCAAAAATAAGCCCTAAAGATATTAAATAATGTGTTTCATATGCAATTGAAGGTTATTTAAGAATTTTGATTTGTATTCGCGTTTCTTATAAAATCATTAAAAAATGGATTTAAAGAATTTCAAACTATTCAAACTTTATATTTAGTCTCGTATTTTGTATTTGTGTAAATAAGTTGTTAATAACAGGGTATCTCTTAGTGAACGCCTCTCGCTTAAAGCATTCTTACTGATTGTAATTATGCAACTGGCTTTGGTATAATTCTTGGGAGCTTGAAGGCAGCTGCAGTGCTATGCAAATTTTATATATATATATTTATGCCAAAGCTAAATAATTATACATACAGCTGTAGTTATCAGCAAATTGAAACAACAGCCGCAACGACAAGACCTTAGACCCCAAGACCCCAACCATTGTCGATTGCAGCAACGCCCACGATTTTGGCCAAGTCAAATGCAAGGCAAAGTCAGCAAAGTCAGCAAAGTTGTCGTCTCGTTCGTTGCCCTTCAACGGCAGCTGCCTGGCATTGTTATTGCATTTTGGGTGCATTGCATTGTTGTGCCTATATCTAACTGTAAAGCGTGATAATGCAAACATTATACACTTCATTTCATTTGGATTGGAGTTGGTAGTAGTTGTTTGCTGGTAGCATCTCGTTGGCTTTCAATACCTCAATTAACTCATTATGCGCATGCGCAACTTCTGTATTTGACTAACTATGGCTTTGTATGCTCAAGATGTCTATCAAACCATAGCTTACACGACCATTTTCCAGTATCTGAGATCTCAGATAGTAGCCTGTAGCTGGATGCTTATTGTCTTAGAAGTTTTGGTGCTTTGCCATTGAGAAATCGTGAGTGTTTGCCGAAAAAAAAAACAGATCCGGTTTATGTAAGTACTTACTTTAGGCAGTTATGATAAACCTTTTTTACACTCTTTAAGAGTGTTTTAATTTTTGTCACGAATTGTACAGGGTGTTCTAGTTTGCCCATGAAATATGTATTACTTTGAGTGACTAGTTTAAATAGGTCAGACAGTCGGAATCCTTATAAATATATTTCAATTTTGTTACAAAATCGTAAAAGAAAAGTCAATAGCAATAAGTGGCTTGTGCAAGACTTCTAAAAAAAAAAAAACAATCCTCACACCCCTTTCATTCAACACTAGCAATATACATAAAAGTCTTATTAGTTAGTTTTATTTTAATAATTCAATTTGTAGAATTTGCATTGCGTATTCACAACTGGTTTTTGTCAAGTCATCTTCAATGCCTTAATAGTATTTACTATCATAAGAAGAAGAAAGTTTCAATAGCTATGGTCAGAACAATAGTTAGCTTGTATACTTTTGTGCATAATATTATGAAATGACTTACCAATAGTTGTCATATAATCAGACTTAGATATTCTTTAATATTAATTGCCATTTCACTGTTGAAATGTATTGAAAGATAATAAAAGGTTGTGGCGAGGTACATTTGCCCGGTGGCATATATCTTGAAACTTCCAACTTTTCAGGATCGACTCGACAGCTCGGTGCTTTTAGCAACGCCAAAGACATAAAACATTCAAGGTGCCTGATGACAAGTGAGCTGTTTTTTGAAACCTACTTTCGTGTGAATAACTATGTGCAATTCTAAATCCCGCTGAATATCTAAAATTATTTTAAAATCAATTATTAATCTGCTATAATTTACGCATCCATACTACTAACCCAAAAACAAACATATTATGCTAGCATCGACTTCTTATTCTGAAGGGGTAGACTCTGCTGCTGTTCCTGCTGTGGATGCTGATGCTGCGGCTCTTTCTGCTGCTGCTGCAGCTCTTTCTGCTGTTGCAGCTGCAGCTGCTGCTCCTGTTGCTGCTCCAGTTGCTGCTCCTGTAGCAGCTTCTGTAGTTTCCACTGCTTGTGCTGACGTTGCCGACGCTTCTGCTGTTTATGCTGGTGCTGCTGCTGATCCTGCTGCGGCTGCTGCTGATCCTGCTGCTGCTGCTGCTGCTGCTGGTCCTGCTGCGGCAGCGGCTGATACTGCTGCAGCTGCTGCTGATCCTGCTGCTGCTGCTGCTGATCCTGCTGCGGCAGCGGCTGATACTGCTGCAGCTGCTGCTGATCCTGCTGCAGCTGTTGCTGATTCTGCTGTTGCTGTTGCTGCAGCAGCTGCTGTTGCTTCTTGCGGCAGTTGAAGATCATGCGACACCATTGCTTTGGCCAATAACAACGACTTCTGTGATGTGGTTTTTGGCGAGTGGTGAGTTCAGAACCTTTAATCAGCTTTAAACGAGGGCTACTCCTTTCCTGCAGCTTGTTCATGTCCTCCACAGAAATGACAATGCTCCAGATGATTAGCACGGCTAATGCACCTAGTACGAGGAAAAAGAGTACGTCCTGTAGCAGTGATTCCAGATGGCTGGCAACTGTTACCAGTCGTCGAGTGCCAGTGGAAATTTTATGTTCGTTTTTGGGCAATTCCATTTGGGTAAGCCAAAAAATCTAAAAATATTAAATCCTATTCAAAAAATTTTCAGAAAAACGTAGCCGAAACGATGATTATAGCTTGAACGGAGCCAGTAGACTGAGCTTAAATAATAAATACATATAAATGCTGATTGACGTTTGCTGCTGTGACATTGCTTTATCTTTCAAATCAATTTGAAATATAAACTTTCAACAATATTCCAAATGAGGGAAACTCACGTCTAATGTACTTGACTTTCTTGTCAGTTTCATTTTCGTTGTATAGCTTTCGATTTATGATATTTGTAAGAGCTTACAACCGAGTATGCACTAAGAAATATGCGAAGAAACTTTAGTTTACACGCAATTATGCCTTACGTTCAGCAAAAGCAGATTGAAAATACAAATTTGTTTGGATTTATAATTATATTTAATTGTGTTATGGAGCATTGCAAATCACAAGTTGTACATTATTTATTTTTATTCATTGTGTTCTTTAGGGGGAAACAAATGTAGTTGTTGGAAGACATCTTCGGATCTGGATCTGGATCGGGTATAGCTATCTGCGAACAGTACTTTAGAATTAGCCATAAGTTATACGATTTAGAACTTACCTTGAGCTGCCACCGAAACAAAAAAAAAAAAATCTGGGCGCCAGATTTGATGTATTGATAATGGCCATTTGAGAGTTGCTTGCTGCTCGTCTCATAGTTAGGAAGCAAATTTCGATGTATTTTCACATTTTAATATTGTTTCCAAAATTTCTTGATATAGACCCGGGACTATGTCTCAATCTTGACGAGAGACATGTGCCCGGTGGCATAATTATTTTAACTTCAAACTTGTCAGGATGGACCCGACCGTTCGGAACTTTAAATGACGCCCAGGTACATTATTATATATTGGATGTGCTTAATGATAAGTGAGGCGCAGATAAGTGTGAATAGTGAGCTCGTGAGTGTGCGTGTGTAGACATCTTGCCATTATATGGCTCTTAACATATATTCTGCAAATTTAGAAAGACGTCTTAATAGATAAGTTCCAATTCAATTAATTTTAATAGTCTCACCAAGATAACGATAATACTCTGGCAACGACTGTGCACCGTCTGGCTTCTGCTGCTGTTCCTGTTCCTGTTGCTTCAGCTCTTTTCCGAAAAGGCGACACCATTCCGGGGGCCAGTTACATGCACTCAAATCCTTCGTAACCATCGATTTTATTATCATATCAAAGACGTTCATCAAGGAGAAGAAGACCAGTATGAAAACTAGCGATGCCGAGAAGAAAATGATGAAAACCAGAAGCTCTTGCAGCAGAACCTTGCAGAAGCTTTCAGCCGTCACATGTCGTTCTGTACCAGTCGAATTTCGTTCTTTATTTTTGAAGACTTCCATTGAAAAAAAATCAAATCGGACAATATTAAAGAATATTTCACACAACAATTTAGTTAACAATTTCGTACGTAATTTTGAAGCCGAAAGTTATTTGTATTTTCACTTTAAAAAGTTAAACCATTTAAAATAAACGTACAAATTTTTATATAATTTTGAAGCCGAAATGATGCTTTTAGCTCGAGCTGAGCAGGTAGAATGAATATTAGCACAAATGTACAAAGGGGCGAGGCACGAATTTCAAAATCATCGCCTACTGTCGAATAATTTTAACAATTTCCAAAGCCAACTTTCTCAACAATTGACCAATCGTCTTCAAACCCAATTGGTGTAATTGAAACCCTTTAACGACGATTTGCTGCTCATTAGACTGGCGTTTGATGTGATTGAATTATTGGACACTTAAATGGGCGTCACAAGAAATGCGAGGCAGCCAAATGCTGATGTATGCATGCTCCTCATGCCCCATACCCGATACCCGATACCCGATACCCTTTCATGTCGGGAAAGCGTGAAAATGTTTTGCGCAGTTACCGATTTGCACCTATTGTTGTTATTGGTTGCTGTTGCTCAGCCTTTAAGCACTTTAACCGTCAACACATCTTCGCTCATTGCTTTCTCCCAATGAAATGGGAGCCCCTCACTCGTGTATAGTAAGTGTTATTGTCGGCTAGTTGTTAATGAAGATGTTACCAAATGATGCCACGTCTGGTGCTTCATTAGTCCGGAAGTGTTATACTATACTACATGATTAATCTGGCAACAAGACAGTATTTGAAGCATGTTTGGGGTAATTGGAATTTAATTTGATTAGACCATAGCATATTATATAATGTCTGTTATTTAACATTGACTTTTATGCAGTTTGTAAGATATGTGTATGCCCAGTAAGCATATTAGATGTTTTTTATACTCTTCTTTTAATTTAAAAACAATAAACCATACTCGAGTGTAAGAATAGTCGAGTGTGACCGACTACGAGACATCCTGCTCCCAACTTGCACTTCAAGCAGTTCAGCGGCAACGCAAGCAAACAAAGCACTTAACTTGTCCAGTATCTGCAAAACTGTTGCTTATGCCTGCTGCGACAAGGGTTATTAGATTCATTCATAACTTTGTTGGTATATATCCGATCGTGATGTAATTAACGCAGCTGATCAACATTGATACAACATATATGTGTAAAAATCAAAGACATGTCTTCAAAATTGTGGCTGTGGGAGTTTTTTTTCGATTTGCGGGGTGCGGGTGGGTGCATCCGAATTTTGAAATAAACTTGATCTGCGTATGGTATACAGGAACCTATATGCCAAGTTTTGTGTCTCTAGCTCATATAGTCTCCGAGATCTGTGTGTTCATACGGACAGACGAACGAATCGTTTCGGCTGTTGATGCTGATCAAGAATATATGTGGTTTATATAGTCGAAAATGCCTCCTTCTGCCTGTTACACACACTTGCAGTCCTTTATAACTCCCATTTTCCCATTTTTAATGGGAACAGGGCGTAAGAAGTGTGTATTGTGTTTGCAAAATGTCCGTCTGTCCGTCTGTCTGTAAGGACGCAGTTTTTTTCCACAGTTATAAAGCTAGAGCAACCAAACTTGGTATACATGTTCATATATACCATAGGCAGACAAAGCGTCAAGATCATCTTCTTGTTGGACTCATCTTGCTGGTTGACTATCGACTGTTGCGGGCCTGCCCAATAATTCGTATGTTTCTGTGAATATGTCGGAAATTGTTACAGCAATTATAAGAATAATTACGTGTAAGTGCTTGAATCCTATCTTTATAAAACATTTTTTCATCGTTGCCAGCATTCAATTACAATTACAACCGCACAGCTGTTATACCATTTAGTGTAGCCCTGAGTGCAATTTCAAATGCTGCTTCTGATAAGCACAGGTCCAAAAGGTGCACACAACCCCAACAATGGCAGACGGGATCGTTACACAATAACCCACAAAAGACCTCAACAACTAAACCAAAACTAAAGCCATAGCCCGAGTAACCCAAAAATCGCCGTAATACAGTTTACAGCTTTGAGCTTCTAACAAAAAAGCGGCTGTTGTGTGTATGTGTGTGGGAAATTACGACAACGACAAATAAATTACAACAATGCTTAAGGTCAAGTGATTTGTGCAGAAATAAGGCATATAGAAAACATATTGTTTGGAGCCAGAGATGCCAGCCATGGCTGCTTTTTTGATAACCAAAGAAATGAATAGACGACTGCAAAGGAAACGTGGATACCTCTCAACGCTGGGGGTCAAATGCCGTTGAGGTAACGAGCGACTTGCTATTGGATCATCATCATTGCATTTCAACAGAGTCACAACCACAACCAACACGTGAAGCTTTGTTAAGGCCCGTTTACATGCATTTCGAATATTTAATGCCGGGATTCTGTTGGGGTAAGAAAATTTTTCTAAAGGTATGTATTTTTGGTGAGAAAGACAAGATGAAAAGAAAACTTCAAAACATTACTATACTATGTTTGAAGTACCGTTGTTTTAAGATGGTTATTCAATAAGTATTATTTTTGAAGTTGCATCAATATTTTTTGCGATACAAGCAGTTATTTTCATTCTAGACTTTCATCTGTAACTTGCACTTGAGTTTACTTTAAATAAGATAAGATTACCGTTTTTTGTTGTAAATTAGAATTTAACAATTATTTTTGATTTTTATTATAAAAGTTAATAAAAAGTATCATTACTTAATTTTTAAAGTTTGAGTTTTACCATAAAAATCAGAAATAACTCTTATTCCATAATTTTTATGCTGATATTCTTGTTCGTTAGCTTTCATTTTGAAAATCAAAAATTACTTCGATTCCTTAACTTTTATTTAACAAATAAGAAACAGCATTTTTTCCATAACTTTTATTTAAAATAACTTTATTCATTAACTTTAATTTTAAAGATTTGTTTTATAAATTATTAAAAGTTAGACCAATTTTTAGCTGTGTTCCACAATTTTATTTTAAATTTCCTTTACTGCAATTTTCTTGCTTTAAAATAATGAAATAACTATTATATATATATATTTTGTATTAAATTTATATTGTTGAAAATTGTTCGCTATACTTACCAAATCTTATCAAACTTCTCTGGCCAATATCTGGTCAAATTTTCGACCTGACAGTGTATGTAGGCCGGCGAAGAGCTGCCACAAAATTGATTGCCAGGTTAGAAGGCCATTTGGCTTCTTAACGCGTTCGCATGAATTAAGAATGTCTTAAATTGGAGAGCACTCGTAGGTTAATTTGAGGCTGCACACTATCGTGATGGTAAATTGCAAAAGCATGGGCTTGCCATTAGGTAGAGTTTACAGAAAGTGTTGCCTGAAAGCGATTTGGGGCGTCAATTTGTACTTCTCATTAATTATATTCGCATTAGCTTTGCAATTGTTATCTGGAAGCAGAATTTTTGAGAATTGTGTGAACTGCAGATGATTGTATGATCGTTCTGATCTGACATATACTTAGATAGATATAGAAAAGTGAGATAAATATACCAAGTACTGGCTGGGCCTTACCCAGCTCAGTCGTAGTTGACCTTGAGCACCATTTCTCGACCATGGTCGAAGACTTCACCAAAGGCTGACCCACATGTGTAACGACATTTTAGGCAGAGCTTTGAAACTACGTTTTAAGTAGAGATGCGAATTAGAAACGCTATTCCGTCCCCCTATATTCCTGCACTTTTCTTATCGGAAACCCGCGCGATCCTGCAATGCTTATACCAACCGGTTAGGAACACAATATGCCTAAACTTTAGGCCCTAAAGGATGATCGACTGTAAAGTTAGTTAATATATGAACATAACACTTGCAAAAATAAAAATGAACTTAATTCACCAACCAAGCTTTATTACACTTTATATCTTTTGGCGATTTATGATCACACCGATATTACATCCACTTAGTCTGCCCACAGATAGTTTGCTTGCATAATTGAAAAAAATTTAACAACTTTAAGCAAATTTTGTTAAGTTTGCGAAATTTGTTATTTTATTCGCGTGCACATTTTCCTTGTTGGTATTTTATGTACCGTTCCTTAAAAAAAAAAATTAAAGAAAAAAAAAACATTATCACAACCAGCGACGTGATTTCCGGAAGTTAAAGCGCAGCAAAGGCGCCTGCGCAAATGTCGTCGCTGTCGAATTGTTTGTTGTTGCTGCTTTTGTAGTTGCTGTTGTTGTTGTTGTTGTTATTGTTGTCTTAGCTGCATCTACAAAGAAGCAAAAGAAGAAAGTCGTGCGGCAACAGATGCAACGGCAGCCACAGCCACAGCAAAGTTGCCATCCTGTTTTCGTGCGAATAATGTCATTTGTGTTTGTTTTATAACCAAAATTACAACAACTTGCCACAGCCAACGACAACGAGGCAAATAAACATGCAGCCAGCATAATTGTCAACTCGCTCAAATGAACAATGAGGGGGCGCCAGGGCAAAGTTTGTGGTGATTGCCAAGGGATTCAAGACGGGCAGTGGGCAGCTAGCCGCACTTTAAGTTATTTGAACAAAAAATGTTAAAAACTTTCATTCAAAATTTTGTGGGAACTAACACGAATTCTACATGCCATACTTTTTTTAATCACAAAATTTCATATGTAACACAATTCAACAATTTCCCTGTTATTCTACTTATCTGTGAGTTTTCAAAGAAAGTCGTACTTTGAATAAGCTTAGAACAAAGTTCTGGCTAAGGCTGAAAATCTCCTATTTAAAATATTTTGTTCGTCTTTGTATTGAGGGCATTATAATTTTGTCACTCTTGATCAGCATTAACATCCAAGTCGAACTAGCGTTGTCCGTCTACCTTTTACATGCTATTTATTACCCCCTTTTACCCATCTTTGATAGGTACAGGGTATAATAATTCATTGAAAACAGTAGTCTCTTGGCAGCTGACAACTTATTTGAACTGTCAGTCAGATAGACCCCACAGTCGCTTATAAAATTTGCTGACAGCCAAACAACAGCCACAAAAGCATTTATGCAATTTGAACAAACATCTGTTTTGTTTTTTTCTTTAAAGTCACTCTTAACGTTTTATATAAAAAGAGTTTATGTTTTTTCTTGTTACCCATAATGGCGAATGCAGATAAACTCATCTATTTTATTGTTTCTATTAGCAAACGGAATCTTAACACAGCTTGAAAATGCACTTTTACAGAGAAAGTACATACAAGTATGTTCTACAGAAAACAAATGAGCATAAACTTTCACACATATTCTTAGCAAAATTGGTTACAACACAAACTTGTCAATCAATGAACAAGAACTTTCTAGAGTAAAGTCTGTTATGATTGCATAATACAAAGTCGCAAAAAATGGGGGAAAAAAAACAGTTGCGTCAGTATACACATATGAATTTCTTATAAATCTTAAAGAATGGCTTTAGAAATAAAGCTGTCATGGTCAACATATATTAGCATTAAAGAAAATAGAAAGAGCTCTTCAAATTTTGTTAGCTAATTAGCTGTTAGAGCAACCCAAATGGTGTTTTTGCCCTCTGGAGCCACAGTTGTTTAATTTTGTTTTTACCATTCTTTGATTATGGATAAGTTAACTCTGCTCGTTTGTATCTGAGTATTACTTAATATGTGCTTTGGCAAAATTGGAAGCCCAGTGTCTGGCTTATAATTAATGTTCTTACATAAATTTATATTATATTTCGAGGCTAGTTTGAGATGTGGCTATAAAAAAAATAAGAATTATTTTTAGCTACCTGTGTGTGCTTGTGTCGTGACTTAATGACCTTTTGGATGCTGATGCTGGCATATTTTAAGCATATTAATAATTATTGACAGACACTTTACAAAGCAGCGCATCAGTTGCAAATAATATGAAATAAAGAGTTTTAATGACGGGCAGCGCTAATTGAAGTTTAATTTTTGTATAATGCACTTCAATTAATTGTTGGAATTGTCTTTTAACTAACCAGAACCTGTTCTATCCTGCCTGCCCAGCAAGTTCATTGAAGGTTGCTTGGCATTCCTTACTAATTGTTTGCATGCTCATCATAGACATAACATACAACAAATGCCAATTAACGCATTCGTCTGCACTTTGCACAGTTGCTTAAATTGAGTTTTAGTTGAATTCATATTTAGACACTACCTTGATGAAGTCTTCACAGCTTCCTCTTGTTACCACTTTGCTTCATGCACTTTACAGCGAGCTCAACGCTTGACCTTTTAATTAATCATGGCTAATTTATGTGTGCATACAAATAATTTTTGGTTAATTTCCAGTTTTAACGGTAGCTGCTTGTCAGCTCGTCTAATTTTTCATATTCAGCATACACTATATTCAAAACACGACGAATTTTCACACCAAAAGTCGGCTTTTAAACTAAAGTAAACCGTGTTTTGCATATTTTAGCTTATTTGGTTTGTATCTGAGCAAAATGTTAATAAAACTAGTTTCTTGTTGTTTGAATATTTAATTAAGGGCTATAAGAGTTCAATCAACCTTTGGTGTTGACAAAATAGAAGAGTCTGCTACGCGTGGATTCAGGATCACAACTCAAATCAGTTGATCTATAATGGTATTTAAATGACTATAATAAACGATAATCCGAGACTTAGTTCACTCGTGCATTCTAAATATTGTATAAAACAGTTCTTGTATTACATTTTGTGGCTGGAATATGCATCGTCACTAGACTTTAACCTCCTGTAGAGGTATTTTTATTTAATAATTAAATATCAATCAATTTGCAAACATGTCTATAACAAAGAACAGCCCCTTTAATTATTATGAAAGTCCCTCAAGCGATTGTATAACAGCTAACAATAGCTATATGAAATTCGATAAGCTCCGGCTTCTAATTTCAACACTCAATGCGTATGTTATATGTGTACATCTGGTCATTCCAAAAGCTATAGTCACGAAATTGGAGCAAATAAATATTTGAAATTATATTTTACAATTGCAAAATTGATTTTCAGTGAAGAAGAGCGGACAAAAGAAACGTCGCATCATCAACAAAAAAAGTACAATCACAATAAATAATAAATAAATACGCTATTTGCAATGACACAATAAATAAATCGAGAAACAATTTTGCGGTAACTGTGAAAAAAAAAAAAAAACAAAAAAACTATTACACTCGAAATTGTAGGCGTTATCAATGGAGATCAGTAGGTGAGTGGCACAGCTGAAGCGTAAAAATAAATATAAAAATAAAAAATGAAAATGAAAAATTGCGCTAATTGTGAGTTATGGGATCTCAGTTGGGTTATTGCTACCGTTGCCACACAAAGGATGACATTTTGCATCGAAAATTGTCTATTAATGGTCAGTCAGGCCATAGGCTGGGCTCAAACAATGCCTGCTACTCGTAGCACTTTCTTTGAACAATCGAAAGTAAACAATTGGAGTCAGTGGATCCACAAATCAAACACTCGTAACAATGAGAAATCGTTCGCATTAGCCGCAATTGTTTGGCACATTTTAAAGCAGATTTAAATTGCATTTGGCCACACACACACAATATGAATGTGGTTTTTTACCCTTGCGGAGTGTACTAAAGTCTTCTCCTCAAATATGTTTCGCCTTAATGCAGATATTATACAAAATTTTTAATTTTTAATGGTCTTTCCTAAATAAGATGAAAAGCCAGTAAGTTTTTAACATCAAAGCGTTGAGTTGGAATTTGTATAAAAGTTTCCTATTATAAGCCGCTTATTCAGCGAAAAACGCTAATACCCTCTAAAGTTGATACCTCCACAGTTTCCAAACCAAAGAAACTATAGACACGTACTGCACATCGTTGGAAAGGTATTTTTAAGAACTGTTAAGATTTGCACATTAGTTTTATTACTCCCTGTTCCCATTAAAAATGGGAAAAAGGGAGTTATAAAGTACTGCAAATGTGTGTAACAGACAGAAGGAGGCATTTCCGACTATATAAACTATATATATTCTTGATCAGGATCAACAGCCTAGACGAACTAGCCATGTAAGTCTGTCTGTCCGTCTGTATGCATGAACGCGTCGATCTCAGAGACTGTAAGAGCTAGACCCCCCCGCACCCCCGCAAATCGCAAAAGACTCCGACGGCCACAATTTTAAAGATAAAGCTTTAATTTTAGGTACACATGTATGTTTAATCAATGTCTTTTGGGTGTGTAAATTTCAACACGATCGGATAAATAGCACCAAAGTTATGGAAGAATCTATTTCCCCTGTCTCAGCAGGCAGAAACAACAGTTTGACATGCACTGTGCAAGATGAGTACGCTGCTTGCTTGTGTTGCCGCTGAACTGCTTGAAATGCAACTTGGGAGCAGGGAGTCTCGTGGTCGGGCACACTCGACTAGAGCATTCTTACTTGTTTATAATGGTTCATTTATAAAGCCATCACAAAATTTGGTAAGAGAAGTTTTGGAGCTCGATATGTTTTTATGAATGTATTGCAAATCGAAGAGATTAGGTATATAGGACAGGAACGTTAGCTAAGTCTCTTAGATATGAAGCTTATAAGTTTAATTATTTTCTAAAATTTTCATTATTTATTTTTTTTTTGCTTTTTTGCACATAAATTCAAATGATGAACAATGCTTTCTTAAATTTGAAAAGACATATATTTGTTACTTTCAGATACTACATATATAGTTCAGCTATTCTATATAAAAGTAGGGTATTTAATCTTCGCCCTTGTGCCTTTTTTTTTATATCCGGCAAGACATCAACAGTGGGAGTCTTACGAGTACTGTGCACTTGGTCAATATATGCTTATCAAGCCAATCAGCAATTGCAATTAGCTGAAATTGCATTTAAGTAAGAGTAGTTAAAACTGTTACAAATTCTCTTAGCCCCGAATAATTTCCGCTTGTCAGCAACTGTACAAATTGTTCCCATTTGAAAGCGGACGGTTAGAAAAACGTGTGAAAATTATGAAATTGCATTTGGATGCAGCATTTACAGACGCTGCTGCACTTACTTAAGTGGACTGCACTCCCGAAAAACCTACAAACGAACAGCACTAAACCAAAGTGAACCAAACTGAGCTTAATTGTGCCTTTTGTTGGTCTTGTGTGGAGTTCAGCTTATTTATCATCTTTTGTGATCTGGCGAGATTTGTGAGACCTGTCATAAAATTTATTTTTTCGCGCTGGTAACATTTGAAGCTAAAACAAAACCAAAATAAATAATTCGGATGTTATGAGTCTTTGTTTGTTTGTTGCTTGATGCGAATTCATTAATTCCATTTTATTATCTCATAATCGCCAAATAGCAAGCGAAATACTCGTAGTTCCTAGCAACTCTCAACTTGTTTTTTCGCTGACTTATCAAACTCGGTATGCATTTCATTGATAAATAGTTTGCTTTATTGTAAGTATAGTCGAAATTCAATATAGTGGTAATAAACTCTTATTGGTTTACACTTCCTTAAAATTTTATGAGTCAAAATTTAGACAATTTTTGTTACGATTTCGTATTAAATTAATGCTTAAAATTGTAGATAGTAAAGTCGACTTAACCTTATCCTTCTATCATACCTAAATGTACCTAAATATTTATGCATATAGTTAACTGATATCTTTAACGTTATTTAAGCTGATATCACAGCGTTTCGACTTTCTCCAAACAACATCAAATAATATTTAACAAAAGTACAATGCTTATACAAACAATAATCGCAACTGATTTTAGCTACAAAATATAAACCGCAAAAACTGAAATTGAATTAGGTTCAAGAGGTCAGGATAAAGCATGCCCGCCTTTGTAACAACATTTGAGTGAGCTGCCTTGACGGCAATATCTTGGCACTCGTATTCGAAATTGTATTCGCACTCACACTCATACTGGTAATCCCATGCTCATCTTATGCAATGAGTCGCTGATACAAAAGCGACATTTTGGCGTGGCCGTTGGGCTTTATGCCAAGCTCAAGTCAAGTCATCTTTGATTTTCACACGCATGCCATACACAGTGCGCCAACAATCAGTTTGTCAGCAGTTTACCTTTAGTTTCTGGCAGATATAGACCCAATATTATAAATCCAATAGCGCACGCGCTGAACGACATATACATGGTTGCTGCCAAGCCAGGGCCAAATATCATTAGGGGATAGATTTTGAGAGAGACGAAAATGAAAAGGCTTAATGTGGCCATGCACAGAGAGGTGCCAATGGAGCGTATCTGTCGAAATAAAGCAAGTTTATTAAAATCAGACAATTGTTCCAAATTTACACTCACCTTGGCTGGCAGCTGCTCGATGACAATAACAAAGATCAGCGGTATAACTCCCAGGGAAGCCAAGAATGCTACCCAACACATTAAGAACAACGACAGCCAGTTGTTCTCAGCCAAAAACTCCTTTGAGGCTAATTGCTTGACCAAAGCTATGCCCAGCTCACCTATACCCATTCCCGCAATGGAGCTGAGCAACAGCATGCGACGTCCTAGGTAATCCACCAATGCAACGGCACACAAGATGCCCAATATCTGTGTTGCACCCACTATTATGGTGCAGGTATTTGCTGCTATTTGAGTCTCCAGCTCGTTGAATATATGCGAGGTATAGTTGAACAGGGCAAAGCTGCCCGATATCTGATTGCACACAAGTAGCGTAAAATTCAATGCAAAGATCTTCAATGTGGGCAGATTAACTGTAAAGATAAGCAGCCATAATTCACACTATGCCGTATTGCTCCATCAATTAGCTACTCACAGAAATCTCTCCAGCCAACATTTTGCCTGACACCGCTGCTGAGAACTTGTTGTTTGAATGTCTCAAACTCCTTTTTAGCTGCATCATGCTGTTCTGACTCATAATCAGCAGCAGTTACTGATAGATTCTTATAGAAATAGTACGATTTCTCTGCCAAGGCATCTCGACCCTGTCGGAGCAAGTATTGTGGCGTCTCTGCTAAGCCCATAATGGCCAGCAGATATATGACTGGCACTACAATAACAATGCATGGCATCAGATAGTAGCTAAGATATGAGCTGAGTATAAAGCCCACAATCATGCCAAAACTGACATACATCATGGCCATGGAAGATAATGCTCCACGTATGCTAAAAGAAAGAAAAGTTTTTAAGGAATATATAAATGTTGCACTTTATTCTCGATATATACAATAGATATAATTAAAAGATTACTTACTCATTATCTGAAATTTCAGCTATGAATAAAGGTAAGACCACATAACAGCCGCCACCCGATACACCTGCCAAATAGCGACCTGCATACAGATACGTCACATCTTGCGCCGTGTATATAAGAATCCAAAACATCTATAGAAAAATGACAGAGTCATTAAAGGAAGCACTTTAGCAAAGAGATCTTTATATCTACCATATTAGGTATGGCCATCAGATACATGCAAGCTTTGCGACCTAAACGATCCAGCAACAGTCCAAATAATATGTTGCCCGTTAGAGCACCCAATCCAATCAGTGAACCCACCCAGGAGGCCTCAACGATGCTAATGGGTGCACCAAGTGGACTATTCTCAGAGCCCAGCATTGGCAGAGAAGGCGACAACCATCCTACACCAACTCCATGCGTAAATGTCATTATGTGAACTGTGTATAGTAGATATTGGTGTTATACAAAAACAACATAGAGATGTTATTAAAGAATTGAACACCAACCTGTCATAGTGGCTAAAACCTGACAGCGAGATCGCGCACTGAACAGACTCGTCTTTTGATCACTGACACTGTAAACCATTTTGTTAAATTATAAGATTTAATCTACTTTAAAAGAGTTTTTGGAATTTAACTATGACAAAAGAGTTCTTGTACTTTAATTATTATGAGCACTTCATTACTTTTGTGTCTACTGAACGTTCTGAATGCGCTTCATATATGCTTTATAGCAAAAATCAGACTCTGTGGGTATTATAAAAACTCCATAAAACATGTTGCTTAGATTAGATACGAGCGTAAGTAGTATATTTTTCTTAAGTATTATTTTTGCATTTTTTTTCTGCTTCAATAGGGATTATTGCCCTTACCGTGATATTTTCAAACGGAAATTGCGGAACTTCTTTTTTTGCTTCTCTTGAATGCAGTAATTAAAACAAACTATCTAGATAAGAAAGATAACAGTATCTTTTGTTAACTGTAAAAAGTTGTATCTTTAAACTGCTATTATTATGTCAATTAATGTTTATTACACGCGTTTTTTTTAATCAGTTACACATTACGTGACGAAAATATAACACCCTCTGTAAGGATATAACAAGTATAAATAGTTTGGTGAAGAAAGTTTGCCGGAAATTTCAACCTTGCCCAAACTAATATATTAATGTTTTATATGATCTTAGCCTATACCAGTTTTAAAGTACTAATGCATACTTAAACTAATACAAAATACACATGATAATCTTCTTAAAGGACCCGATCAAAAATATTTTGACTTCCTACTTCCTTTCTTGAAAATAAACAAAACACCACAGCTGGAAACAGAGTATAACATAGCAGGGATTGTTTTCGAATGTCAGTGAATTATTGATAAAAATAAAATACACAGCTGTGAATTATATTATCAACATTATACGAGTATGCACATTTCATTATCTAGATATATGTACAGATATACAGTATATATGCCATTCAGATTAATGAAACGCTTATCTTAAATCTTAAACAGCTGCTGGCAACAAAGTGGTTCAAATTAGAAAATATTTGTATATTCTAATACTCTATAATCTTATGTTTATAAGAAGATGAGTAATTCTGCTAAGAAGATTTTCATAATATTTTGAAAAGAATTGCACATAAACTATAATTGTGGCTAACAAGTTTTACTTACTTAGTTCGTTTGTTGACATTGCTTATCTTTATTTATAATTTATCTTGCCTCTAAACATACAAAACACTTGTTCATATTCCCAAAGAGCTATAAAATGATAATATAAAACTCACTTAACAAAATGATGTTTGTGTCTCGTATAACCATTAAACAAATGTCTTGACAACAAGTAGATGAGAGGCACGTCAAATTGGCAAGATGTAACTCAACAAGTTGCCAATTCAGAAATTTGCTTTTGTTGCATGGATTTTCACTAGTTGCGATCGTGTCACAATAAATGATTTTCCTGCGATCAAGTTATTATCTGTAGTTCCTGCACTTTAACCATCCCTAGCAAACTAGACTCAGCGCCGTCAACAACTCTTCGGTCCCACAACTTATGTCGATCGATAATGATGGATCCCTGTGCTACCAACTCTCTGCCTCTGTATCGAACTTGCATAAATCTTCATTGCATTACAATTTTTAACTTTAACTGGCGGCTGCTTGCACTGCGTCGTGATTCGTGGCCTGAGTTGTGCAGGGTTAGAGTTCAGGCCCAGCGGTTTCAATCTGCAGCTTGTAAAATGCTCAATAAAAGATACATTTTTGTTGTCAGTCTGGAGTTGAGTAGCCATAATCCAGACTCAACGTGGCATATTTTGTCTCTAAGTCTGGTCGTTGGGCAGCCAATGCAAATTGAATTCAATCCCCCAAATGTTGCTTGCCATGCTTTTTTTTTATTGCCAACTATTGTACTGCAAAGATCTTTCATCATTAGCACACGATTGTTTTATAATTCGAAATTTGAAGATGTCACTTTCAATTGGTTGAACTGCTTAGAATTGTTTGCTTTCATTTGCCCATTTATTTAAATTGTCGTTGAAATTTATTTCAAGTTGTTCATCTAAAAATATTCACAGTGACATTCTTATTGGATGATGCGCTGTTTCGAGTTCAATTTCAAGTTTGATTTCACAAAATTGGATTAACAATTAATGATGTGGTATTATTTTAAGTTGTTTATTTATTTATTTATGGTTTGGTAAGCAGATAAGATCTTTAAGCTATGTTGCTTGAAGTAACATTATATTTATATGTATATATGTATATTTTGAAATATTTATATACAATATTGAATTTGATCATTTTTATTAAAAATTAAAATAAAAGATGTTTATCAAATTGTCATATAAACATTCAGTTAAATTAATTTTAATTTAATATTATATTCTAATCATTTTAAAAATTTTACATACATTTCTGTATAATTTGTAAGAAGATGATGCCTTTTTTTTACAGAACCTTTTTTGTTGTTCTTAGAAAACTACAGTCTTTGATCCCAGCCTTATCTTTGATCTTGATAAATGCAGGTAGCTATTCAAAAGAAAGAATGACGACATATTTGAGCATTCAACAAACCTGCTAAACAAACCCAAGTATTTGAAATTTTGGAATTTTGCCGAAAATGTGTTCAACATAAACTAAATTTGTGCCTAACTTAAGGAATGCCAAAGGTAGGGCAGTGTTTCAAGACAACAATGCCGACAACTGTAGACCTTTTGACTCTAATATTAATTAGATTAATTGAAGTTATTTGCAATTAGTTCAAGAAGCTGCTGAAAATTGAACAATAAAATCAACAAATTGCCACTGCCAGCATTGGGCTGGAAAGCCTACTGTAGACTTTAGCTACTGAAGAAATAACGACATGAATGGATGAGTAATTGAAGGCAGTAGCAAAATAAAAAAGAAGACAAAAGCAGCAGCAGTAGCATTTTTATTGTTCTCATGCTGTGACTGAGGTCTGAACATGTTGACAGCAGGCGCGACAAACGATGCCGACTGCTGTGTGGGTGCAACATGTCAGTGGCAGATACAAAGAGTATCTGCCAGATAAGTACCACTAGAAGCTCGACCAAAAAACTCACCATGGAGGCCATGTGCCTCTAGCCACACCGAAAATCGCACGTTTCTATGCAAATCTTCGTTGCTTTTCAATCATCTACACGGCGGCAACAGCAGCAGAAGCAGTCGCTTTTCGCTTCTATTATTTTTCGGGGATTTCTGAGGGTCTGGGGGTTTGTGGGTCTTGGGGCCTGGGGCCTGTAGGTAATAATTATCGCTTGCATTACGTATTTCGGTTGCTTCTCGCTTTTGTTTTCGATGGATGCCAGCGTTGCGCCTTTTTCGACTATGTGGCAATCTAACTAAGCTGCTGCCATAGAAAATGGGTGTTAAAATTAACGGGACTTAAATGGTTTTTCAATTTACAAAAGCCTTTGCTGTCTTGCATTCGATTGCAAGAGCCAACAAAACAAAATACAAAAAAAAAAAAAACAATAAAAAAAACAGAAGCCCTCGTTTAATGTACTACTTTGATGGATAGTTTGGGGTTAAATATAGGTTACTTTATAACTTCTTATCTTCTTGTGCGATGATTTGACACTTTGCAGAGGCCTGCACTGAAATACTACCTATAGCAAAATGGCAAACGACCTTTTAAGGTTGTTGCTCAATGTACACATGTATCTCTGCAAGTATCTGGCTTGCCTTTTCAAAATGCAGCTACAATTTTTGTTTATTTGCTGAAACGTGTGTATAAAACGAATTAAATGCGGCAATGAGTTCACAGCAAATTGCCAAAGTAATTTTTATTTTTATTTCTTTTTTTTATCTTTGCTCTGTGGTTCAATGTTGAGTTGCACTTAGCTAGACATGTATTGTATATGTACAAGAATGGCTGCAGACAGTTAATGGGTCTTTACTTCTCAAACCTTTTGCAACAGTTCTTAGTCTGCGCGTGTACAAACAATATTATGATCAAATTACTCGCATAATTAATAAATTAAATTATAAGTTTTGTTTCTGCAAATATTTAAGGTTATCACTTAAGCACATAATTATAATACTATACAAACAAAAATCATTTACACAAAGAAAAATTTATTAAAGCATGTTCAAATCATAACATTTCTTTTATCATTTATTTTATCAAATTAAAAAAAAAACAGTTGTGGAGTTTGGCGTTTGCAATATTTAGCAGTTTTTAGAAATAAGCTAAGATAGCGGTTTTCGAAAAAGTAGCAGAAGAAACATTTATCGATTTAATATAGTTTAAAAGAAAAGAAAATTTCAGAATGATTTCATAACTGTTTGATGCAATAAACCAAAGAAAACTAACGTTTCCACTTAAATTGAAGCAGGTCATTAAAAGTTAAGAATTTGAGATGATAGAGGTATCATTTAAGAGATATTTAAGATTACAATTCCTCTGCATTTGACTCTTTCATCCACAGTGATCGCAAATTGTTCATAAGAGTCCAAAATCTACTCAAGAGAGAGTTTGGTTATCTACTCTTTTAATGATAATATTTAAAATACATGTTATGTACAGTAGACACGAATCTCTATATGTAGATAAATAAATCAACGGATTTTCTTCATCATTTCAAATACAATTTTTATAGAAATGAATTATATCTACTCAATAAAACTTTTCAATTTCACATTTGGGGGTTTTTAATTTTTTAGACCTATGCTTTCTTGGGCAAGTTTTCTTAGAATTATCCATAGATAATGTGCTTCATCGAGAACTAGCCTAACTAACAGTGTATTTATGAATAAGAATCTTAGCCCATAATGAAATGCAGAACCGACTTGCTATTAAAATCACGTTAAGCATGCACAGCAAGTTCGTTGCTGCAGTCTTTCGTTTTGAGTTTTGGGTGATTACCAGCGTCGCTTCTGACGATTACCGGCGCTTTTAATAGAATCCAATGCTGATTCGTTCATGTAGCAGACAAACAGACGCTGCTGATGGCACGGAGTAGATAACTTATACTGCTGGCAAATTCGTGGGAATATTTGCGACTGCGATTATTTAAGCATTTCCTATACCGAAAACATAATCGAAGGCGCACTGAATGCGCCGTGTAATGCTGCCATCTGCATCGGGTGGAAGCGTTGAAGATGGTGGGGCAAAAGATGCAGAAGGAAACAAAGTAGCTGGCCCCAAGAAGCAGCAGAAGCAAACCAAACTCAAACAATAAGTTATGCAATTGAGGCGCTTGTCAGGGCTGCGCACGTCATCGTCAAGAAGCTAGCAAATCATAATAAAAACTGTCCACTGTCAACTTTGCAGCTGTCTTCTTTCGTTAACTTGGTCAAAGTGACCAAGAAACAACTCAATCATAAAGTCGTCACTGCCAGCGTTTCGAATCAATAATTTGATATGTCTGCCAGCTCCTCTTTCAATCGTTATTTGTTTTTTTTTAATAAACTCTGTCAAATGTTGCATTGTTAACCAACAAATGTACATTGACTGAACTTTTCCATAAATAGCATACTAAATCTACAGCTCTTCCATACTAGTAAAAAATTAGATCTATAATATGCTAAAACAAGAATGAAAAGTTATCACCGGCATGCCGAAGATATAAAATAACTTTTCATACAAAAACTTTATTTTCGACCGATTTCTCTAATGAATGCTATAGGAATAGGAATATGAATTCTAATTGCAGTCGAATACTCTCAACTACTTGATTTAATTCATAAAATTATATGATAAAGCTTTTTTTTGTTAGTGGTTTGTATGAACAGACATATCACAAACCTAATATACCCATACACCCCATTTCGGGAAACAAAGTTCAAATATACAAATAGATATAATATAGTCTTCTCTAATTAATTTAAACTATTGTAATAAGCATTTATTTATAGAACAATAGTTTTCAGAATAACAGCAATATGCATGTTGTATGTTTATTTTTATAAAATTAAACGCGAAAAGCAAGTTTAATTTATGATTTTATTTTATATTTCACTTTTAAATTTAAGCAAATAAATAAAGCATAATATATATTTAACATATTTGTCTGTTTTCTGTAAATGCAGTTAACTTGCTTAACAGCAGTATTTCAACTTAACAGTCGTTCAAAAAACTTAACAGTTGAGCCAAAATCTCTGTTAATAAGCAGAGACGCCAACTGTTGCTCCCTCTCGCGAAAACAGATGATCGCTGGACCGGTCACAAAGTCAATTGCATTTGTTTTCTTGCTTTTGGTTTTTGGTTTTGTTTTTGTTTGTATTTTTGTTTTTGCGTTTTGGCGTGTTTAACATGGAATCGTTGTTGATTTCGAGGAAGATGTTCGCCTACTCGGCTTGTGCTGCGAAGATCTGCAGTAGCTTCGGCGATTTACCGACTGCTTTTCATTGTGTTTTTGCTGGAGTCTCTTTGTGCGTTTTCGCTGGAGAAGAGTGCGAGACTGGGGGCTAAGTTGGAGAGCTCAACTACTAAAGTTGGACGCCGCATTTGCCAATTGAAACATTCAAATGTGAATATCGTACGGGTGAAGACGTCTTCTGTGCGGCCTGGCTCCTCATTTTGTACATAAACTTAAATAATAATTTTGAATTTTTTATTCAAGATCGAGACTGTTTTGTGCTATTCAAATAATTAGTGATTAGTTTCAAGCATTTTTAATACAGTGCACTTGCTTGAAACTTTAGTGCTATAAATGCATTCAATTTAATTCAAATATTATATACAATTTAAAACTTTGTCAAGAACAAAATTGATTGCTTGCTGTTATGCTGAAAAATATTATAGTTGTGAAACGATATGTTTTTCTAACAAAGTCATTTTAAATATATTTTTTAAAAACATAAAATAGTTTAAGTAATTAGAAAACTTTAAAAGTGCTCATAGTTTTTTTGTCATTTTTAGCAACATATTTTAGTTTAATTTTTCGTTAATAATTTTTCTTTTCTGAGCGTCTTATAGTATTTGTTTTAACCACAGCTTTCTTTATTATTATGTCAACATATAACTGTTTGATCATTTTTGGTCGTCACTGACATTAAAAGTTTAAAGTGATTTTGTTTTTTTCGCATAACTACAACTTAATCGTGATATCTGTGCATTAGACAAGCAAATCTCAGTGAGACATAAAACGAAAGACAAAAGGGCATAACTGAAACACAAAAAAGCAACATTATAACTTATATTCAACGAAAAAACTTCGAATACTTAACTGGAATAGCGGAAAACTCCATAATAATAGTATACAAGCTCAAAGCGAAACATATTACTTCACTCACGAAACTGAAAGCAAAACCACTTTGCAAGCACAGGAAGAAGTTGCTGCCACAGAGTTGCTGCCACAAAATCTGACATTGAGGCTGCTGATGCTGCCGCTTAAAGGTAAGTGAATGCTTAGTGGCTTAGTGGCCAGGGATTTTGGCAATTGGAACTTCTAACCTGTTCATAAATGGCAAGAATGTTGAGCAACCTTTCACGAATAGCTCATATTCTGTTGGCAATTATATTTATGCTTTCACTATTTAAGTAAACTAACTACTCTAGCAAATGCCTTTTTTTAAATTTGACTTAATTTAGTTTTAAATTAAATATGAATCCTTGCATCAAAACAACTTTATCATTTTGGAATGCTGTCGAATAAATAATTACCATAAAACAGAAAATTCATTAAAATTAAAATACTTGAAATTGTTGGCATGGAAATGATTCAAAGTCATTTTAATTTAATGACAAAATCAGCTTCTTGATGTATTAATTATTTGGCCGTAATTAATCAAATTTTAATTGTTTAATTTGTTCTGTTTGAATCAGCAAGTGGGCTTTAGGATTGGATTGAACTATTGACTAACAGCGATTATAATAAAAATTAAGTATATAGCAATTTAATTCCATAGATTCCAATGTATTTTTTTACTTCTTTTTCTTGCTAACCAATTTTTAGTTTTACATATTTTCGTCAAGCTTTACCGCATAAAGAAACCATTGCAAAGTTCCGAAAAACTACAGCAGCTGAAACCAGCATAGTTTGGCATTGTTATTATAGCATCTGAGATATTGAACAATAGTTCAAGGATGCACAGCAGCAGCAGCAGCAGCAGCATCAGCTGCCGTTCAGAATGGTAGCTGGAGGGCATTGGGGCGTAAGTCCGTATTTATTGAGCATTGCAGCTGCTCAGTTAGATAATTTGAATTGCAGCTAACAAAATCACAGCTCAAGCGACAGCTACAGCAACAGAAAGGCACAGAAAGTACTCGTACTAGTGCAGGAATTAGGAAATGGGCTTAAATGTCAAGAGTTGGTACAGTTTTCCAGCCTTGTGGCGCAAATGAACAAAAGAAAAGCGACGTTACCAAAGACATTGCTTAGCGAGCTAAGGAAAAGACAAATTTAGGCCAAATGTGTGACTTAACATCTTTCACATCACACACACACACATACACACATACATATAAACACACCCACACAAAGCGAAGGTGTTTAGTTATTTTGGTTTATATGGCAGGGGGTTAAAGTTGAGCTGGGAGAAAGAAAATAAAAATAAAAAACAAAAAACAAAACTACTAGCTGCTTTAAATGTAAGAAATGTTGTATACAATATAATTTTGCTTGCTGTTGGTTTCATTGTTGTTGCTGGTGTTGTTGCTGTTGCAGATGGCCAGATAAAAGTTCAAAATGCGAATGTTGTTGCCTAGTTGGGTCTGGTCTGACTTGGTCGGCATGGCTCTGGTCTGGTCTGGTCTGGTCTGGTCTGCTCATTAACGTTGCCTGCAAAGAAATGGCAAATAAATTTAAAAGTCATTCAAGCAACAATGCCCAAAAGCAGGCCCACACCCCGCCGCCATATCCCCAGTAATCAGTAACAACTACAACTTTGTTGTCTTCTATTTTGGTTGCATTTCTAGTTGTTGTTATTGTTGTTTTATGTTGTTGTTGTTGTTGTTGATGTTGATGTTGTTGTTGCTGCAGTTGTATTCATTCAAGTGTTGATGCGTTAACTGGCGCTGCGTGCGCTTAGCTGAAAAGCCAATGAGCCGCATCTGCTGTTGTAGCGCACAGCTCGATCGAGTAAAAGTAACCTAACATATATATTTTTTTATGCCTATCAAACTAACCTTACGATTGTTGCCAGCTTTTTTAAGTGCCCATCTTTAGTGATTAATGAAGTGTAAATAATGTACATGTTTTCTGTCTTTGATGCCGCCTCAAGATTTCAACATTCTAAGCGATTTGACTTAAGTTTTTTCCCCCCCTTTCATGCATATGACGCATGTTGTTTGTGTTGATGTTGATGTTGTTGTTTGTTTTTGTTCATTGTGTTGCTATTATTGTTGTTATTCTTAAAGTGCGCAACAAGTTTGCTTTGTCTTGGGCGCTAAGCTTCGTTACAAGTTATACAAAAACACAAACACATAGAAATATCAAAGACTTTGACAACGAACTTGCTGGCCAATAGCAACATTAACAAAAACAACGCAAATACAAAGCAAAACAAAACATCGGCAGGTTTTTTGTCATTTGGTCAAATGTCAGCTACGTTTAAGTGTAATAAATAAATCGTTTGTCAATTTTTTGTTAGTTTTGTCTGCAAATCGAAAGACTCAGGCAACGAACTTGAACTTTTACATGATTTGTATTTCTTGCCTTGATGTAATTAAGCTTTATAGCACTCAACTTATTATATCTTAAACAACTTTTATTACTTAAAGTGCAACATAAACAAATTTCTAACAAAAATGTATTGCAAAATTCATTTACAGTTTCTCACAGTTCTGCATACATTCAAGTTGTCTTGCATGCGTAAACTGTTGAATTACATCACGATTTTAAATATGATCATTATGTATATTTGTGCATTAAACAACTAAATGCCAAGTTCTTAAATTACACCAAACACCATAAAAACTGCACATTCATCAAGACACGTGCGTTGCAAATTGCGTAGCCACATCGTCAGCTTGAATAGAGTCCGCTTGGATGGATGCCATCCAGCTTGATATACGGGCAGCAGTATGCGGTTAAATGTCAGATGAAACTGCTGACCTCCATGCTCTGACAGGCTACATTTGCGTCTTGCCATTTTAGGGCTACCATTGAATCGAATGGCTGAATGGCATTTTGCTCGAGTGTTTTTTTAGTTTCAGTCTCTGCCACCGAAACTTGACCAAGCATCTTTGAAGAGCAACCAATTGATTTTGTTGGATTTATGGCATATTTCTTGCACCACAACAATAACTCAAAGTCAATCAATGCTTCTAGTACTTCATACTAAAATAAATACGAATAAACCCACAGCCCGCATTCATTTAAAAAAAAAGGAAATTTTAAAGTTTGCGTTCCCATAAAATATTATGCAAAATACACAATATACACTAAAAGCAAAAACAAAAAATAAACAAATAAATGAAGATTTTAAAATTTAATAATCTTAATTATCGGCTTTAATGTAGCAATAATATAAGCTGAGAATATGTTAAAATGCAAAATTAATGCGGGCTTTAGAACAAGTTTGAAAGATGCGCAATCGTTTAATATCTTTAAACCTATCTGGTTTGTTTTGTTCAAATGCAAAATGGGTTTTACAGTTAGTGCTAAAAACAGCACAGGTTTAGCTCAGAACTTGTTTTGAGTCACAGATATTCAAATGTGTTTTTGTATGCCTCATCAGGATCCAAATCGAGCTGATGACATCACCAAATCAAAGGATCTAATTTGGTTTACGATTCGTGGCGACTGAATAGAACCTGTTTCCATAGAATAATATTTACTTTTTGATGACAATGTGACTGTATGTGGCTTAACTTTATGCAGATTAACTTTACTATAAGTTTTTTTGACCAGAACATCTACCCATGCATTGTTTAAAAAACTACTCATCTAATGAGTTGGCCATCTTTCAATTCCGGCTCGTTCCCAGGCTGCTGTCATTTCCAGCAATTTGAAATAGTCATTGCCAACAAAACGAAGAGGAAACTGCCAATAATTGTCTATTAGGCCACTACTTGAGAAGCCATCATACGCTCGTGCTTGGAAATTTATACATCACAGCCAATTAGAAACGTCCAAAATCATAAATCAAAAACACCTATAATTCCGCATTTTGCTTTTTTTGATATGCTTGGGTAGGTCAATTTGATTATACTTACTTCGCGCACAATTAAAAGCGCGAAGGCAGCAAATGACAAGAGCTCTTAAGAGTCATAATCAAGCCACTTTGATGTTTCCAAGTATTCAACAACTTATTGTCTCTGTCATCGTTACTTACAAGCGTGGTCTTTAAAAACAGCACAAACAACAGAGCAACAACTTTCAACAAACTGAGTGCTTGCAAAGTCAAGTTCGTTGCCTAAGTCTTTTGTTTTGTTTGTGCTTGTTCTTTTTAGAATTTAAAAATGTGCGAAATGTTATGGCACTAGCTAATAGCCAATAAATATTATCTTTATAATAATTATGTGTGTAGACTGTCAATTTTATTCATATGCAAATTTTGTATTAAATTATATATTTTGACATTCTTTGCAGTCAAACAAATTAAGAAACTAATTTTGCTTGTAATTTCCGCTTGTATCACATTTTCCGCTACTAGCACAAACAGTGTGCAACAAAATCATAACAAAATGAATATCAAGAGTGACTTTCGTTTACGTAGCGAGGCCCAGAGAAAAGAAACGAAACGAAACGAAACGAAAAAAAAAACAATAAACAAAAATAAACAAAAAATAAAAACAAGACAACAGCGGCGGCAACAAGAAACAATTACTCCACACAATAAGCGACTAATTCGCAGCTTCAGTTGAGACGTATGACTTGGTGGCGTATGAGCAACGTATCTATAACAGTATTTGTTTTGAAGTCACAGATACACATACATACACGTATGCATGTGAGCTGGAAGTATAGCATATAAAGTGTAATCATAAAAAGGCCATCACGATGAGGAAAAGTGCGCTGGTGTTGTATAAATTAAAGAAAAGCCGCAAAAGCAAAGAAAATTGTTGGCCATTGTTGTTGGTTAATTAATCAGCAGCCACAGCATCAGCAGCATCAACCGCAGCAGCATCAGCAGCAGCAGCGGCAGCGGCAAATAGAGCTGATTATTTAACCAAGTGACATAAATATAAAATTTTGGTGGGTAAGAAATACTGACCCACATTTTGTGGGTGGATCATAAATCAGATATCGACCAAAACAAAAGAAGGAATCGAAATGCAATGCAACAGTTGCAACTAGCTTTTGATTGGGGCAACTGTCGACCAGACAAACTGGCGGCAGAACAACAGCCTCAACTGCAATTACCTATTAATTGTCGTTGTCGTTGTCGTTGTTGTTGTTGTTGTTGTTGTTGCTGCTGCTGCCGTTGTTGCTGTTGTTGCTCGACTGCTGCAATTGTTGACGGCGTGGCTGGCGCCGCCTTTGCTTTGGTTGTCATAAATTGCGCTGCTGTTGTTTTCGCTTGCCGGCGATTGCTTCATATCAATTGAAACTGGCGCTGCAGTTGCGGTTTTTCTTTGTGGCAGCTTTTCAAATGTCTGTTATCTTTAATATTTGTTTTTCTTTAAAAATATATTTAACGCAAAATATATCTTTATTTGACACTTCAATTGTTACATGAAAGTGCTAAGACTCATCTAAAATTTGTTTTTAATTTTAGTAGTAATTTTATTGAAATCCAATTTGAATGAGGTAGGTATGAATTTGTAAAATGAAAATGTATAAAACTAAAGAATGCTAGCCTAGAGAAAAAACAATCGTTGCTTACCATTGTAGAAGGAGCTTAGTAGGTAATGTGAGATTTACCCATCTTAGTAAAGATATTTGACAAAAGCAATCAAAGAACATATTTAATATAAGATTAAAATAAATCGTTATTAAACAAAAATTAAATAATCCCGTCGACATTTCAGCTTAATAAAAAACATGTTTTTACATAAATACGAAACAAATGTGTCCTTGACGATTCTTCAAATAAATAAACAAAGAATTATTCTTTTGACTATTAAAGTTGTTAAAGTTTTAGAACCAAATTGTAAATATACAAAAATTTAAATAAAAACAAAAACAAGCAAGCTTCGAGTACATGTTAGTATATATGTTAGTAAACCATAGAAAAGAAGTGTTCAGATAAATATATGAATTAAATCTTATATTTTATGTAAGACATGTCTCGTTAGTCAATCTCTGAGTATCCATCACTATTCCTTAGTACTTTTGAGTAATAAACAGGTGCATAAACAGTAATTACATAAATTGCGCCTTACGTGTTAAAACTACACATATGGTTCATAATAAACAGTTATTAAGCAGTCGTTAAATAACAAAAATTTGTGCAAGATATAATTAAAATCTTCAAAAAAAGATCAAATAAACATAAACACAAAGAAGCATACGTAATAAAGATGACCGAAAGCAAACTAGAGGCTGTATTTACAACACCATCAAAATAAAAGGGGCGATCGTTGGGCAGTGGAGCGAGCCCACAGCAGGAGGAGGCAGACAATTAGCGCCCTTCGGCGGGCGGTCCAATCCCGGGGCCAGCTCTTGCATGAAAAATAGCAGCGGCAGAGTGACCCAAAAGAAGTACAAATCTAAAGCGCTAAATGCTTTGCTTTGCTTAACAAATCTGCGGCAGTTTGTTGGGCCACAGTAATACGTACATACGTATGTAGTTATATGTACTGAGTTCCAATTGCCACTGCACACGAATATAATTCGAATGTGGTCGCAGTGGGCGGCACACTGGGCGGTCCAGGTTGGGGGCTAGTGTGAAACAACAGACAGGCAAGCTGGCGCGAAGCGTCGAAGTGACTTTTGCCAGCCACTTTTTGTCCGTCAGACAGCACACAAATTGCAAATGAGCAGGCACAAAAACTGCGCTGCGGAAATGCACAAGAATTCTTGTGCAAAAAACAAAGAAGAAAACCAAAAACACAAAAACATACCGAAATCGTATCAAAGGTAGAGCATACAAAAACAAGAAGCATAAAAAAACAGTCGCCGCTAGCATAACAAACCAAGGCAAAAAAAAAAAACACAAAAAACCGAAAAAAACAATTGCATATGACCTCAAAATCTATTAGCACGTCGAACTCTGGCGGCTATGAAATGCAATCGCTGGCAACACCCCCTGCAGGCAATTTTTTGGTAAATGTTTTTGGATAAAAGCATTAATGTCCAAAAACTGTGAAGTTGCCACAAAGTCGAAACACCAACAGCAACCGAACAAGCAGAACAACAACAACAACAAAAGCATTGCAGTTGAGCATCTGAGTGGCTGTCTGCGCATCTGAATCTGAATCTGAGTCTGAGTCTGAATCTGAGTCTGAATCTGTGGCACGTAGGTCAACGCATCAGCATCAGTATCTGCAACAGCATCAGATACAGATACAGATTCAGCTACTAGTCTGGCTGAGCAGTCTGTCTAGCTGCCTATCTGGCGGCCTTTAGCTACATCTTCAGTAGAAAAAACGTTTTGTTATTGCAAAATGTACGAGTAGCTGGCTTGTTTGAGGCATATTCACACCTGAATATGTGTTTTTGTGGAATGGAATTGAATCAAAATCAATTAAAACGTTATTTAAAACAAGAAAGAAATGTTAGATATATGCACTTGCAGAAAAGTTATATATATTGATCTATCAAATTCCAGATACACTACGAACCTACCTAGTGTTTAAAACCTTGTTGCGAGCATCATATATATTTTTTAGAAAGGTATATCATAATTATTGCATGTGCTTAACACCAAGATGTACAAATTTTATAGTTGGCATTCGTTCGTTATCTATTTGCATGATTTACCGTATTTGGCTCTTTTTGTTGTTGCCGTTAAATAAACACAACAACAACAACACAAACATAACCCGATTCACATGACTTACAACATCTACCGTTAAAATGCCGCTGTTTATTCAAACAACTTAATTATAATTATAAATGATGCAATTACTTTAACGTATATCATCTAAATAGTTTCCAAGCTTGGCTATAAATCCAGAAAGTAGGCAAATATAAAAGGTGTTCCATCTTAGAGTTTGGATGTGCCAATATTAAATATGCTTTTAATTGCTTGACTGACAAGGTTTTTAGAAAAGAGCAGCGTTGCGTTTGCTAAATCCTCTCAGACTTCCAAAATAAACAAAACATATATATATATATATATATACAATGGCTTGGACTTTCGAAAACTTTGTCTGGGAAACGCACAACAAGTTAATTTCGTTGCTTTTTTATGCATTTTTAATGTTACTTTTCACACAATTAATTTAAAGCGCAGGTAGAAAAACAATAACACTTTAAAAGTTTAACATTTGTATTTGTATGTGTTTTGTATTGTTTTGCTACAGAAAGAGCAAAAGGTGTATGTATACTAATAATTTGCTTAGTGATTGATAATTAATTATAAAAATTAGCATAATTTTGTCTATATTAAAGTGTGAAAACAAAAGACTTAAGCTGCGAACTTGAACTGCTTGCTACACTGCAATGAATTATTGATTTTATAGCAACTTTTATGGGATATTATAGACACAATTTCACTCCCACCATTAGGCAAATGACCACCATATCTGCACCTGCACGGCAACAACGCTCCCAAGCTCAACCCATATCAGGTTTTATTTGAAGATGCGCCAACTTTATGCAATTTTCACAACAGGAATTGTCAGCTTGCGCTGTCCGCGCCTGTGTCTGCCATTTCATAATTCAGAAGCGCAGATTTCGCTTGCTGTGGCTAAAGGTGAAATTTGTTGGCATATGCACACAGGCTGCACAAATAAAATAAAAGCAAATTGAAATAGAAAACATTTTATCTATCTATGTTTTTTTTGTTTTGTTTTATGCTTAGTTTAAAGCGCAGGCCACACAAAAGGTTCGCTTGAGCAAAGAGCGCGCTTTGCACGAGATAAAAATGGCAAAACAAATAAATCAAATCTTTAAATAATACATGTACGACACGTTGCACTGAGTTTGGTTAAAATATTTTGGGTATGCCTCAGTTTCAGTTTGCAGTTACCAGTTTCAACACTTTGCCAGACAGCAGACAAAACAAATGCTTCCTTCATGTCAGCGGGCCAACCGTAAAGGTTAAGCGGCAACTTGACAAAAAGGTTAAAACGATTTACCAGACATTTGGCAGCGATATCTAAGACCAGACCCCAACGATTGGAAGATACATTGACTGAACACCCGCATTGCGTCCTGGACATAGCTACCTATGCATGTGCGGGTGTATGTGTGTGTGTTTTTAAAGGCGGAACAAATGTTTTTAAAAGCGAGGCCCTCGCCTAGGAAAATACAACCTCAGCGCCAAGTTGCAAGCATTATTATTTTGATTGTAGTTGTAGTTGTAGCTGCTGCAAACACCTGTTGCCCTGTTGACTGTGTTGACATTTTTTTTTGCTGCTGCTGCAGTGATAATGATTCGGCAGCATCAGCATCAGCATCAACATCAGCATTGCAACTTCCTTATTTGTCATTGTCGTCGTTGATATTTCGGTTTGTATTATTTTTTTAGTTTTTACACTTTACACTTTCGCTTGGAGGCTGCCCGCCATGTGAATGCCCAATGCATACATTTATCATGTCTGGACTTTCTGTGAAGATGATTGAATTGAATTTTTTGTTTTGCCTTTGCGTTTAAATTGTGCAAGCACTTTGATGGCAAGTGCAAATAATTAAGTATTTTCGAATGACTATCAAATTGCCATAAGAAAAGCTATGAGATTGATTAGCTTTAAAAAAATATAAAAAAAAATAATATTTATCAACAATTAAGTAAAAAAATTTTTAAAATTTTTAGTAAAAACAAATACATAAAAAAATTATCTTCGAATTGCCGGATATATTTATTCAAATGAAATTGTTGAGTTTGGCTGATATACCTGTAAAAATAAAAAAAAATTGTGCAGAAACAACTCATTCTAAACAGTTTACAGACATAATCAGAATTTGTGACGTTTGTGACATATTTTTGCTATTATTATTATTAGTTAAAGAGACAAATAAAGAAAAACAATTTGTATATCATTATGAAAATGTAAATAATTTAAGAACTATATAACGTATAACTTTAAAAATTATAGTAGTATCTTTGCGATCGAATTTTACTAAGATAGACCAAAAATCGAAAATCGACCTTCTCTAAAATACTAAGTAAAAATTATTTTCAAAATGTTTTTCGTACTGCTGGCTACAACAAATTGCAGACAAATTCAATTTACTGTTGGCGTTGAAAAGCCTTGGCAATGACAAACTATTCGGATAATTGCAAATTGAAAAACGTGCATTGGCTAAAGAGAATCCAGCAATGAAATTCGATATTAAAGAAGCGTTCAGCTGAAACCAACACTGTAACTTTAAATAAATGTACAGCTATTTTGTGTGTATATTTTAATTATATTTTTATTAAATTCGAATGCCAAGTGTTTGCTTGCCTAATTTTCGTGTGCTTAACGTTATTTGATGAAATAATGAAAATGCAACTTAGTTGTGAGAACAAATTGAGGCAGACAAGAACCCAACCAAGGCAATCAACTAATTTAAATACAAACAGCTATTTCAGCAATTGAAGAATCTAGCAGACAATGCATTAAATTGACTTTTGCAAAGAATACAGTAAAATCCCCCCCTTCGCACCTCTTATGCCTCCGCCAAACAGTTTTTATGCGATTTCAGTTGATGTTAAATTTATATTTATGTGCACATAAAGTGTATTTCGATATTTTGTTTAATTTGCATTGTTATTGAAAATAACATTGGACAACAGAATCTTAAGAGATAAATCTTCCGCTGAAAACTGGAAGAGTTGAGGCTACGAGTTTGAAATGGAGTTGGCTGTGAAATTACGATTGAAAATTGTTTAATTGAAACGGTTGGTTTTTTTGTTGTTTTTGTTTTTGTTTTGTATCTGATTGGTTTGATATTGTTTGCAGTTGAGCAAATTAAAAACAATTATATGAAATCAGGTAAAATACGCAGCAACAGCAGCAGCAGCAGCAGCAACAACCACAACAACAACAACAGCTGCATAAATGAACTGACGGAAGTGACAACGACGCCAAAGTGAATGTCTGCATAGTTTGACTGACTGACTGACTGACTGAGTGACTGACCAACTGAGTAACTAACTGAATTACTAGTTGGTACAGCTGTTCAATTCCCTTGGCATTTGGTTAGCCCTCTGCAAGGCTCTATAATATTTTATCACACATACGCCCTGTGGTGTGTTGTCTATTGCATCTGTTTGGGCTTTAGCTACAAATCTATCCATCTAAGGCAACTATATAGCTATCAATATAGCCTTATCTGTGGGCGTGCAAAAACATTATGTAATCAATGACTGTAGCAGTTGTACTCTCGCACTGTTATTTGTTTTTGTTCATTGTGTTGTTTTTGTTTTGTATAATCTCTATTATCTAATAAGCCAGTGCTTGAAAGCTCGTGTGTTATTTTATGTTTTATTTGGCATCCCACGACCATACGCAATAAATATTCATAATTTTGTAAACAATCACAAAAATGTAATTCTTCTTTTGTTTATTTTTAGGCATTTCAGCACACAAAATGCGGCGATCACAACTCCATTTGTTTTGCAGTGGTAAGTTTTTAAAGAGTTATCTTTATACTTTTAACAAAGGCACATGAACTTAGTTGTGTGCTTTACTAACTGTCTTAAAATTTATAAACAAAAATTGTTACAATATTTCTTCAAAAATTTAAAAAACGTAGAGTTATGAATTAAGTTATCGATACAATTTATTTCAACCGACAAAATTATGAAATTTTGTCAACATTTTTAAAACAAAATATTTAACCTATTTTTGCTCTGGAAGCTATATGCTATATAGGTCCGATCAGGCCAATTCTGACTACATTCAGAAAGAAGAAACATCCGTGCCAATTTGCATCAAGATAGCTTCAAACTTAGAAGACTAGTTCGCATAGAAACAGACAGACGGCCAGACAGACGGACAGAATATTTTCAATTTCGTGAACAAAAAAACTATAATATTCTCAGGCAGAGTACAACAACATTGATATGCCAATTGTAATTTAAATTTATTACCAACTATGTTTACGAAGCAATCCATTTGTGATTATCGTTTATTTTAAAAATGAGTCATTTATGATCTTAAGTAATCGTATGTCAAACTAGCAGGTTTAAATAATAAATAAGCAGCTAAATAAAATCAAAGAAGTCTATCTAGTTTGCACTTGTGCCAACAGACACAACAAAACACAGACACAAACATTATTTATATTTAAAAGTTAATTATTGTTCTAGCAATATTTTATTACTTTTAATTATAAATCAAACTAAGCAACATAAACATTTAATACATTTTCTGTTTCATATCTCCTTGAATAGTTGACAGCAACACATTTGTTTAACTAATTTCTTCAGCAAGATTAAAATATTTAAAAATTATTGCGCCATTATGCAATACAATTTGAACAACACTTTGCATATCAAGATATCAACGCCTACAACTTGCAGAAGCGCACCCATCCTTGACCTTGTCAACTCATAATATTCCCACAATATATTTTCACTAACGGCAGATTTAAGCCAGGTTGAAAACGACGCTTTACGCTTGGTGAATTCGCGAATGCGTGTTAACATTAACGCGTAGGCAATAAATCGAAAAAACAAAAAATTTCAAATGGATTGCGGTAAAATTGTCTTTGTTTTGAACAGCTTTTTTTTCAGACAGGTAACAATTCCGACTGCGGTATACTCTTTCTTACCCTCTTTTGGGGTATTTTTCAAGGTTTGAGCAAAAAGTGTACAAAAAGTGATGAGTTCAAGCTCAATATACTCTTTTTTTTCAAGCTTTGACAAAAAAGTGTATAAAAAGTGATGAACTAACAGAAAATGTAAGTTTGGCTTGAACTTGATGTTATTATAATTAATGAAGCTGAGCAGATGAACGCCTGGGAAATGGCAAGAAAATGTTACATTTAATTACGCCGTTGACCCAGACCCAAATGTCATACGTCTTAGTTCAAGCAACAACAAATGTCTATATTTATTTGAAATATGTTAGTTAAATCAACAACAAATACAAATTAAACTATTGAACAATGCAAATATTTGAGTAATTACGCGTCTCAATTATTGTCGGCAATTGTTGTTGCCCTGCTGCGCAGCGCACGAATTGATGGTACCACATGGCGTATGGGTATTGATGGCATTTGTCTTGATTTTGGGGCGTTGGGGCATTAATTTTTGTAGCGGCGTTGCCAATCAGCGTGCACAAATTATAGGCAATTGCCTAATTATATAAGGCAGCAACACCCTCGATAAAAATCTTCGACAACGGTGTCTTCGGTAACTGATTCATGGACAATTGAGTGATTCAAATAATCACGACAATTATGCACAGAGCCTTGAATCTTGCGGCTTTTTGTCTATTGAATAACTTTTTTTTCGACTGTGGTATCTTCTTTTTTCCAGCTGCTAGCAAAGTTGTAGTTCATTACCAACTTATATTTCTTCTCGTAAATTTAATTGTTTTTATGGTTTTAAATTTAATTATTTGATTTGGTGGTCTGAGCTCAGAAACTTGCCTTTGCTGTTGTATTAATACTGTGTCACAGCGATAGTCACAGTTTGGCGTAATTCGGCAATGAACATACAAAAGTCAAGGTACAGAAACGCAAGATTTAAGCAACGGGAAATTACTGTTTTTTATATTAAAAGATATCAAAGATAATATATTAAGTTATATGAATATGTAGCCAACCCAAATGACGCCAGCTTTTTTGATTAATCTTGCATAAAAATCATCAACTTTTCGAAAGCCACAGCAAAAAAAACGATTAAAGTGTTTCTAATGTTGCTCATGATTAAATTCTGAAATCTATTGATATATGTTACTTTGAAGTTAAATAACATTCTTTTTACTTTACGGAATTTGAAAGATCAATTTGAGCTTTTCATAATATCAATTTGATCTTTAAAAATACATTTTATTCAACTTTGAACGAGTCATCGGATTGTGATGATCGGAAAGCCCGATGGCTTACTTGAAAGTTTCTCGTCAGTTTCCAACTGGTAGCTGATGCTGTAAAGGAGTTTTTTCGAAACCTGTGATTTGATTCAACTTGACCACATATCAAGAAACCTAGCTCCTTGTGCAATACTAGTCAAGGCCAGCAATAGCAAGTACTGCATGAAAATCTATGAAAGAGTTCTGAAAAACAAATAAAATATGATACTATAAGATGCATTTTTTCATTGAACTTAACTAACATATCTTAAACATTTATAACTCTTTTACAGCACTTCTTCTGCTTGCACATTTCAGCCAAACAAGCGCAGAAACCAAGGTAAGCTTTATGACACTGTATTTATACAAACCGAATTCCTCAAATTGTTACTATCCACCACTATTTGCAGTACCGCACGCCAGCTCGCATTCTGGCAAAGCAAACGGGTGCCACACAGTTCGAGGAGGAGCGCTACGAGGCGCACACGAACTGCAATGAACACAAGCATCATCTGAAGAAGCGTGCCTCCGACGAAGATGTAGACTATGAGGTATACCAGGGAGTTGTGGGTCGACCGGGCATTGATTTTCCCATCTATCCGCGCATTCCAAAGACCACATTCAGTTGCCGCTCCTATGGCAATGGCTACTTTGCCGATATGGAAACAGATTGTCAGGTTGGTGCTGCTCAAATCAAATGTCAGTCAGAAATTCAATAGTGAAATACTTTTGCTTACAGGTCTTTCACATATGCGAGGAGGGTCGCAAGATCTCATTCCTCTGTCCCAATGGCACCATTTTCCAGCAGAGCGAGCTCACCTGCGACTGGTGGTTTAAGGTCAACTGCTTGGGATCCTCCGGCTATTACGCAGAGAGCGCTGAGATTCTGAACAAGCAACGTGTGCATCGGGTACGTCCCTCGGTACCAGTGCAGGGTTTCAACATTGTTGGCGGCGGTCTGAATATTAAACCAAAGGTAACGCCTGTGGTGGGTCAAGGGCGATCGGGTGCACGTTCTGGAAGCAAATCCGATAGACGCATCGACTCTACAGAGGATCTACATGCATCGCTGGAAAGCGTTGACTTTGATGATGTATCTGGCGAGAAGCAGCGCAAGGTTTTGCCCAGCATTGACAACAATAGCAACGACCATGAGACGCAGATAACCGCAGAGAGTTCATCGTTTGTCAGCGGCACAGGCAAACGACGCAATGGCAACAGTAACAACAGCAACAACAGTAACAACAGCAATAACAACAACAACAACAATAATAGTCCCAACAGCAATGATGATGCTTCTATACTGAAGCCAGCGCGCAGTCGCAGCAGCTCATCTCAGGAGCGCGGCTCACAGTTACGTGCTGGTGCTGTAGTTCACACTGAATCCAGAGAGCGTGCCCGAAATGGACAACGTGGACAGCAGCGTTACAAGGATCTGGACAGCGAGGAGCAGCACAGCAAGGAGAAGAGCAAGGAAAAACACTCTCAGCACTCAGCACTCAAGGACAAACCCGAGTTCTACGAAGCGCACTCAACACGCCCTGTGCAGCACACTACTCCATATTATATACCCAGCAGCTATTCCACGGCTCGTCGCCTAGAGCCAAGCAAATCAACACCCTTTTATACACCCACCGTGCCAAGCGTATCCAAATCCAAGAGCACCGAGAGCAAGCTGAACTACATTAAAGGCGGACATACTGGTACCACGCCCAATCCGAGCCGTTTCGGTGGCGCTGCCATTTCAGGCATCTTTCTGGAATCCTCTGTGTCACCCAATAGCCCAAGGCCCACAGCCAGCGCCAGTCTAGAGCTGGACAGCACCTACAGACCTGTAATCATTGGTATGCGTCATCATTACGATGTGGCTGGCTCTGGAGAGCTGAAGCGTCTATCTTTAAGCATTAACACGAATGCTGATCAGCCTCCAAAGAAATTGATTGAGAGTCGTGATTATTTGCCCACAACTCCAGCGCCAAAGTCTACCAGCAATGGTCCCACCTATCTGCCCAAGAGCCCCTCTGCGCCCAGATCCAATACAGTTGCAGCCGGTGGAGATTCGCTGCTCTTTGCTCCCAATCCAGTCAAGGAGGAGTCTGTTTTTCGCAATGTCCAGGATATGCTCAAGACTGTAAATCTGCTCAACGATAAATTTGAAGATGTGGAGCTAAGCGCACAGCCCGCCGCACCCGCACGTGCTGGTCTAGAAATACCACCATCATCAGGCCCAGATGCTCTCGTCTCGCTGGCCAAATACTTTGCCCAAGAGCACAACGACTCTGGCAATGCTCTGGGCAAACCAGACAAGCATGGTGTTCACACCAAACTCTCTGCTAAGCCACCGGCGCCCATTTTACCTACCAGCAAACCCTCCGATACAACAGCCACATTGACAACCTCCGAAACGCCGCCAGGCATCAGCGAGCGGGCAGATGACATTAAGCAGAGTCTGCTGAGCGCCAAAACAGTGCAGAAGTACAGCAATTTGTTTGGACTCAAGTCGGCCAAGGGCAGAGGTCAGACTAATGGTCAGAGCGATGTTAGCGGAGGTTTGCTCTCCGCCCAGCTCAATGAAACGCAAGCATCGACGACGGGAACGGACTATCAGCCTTTTCCACAAATTGGTAGCACGGGATCCACGATTGGTGCGCTGGCCGGGCAGCCAGAGTCCCGTAAGATTGCGCAGATCTTTTCGAATGCATTATCTAGCTATTTGGATAATCCGGGCACCTTCCGCGCCGAGCTGGCGGCACGTGCTCGTCCCACAGAGCCGCCAAACTTTAAGCCCGTGAGCACAACGGATTCCACATTGTTCAATGATGGCACTGCTAAATATTATTTGCCCACTAAGCCTTCACCTGATGTGACCACGCCCCAAAGCATTGCTGTTGAGATTAATCACAAGTTTGATTCAACTCCCGCTCCTGAGTACTCCACCACCACTGAGCTGTATGAGCCAAGCACAAGTCGAGCTCAGGATTCGGAACTGGAGCTATCGGCGGAGCTCTCGCCACCCAGTCCCGATTCCGGCGAGGGTGATGAGTTTCTGCAGCGGCAGCAGACGCAGTCCTTTGTGAAGTCACGCAATGATTTGTTGCAGGACGCACGGCCACAGAAGCTAATCACTACACACAAACCGACCGAGAATCCATGGGCATTAAAATCTCAGACTGATTTCCTAGATCCATTGACAATTAATGATGCGTTGATGAAGGAACAGCGCACCACAACAACGACAGCCTCACCAACCTTTACATATCTACCCAGATTGCTGGCCAGCACGACGAGCACGCACTCTACACCCACGCCAGCCCGTTTCGAGTGGGAGGACATTTTCCGTAGCTATGATATACCACGTGATGCGTTGCCCTCCAGCAGCGGACTGCAGCGCATTGCCAACAAGTTGTTTGGCGGCCTCAACGAACAGGAGGCGTTGCATCTGAGAAATGTTATGGCCAAGGCGGAGCATGATCGTCAAGTGCTCAGTCTGCTATTGCTACTGATACAAACTTGCGATGATCATAATGGCAAGGCATTGGAGCGTTCGCGCAAGCATCTGCTCAATGCATTGATCGATATCGATAGCAAGTTGCCAAGCAAAGCCGCCTCCGTGCAGAAGCTCGCATTGGGTACGCCAACTACAACATCCCGAGTACCTGTGACCACATTCCGACGCACTGGTAATGCTGATTACTATACCAGCACCACGCCGGGCTATACGACAACCACGGAGCTGCCATTGTCTACCAGCACAATAGCGCCGGGCAGCTACGAGGAGACCACCAAGTTTGAGATACGCGTCGAGGATGTGGAGGATGTGGACTTGGCGTCGACAACATTAGCGACGCCGGCGCGTTTGGAAGCCAATTCGGACCGTCGCGCTCTGGAGCTGCTCAAGTCATTATATTCGCTGGCATCGAAGTTTAGTAGCAGGCGATAGGGTTGCTGACGCCAACGGTTCCCAATTCCTAATGGCGGCGCTTGAGCAGTGTTGCCAACGCTTCGAATGTGTGCGAGTATATGCTTAACTTTTAGTCAACTCTACTCTATACTACGCTCCCTTCTATTCTGTTTTGTTTTAGCTCAAGCCTGAGAGTTTTAGTTGAAATTTTGATTACTTGCTTAACTTTGTTTTCATCATCTTTTTGTTAATTGATTCGGTTTAGCCAATTCAGTTAACTTAATTAGTTTGTAAATATGTAAAAGTTTGAAACGAAATACTCGAAGAGCCCGAAATACTCCCAACCGTTGGTAGCATTACCAAAATACTCTTATAATTTACAATATATTCATCGAGTTGTATTAAATTAGTTTCTTAGTTGTAACTACAAATACGATACTTTCCCATCTTACTTTGATCAATCTATCTATATGCCCATATTTTATTCTATATGTCTTGCTATTTTTGTAAATATTTATTTAACGTTAATAAAGTACATATAAAAATAAATAAAAGTAAACAAAAATATGAATTTTAAAAATTGTATTTGCATGTTGCGTACTTCTCTTATTACACAGCTAAACATGAGAATGTATACCAACTTTGCTTTAAACTTGTGGAAAAAAGATTGCTTTCATACGGACAGACGGACAAACAGACAGAGAAATAATTTACATAAATCAAACTTGTATTCTATTATAATCAAATATGCTGCAGTAACACGATTCATAAAAGGAACACTCAGAAATATTAAAATGTTTGGCTGTACTCAAAAAATCGGAAAGACTTTTTGATATCGTTTGCGAGCCTCTTAAGATATTAATTGCGACTCGTTAATTCGTCCGTGCGAATCTCGTTTTTTTTTTTGGTTGTTGTGTCGCTTGCCAAAAAACCCTTTGTCGCCTATCGTGCCTATTCTTTATGCTCCCTGTTTCCATTAAAAAAGGGGAAAAAGGGAGTTATAAAGTACTGCAAATGTGTGTAACAGGAAGAAGGAGGCATTGCCGACCATATAAAATATATATATTCTTTATCAGCATCAACAGCCGAGACGAACTAGCCATGTCCGTCACCAAACTTGGCATGTAGGTTGATGTATACCATACGCAGATCAAGTTTATTTAAAATTTTGGATGCACTCCCCCGTACCCCCGCAAATCGCAAATTTTTAAGATAAAGCTTTGATTTGTGGTACAAATGTATGTTTAATCAATGTCTTTCAGATGCGTAAATTTCTTTACGATCGGATAAATAGCATCAAAGTTATGGAAAAATCTATTTCCCCTGTCTCAGCAGGCAGAAACAACAGTTTGACATGCATTGGCAAGTTAAGTACGCTGCTTGCTTGTGTTGCCGTGAACTGCTTGAAATGCAAGTTGGGAGCAGGGAGTCTCGTAGTCGGGCACACTCGACTAGAGCATTCTTACTTGTTGCTTTATCGTATTTATGCTCGCTACTTTATCGTTTGCTAGCACGTTTGCGAGAATTGAGCGAATGTTAAAGCGACACTCGTATTTCTGCTCGCAAAAGTATCGTTTGCGAGCACATTACGAAGATTTAGCGTGACACTAGTATTTTTGCCCTCAAAACGCTCGTTTCTTAGCCCGTTTGCGATAGTTTGGGCGAATGTTCGCTCAACATTCGCTGTTTGGTATACTGGGTAATTATACATACAAGCACGTCATGAGATAAAGGCATGACGTTAAGTCATCGTCTAAATGTGGATTTAAATATTTAACTTACTTTCAATGGTTGTTGAACAGCTTATCATAAGCAAAGACAAGAACCACAGTCCACATTGAACTGCAACCCCTATTTTAAAATGACATTGCCAATTCGTGAAATTGAGCAACACTTATAGCAAATGACAGCACTGGCTCCATCTATTGTTCATTTTCAAGTTGGTTGTTGAACAGACTTTGAATGAAAGTTAAATTTTGTATACCCTTGCAAAGTGTATTATAATTATGTCACGAATATAAATTTGTATATTCGTGATCAGCATCAACAGACTATCTATATCTTATAGCTGCCATAGAAGACAACATTTCTTGATTGCTTATTTCTTTTTTATTTATGTGTACATTTTTGTATTATATTTTTCGAAAATATGAACGCAGTTTTTTCGTACTACCAGGAGGCGAATCAGGGTGTCCGTTTCGTCAAACATGCCCCAATGCACAGCTTCCTGATTAAAAAATAATAAAATAATTCTTTTCCTTCGCCATTTTTTTAAATCGATAGACGACCTTTGATTTCTGGCCACCTTTGTTTTAAATGATGCAAAACTTGCATGCAATTAAAGTCTGTGCAAAACAAATATTTTTTTTTTAATTTTCAAAATGTATTTATAAAGAAATCATGGGTTTCCGGAATGAACTTTTGGTGACTTAGGTCATAAACTAGACAAATAATTTCTTTCTTTTTTAATTTTATTTTATTTTATTTGCAATTTATCATAGGTGTTCCATCCCGTATTCCGTAAGTATTTTTGTGAACGATGGGAATGTCGCGGGATACCTGTCATCTCTAAGAGGTCCATCTCTAATCAAAAATGCAATTGTCATTTGACGTCACATTTTAAAGCTCCTGCAAAAAACGCACAGCCATTTGCATCGTTGACCGCGCAAGGAAGATTATTAAAAAGTGAGTTCTATTAACGATTTATTATAGGAAAATTAATTTCTGTACAAATTTTCAGTGTTCATTTGGTTAAAAACTCATCCAATTTGTGCCACAATTGCCATAGGCACCGGCATATTGGTCGCTTCCAAGCTGCTTTTTAGCGCCTTCAAATATATGCGTGATAAAAGCAACGAGTCCAAGGGAAAAATACACGCTGTTTTAATATTTAATGAGAAGAGCGGCATGTGTAACTATAATCATGGGGATGGAAAGTCAGCTAAGTGTTCCAGAAATTACTGCACCAAGCATCATATCAATCGGTTCGTGGCTGAGATTGATAAGGCGCAGTATTGCATTGATCTATGTATCTATACTGTTACTTTACATCAAATAAAGGATGCGTTTCAGCGAGCACTAAATCGTGGTGTTATCATACGTGTTATCAGCGATCACGAAATGATTTGTTCAAATGGCTCGCAGATTAACGCCCTGAACAAAATGGGAGTCGAGTGTCGGAGCCCGGATACCACTGCCATGATGCATCACAAGTTCATGATGATTGATGGTCAAGCGCGTGTGAATGAGATTTTGAAGAAGGAAAAATGTAAACCACGTGCCTATCGTAGTATGCTGATAAGCGGTTCACTCAACTGGACGATGCAAGGATTTTGTGGCAACTGGGAGAACTGTTTCATCAGCTCAATCAAAGTAGAGACTACCGCATTTCAAGCCGAATTCGATCGCATGTGGAAAGCTTTTGAAAATTCAAACGCCAACATGTTTTAATAAATCAAAAGCCAACATCAGACAATAAACTGCCGAAACTAAACTTCATATACAAATTTTACTTGTACAACTATTTTTTATTGGCTTCCAGAGCTTATCACTGTGGACGGCAGTCAAAGCAAGGGACGAATGCGATACTAGCAATCTATACAGAAAGAATGAAAGATTTGAAAACACTTGTGTGAAAAGCTGCAGGTGAAATATAGATCTGTTTTTCACGTTGTCGTTTTTCTATTTCTCGGTAAGGGGGGAAGCGGCAAGCGGGGTAGAACAGAAATAGCCCGCTTACCGCCATATTCGATATATCGATATTTTACTGGCGATATATCAGATGATATCGACATGGCTTTTGTTGACGATTTACACTCCTAATGCAAACAAACTGACTGAAATTTCATATCAACTTGGAAAGGTCACTCTAAACCTAAAATGTTTTTAACTTTTTAACACTTTTTCAGATTGAGATAATAAGTTAACCAACAAGTCCCAGGAACCCCATCAGTTCCAATTCGTTAACCTGCACCCACATATCTCTTCAACCTCTCTTTGCATGCAGCAAATTTTCTACAAATTTTCCGAAATCATTTTCCAATATCCTAGCTTAGTACGCACATTCAGCATAAGATAAAAATATTCTGAAAAATTGAGCTTTCTGTGTCTTATCTGTCAGTCAGGTTCAACAGTTTTATATATATTGGTATATTCTCGATGCGTTCGACTGCATTTATTTATACAGTTAATAATTTGATAATTCTTATAAAATGCCAATACAATGAATATATGTTTTCTGATGTCAAGGTAGTCCGTGTATTCTTTAATTGAACATTATTCCGAATTGCGTTTGCTCTAATTTGCATGGTCGTTTATAGTCATTTTGTTTGATTTTAATAAATTTAATAAACGTTCTCTGATTTTGTATCCGTTGTACATAATTAAATATAAACATGCCTCTTCTAAATCATATTTACTTACATTGGCAACAAGTCCTAAGCCTTTGGCGGCTTTGAAATCTATTTATGAACAGGATGCGTACAATTTGCAAACAGGAAGAAATTAGCGATTGTGAGGGGCTAAAGGCGTGGCATGCAACTGTGAGGGGCTAAGGGCGTGGCAGGAAGTTGTGGCAGTTGCTTTGCCAGCCTTAGTTAGCTGCCAGGTGGCCAGGAAAAGGCAGCGGAAGCCCACTGAAAACTGCACAAAATTCGCAATTGCTAAGTTAAATAAGCAAAATAATATATATCAAAACTTGCAATTGCCGAGAACTCAAACATAATGAGAAATTAAAAACAAAAAAAAGAAGTGAACCGCTGATATTTTGAATAGCCCCAAATTATTAGTAAATAAAACCAAATTTTATTAAATAATTTCTTATAATATGCTCACTTAGCATAAACACACTATGGATAGTAACGGTAGTATTTCTATGTGAGATTAGTCCTTAAAATACGGACTTGATCGGTAACTCATCTTTGTCACTTTCCTAAAATTCATATAAGCTTACTACAACGACACACAATCGAATATATTGAATGGAGATACAATATTTATAAAGTGGCTCTCTACCACACTTCACATTTTTGCACTGGATTCATCGGTGATCCTTCGGGGCATTTAAAGTCCTTGGCAAAGTCCTTCATATTGCTCAGCGAACCAAGCACACGGAACTCTGAGGGTGAGTGCACGCCGGTGGTGATTCTCATTTTCAGAGATTCTAAAAGTAAAGTATCGTTTAGGAATCTTCAGTTAAAAGCATCACATTGTGAGTTCGCTAACCTTTGCGGTATTTGGCACACCAGGTCTGGCCAGCCGAGATCCAGAACATTTGCGAAGGTGTATAGTCTAGACCAGGTAGTTTGGGTTCTGGACCATGTTTTTCCACCCACCGTTGATAGGCAATATACGACTCCTTGACACCGCCATTATCGGCGATATTCTCGCCCTGCGTATTGATGCCGTTCAACTGGCGAAAGAAAATACGTGAAAATTAAAAGCAACAAACAAAATAACAACGAACATACATTCAAGCCTGTGGCACGTTCCGTGTAGTTGCCATACTGATCAATAATGCACTGTGCCTTCGCTAGATAGGCCTTCTGTGTGTCCGGCTGCCACCAATCCCGCAAGTTGCCCTTGACATCAAACTGGCGACCCTGATCGTCAAATCCGTGAGTGATTTCATGACCAATCACGTAACCAATTGCTCCAAAGTTCATGTACTTGGGTCGCTGCGCATTGAAGAAATGACCCTGTAGTATGCCAGCTGGGAACTCTGCAAAAGGATGGCATATAATATTAAAAAACATATATATTTATATGCATGAATCCAACTTACGAATGCTGTTCTCCAAGGATGAATAAAAGGCGTTTACAATAGCTGGCCGAGCATGACGCACCCAATCAGTTTTGTTCACTGGCAAACGCAGCTTGTTGAATGAATAGTCCGTGCCAAAGATGTTCATGCTCAAAAAGGATTCGAAATACTGGTCTGGATTAATGTCCAGCTTATCATAATACTTGGCAAGTTTCTCGTTATCCAGCATCTCATCGGGATAGCCAATATGAGTGGCCATGCTGTGCAGCTTCTCCTTGGCCTCCTTCTTCGTCTTGGTGTCCATCCAGTTGACTTCGTCCAGTATATCGCTGAATACGCTGCGTATGTCGTTAACCATTTCCAAGGCTTTTGACTTTGAGTCCTGATTGAAATGCTTGCGAACGTAGAGTGATCCAACGGATATGCCAAGGCTGACATTTAATAGTAGTTAATTGATTATATTGATCGATGTGATATTGATTTAATTTTATATGATTTTGATGTGGTTGGTTGTACCAGTTGTTGTTGTTGTTGTTCAGTGCATTTGGGAGTTGACGTGAAAGTGGAACATAAAATGATAAATATAATGTATTTTTTAATTAATCAAAACTTGTGTTAGTTCTCATACTTAAAACTGCCTTATAAAAAGGAACTACTGAAAATGAAACAAAAATTGAATTTTGTTTAACCAAATATGTAATGTGTTTGCAGCTTCTGAAAATCCCTTTTTATAGTTTAATAGATGAGTTAATCAAGTCCTCCCAATCCATATCATTCTCTATCTATGCTATATCTCTAATCTCGATTTTCAGTATATAACTCGAGATTTCATTAGAAAAATGCTTATTGTGGGCGTTGTTAAAATCAATGTGCATGTATTTATATTGTATTTGGGTGTATATATGTGTGTGTGTGTGTGCAGGTATATATATATATTGTCTGCCCCCGGCAGATGACATTAATTTTGAATTATTTATCTCAAAATACCTATCAACATCTGGTGAAAATTCGCCATAGTCTCTGCAAAATCACAATGAAATCAATAAGAAAAGAAACGAAAAAACAAGTAGAAATTTGAATTGAATATTGAACACCGGCACACAGTTGTCAAACACCTAAACATCTAAACCAGCATTCCACATAACTCAACAGACAAACATCGAATGACCACATTTGGACCAACCTGCCGGCAGCAATATCCACACATTCCTTCCAGCGGGCCTCCTGCTCCTGGCGACCGGATAAGGCAGTTGCATACTGCAGCTGCCGCTTGCGGAACTCTTCGCTGAGGAATCCAATGGAAAAGGCGTGTATGCGCCACATCATATAGTTGGCAATCACACGATTGGGCGTCTTGGCCAGCAGCTTGCCGAGCTCCTCAAAGAAGGGCGGCACGGTCAGATTAATCACCTCGTCGTCGGCGACAGTGAGACCAACGGGCAGCAAGGCATTCATGTAGTCCACCCATTGAACGTAGGGATAAGCGGCCTGTAGCTGCTGTGGCGTGCGTGGATTGAATAGCTCCGAGGAGTTGCGACGTTTCTCGTTGGGCCAAGAGATCTAAAATATATAAATTTACAATAAATGGTAGTCATTTTATGTCTATTCGTGCTTACGTTGGCCAACGCCATTTCAAACTCGAGTGATTCAAGCAGCTGCTCCTTGGCCTGATCCTTGTTGGCACCAAATAGCACTGCAATATCCACCATATAATCATAATAAGCGCTGACTAGTGTCTCGTTAAAGCCCTTGACCAGGTACTCGCGGCTGAGCGCCAATGCGGATTGATCGAGCTGTAAATGTTATGGATTTGATTGAATTAGACAACTTAACAACTAAATTGTTTCCCTGTATACTCACATCCATAATACGTTTAGTGCTGTTCTGCAAATCCACACCAATGGAGAAATCAATGATGTAGTCCATGCTGAAGCCGGCTGCTCGGAATTTCTTGACCTGCTCCTGCCAGGTCCAGCTATCATCTACATTCCATTTGTCGCCCTCGAGCAATGGCCAACCGCCCAGAGTCTTGGCTATCTTAGTAATGGGCGTGGCACCCACAGACTCAATCAGCGCTGCAAAGAAAACGTATTTCTGTTAATCCTTCGGCTGCTCAGGACACAAGAAGAACTACTTACTCTTGTTCATGCAGGCTCTGTAGAGCAAATTGGGCAGACGGAAATGCTTGGGCTCTGTGGCAGGTCGGTCAGCTGTGATGATATCCTTAAGCTGCTCTTGCAACTTGTCAGAAATGACTGAGAATGTGCTAATGGAGACCTTGTCGTCGGGAATGTTCTCCTCCTCAATGTAGCTGCCACAAGCAAACTCATAGAAATTGTCGCATGGTTCAACCTCCGCCTTGATCTTGCTTAGGACGTCGGAGGCAGTGTGGATGCACTCCTTGGTTAGGCATACATTATCCGCATCCAGTTTGCCTTTGGGGTCTACAACGGGCACTGTGTTTATCATGCTGCCACCGCTATGCAATGCAGTAGCTTCTGGTGGTGTCATACCTTGATCAGAGCCCGTTCCGGTACCATTGCCCAGCTTGAGAGCATCGAAAGTCCACAGACCGAAACCCGTGGCGGCAACGAGGAACAAAATGCTGCTAACAATGAGCAGACTCCTCTCCAGCTTAGTGCGTCGGCGCCACCAGTTGGGATTCCTACAATGAATGTTAAAAAACAGAAATACACAAGTTAAGACGTGCCAGATACATAAATCTTAATTAGAGGGCGATTCCCGCAGAGCGCCAAATAGTAAAAGTCAAGTAAATTTCACTTCGCTTGGCGTTGACATGTTTTCAATACTTATTTGTCGCCCCAGCGTCATCCATAATCAATTCACTTTTTCTTTTGCCATCACCCGTTAGCCATCTCGTTTATCTTGTGTCGGCATAGTGGTTTAGCTTTAAACTTGTTTATCAACATTGTCCTCTAAACAAAGTCCGTCAGACTGTGCAGCAAATTTCAGTTGTCAGGCATAAAAATTACAACTTCTGAAGAATTACACTTTTACGCCATTTAGAAAACAAAAGCGACTATAAAGTTTTTCTTACCAATTCTTTTCTACCATATCGGACTAACAACAAAACTGTATTTACACAAAGGTATTAAATTTGACAAAGATTTTCTTTAAAACTCCAAGTTGTTGCATATGAAATCATGATTTACGACGGTTACAGTAAAGTACGATATATGTAGTTCTCTGATCCGGCCATAAAAAAAGCATCTGCGTTAAGTCTTAGCAGTTTTTTATACCCTTGCTGAGGGTATTACAATTTTGTCACGAAATGTGTAACGCATTGAAAGAGACGTCTCAGAAAATCAAAAATTGTATATTCGTGATCAGCCGAGTCATGTCCGTCTGTCCGTCCGGTTATAAGCGTTATTCAAGACTTTGTTCAAGAGCTATCTTGCTAAAACTTTGCACACATGCTTCTTCTTATTGCAGGTAATACCTATAGTTGAATTGGCCAGATCGGACCACTCTAACATATAGCTGTCATAGGAATGATCGGTCGTTTTTGTATGAAAAACTGATTTTTTTTTCAAAATATCTCAAGCAATCTCACTATATCTAAATTAATGATCTATCCACGAATGTTGACAAAATTTCATGAAAATCGGACGACTAAATCTTATAGCTGCCATAGGAACAGTCTGTTAAAAATCAAGGGTATATATATCTTCGGCATGCTGAAAGTAGGAAATTTTCTAAAGTAAATATTGAAATTAAAATATATATTTTGTGTTCAAAAATTGGCTAATCTTGTGCGTCAAAAGGGTATAATAAACTGTTTCGTATTGGTATCAAGTCGTATCATAAAAGATAAATTAAAATTTGTTATATAGTGTTTATAATTGACGACTTCCTTCCGATTAGCAAATGTCTGCGTGTTTAATAATGTTGCAAGAGTTGTTGAACAAAAATAGATATCGAGTGCTTTGTAAACTGGTTACATTTTGTTGGCCAGTTTGAAAAGTAAAGTAATTTGACAATCTGTGCTTAATACCGCATACAGACATGCTTTTTTGATTTTTTTTTTGTTAGCCAACGCTTTAGTGGCAAACCATTTCCATAGCCGATGAATTTTTTTTGCACGCTTCAATTACTGCGGAATATTATAAATGAAATGAAATAATGATGCGCACTAAAGCCAGAAGTTATGAGTTTGTGGTGCAAAGCCAAATATAATTTTAATGAGCGATTAAGTCAGGCTCTATAAATCTATTTATGGCTGATTACATACTACATTATTTGTTGTTTGTGAATCTCGCCAATTTACTAAAGGTCATCATCATAATTCACATGCCACATATTGTTATTATATTGTGAAGCCGAGGAGTGGGAAACACATGGTTTTTTATCATACGTTTCGTTAACGGAGATAATATTTTAAAAATCCATTGTTTTATAATAACATTTTTATAGGGATTTCGGCGGGACTCGGGAGCTGCGGAATATTTTGTAAAAATCCCTGTACGGTCAGAAGCATCAAACGAATTTCTATTCCGATCCCATCTCTGGTTGTTTTAAAAACTACAATACTTTAGATTTTTGAAAAACTTAATGTTAACTTCAGTGTCGATCTGCTAGTATGCAAATTCATAATATATATTCATTAAGTAATACATACAGATCGGACAATAAACTTTCTTCCATAGCTCGAAGAAAGAAAGCAGCAGATAAATGCATTAAACTAGATACTTGCAAGAATTGGTTGCAAACTCATAATATTCAATTTCTTAAATTACAATTTTGCACTGAAATAGACACAGAGCTATTTACAAATGTTCTACCAATTTGATATGTGATTATGGACATACTTTGAAGATTGACATGCTTGAAAAAACAGTGTAAATAGGCCACGCGCTTGAAACTGTGGCCAATAATCAGATTGCAAAACAAAATGCTTAAAATTGTGTTTACAACAGCAAAAGCAAAAAATAGAAATAAATACTAGTAGTAGTATTCATTGCAATTATTTTGTTTAATGTGGCTGAACCTTTTGCTTTAGCTTTTGTTAACGGGAACAAATGAAACACACTCACCAATAAACAGCAACAAAAAAAGTCGCATCAACTTGGCAATAAACCAAATAACAGCCTCGACACGAAATACTTCAATAAAAAATTTAACTAATTTGTTTTGTTTCATTGGAATTGTTACACTATGTTTTTTACTCGAACCTACATATAAGGAAAGTGTGTAAAAAAAAACAAATAAAAACAAAGTTACAACTTTTAAGAATTAACAATTTGTTTTGTATTGAAGCTTGTCGAGTTCATGTTGCATTCCTAATTGAAAATTAAAGCAATATTTGTCTTAATGATTTGCACTTTGTTAAAAAAAAACTCATACAAATGTCAATTTGTATAATTAATGCCAAAGAAAGATATAAAAAAGAAACGTTTAACCAGTTTTTTAAATGAATTGGCCAGTTTTTTGTTGATGTTAAGCTGTTGCTTAGATTTCAATTAATTATTTGTGCATTTTTTATCAGTCACTTGGACAAAGTTGAATGACATTTTGTAAAATGAATAATTAAAATTATATTATAGATAAATACATATAACAATATAATAACAAGAAAGAAATGTTATCTTCGGTGTGCCGAAGCTATATACCCTTGCAGAAAAGATTTGCATAAGAAAACTTATTTTCCAACCGATCGTTCCTATGGCAGCTATAAGATATAGTGGTCCGATTTCAATGAAATGTTGACAACATATGTGGATAGTGCTTAACCTGAGCCAAAGTGAGTTTGGTTGAGTTATCTTGAAAAACAAAAAAGTTTTTCATATAAAAACTTATTTTCCAACCGATCGTTCCTATGGCAGCTATATGTTATAGTGGTCCGATCTGGCCGATTCTGACATATGTACTGCTTGTAGAAAGAATAAGCGTCTGTGCCAAGTTTCATCGCGATAGCTCTGAAACTTAGGGACTAGTTCGCATATAAACAGACAGACGGACAGACAGACGGACATGACTAGGCTGTTGATGCTGATCACGAATATAAAAATTCTTTATTTTCTGAAACGTCTCCTTCAATGCGTTACACATTTCGTGACAAAATTATAATAGCCTCTGCAAGGGTATACAAATACACAAACTGTTTCATTTGAGGATGCGACTATATACTTTTCTGTAAACTATTCTCAGTTCAGAAAAGTTACATTCACAGAAACTTGAATTGAAATATGATTCATAAATTATTACTCGTACTTGTCTATCTTTTTCAATGGTTCTATAATTAAAATCGATTCCCTTAATACAACTGTTCAATTAGTAAGATGCAAATCGTGCCTGACCATTGCCAACATTATAAACTTAACGACGGCATTTCCTCTTAACTCAAACGAAACAAGCACGAAGCTGTTACCTCATACGGAATTCATGACTTGAACCCACATACCGTCTCAAGCATATATATAGTATATAGTACATATGTATATAGATAAGCAGATGTATAGGTTGTTGCCTGATAAAATTGTGTCGCGTTTATGCAACTGCCATAGATTTTTGCATTGTCATTCGCGGATTCATCTTATCAGCAATATCAGCTGTATATGTAGCTGTATCTGTATCTAAAACTCAATATGTATTTGTATCTGACCAGAATACAGGAGTGTGCAGCGACTGCTGCTGCCTGTCGACTGTCGCATTTTATTTATGAACATATATAGGTATATATATATTGCTCAGGTGATGATATACACTACCAACTTTATTTGTATAAAGTGTTGCTATTGGGGGGCGTGTCAATGGGCATCGCTTTCAAGCTGTGCTTTTGTCTTTCTGTTGCCCAATAAATGTGTCAAGTGCAGGCGGCGTTTTTTGCCATTGACGTGGCACTTTGCCGTCACCGTCGCCGTCAACGTCACCAACATCATTGCCATACACACGTGAATGTGGCATGTGTGTTAGACAAGTGTGTGTGTGTGTGTGTGTGTGTGGCTGTGTGTGACGCACATTTCTTTTAGAGTTTGTTTATTTTAGTCATTTAGTTTACCCTTGCTGGGCATAATAATTTTCAGCCCCATTTAAATATGCACATATTTACTTTCAATCGATACATCATCATCTATCTGTTGGTTTTAGTTTATAATTAATATAGATTAGCTCAGGTGCTTCTATTTAGCTGGCAATGAAAAGCTGCAGAATATAGTGTGCCGAATCTTATCAAATTTGACCAAACATAAATGTTACCCATACAATAGTTCAAACATGTTTCAACACACTTAAAAAGCTTCAAGCTGAAACCCTGCTACTTTTGTCTAACTGCCATATAAACATATTAACAAATAAGTCTACAAGGGTATTAACTTTTCGGCACCCTTTTTATTTACATTTGTAGGTTAATAATTTTATTTTATTTTTAATAGGTTGATGATCGCTTTTGGTGTCGCACATCGTTTTGTTTATTAGCATGCTACGCTTTGATTGTCACAAGACATTTCAAGGCAGCTTTGCTGTTGTTTACGAAAACTTTACAAAAAAAAACGTGTATGGAATTCGTATTTCCTTTGTAAAAGTAAATTTGATTTTAATAACACAACATACATACATGTGTATATAGCAGTTTTATGCGTTTCTCTATTGTGATTTCTTACATTATTTTATTAACCTAAGTATACAAATCGAAAACATTTTTATCACATCGTACAGCGATCATACTCTTTGAAAAGAAACCATAAAAACGCAGAGATAGTCTAAAGGTTAATTTTAAGTTTTTGTTGTTAGATGTTGTTAGTCTTCAATCTTAATGTTTAACCAAAATCATTTTTGAGAATAAGGAATCTCAATCTCTCTCTCTAGTTTTCAACAGCTTCATGTTTAATTAAATTCATTTCTAGAATAAAGAAACTCAAACAAATTTTCCAACTTTGCTCGGTCTAGAAATTCATTGGACAAGCAATATACATACCCACATATGTATGTATCTGTATGAAACGTATAAGCTTTATACTATATAAAGAATTGAACATCTTGAATCGACCAACAAACTTATTGTCGTACGAAGCATTTATACTGAATAAATATATAGTATTCTATTTGCACAGGTAATTCACTACACGGTCCTACGTAGCCTAGTGATATAGCATGCAAATATGTAGATATTGATGCCACATTGAAACATTGTAAAACATAAATTGACGCTATTTCATCATCCTATGTAAATTTACTTGGTTTGACAGACATTCAGATCCCTGCAGTACAGCTGACTTGTGAAGAGCAATGGAGTTTATTTCCTATCGGTAAATTTTTGTAACTTATTACGGGTAATTACCAGCAATGCGCCCATGAAAATACAATGTCAATGTCGTTGTCAATTATTAACATTAATAACACTATTTTGTTTTAAAAATTTTCAAAATATTTCAAATTGCGATGATTTGAGCCCTAGATTGTCGCGCAACAACAGTCAGTCGATCTGTTAGACATCTCTACAACCGATCAAATCAAATTTATCACAACAATTACACTCAAACATATGTACATATGTATATGGACAATATAATTTTATAATTCAAATTTATTGTGCATACGCTTGACCAATTAAAAAACAAAAAACAAGTTGAAAAACTGCTGTGGCAACAGTTCCAAATTACAAAAACCTTTTGAAAGTAACCTCAAAATACATGTGAAAAATAAGTGAGACTTACAATTTCTTTTAAAAGAAAAGAATACCAAAATGAAGTTCATATCATTCCCAAAGCAATTCCTAAGCTACAAGTTGTAGGTCTTGCACCTAGTCTTAGTTAATGAAACGGCAAAGCCAAATCAATGAACACCTGAAATGTTGCTGGTGAATTCATTTGGTCAAAGGACTACCAGTTGTACTGCTGGGGTACGCATAAAACCGGCAACAGACAATTGCACCGACGACATACGCAGACAAATTTATAAACACGCTGTTGAGTCATAGGCTTGGGTATGTGTACTAAATTATTATGGCGCCAAAACGTGAAGTGCGAGTAACAAAAAGAAAAGCAAAGCAAAGCAGCAGACAGCTGCTGCACAAAACATACATATAGTATGTACATACATACATTTACATACTACATAGCGAATTCTACCAAGCATGATGAAATTCAACAATTTTATAGTAGCAATGCCCTCAGTTTGTGCTATAGATTCTGGAGAAATGCAATGTTCTCGGAAATCGACAAAGGTTGAATAACTGGAAATTCCAATGGATTTGTTTGATCCAAAATAAGGCAGAACCTTAACGAAAATGTTCAGAAAATGGCAACGTTTAAGAAGAGGAGAATGCATTAAGTAAAATACTCGTAAGGGCCTAGTCAATTGGTTCCAATGTATCATAGTAGTAGGAAAAAGTAGGCAAACTAAACAGGCTGTAATTGCGAAAACGAATTACAGTGAGTCCAAAAAGTATTGGCACACGTTCAATTTTAAAATTTTTCATATGTTAACTTTTAGTCCACTCAACGAACAGCAAAATTTAAAACACTATTTACTCCCTGTTCCCATTAAAAATGGGAGTTATAAAGTACTGCCAATGTGTGTAACAGGCATAAGGAGGCATTTCCTACTATATAAACTATATATATTCTTGATCAGCATCAACAGCCGAGACGAACTAGCCATGTCCGTCTGTCTGTCCGTATAAACACACAGATCTCGGAGACTATAAGAGCTAGAGACACCAAACTTGTCATGCAGGTTCCTGTATACCGTACGCATATCAAGTTTATTTCAAATTTCGGATGCAAATTTTTGGATTCATTTTATTTAAAATTGGTTAATATTTCGAGCTGCATCAACATTTTTTTTTAAATAGCTGTTTCTAAGTACAAAAACATAAATTTCGTCAAAAATAATGAGTGTGCGAATACTTTTTTGACTCACTGTATGTACAATGCACATACATAGATATGTCTGTCGTATACCAAAACGTCTGAAATTTCATCAGCGACATTAATCTTTGTGACCTCTTAGATAGCTTGTATAAAACAAAATGTTGCCATGCTGTGCGATAATGAGTTGGCCTATTTATGATTCATACAACTTAATTTTCAGAATGGAGTAAACAAGGAGGTTTTCAATAACCATATGATATATGAACAATAAATCAAATACTTTGTGTTTAATTTCCTAACATTGTAATACCCAAAAATAGAAAATAAACGATTTTCAAATATTTAAAAGTCTCGAACGTCGATCGGTTGACTCGGTTGACTCAGAAAACATGAGCTTTAATAGTTTTTTTCGGTACATTTGTATGTCAAAAAAACTGACAAGACACATTACGTTTACCAAATCGTTAGCTTTCAAAACAGGCACTTCGGATCGTCCATCAAATTGAGTGGCCTTTGTAAGTTGCAGCCGCGTCTCACTTTCTCACTAGTTTTTGTTGTTGCTGTGATTTTTGTAGAGCCCAAACAAAAAAGCAACGACAAATTGCCTTCCAAGTGTTAATTTGTGCCACAGACACAATTACCTAATACATTTTAATTACGAATGACTTGGGCTCGAGATAGTATGGTATAAGATCAGACACCGACACATGATGGGTTTCTGTTGTTATTATTGTTGTTGTTTTCTTGTTTTTTAGTCTCTGGCTGTACTTGTAGATGCTTTTTTAATTGCTCAAAATATTAGAGCTGTCATATCATTTAAGTAACAGCGTTTGCGCTCATTAAAACTGACGGAATGCAGCCACAACGCATATGGAAAATCAACTTAATTTGAGATAACAATAGAATAGGACAAAGTTTATAATAGAAATCACTTCTATTAGAGTATTCGATTAAGTAAACCAACAAAAAATAAAATTTTTTGATACTAATCAACAAATGGCACTAGTCTACAAAAATACAAATAAGAATGCTCTAGTCGAGTGTGTCCGACTACGAGATGCCCTGCACTCGACTCTAAAAATCAAAACATCTTAGTATTAGCAGTACATTGCTTGCTTTGCAAGCAGTTCAGCGGCAACGTAAGCAAGCAGTGTGCAGTGTCTGCATAACTGCAGCTTCTATACAAGGTATACCTACTCTAAATGTAGGAAATAGATTCTTCAATAACTTTGGTATTTATTATCCGATCGAATGGAAATTTACGCAGTCGATCAACATTTATAATAGAAACATGTGTACCAAATATCAAAGCTGTATTTTTATTATGGCTGTGAAAGTGTGGGTAGGAATACCCGAAATTTGAATAAACTTAATCAGTGTATATTGTACAAGAACCTATATGTCAAGATTGCTGACGCTGCTTAACAATACAGTAGAAACTCGCAAATAAGAACAACTTTGTTTTTTAGGGTAAATCTAATTTCTCAGAATTCAAATTTCTGAAACAATTTTTTTTTTAATATAAATAAAAAATGGAGAAAAAAATACAATGAACTTATTTTTAAGCTTAATTTTGTATTGTATTTTGTAACAAAACATAAAGTTTGATAATATATGTTAATGTAATGTATTAAAAACTTCAATTCTAATTTCTGGAAAATTGGAATTTCGGAGAATTCTAATTTGTGAGCTTCTACTATCAACACATATCTTTATGGCTTGGAGGCCTCTCGTTCAATGCGTTACACATTTCGTGACAAAATTTTAATATCCTCTTCTAGGGTATACAAATATTAACATACAAATTATATATATTTAATATATAAATAAAAAATTCTCTATACATACGCTTAATAATATAATTTATAGTTTTATAGTTTATCTTTTGTTCATTTTTAAAAAATGACAATACAATAAAAATACATTTTCTATTGTCACGCTAGTACGGGTATTCAAAAGACGAACATTCTTGCGCATAAAGTTTGCCATAATTTGCCTGGGCGTTTATAGCCCTTTTGTTTGCTTGGCATAAATTTAATAAACTTTCTCTAAGTTTGTATCCCTTGTGCATGATTAAATTTTAAGTTGGTTCTTCTAAATCATATTTATTTACATTGGCCACAAGTCCTAAGCCTTTGGCGGCTTTGAAATCTATTTATCAACAGGACGCGCGCAATTTGCAAACAGGAAGAAATCAGCGACAATGCAATTGTGAGGGGCTAAAGGCGTGGCATGCAACTGTGAGGGGCTTAGGGCGTGGCAGGAAGTTGTGGCAGTTGCTTTGCCAGGTTTAGTAGGCTGCCAGGTGGGCAGGAAAAACCAGCGGAAACCCAATGAAAACTGCAGTGGCAGTTGGCAATGCCGTGCTTTGGTTCATGGGCAGGCACATAAATAACGGTAATATTGCATGCTTGCCAAATACTTAAAATAAAATAAAAAATATATAAAGTAAGAGATAAAAAAGCGAGACATCAAGGTTTTCATATGTCAAAACGTCTCAGCAAGTTTTACATTGATATTACGAGGTGCGTTTTGCATGCTAACGAAATGGAAATATTGGTTGTTGTTTTTTTTTTGGGTGGGTGCCCGCTCTTAAGTCAACAATATTGGCAATTATTGGGCAGTACATAAACAATTCAAATAACAAGGCTTATCATTAAATATGCACTCAGCATTTAGCTACTACAACAACAACAAAAGGCCAGTGAAATTTCCACCTTTAACAAAAGTAATGAACTCAAGAGCTTTATATTATTATTATACAATATGCACGCAATGTTGTATAAATCAGCTGAAACTTGTAACTTGAGAGCGTTATTGAAGAAAAATGCGAAAACAATGATTATAAGTATATATATTTAAATATACTGACAGTAATAGTAGTAACTAATTAAAGTTACAATTAATTAATTATTATGCACTATGACAAGATATTCGAAGTTTCAAGATCCCTAAAGAAATAGTAGCTGAGTTAAATGGGAACGCAAAATTAGTTTTATTATTTGGTTCATTTATTTATTATTTTGTAGTTTTTTTACCTGAGTGCTTAACAAGCAAACTTAACAGCTCTTAAAACTACCTTTTTAACGATATGTAGAACGTGTCTGAAGCTTTCTTGGTTTGAAACATGTGTGGGTGTCAATTTTAGCGTTTTCCCGCTAAACTAGCGGTATTTCAAACATATTTCGGCTTATGATAGGAAACAAGTCCACAAAGTTACAGAATGCTTGCTCAACGCTTTGGTACAAGCAAACAAACAAACAGACAGACAAACAAACAAACAAACAAACAGACAGACAAACAAACAATCAGACAGACAAACTGACTGACTGGGAAGACCATAACTTTTGAAAGTATTGTCTGATTTAGACGAGCGAGGTAACATTCAATGCGTGTTCTGGATGAGAATTCTGCATTTAAAATCAAATTTTACCAAACAGCCCCAACTGCTTCATCAGCTTCTATCTTTTACATTTTGTCTTACCCACCAAACAGGTCAGTCAAAAGACTTAGTATGCACTTTCTTAGTAAAAGTATCAAATCTTGCATTCTACCTGTAAATATTGGTAGTTGCCCTTTGTGATGCTTCATCCCTACCATCCACAGTGATACTTGAAATCTGGTTGAACCACAAAAAAAACCTGTCTACATATAAGTAACAGTTATACGAAATGATTTTCGGTTAACCTGACGCGTGCCCAAATTAAAGTTCTGAAAGCACGTACGAAGTTCTGCACTTCCCGGTTCCAGAGATTCAGCGCCAATCCTCTTTGGCCGCATCAAATAAGCGCAATTATGTATAAACAAAACGAGTACACGTAATTTTCTTCAATAAAAGAGCAACTGGAACCTGAGCTGAGCTTAACATCATCAATCATTGGCTTGACAAAATGCCTCGCATTATACTCAGTTTGTTTATTATGTGTTGAGTGAGTAATAAAGCCAAGAAGTCAAAGACCGGGCCTATTACATGCGCTACACGCTCCAAAATTTTTGGCAATTACGCATCATGATTGGGGCAAGGCATTTTGGTATTTTATTTTGGCCTGCTTTTCACAACGTTCATAAGGAAGCGCGTTGCACTTAAGAACTGTCTCCAAACAAAGACAATTTACTTGAATTCTTGAATTACAGAATACTTAAGCAATTTATAAATATATTTTCAAATTCCATTTGTTTAATAAATTTGAGCACTGATTTATTACACATCATTAAAATCAAAATTTTATATAAACTTTTAAAGAATATATGTTATTTTTTTCGTTTGGTTGTTTTTACATATGCCTATACTATCCAATTTTTGTATAAAGGGTATAAATTAACAACTGTTGCAATTAGCATACAACTCGGAAGTTAGTAGCTCTGGCCAGATGTCTAAACTAATTAATAGTCGTAAATTTTTAAAGTCTACAACTTGGCTAAAGTTTTCCCAAAATCAATAATCAAAATTTGCGCAATAATCAAAAATTTCAATCAAAACAAAAACATAATTTTGCTCATTTCTTTTCAAAATATCTGTTTTATTCCAGTTAGTTAGTTAGCTCTCAAATATTTGTAGGTCAAGGCAATGCAATAAACTCAGAAATTGTTGAAGACTTCTACCCAACTAATTGTGTATATAGAAAACTATTATAATTTTGAAGTCGGCAAACATTTGTACACATTTTATGACCGCTTTATTGCCCGACAATTAGTGCAAGTGTGTGAAAGTGAACATGGAGAGGTGGAAGTTAATTAATTTGCACACACGACTATATAAACAATGCGTTTGAGATTACTTTGCCTGATAAGATTTTATTTTGTGACTGAAAAGGTCTTGAACTATGCTATATCTAAGTAGATTGCATGGTACAGATTGGTTATAAGCTAGCTGAGTACAATAGTACCATATGTCCAAAGTTAGGGAGGCCTTGGGGGCATGGTGGATTTCAACCGCAAGCTTTACCTTCAGCTGCAATGACCATACATACTTCTACCTATAAAAAGAAAACGCAAAGAAAACGCAACTGCATGGCCAACTGAGTGACCATAATTGGAGTTGTAGTTGTAGTTGCAGTTGTTGTTGTTGTTGCTGAAGTTGCTGCTGTTGACCACGTTAAGGTTTGCGTGCATTTAATTATGCAATTTGAGCAAATAAGCAACTGCAACAAGAGCCAGAAACATAAAACAACAACATAAGTTGAACCCATGAGTTAAAAAGTTTAGTTCTTGGCTGATTTCTCGTTGATTTAGTTTGGCCTAAATACCGCAAAGAAGTAACAAATATAACACTCATTCAGATTCAAAAAAAATTAGTCAAAGTTGTAAAACCGGTAAAGCAGTTTTATCAATAGCTAATGTATTCATTCGTACATTGTACATACTTAGGTGTCATATTTTTTTGGGGGTCTACAAAGGTTTTTGTTGTTCGATTTTTCACATTCTTTGAAATACAAACAAACTTTCAAATGCACTTAAACTTAAACTTACATATACATAAATATTGTTTTTTAGCAGCGTTCAGCTGAATATACTTTTAGTTTTATTGTTGCTTAGCTCAAAAAAATTAAAAATTTGTACAATCCATTGCCAGACGTAACAAAAATACAAAATCTCAATGAGCAACAAAAAAAAAGCGGCAAATATTTTGCTGACAAAGGCAAATATTTTGTTGACAAAGTAGGTAAAAGTTCATTTGGAAGCCTTGCACACTAAGATGAAATACTAACTCTTAACAATATGGTAAAGTAACTTAAAAACAAAATAATATAGTAAGTACTTGAGTAAAAACCAACATATCTCTACTAACAATTGACAAAAAGTCAAAAAAAAAATTTAGAAAAACTCAACTAGTAATATTTCTAACAATAAATAAGAAAGGTCCTTAAGACTTTTAAGTTTTAACAAACGCATCTGAGCAATTAGACAGATTTGCGTGAGAGCTTCTATTCAAAGAAATTACAGAATGAAATCACAAGCTTTTGACTATTGTAAAATGCAACAAGTTGTAATTAAATAACTTGTGTAAATAAATGCAGCAACAATATAAATACATACGTATATAATGAAACAGTTACACTATTGTTATTTATATTTTTCAATGGCATGATAACATGACAACAATTGACAAATAATAATTACAAAACAGCAGGCAGATTGCCAACAAAACACAAACAATAGGGGAACTTAGGGAGCTCACCAAGAATGAATAATATAGCCAAAATGATTTGAATCATTTTGTAGCTTAGCTTAATGGCTAACAAACAAAAAACACAGACTGATGTGATTGATTCAAAATTTATAAAAAGAACATTTTTGCGAAATTTTGAAACCACTTTTACTATTGGTTGCTAGCATGACAAATAAATGTATACTAATTTTTAACAACAATAAATAAAAAAGAAGGTATATATTAATAAACTCCAACATTTTACACTAAAATATGCAAATTAAAACGAAATTAAGCATTTGATCGATTGAAGAAAAAAAATAGATAGTAAATACAAATTCGAAATAAATACATAATAAATAGAAGATGGTTTTTTTGGGCCGCGGCCAGTTTTGTTTATATATGAAATCGAACTACCCGGAACGTGTTTTTAATAAACATGCGCAACTTTCTTTTTTGACGCGCCAACAAATATTATAAAATCGAATGGGAATGGGAATGGGAGTTGGGCAGGCAAGTGAAACTGTCTTAAAGACAGAGATAACAACAAAATGCAGCAGTACAATATTCAAATATGTACCCATACATTTGTGGAGGACGTGTAAGTACAAATATATGTAGGTAAAATAAAACAATAACTTACTTAATGACTGTTTGCATGTTAAGCGTTTTAACAATATTGACTTTGGCGGCCGCTGTAAGTTTTTGTTTTTGTTCGTTAACGAGATGCTGCTTAGCTGTTAAAGATAAATTTGTTGCATTAAGTACACATTGAAAATCAAGGAACGTTTAAAGGCATAAATTTGAACAAATCACAAAATACATATATTTAAATATTCAAATCAATTACACAGCTCTCTACACAGGTACTTGAATTTAACGGCCAATAATAATGTTATCAGAACTCAGTATTGGTATGAACTCAACCACGAACGACGACCTACTGAGCGCACAGTCGCAAGCGCAGTTATATATAAAAGTTATTATCCCAAAGCCCGGTTTACATATTATCGATGAATTTGATATAAATGTAATATCGATAGTGACTTAAGACTTGCGATAGTTAACAATTTGGCGATTGTTTTGTGTAGTAACATCGCGTACCATGACTGCAACAAATTGCATCCCTCGTCCTGTTATGGCACTTTGAACAACTGTTATTTTACATGCGTTGATTTAGAACCAGTAAGCCGCTGTTCAATTCAAATTTGAACGTTGTTCATTTGGCCAAAGAGATTTTCCCTTACAAAAAACAACAAAGTAAAAACTAAGCATTTAGGATAACAAGCTCAAAATAAAATACTAAAGCTATGATCATACATATATACATACTTGTAAAGCGACGCTTGCATTGGGAAACTGTCTCCGGCGGTGGCATCAGTTTGGGTACTTTCCGACTTAGCGTTGTCTAAAGTTTTTAAATACTTCCTCGCGATAATTTTATGTATTTTATTTGTACATATGTATTATATATTCACATAAATAATCTTTTTGATATATAGTTGTTTTTCAGCTCATTGGAAAGGTAGTTGAAAATCAATTAAGAAGTTTGCAACCTAACATAAACTGAGTTACTCAAAGCGTTTTAAGATGCAACATTCGTTTATTTAGTAACTATTAGTGTAGGTATTCCTGCTTTAATTTTGGAATACGCACAAAATGAGCTATTCCATCCAAAATCATATAGCCCTTTTTTATTTTTTTTTTATCGCTCTGTGTGGGTTAGCAATGTTAAAACATTATCAATGAAGCATATTCTGCAATTAACACAAAATACGTTATTTTGCAATAGCAATAGTTTATAAAATAAATTCAAGACAACTTTATTTGTTTGCATACAATAAAAGTAGGGAATACCCACACTCTAACGAACCAGTTGAACGACAACAGGGAACTTATTTTGTTTGTTCAGTTCAGTGAATCACTCGCTCGAACTTATTCCGAAATATTCGATGCAACTTTAATCCGCGCGACCAACAGTCGTAACTTACAAATTAAGATAAATTATTGCTTGAAAGCATTAGAAAACTAGTTGAATGCTGTAATGACTAACATATAGATTGCCAGGTAGGTGATAAAGGTATTAAAACAACAACACTTTTTGAGCGGCCACTCAACTATACACGTTTCACAGGCGTGTGTATTGATGTCTGTGTGTGTGTGTGTCTGCGCGTTGTCTCAAATTTGTTTCTATGAACAAATCGTCGCACATATTTAACTGTAGTTAATATATTTTGTTAATATAAACACAAATGTGATATGCTTTAATTGCTTATATTTATGTGAAGTAAATAAATATATATTTTTTTAACACAATTGCTTTGAACTACAAATCGTAGCAGTTTGCATCAATCGAAATCGAACTAAAGAACTGGTTCCTCAAATTAATTATCAATTCCTTTTTAAGCATTTTGTGTAACAAAAAGAAGATCCGAATTAAGAGCAAGTTATCACAAGAACAAAGCCAATTCAACAGCAGCAATGGACTTATCACAGCCGCCGCCACAGTTGCTGACGGCGCCGTCGGCGCTAGCAACAAATTTTACGTCAATGCCGCCGCCGTCAATGGGCGGCCAACACTACAGACACTACCATCCGCACCATGGAGCTGGCAAACAGGGCTATAATCACTTTAAGCCCTTTATGCCAGGCGGCTTTCAACGTCCCTTTGGCATGTCCCAGGACGACTTTGATGGCAAGCGTCTGCGCAAGAGCGTCATGCGTAAAACGGTTGACTACAACGCCTCAATTATTAAGGAGCTGGAGGTGAGTTCAGAGCAATCAGCTAAAACTGATCTGCGCACAGCTAATGGCTAAATTGTTTTTTAGGGTCGTCTGTGGCAGCGCGATTATCGGGATCGGTTGGCACTGCAGCCAGATAGCATTTATGTGCCGCAGATGCTACCCCCTTCCAGTTACCTGGACAATCCGGCAAATGCAATAACGACGCGATTTGTCAAAACGGCAACCAACAAAATGCGCTGTCCCATCTTTACGCTCGCCTGGACACCGGAGGGCAGGCGACTGGTTACGGGCGCTAGCTCCGGCGAGTTTACGCTGTGGAATGGCCTTACCTTTAACTTTGAGACAATTCTACAGGTAAGTCCTTGATATTGGCAGTCTTAATCGAGTCGCTACACAAAATGCCAATATCTCTATTTTAGGCACACGATATCTCAGTGCGTACGATGGTGTGGTCGCATAATGACAGCTGGATGGTAACGGGTGACCACGGCGGATATGTAAAGTACTGGCAATCGAATATGAACAATGTGAAGATGTATCAAGCGCACAAGGAGGCGATTAGGGGAATAAGGTATTGCCTAATGATTGTAATTGTCAATTGTATTTATCATTTTGCAGCCGCCGTTACCGCAAGCATGAGGCCACCGAACCAACCGAACCACCCAAGTTTAGCTTGTTTACAGTTACAGCGCAGTTGTTTAGCATGTAAATGCAAATCTTTTAACGTTATCCTCCTACTCGCCATCGTCGCCTGGCCCTGGGTGGTGTTTTATAGTCAACACTTGATTAGTCATCAATTAGTTATGCTTTTTATTCGGGGGCAGTTGCAATTTACTCAATAAAGCCGACACTTAAGCAACATGCCAGGTCTCTCGATACTCTATTTAGTTAGTTGCGCGCGCAGTATTTTTCAAAATAGTTCTTCTAGTCGAGACTTTAAGTTAAACACAACAACAACAACAACAAGCAGTCTAAGATATGTATTAACTACTGTGATGTCTAGCCTTAACACTAAAAAGACTGATAAAAACCCAATCAACTCAATCAAATAAATCATTTTTTAAAATTGTGTTACAAGAACTGAATACAAAAATACAATAAAGTCAAACTGCCATAAAAAAAATAAAACCAAAGAAAACAATTGCACAATTTTATTTACGCGCCAAGGCAACAACAACATTAATAAAATGCTAAAAGCAACATATTTTATTTTCAAATTCGGGGGTTCGAGTGTTTTCTTTGACGCCTGCTGCTGCTGAGAGAGTAAAAAACGTAAGATCGAGATGTAACTGGCCGTATAAAAAAGCGGAACTTTATTATTTTCTTACACTTTTAAACTAGAGATGGGTGCGGTGATTTGATACCGTTACCGTCAGTCCCGTGAAGTTCATTTCTATTCGATAACGCCAGTAACGAGTTCTTTTTTTTATAGTTCGTATCCTTTTCCAAGCATAAATAATTTGATTTCAAAATGGTTTTCATTATTTTTAAAGTTTTTTTTAATAAATGCATGCACACTTATAAAGTGTAAGAAAATTAAAAAGAAAACTGTAAAATCTACAATGCCAATATATAAAATACAAAAAAAAATAAAATCTGTTCCCATTTCCGCAAACACTTGATTTCATATCATTTTCGAATTTGTGTTTCTGTTTTTATATCAATCGTTTTTTCTTTAAGATAAGTTCGAATTATTTTCATAATAAATAGAATTTGTCTTCGAAATTTAGAACAGTTATTAATTTCGATTCCGAATGTTTGAATCGGATAAACGGATCGTTAATGGAAACAGGCTTTATTTACTAAGTTTTATAAATATCTATAATTTTTGGGACCTGACATGGAATTAGAAACTGGCGGGATTTTAGAGGCCGTAATTCTTAAAAAGAGCCAATCTCTATATTGAACTACATACACTAACACACACACACAAATATATACTGTTTTCGTGTTTCGTTTGCATTTTCTAACCTTGAATACGACCAACTTCAAACGCAGTTTCAGTCCCACGGATAGCAAGTTTGTCAGCGGCAGCGACGATGGAACTCTACGCATTTGGGACTTTATGCGCTGTCAGGAAGAGCGCGTGCTGCGCGGTAAGTACACAGTTCATCCATTCTAGACTCTATCCATAAAAAAAAAAAACAAAAACCTAACCATAATTGATCAATTGATCTTAGGACACGGCGCGGATGTCAAATGTGTGCATTGGCATCCACAAAAGGCGATGATCGTCAGCGGCAGCAAGGATAATCAGCAACCAATTAAAATCTGGGATCCCAAAAGCGGCATTGCGCTTGCCACACTGTAAGTTTTTTTTATTAATACCCATGTATATATATATATATACTCTAAATGCTGCCTATATCTGCAGTCATGCGCACAAATCGACGGTGATGGATCTCAAATGGAACGACAATGGAAATTGGCTAGTGACAGCGTCAAGGGATCATCTGCTCAAGCTTTTTGATATTCGTAATCTGCGTGAGGAGGTTCAAGTGTTTCGCGGTCATAAAAAGGAGGCCAGCTCGGTATCCTGGCATCCCATACATGAGGGTCTTTTCTGCTCGGGTGGCTCTGATGGTTCTATTCTATTCTGGAATGTGGGGTGCGTTTCATTCTCTTCACATAATATTAGATTACCTATCCATCTTATCAAAAATGCTCAAATTTCAAAATTGTTAAAAAGAATATACGTTCATACGGACAGACAAAAAAACATTTTACAAAAACAGAGTTATACAAAGTCCTGACCTCATTTCCAAGTGCTTTAAATTTCGAATCGTTTGGGATTTTGTGCTCCCGTGTTCGAAAGCAAAATCTCCTATTCTATAATAATAATCACAACAGGCATATCAAATTTTGATCCTTGAATATTATAATAATAAGCATTTTCATCACATACAGCACGGACAAGGAAATTGGATGCGTGGAGACGGCGCACGACAGCATTGTGTGGACACTCGCCTGGCATCCACTGGGTCATATTCTGTGTTCGGGTTCCAACGATCACACAATTAAGTTCTGGACACGTAATCGACCCGGAGATCTGATGCGTGATAAGTATAATCTGAATACACTGCCCGCCAGCTTAGCTGCGCTGGATGAGTGCGAATACGGTAGGTGCCAGGAATAACCTTTAACTGAGCAGCATTTTAACTTCAAGACTTTCCATAGATGATGCTGTCATCCCTGGCATGGGACCTGAGGACAAGGTGGAGTTTACAGAAAGCCTTACGGCCGACAAGGGCTTTATTCCGGGCTTGGATCTTGATCCTGGAAGCAAGTCTGCCATTGATCGCGATCGCGAGAAGAAGGTGCCTTACAGCAAGCCCATACCACGCAATTTTCAGGTGCAGTGGGCGGGGCCGCGACGAGCCGATGATCCGAGCGTGTTAAGCATACACGACGAGCTGGCAGCACGCGAGTCCAAGGACTCGAGCAACGGCCTTACACATCAGCAGATAAGCGAGAACACACTCGAGGGCATCCTGGCTAGTGGCATGCTTAACGGCCTCGATCCCCAGACAATCGTTGGTGTCTTTGTATATGGCCGCTTCATACGCGTTCATCCGGATTCGCGTCTGATGGGCGCCATACGGCAGGGTGCCGACTTCCTGAATAAGTACATTGATGCCGGTAAGCTGGAGGATTTACGCGATGTTGTACCAATGCGGGAACGAGAACGATCGCGTTCTGTTTCACCTACGGTAGAGACTAAGCAGGAACGTGGCGAGGTGTCGCCGCCGCTTAAAAAATCACGCTTCGAGCCGCGCCAACACAACGCGCAATTGGTGTGCGTGCGTGAGCTCCTGCTGCTGAAAAAACCCTTCTTGCCGTCCCTGTTGACCGTGAAGGCGCAACAGCCGAAAACGGAGTTCATCGATGAACCATCGAGCTACGGCAGCGGCTCACCGATGATGGATCAGCCAACGCGGGAGGAATCAAATCGACCCAATCCCTGGGCCGCCAATGCGCCCTGGACCAACTATGGCAACGGCAATGGCAGCGCTGGACCAGCAAATCAAAATGGCTATGGCAACAATGGTGGCGATAACTTCAATGATCGGGAGCGTGATCAGTTTCAAAAGAGCGGGAACCACAACAGTGGGCAGCAGCGTCGAAGACGCGGCAATAACGGCAACTCTGGTGGCGGTGGTGGTGGTGGCGCTGGAAGCGGCGGCGGTGGACGAAATCGTGGTCGAAACAACAACAACAGACGCTTCTAGTCCAGCCCTATAAACGCACACACCCAAACACACACATTCTGAACGCTTGTTTTGTAAACATACAAAACAGAGTATACACCAATGTCGACGTTTTACTTCATTTTATACTAAACACAATATTATTTAAGAAAAAACTAGAAAGCATAACTGATTGATTGTAAATTGTAATTAGCATTTTGATTTTTTATTTTTTGTAAGCGCAAACCGATACGATATCTTTGCAGGGGAATTACATAAGTTGACCCACCACCACAAATTGTCCTAGATCCCCTTCTGAAATTATACCCAACTTTTATTAAGAACATCATCTTTCTATCATTTTATGCAAGCTAATTTTAGCACTCTCTCGACATGCATTCAAAAAACTTTCATTGCTCCCACTTTCAATTCCGCAAAGTTGCATCGAAAGTGGAATTGCTTGGTGTTATGAAAAACGAAAACTTTTGCTACTTGACTAGAGAAACAAAAGTAAATGGCAATTGTTACAAATAAAAACATGATAAATTCTTATTGAGATAATGAGATCTTGATTTGATGTACTTTAGAAATTTTCTTGTGCGTAAGTTGTCAATTTTAATTGTAAGCATAATTCTAAAAATTAAATTTTCAAAAACTAAACAAACTTTACGAGACCAGCTATGAAACCTGGTATATAAATTCCAAGTAAAATTCCTCAACTTTCGGTATCCCCGAAAGTACGGCTAATCGTTAGACACATTCTGAAGAATTCCATGTGAAATTTATAAAACCATGTAGAAAACTACTTTCAAAAGTAAGTGGAATTGAGAACAAGGCTGTTTACCCTATATGAAAGGTTTAATTATGTTTTAATTGTAAGCGACTTAGAACTAGCAGCTAAACAGTTCGATTTTCCAACACAACGGCCAATGTCTTAAATTCTTACGCTTAATCTGCATTAAGTTTTAGACTTTGATCTTGCTTATATTTCTACTATAATCTTGTCAACTTAATGATTTATTTATAATTCTTTCACTTATGAAACGTTAACGTAAATTAATTTAATTCATTCAACTATGCGGCCAACGAATTGCGACGACTGCCTCGCTTGCTGCTGGCATTTTTCTTTTCTTCAACATCATCATTTGACTTTTCACCCTCCTCTGAAGCCTTGGCATCCGTATTCCCAAGATCGTCATACACCTTATTAGAGCTTGTACGCTGATGCCGAAAGTTTTGCTTAATCTCACGCACCTCTTCGCGCAGGCGATCCTTTGTGTGCTGCTCAATGGTGCGCTGAATTTGCTCAGCCGAGGCTACCAGCTTATCGGCCTCCAAGACTACGCGTTTTGCTGAATTGCTGCGACTGCGACTATGATTACGACTGCGACTGCGCCGCGACTCACGGCGCGAGTTGGAGCGTTTAGAGCGCGTGCGTGAACGTGATCGTGAATAGCTTGTGGATCGTGAGCGGCGAGTGGAGGCCAACTTGCGATTCTTGCGCTGTGCCGGTGTTTTGCTGCGACTGCGCGAATGCGAACGGCTGTGACTGCGTCTAAAAGAGCAAAATGAAAAGTACAGGTTAAAAATTTGAAACTTATAACAAAAAGAAAAAGGTCATCGGATTGCTGAAGTCTTAAATTAAAACCTTAAAACCTAACTGAAACTAAGATTTTATGAATTCAATCGAAAACAAAATTCTATATCTTCTACACTTTTGTTTTACTGTCCTGTTCTGAATTCCACTTTCAAATCAATTCCACTGAAGCATGATAGAATTCAAAATCTTAGTTTTCTGATATGATCACATAATTTTTAGACTACAGTAAAAGTTCACTTTCAATATTTTTGTGGAATCGACTTGAAAGTGGAATTTAGAACAGGCCTGATAGATTTTTTATATGTCGCCTTTAATTAGAATGCTCTGATCCGACAGGGTTCAGAGGGAAAGCTTCTGTGAGTAATATAATATAGGTAGCATTAAAACTGAGACTAGATTAGCACAGACATTCAGCTCGTGGTTCTGAAGGAAGAATAAGTTGCCGAGACCTTATCGATGAGTTGGCAAAGCAGGACGTTTTTATATTTAATTGTCAACTGTGTTTGTACCATTCGTAATAATCTAATCAGATTCTAATTCCTTGCAAGCGATTAATTAGTTTTTACCTGGATCGCGATGAGTAGGACGACTTGCGATAGTTGGAACGGCTCCGGCTGCGACTGCGCGAATGGGAGCGTCTGGAACGACAAATCAGACTATATATATAATAGTAAGCAAGAATGATAGCTAAATATCGTTAGTTACTTACCGACGGCCACGGGAGCGACTACGACTGCGTGAATAGGAGCTGGAGCGTGAACGATTTCTGTAGCAACAACAAAAAGAATAGATGAGCTATCAAATTATTGAACATAGACAGCTATCCCAAATGAGTCTTACCTGTTGCGTGACGACTTATGATAGTAGCCATCGTCAGCATCGTCGTCATTGTAGCGATCGTTATCGTACTGCTTCGGATTATAGTAGGAAGAAGAATGACCATCGTAGCCAGCGCGACTTCCGCGCATGCCCCGACCACGTCCACGACCGCGTGGACGCGGCGCAAATCCGCGATAATTGCTAGACACTGGGAATGGCGGTGGTCCCGGTGCACGATAAAGTGCCGCACCGGGAAATACGGGCGGCATGCCGTAGCCAAACATGGACAGTGATTGCATCCATTCGCTGGCTGCCTCCGCACTGTACGCAGCAGCAGCGGCTGTTCCTGGCACAGCGCCAGCGGCCAAAGCAGCCGTAACGGCTTTGAAAGGATTCAGCACGGCATTAACATTGGCTGACTGAGCAGCCTGAACAGCTGCAGTTACAGGTACGCTTGGTTCAACTAGGTTGCCATTCAGTTTATGCTTCTTGGTGGCAGTGGTAAGTGCATCTTCCTCCTCGCTGCTGGCTGCGATTGCGCTGTTTTTCTTGAACTTACTCTTCAGGAGGCCCATGAGCGGTGTATTGCTTTTGATATCCTGCACAATCTTGCGCTGATCGCAGACTAGCTTCTCGGTGGCACTTTTGTACTTTTCGACCAAACGACCACGCTGCAAGTCCTTGGCCTCCTCGTGATGGCCACGGTGTTCCTTTTCCTTTCGCTTTAGCTACACAATGGAGAATGTATATACTAGGTTAACGTCTAAATCTCATATTTCCAATATTCATTCAAGGCCTCACCTGTATCCTTTGAAAGACCTGTTCCAGGATGCGTATGCTCTCCAGTTTACGCTGCGCAATCATCAACTTACGCTCCTCGATGCGTATCTTTTGTGAGATTTCCACCTGGCCGCGTTCCTGTATCTTTTTCAGATGTTTTTCTTTGCGCTTCTCTTCGCGTTCACGTTGTTTTTCCAATTCAGCTAATTTTAATTGCTCTTCCTTTTGCCTGTAAATTTTGTGCAATTTTGCGCATGTTTTTGTTTTTGTTTTGGTATTTTGCTAAAAAACTTGTTAACTGTTTCGTCTAGAAGAGGCAGAAAACTGTGTAGCTCGCCACATTTGGCATCAAATTCTAACTAGTACATAACTTGACATACACGATAAAGATAAATAACAAGTGTGCAGAAAATGAAACCGTAGGAATTATCAACTGTTAACCGATTCAAAAGAATTTAATTACAATTTCAAAATACAAAAAATGTTTACTAATTAAACTTATCAACGTTAAAAACCAATTGTCTCATTGTGATGCCTAAAGAAATGGAGAAAGGGGAGGAATACAAAGGGAGGGCGTAAGTCGAGGGTAGGATGTTGAAGAGGTAGCCATCCAGCCCACTCAACAAATGACCTTCTTCAAAGGGTTTCCGAGAAAACGGGGTATCCCCCTTCTCATATGTGTAGGGCAGTCGCAAAGGATGTGTTGGATACTTTTCGTATGTTCTTAATTCCCACAGCTTCCACAGAAGTCATAGTCACAAATCATGAGTTACAAAACATAAAAGTGAACATTACTTGCAATGATACAAATTGTATGTAAAACAATGCGAGAATACATAAAAAGAATAAATTGAACATGATCACTAAAGTTAGCAATCTAATCGGTATAAAGAAATAGTTCCTAAATACGGTTTCATTGCCTGCCTTTTTGCCTGAAACAAACAATTGTCAAACCTTTCGCGTTCCAGTTCATCGGCTTGTTTCTTTTTTTCACGATCGCGTTCCTCATCCTCCGCCTGGGCCTTGGCCACGCAACGTTTCCTCATCCGATCGCGGCGCTGCAAATGCAAGTCGCTCAGATGCTTCTGTTTGTCGAAATTGACGCATATATTGATGGCCTGCGTCTTGTCTACAAACTTGCGCACCAGTTTGGTGCTTCTGAACTCATCCATAACACGCACAAAGCTTGAGTACTCCTCAAATTGCACGTAGCTGTGAATGGAATGAAATTGGTTAACAAAATAAAGTTTAGATATTTGAATTAGATTACATACGCCTCAAAGAGTACATCCTGTTCGAAGCTAAAGGTTCGCATGCCGCTGATTTCCGACTGCATACTCTTTCTATACGGATCGCAAATGGGTATATCAACTGCACGAACACGCCCAAACTTCTCAAAGATGCGCTTGAAAATGCTTTCGCTGGGCTTGACCTGCTCCTCGTGCTCGGCGTGACGTGGACAGAACCAGCGGACGGGCAAGTGGGTAAAGTGTATGGTATCGGGTCGCTCACCCGCCTTCATCTCGTCCATATTGCGCGCGTCACGAAAGTACGAGTCCCAGTCATGGCGTGTAGGAAACTCATCCTTTGATTCAGTGCAGCGTACTCGAAAGGCGTCACTGAAGCCCGACAGCCTCAACGTGATTCCGTCCAGGCGTTGCACGGCTAAACGCAAACGTTTACGATCGTCCAGTTCCGCCTCGAAGCGTATATAATTGACGGTGCTCTTGCAGACCTGGAAAATAATGCAGGAAATAGTACATAATTCAATAAAAGATACTTTTCAGAAATTGTTAATTTAAATTATTTAAAGATTGTGTGAGAATTAGGAATGGAAATGGAAACGGGACGGGAATTCCGGCACGAGAATCCGAAAATTAATAATGTACCAGTATTGGTACATTTTTGTCAAATGTCGCAACCGGGATTAACACAAGAGCAAATGTGTCAATGACTAAATAATGCACCGGTTTTGGTACATTTGTACCAACCGTGCAAATAACATATCAACATATGCTTCCTGGGATCGAACTTTTGGAAACTTACTTTAAGCACCAGAAATTTATCCGGTTTAAGTTCGGCACTGAGTTTTTCCATTATCTCCAGATTTGATACGGATTTGCCAGTTTTGATTTTTTCGGGCAAAGCAACTGAAATTTGCATTTTTGCCAGCGGCTTGAGATACAAGCTGTGCGGCAGGTAAAGCGGGCTGCAGTCGGCAACATTTTCTATAGTCTGGATATGGATCATTTTGTTGATGGGTTTTTTTTTTTGTTGTTGTTTTGGTTTTGGTTTTGAATCGTAATCGTAATCGTATTTTGTTGTTGTTGTGTTATAGAATACAATGCAATTAAGGTAAAATACAAGTAGTAAAATTTTAAAAACTATAATCTATATCTAAGCTAGAATCCCAAAAGTTGGACAAATGAAGATGTGTATGTGTATATGAAAGTGTACGTGTGTGTGTGTGTGTGTATGTCTGTTTGCCCGCCCGTCACCCTTTTCATCTATGTATATCCGATGATGACGATTTTTCAAAGTGTGTGTGTCCGAGAGATAATCAGTGTGTTTGTGTGTTGTGTTGTGTGTATTTTATGACGAAATCGTCACCATGGTGGTTATTCTACTTAAACCTAATAATGCTTTGACTTTCTATAGCGAATTTTTCCTAAAAATAAAGCACTTTTATTATATTTCACTTTGCTGCTTTTAGCACTTTTCATTCACTGCTAGACACGAGCACTATCGGCGAATACGATTTTAAAGCCGAATACCCGCTCACGATTTGAGCCCGATACTTATTAGCTCTGAACGTTGCGTTAACAGTTGCGCTTACATTATATATCGATAGTAGCTAATTTGAACTGAAATAATAATAGTTCTCATATTAGATAAAATAATGTTGCTTTATGCAAGATTGATTGATATTATTTTTAGTTTCTATAAAAGACATGGCAACATTACAGGCACTTTAACTTGATTTACAAGTTGAGTTTTTGTATGCATTTAAACGATGAATTCTTACAGGTCAGTTGCCGATATTAATTTCGTTTTCCATTGTACACTTACCTCGGTATGATAAATATAAATGTTATTTATTAATGCATAGTCTATAATATGACTGGGAATTAAACTATTATTTTAGACTTGTAACATTCAATTTACGGTTCCGGAAATAAGTTATCGGTTACAATTGCAATAGTCGCGAGTTTTTGCACTTATAATAACTTTCCGTGTAAAACAAGTTTAATATCTGATTGTTGTTAATAGCAGTTGAGCAAGTGTAAATGTTATGGTCGCTGGTTTTTATTAAAGAAGGAGAAGTAGAAAGGAACTACGAAAATTTGTACTTTACATTATTCCTTTTATTTCAGAAACCACCATAAAATACTGCAAAATCCTTCAACAATTTCAAAATCTCCAAACTCTGTTAACTGATCAGCTGATCGAAAGCACTGTTAAAGTTGATCCAAGACAATAAAAAACGCTTTAACAGTGCTGTAAACGTTTTTGGCGCTGCCAGAAAGAGCTACTTTTTCTTCAAGAAAACTGGCAGCGCTGGCTGTTATTATTAAAGAAGCATAAGTAGAAAAGGAACTACGAAAGTGCGTTATTTCATTTTTATACAATTTAATTTAATTAGAAATTTAAGTAATTAAACAATATGAGAGTGTGAAATTAACGTAATAAGAAAAACTAGCAAGGGCTCTTCGGCGCAGCGTGTAAATTGGCAAAAAAGTGACGTGAAATATTACTGCCAACAACAACAAGCACAGCACGAACAACAGCAGCAGCAAAGCAGCAGCAACAACAACGCAATTGTGATAGACAAAGAAATAGATTAAGAAGGGGGAGAACGACAGAGCAAAAGGCCCCATACAATACATTACGAAAAATGAAAACAAAACGCAACATATTTATATATTAAGCATATCGCGTGAGTTTTTTTTTTGCCAGCTTTTATTCATTGATGTTTTCATACGCAACGAACATAGCTAATAATAAATGAAAAGAGTCTGCGAAAACCATACAAAAGCAATGCAATAAAAAATAAATAAGAATATACATAACTAAAAGAAAACGAAAAACGCTGGCGCTGACGCTGACGCCAAGAGAAAACAAAATTGTGGAGAAGGAGCAGAAGGAAGAAGCTGGGAAGCAGCAGCTTTTGTTTTGGACTGCGACTACAACGTCGCTGCTGCTGCTGCTGCTGCTGAAACACACACATGCACACAGACACACATTGTCACAGCTGATGTCAAATCATTTGAAGCGTTCGTGTTCGTGCGCGTTTACAATTGATTAAAACCAAAACACATACACATACACGGACACTTCACAAACAAACAAACAAATACACGCATACACACAAGCGCGCCATTGTGAAAAATTGATTAAAGATTACAAGGTAAGTGTACAGAGTACAGAAGCCACATTATTTTAATTAAGCATCATAGTTATAGTTTATGCAGACACACAAACAAACAAAGTAACTGCCGATGACGCCCTTTTTGCTGCATAAGTTTCGAATGGCCGCCCACAAGCCCCTCTCCCAACGCTGCCCATTCCATTCCCTCACTCTCTCTCTTTTTGCACCCAAATGCAGCTCTGCACCTGCTGCCATTTTCTTTTTGAACGTCAGGCAACCCTTGCTTTTGTTTTTGTATTGTCTTTTGTTTGTATGCGTCAGTCAGTTCGAGCCAAATTACAATTAATTGCAATAATTTACATATTTTAAGTGTATATCTAAATGAGTTTTCGCAGAAATTATAACGTTGGTAATTGCATTTGTCATTCTACTCTCTGTTTCTCTGTGTGTTCTTCTCAACTCTTTATTTTTCTAGTTCGCAAGCCCAAAACATTCGGCGCGTAGACAAAATGCAACGTAATGGAAAATAACAAAGTGCAGGCCAAAACCATACACAAACATGCACATGCACACATACACATGCTTACACACACACATGCACATTTGGTGGTGGCCAGTGCTGCCAACTGGAACCAAAATATCATACGTACATCATTAACTGATGTTGTTGCTGTTTACTGTAATGCTAACATGGTATGATCGAGCATCAGCTGTTCCCAAAACAGCTGCTTGACGGGTTTAAAACAAGCTTTTAAATTGCTTTTGTTACTTGCTTTTCGCACTTTTTTTTGCGCATTGCCTTGAAGTTTTACGGACGCAGCACGCTTAAGTAGGCTTTGCTTATTCACCTTAGATTAATTACCAACAATAATATCAATATGTACGCATTATAACCTACTTTACTCGATAGCAGGACAATAACAAAAACACCTATTAAATTAAATTACATATAAACAAAATGTGACGCTTCTAATTTATGACTACTTGTTTAGTGTGTGTGTGTGTGTTATTTCTCCGCATTCTCTGCTAGCCTATGAAAGTGTTTGTGTTGTCGTGTTGTTGTTATTGCCCACCCGCAACGACAGCGCGCTGATAAACTCTGACGACGCGTCGTTGGCGTCAACCGCCGCTTTTGCTGTTGTCGTTATGATTAACATAAAATGTAATCAGTTAGCAGTCTGCAAGATGCTGCTGAATGACCCCAACAAAGAAAGTTCAGGGCAGTCTGCATATCCTCCTTCTTCTTCTCCTCCACATTCGTCTACAGCTGTTATCTTTTGTTTGTAAAGCGAACTTGATTTATGCGTTTTAATTACACAGGTACATACACAAGTACAATATGTATAGTGTACATTGTGCACATATATGTACATATACATATACATACATACATATACATATGTATGTATGCATTCGAGTTGATCGAATGACTAACTAAACTGGCCATATGAACTACATTCATACTATTGTTGTATTGTAGCGTTCAGCATATGTTCAATTGAACTATTCAACAAACTGAACGAACAAACAATATCAATGATTGTAGTTCGTTACTTCTTGTTGAAGTAGTTGAACGAACTAAACGACTGAACGAACTGAACTAACTAAACCAACTACATATGTACATATACATGCATGTACATATATCACCAATTATTTCGTTCAATTGAACAAAAATGTACAACTCCAACTCACACACACATGCATACATTTTTTGTGTGTACATTTCTTCTATTTTGTTTATTAGTTATGTTGCTTTAAGTTCAATTCTTTTATTTTGATCATAACACACTACATATATATTTAAAAAATAAACGTCTGAACTTTTTCATCAAAAGAACTACAATATACAACTCTAGTGTGTACATATTCATGTTCTTTGTACTTAATTGCTGATAAGCTCTTATCAAGTAGACAACGTGCGGCGATCTTGAATTTCATTGATGAGTAATCGAAAGTTAATGCTGTCATTTGTTGCTGCGCTTTTTGATTTCATATTAGATCGTAAGAGCATTAAGTAAACCTATTCAAATACCAATACAATGATATATTGGAGAGTTTTCTTTTTCAAATTTTGATTTCGAGAAAGATGTCTGCTGTTTTATTACATGTGTTCTGTTAATTTACAAAACTCAGAAAAATTATGTTTTTTTCTGAAAAATGATGAAATTTGCTTAGGTAAAAGAATGACAAAGCCAAGGGGAAGGGGAAGGTAACAAAACAAAAAAAAAATGACGGTGCGGCAGGTAAATCAAACGCTGTTCGTATCTCCCTTGCACTCCCTGTCTCTTTTCCACTGCCTCTCGTTGACACTCACACATTGAAATTGAGGGATCATGAGAGTAAAGCACACGTGTAGCGGCTCTCTTAACGAAGCGTCGTAAGCGAGGGCGACAGCGACGGCGACGTCGACGCTCGTCAGTTGTGTTTGTTACGCCCAAAAGTCTAGACGTTGTTTTTATTTTTGTTTTTAACTAAGGTGCGTTGATAATAATAATTGTCATGTTGTTTGTGTTGTTGTTTACTATTTAGTTGTTGTGCTCGTGTGCAATTTAAATAGTTAGCCAGACTGCTGCTATTTTTATATTAGTTTCTTATCGCTTAATCATCGTTTATACAAGCGCCAAAGTTTACAAGACAATTTGTAAACAATATGTATTATGTATATGTTAAAATGCAAGTTGAATAAACAGCAATAGTATAGCAATAACAACAACAACTATTGCTTTATTGCGACTTTAAAAACACGAGCAGCAACCACAGCGATCGTTCAGGCATTAACATTAACATCGGCATTGAACTGCTGCCCGCCCCCAGCAGCGCCACAATGTCTAAACTAGCTGGCACGTTAACGGCGTTAACAGTCCATTATTAACATTAACAGCGACTGTTAATTGTAGCTGTAACTCTCCCACGTTGTGCGTAGATCGGCTAGTGTTGCTTACTTTTGTGAACAGGTTCATTTGAACATTACTCAATTGCGTTTTTTAGTAATTATTTTTTGTATCAAGAATACAATTTATCAACAAGTGTAAATTCAACATATTTGTTTGTATAAATTAGTCCATAATTACCTCTCCATTAAGTTGAGTTGAGAACAGTTGAGTGTATCCATTTCAAGAATTCTAATTGTGATATGTTTATAAAATGGTATATCAAGAATCCTGGTTTAAACAACAGAATTATAGAAATTATTAATCAGGGCTTATGTCGCTTAATTAAACGTGTTCAAAAATACTATTTTCTATAGGATTTTGGGCACGCTTATAATGGTAATGTTGAAACATCGATAGCTGAAAATTGTTTTCAAAAGTTTAGTTACATGTGTTATTGAGGGAAATTGAAGAGGGATTATGGCAAAATTCCCTCTACATGTGTGGAAAATTCGCGATCGAGCTTAAGCTTTTATTTATTTAAACTAATTGAATTCTGCAATAGTAATATCGATATTATCGAAGTTTTTGTTTATCTCAATCACCTCTAATTCGAAATATTCTTCTCTTTCTTGCAGCTTCTAAACGCTACGTGATAGCAGCACACACACAAACACACAAACACACACACACACACATGCGCTTTCAAAAGTAAAGTTGGAAAGCATTAGCACTGCCAGACAAGAAAGTGTCAAGTGGAAGGGGAAGAGTGAGAGAGGGAGAGGTGGAGGTGGAGTAAGAGTGAGAGAGCATTGAAGGAGTGAAGTCTACATAGTTGTAGACAGCAGCCTTATGATGCTTTACGTATTCCATGTGGACGTCGGTCGCATGCTGAGCTTCGACATGACCGTCGCACTGTCCTCGGTGGAGAATCTTAAAGAAACGATCCATCGGCTGCATGGAATACCCGCTGAGAATATTGTGCTGCTGGTGAGCGGTGGCGAGATGCTGACACACTCCACACAGGTCTCTGGCTACTCAGCCGGCACGGACACGAATCCCATTTATATGTTTCTCACCGGCGATCCGCCGCCTACGTTAGCCAGCGGCGGTGGCAGCGGCGGTGGCGGTGGTGCCTCCAGTGATTCACCCGATGGGGAGCTGCGACGCCAGGTTGAAGAAAGCGACAAATTGCCCGCCGTGCTAGAGACAGTGCGTCAGCGTGCACAGCTAGCACAGCACATGCGCGAGCTTGGTCGTAAGGAGGAGCAACTGTGCGAGCGTCTCGTGCACGAGCAACATCTGCAGCAGCAGGGCTGGTCAGCGGTTGGCGCTAATATGGAGGATCTGACGAATGAGTTTGGCGAACGTTTCCATAACTTTTGTTTGGCCTTCGATCGTCATCTGCAGCAGCGTGATAGTTATTTGGAGCTGTTGCGCAACTTTGGGGATGATCTAAAGCAGCTGGCGCGCATTCCCATACTGCCTGCTTTGATGGCGCAGGCTGAGGCCGATTTTCATGGCTTTGATGAGCTGCTTGACAATGATGCCGAAGATGTGGAGAAGCCGCAGACGCAAACTGAGCTTACAGAGGCGTCTTCCGGCGACAGCGTGGAGAAAAGCAGCAGCAGCACATCACCCAACAAGAAGCTTAAAATGGGCCATGAACAGGAGGAACAAGGGCAAGAAGAAGCGCCAACAAAACAACAACAGCATCAACTTAATCTGCTGCAATGGATTAGCTCCAAGGGCAATCATGCGGCTTTGCAGGAGATGTGCGATGAGTGCGTACAGGGCTTGGGCACCTTTTCGGCGGAGATTTATGAGAAGCTGAAACAGGAAGTTCAAAACATTATCATGCTCGCCAAGCAAGGTGATGTCAAGGAGATTAAGGGCTTGAGCGAACGTCTCTATCGACTCGATGAGTTCAAATACAAGATACGCAAAATGGTGCAGGAACAAAGGGAGCAGGCAACCGCATTGCAACAAAACGAGTCACGTGCCTTAAATCTGCGCGACAACTCCGTGCTGCCGGATCTGTGCCAATCGCATAGATCCCAGCTGCAAGTAATGCTTGACAATCATCTGAAGATACGTGAATACTGTCGCTGCATAGCCAACTCGAAGGATGAGCTGGGTCGCAACCTTCACATGCGTCTGCGTCGCATTGTTTGGATTGAGAATGGCATGAGCGACTTTGATAATCGTTTGTTATTCTATTTGCGCTGCTTGCGACGTGCCGAGCGACATATTAGCATTATTGAGCAGATACATCGCGCACCGTCTACGTATGTGGCTGCCGTAACGGAGGTGGTGCGTCGCAAGATCTTCTCCGATGAATTCCGCCAGTGGGCAACACGTTTGTCCGTCGATTTTGATCGCATTCACGGCGAGGAGCTGCAACGGCGCCGGCAATTCAATGCCAGCTTCGATGGACATTTTTTGAACATTTTATTTCCGGGCATGGGCGATATGCCGCCCACGTTTGCCAACGAGCATCCCGAGCTGACCTTTGACACACGTTTGCCTCAACTCAGCCGCTCCGATATTGAGCTGCTATCCACACAGTTGCCTGAGCTGGCCACCCAGCTCCAGTTGCCCGATATGGCGCCCGTTTTGCAGTTCTTTGTGCAGCCAGCCTCCAACTGCGAAACGGAAACCGAAACGGACACTGAAACGGAATATGAGAACCTAGCAGCTGCTACGCTTGCAACTGCAACCAAACTGCAAACTGTGAGCACCTCCACCTCCATCAGTTTACGGCAGCAAATGGCACGCAGCACCGCAACCGAACAGCTGCTGATGGTCAGCGCCAGCACGCTGACAGATGACAATGTGGGCAGCGTGGAGCAACTGCGTGACGCACTGCAGCGCATGTCGAAGCTGGCGCTGCAAGCCTTAAGCCTGGCGCGCTCCAATTTAAGCGAGCTGCGCAGCGAACTGACCAATAACTATCAAGCAGAGCTGCAGTCGGAGCTGCAGCTGCTGCAGGATAAGTTGCAACTGCTGCGCATGCAGTGTGAGCAGCGCGAAGAGCAGCAGCTCGAACAGGTGGAGCAACTGCATCATCAGCTGCTGACTGCACAACAAGAACAGCTTACGGCCGTGGCGCAGGCACGTGAGCAACTAATACACGAGCACAAAACGGAACTGGAGTCGCTGCGTTGCCGCTTCAAGCTAATGACCTCCATGGAGCGTTCGCCCTCGGATAGCAGCCTGGAGAAGCTGGAGCGACCGACGAGCAGCGCAAGCGTGGCCAGTTTGGATGTGGAACAGCTGTTGGCGCAGCAGCGTCTCGAATTGCTTGCACAACGTGAGCGCGCTGTCAGCGAAGCTGTTGAGGCTGAGCGCGCTCTGTGGCAGACACGACAACAGCAGCTGCCCCAAATGAACTCAGAATCTGTGATGGCCAATGTGTCCATATTAAAGGACATGCTGGAGGATAAGGAGCGCCAGCTGGATATGCTGCGTGATCAGAATCGCTTGCTCACGCAGGATGGCTATCAGCTAAAGACGCGTCTCGATATGCTAACCAATGAGGATGGCAACAGCTGGTTGAAGGAGAAGATTGACTATCTGAACCGCGACAAGTGCCGCCTGGAGGAGGAGCTCAACCAGGAGAAGAGCAAGCGACTCGAAATGGAGACCAGCGTGGCCGCCATGAAAAGGTAAAACCGGTATAAAGCAATCTATCCAGGCATAAAAATGATAATCTCTTTTTCTTCCCTGCTCAGTTCCACTTATGAACTTGCAACTGTGGGCGTGGGCAATACCCTGACACGTTCCAAGTCCATTGCCAGTGGCTCCTCATCATCAAATCGCTATATCACGCTGAAGGACTGCGCCAAGGGTGATGTGGTGTTTGTGGTATGGAGCCTGCGGCATGGCCAGTTTATGGTGGTGCAGGACTCGATTATCCTGTACTTTGTACATGCGGATAGCTTAAGCGGTCTGCAGTTGACGGCACCAACGACGCCGGCACCTCCTCCCGCCGCCGATATTCCGCTGGTTGTCGTCGAACTTAATCAAATACCGCTGCCCTACTACGCCATTGGACGAGTCGTCGATAAAGAGTACTGTCAGGCGCGCAAGGTGAGCTATAGCATACTTGATATAAACCCCAAACTAAACATCTTATTTGATTGTGCAGGATGAGAACCGATATCGCGTCAGCAAGGGCTCCAAATTCTATCGCATCAAACTGGCGCCGTTGACCTCGCAGAATCCGATGCGTCGCGAGCGTTTGGAATGTAAGTGAGTGAGCGAGTGGTTAATAGTCAATAGGTGAACGATGAGCGAATTTAAAACAAATCAATCTTAAAAATATAGCATAATTATATTTAACAGCTGAGTTATTGATCTGTCCTAAGTAAAACAATCATATGATAAAGTAATCCGATCCGGCTGGTTCTAAAATAGACCTGACTATATTGGTTCCACTTATCCTTCTGATTCATAAACCTCGTATGATCAGAAATGACTATCTCAAGAACAATTCAAAGATAAGCATGGATTTGACACTTAGATCCGTATAATATATATATATAATATATATAGTTGCCTCTATTATGCCATTAAAATGCAATCTTTATCGTTCACTAATTGTCGATTAACAGCTGTTAGTTCAAACAACAGCAAGAATTCTTTGAAATAATATAGTTTAACTTTAAACTAATTAATTTTCTTATTTTTGCGCATTTAGCAACAAGCTCAGCCGTCGCTATTAGTCGCTCGCAGCTGGCGACAGCGGTTCGAGATGCCATTGATGGCTCGGCATCTGGGGCGAGCATTGGCGGCAGCAGCGTCTATCAAAGTTTCAAGGAGCGGACGGTGAGCATCAGCAGCGTTAATGAGGAGGAGGACGAGTCGGCCTCGTTGCTTAGCGAGCGATGTCGTTACATCAGTGTTAGTGAGGAGGACGAATTGCTAGCGCTTGCTGCTGGCGGCGGCGGCAGCAGCATCAGCACAGAAGCAACGTCAGCAGCAGCAGCAGCAACAACAACAGAAGCGGCAACTTCGTCAACTCAAGCACAGTCTGTGATAACAGAGCAGCCAACGGCATCAAGAAAACTCAAGTTGGATCTACTGTTGGCCTCTGCTGATATAATAACACAACCCTTAACACAACAACAACAACAACAACAGGAGGAGGAGGAGGAGGAGGAGAAGTTGGAGGAAGAAACGCTGTCGGAGCCTGTGGTTGACACCAAGCACACCATCCCAACAATAAACACAAACGAACTTAACCCTGTTTCGGATGCAAATCCAAGCGATCTGGCCAATGAGCCAATCACTATCTATGTACCCACAACAACAACAACAGCAACAACAGAAGTTGCTTCAGATATTGTTGTTGAGCCAATTGTTAGCACAGCGGCAATGCAACCAATGATTATTGGTACGGCAACCATTAGCGAGGATTCCGATGAGTATCGCTCGCTGGAGGCAAAGGATGAGGTTGATTTTACCATTTCCGAATAGTGTACGAGAATTACAAGAGTTATTATATATAACTATATAGTATGTGCTGGAACTACGGCATCAGGCGTCACGACGTGTTTATCTAGGCTAACACTCTTACTATTTATATAGAACCCCCCCTTAACAAGTAAGCCACAGAAGAGCCGACAGCAATACACACACACACACAAACAAATACACACACACACACAAAACAAACTCACATGCAGCACATTAAGAAGAAAGTTATATACTTAAATAATTTAAAGTTTACAAATTCAGCAAAGAAAAAAACAAGAAAAACAAGAAGCAGCAAGTAACTAACGGCTAACGTTCTAATGTAGTTATCTATATAGTCTCTACATCTACAATGTATAATCTAATATCCGACCTGTAACTGAGTTCGATAACAGTCCCACACACACACACACACACACACAAACACACAAACACACACACACAAGTACACACAAAAAAAAATTTTTATTTCAAATAAAAATTAATACAAAATATAACAAAATAATCAAATTAATTAATTACCTTTTTTTGTTAAAAAAATTTTTTAATTCCCTTTAACTTTTTAGTGCCAAGAAATTGTTTGCAATTCATATTAATTTTTAGCATGTAATTTATACAAAACAAAATATACATATATAAATTATATTTTTTATAGCAATTTTCACAGCCCAGAGACATACAAGTTTTGCACACCCACCCACAATCTGAGAAACGTTGTCTTTTTTGGATTTCGGAGGCGTAGCCCCGCCTATTTAACACTTATGCTCAGCTCTCACTCACATTAGGCCTTTTCATTTCTTCTGTGTAAATAGCAAAGTAACAAATATTTTGCCTTTCTTATATAACTTACAAAGAACAAACACCACAAATGAATACAACAAAAACAAAAAAAAAAACTAAAATTTATACACATCTAATGATATATTGCGTGAAAAAAGTAACAAAACAGCTTCAATAAAACAAAGCGCAATTGTATATAGAGAACAAAATCAACTAAATTTTACTTTAAAAATTTAAATTTAAATGAGAAAATTAATAAACGAAGGTGTAACAACAATTTGTTAAGTAAACAAAGCGTGTAAAAGCGAAAATCAAATAAAAAAAAATTGTAAACATATTAAAAGAGTGTTTTTAAATTTAAAAAAACATATATAAAAATAAAAAAAAAAACAATGGAAATTCAGCAGGATAATAACTAAGGTTGAACAAGTGCCCACAACAGTTATAGCTTATAAATTATGCTGCATCGACTGATTTTTAAAAAAGTGTCACCCCAAATTCATAATCTGTGATCAATTCTAAGATATTTTCACCAAGGAACCATAGTTCTAAGATCTGCAATCCGCCTGGAACTGATGCTGCATAGGTCTATTATGCTAGTGAGGACGAAATTGCTTAAGCACTTCAATCTTCGCCTACCAAGAGCTGGGCAGGAAGAGAAGAAAAGTTCCAGTGTAATGAAATATATCCTTTTACATCATTTGATTACACAATAACTTAATTTTCGACCGTTTTTAAGATAAAGTCCGATTTTGATTAAATTAGACCAAACTAAGTAAAGTATAGTAAAACTTGCAATTGCTGTGTTTTGACAAGATACCTTTCCAACAATATATAGAATGTGTTCTATTTGTAGACTTTACTTCGAAAATACAAGTTCCATTTATAATACTGTTGTCAGTAAATTTTTAAGAGGTTGGCATTGATGATATTTTGAAGAATTGTTTTACTTTCTTTAAACTGAACCTCCAGAAGGACAATGGTTTGGTTCGGGTTCAGGCTCTGCTGTATTTTCGAAACTGTTTCGGCCTAGCACAAAGAAGGTCGCAATTCCGGGATCGAAACGGCTCTGTTCAAAACAATACCTTTCGATCGGTATACTATATTTCCGTCTGATCGGAATCAAATCTTCCTCTATACATACCCATCGTAATGTTTCGTCACTAGCGTGGTAGCTGTGGATTTCATTTCTCAAGATCCCATAAAAAAATAATAAATATATTAATGATCTGGCAGTTTTTATTTATACAAAATAATTTATTAGTTGTATTTATTTATATGTATTTATGAGCTTACAGTTTATAAATAAAAGTATAGTTATGGTTAATATTTGCATATTTTGGGCTTGAGTTCGCATATCTTATAACTTTCTCATGCTACTATGACAAAACGTTGGCAAACAATTTGCATAGTCGGATATAATTACGTTTTGCCATGCCTCTTAATTAGTTATTAATTATATGAGTTCAACATATAATGCATATAATTGCACATTTGCTAAGGCTAATTGACAAAGGATTTCACACGAAGACCTACTCAGCTCACGCTGAGAGAGCAGGTGTAGCGTGCCAGAAAGCTTTACAGGTAAGGTAAATTGAAAATATATATAAGTACATAAGTATTTACGAGTTTATGTTTACATATATATATATATATAAATATAAATACATACATCATTTTACAAGCGTACACACAAACATATGTACAATTATTACACATATGGAATGCAATGCTGCATCAGTCTCCGTTATAGAAAAGTGGGCATAATACATAGAAAAGTCGCGTTATATGGTTATCTAGAACTAATTAGGCTAACATTTGAATAGATGCATAAATTATTGCATATGCTGTGATTGTTTATAGCCATGCAGACAAGTCTTAAAGCATTGTTAGGCTATTGGTAAGACAACTAGGCTTTAAAATCAAGTTGTAAAATGTATGCATTGCTAGGAAGGTTTAAGGCTGCAAGGGTATTGAATCTTCGGTGTGTGGTAATTGATTTTGCTATCTGCTTGTGTATTCTGCTTTCCCTCCCCCTTCACTCCACACATCATGCGATAACTGCGAACATTGCGGAGTCCGTGCACGACTAGTGAATGGCTCTGTCTCTGGCTGTGGCTGTGGTTGCATCCAACGGTTGGCTAGCCACATGGCTACGACTTAATTTGGGCTCTAAAATAATTAAGCGTTAAATATGCTCCAGTTATTAATTGCCAGCTGCTGTACAAATCTCTCTCAACCCGCTACAGCTCTCCCTCTCTCTTGCTTCCCTCTCACAATATGCCGCACTTTTTGAGCACAATTTTGCGCTTTCGCGCCGCACTGGAGCCGCTGCCCTTCTTGGCCGGACGTAGGACGATGGTGCCACTGCTGGACTTGGTGAAGGTCGGACTGAATGCACTGATTGTGGGCGTGCTGCTGTAGGGCGGATGCGTTGACTGCTGCTGACTGTTGCTGCCACCCGTCACCTGGTCGTAGCTTTGCGTCATTAGCTGGTGACACTTGGTGGCCAAATAACGGAACACAGAGGCAACATTGATGTCCTCCTTGACGGAGGTGCGTATGAGGCGACAGTTGAGCATCTTGGCAAGCGTTTCCACTTCGTCTGCACTGACCACCGCCTGCTCGATTAGATCAATCTTGTTCTGCACTATTACCGTGGGTATCTCATTGCATTCGTTCTCCACTTTGCGTTTCCACTCCTTGATTGCATCGAAGGAAGCCCGATCTGTGGTTGAGAACACCAGCACCGAGGCCTGTGCTCCCCGATAATATGCCTTCGTTATGCAATCAAACTCCTCCTGACCCGCCGTATCCCACAGCATGATGCGCACATCCTCGCCATCGATCTCAATCTGACGCTCCAGAAAATCAACGCCAATGGTTTTCTTGTAGTCTTTTGTGAAAATGCCTTTGCAATAGCGCTGGATCATTGAGGATTTACCAACGCCTCCATTGCCTACAATGACCTGCAATAGAAATTTAATTTATATTATAATCATATAATTCATTATTATTGCACTTCTAATTTTTTCAATTCTATTGATTCAATATATCATAGGGTCTTCTGAGAACTTACTAGGATTATAAACTTATTTTGGCTGTTAATCGACCATTTCAAGAGTTTGTATTAAGTCTAATCCTCAATTGAAATCTTGTATTCAGTTTTGTAAGACTCACACATTCTAAACACATTTTCTAAGAATTTCTTAATTCTAGCAGCAAACGAGAAGGTACGTTGAAGTTGGACGTTTCCGACTGCGATATACTCTTTTTTGAGCTGTTTCTGGAGTAGAGTGTGGGCGTGAGATTAATATTTTAAGTCAAATCTGTCAAGAAAAGTGTTAGTCAATTTCAATTTGGAGGTTTTAGCTATTTGGTTGGGGAAGAAACAGAGTTTGCGGGAGTGGGTTTTTTTAAGTCAGGTTCGTCAAGTAGTTAGATATATATCAGTAGATATTCAGTCTAAAATTTCATTCCAAATCGTTTTCGATTTTCTGATTCAGTTTTTCAAAGAAGTGGCAATCGTTATTTCCCTTTTAAAGATAAGTCTAAGTACTATTCAGTCCGCTGTTTCAAAAGCATGACTTTTAAAAACGAATTTTTCATCGATATGCGGAATTCAGAACAGCTTATAATTCTGATTTCGGAATCGGTAATGAGAAATGATTATGTCAAGTTTGGTAACTATAAAGCTTTAGATGATATGGCTTTAAAATTTGACAGACGCACATTACACAAACCGAATATACTATTTTCTTTTATAATTCAAGAAAAAAAGAGTATAAAAAGAACCGTTCTAAATACGAGTACATAAACGATCAGTGATTGCATTGCCTGTTTATGTTCCAGTACAACAGAGGTTATTATTTAACGCTTTTCCGCAACACATTTCAAATGATCTCTCTCTCCGTCTCTCTTTCTCTCTCTCTCTCTGTCTGTCTCGCTCTCTAACTCTCTTAGCTGATTGGTCTTGGACTCATTCATCATTTTAATGGCGTGGTCATCCGGCTTGTGGATAGAACATACTCGTATGTACGATTAGTTATATACCTGGATAACTTACCACCTTAATGGCCAGCTCGATATCGTCCTCACGCATGCTACTATAATTGTACTGGGAGTGCGAGTGGGACTGTAGAGCAGCTGCAGCAGCGCCACCCGTTGCCGTTGCCGTTTGGATTAATAGACGCATCGGCGGCCGGCACGAACTGTTTGCTGTTCGTTCCAGATGATGAGCTATCGGTGTCTAGCTGGCTAATGATGCACGCAATCCTAAGACAAGTCTTCAAATGAGCGTTTTTTGGCAATGTTCAGGTCCAGGTCCAGGTCCAGTTTAGTTTTCACTTTTCTCGCAATTTTTGCGTAATGTCAAAAGCAACAGCAATTCACTTTCTACGCATTGATTTCACCAAAATCGAATACTGAAACTGGAACTGTGGAAAAGAAAAACCAACGTCACGTAAAAACGAAACAAAACACACACAAATAAATGCAACAGTAACATAAAGTTTTTCTTTCATTTTTCACAGCAACCGGTTTATCACAGCGCTTTATTTTTTTGTACATATATTATTATAACTTTTTTTCCTCTTTTTTTTTTGGTCTTTTTCTGCTTTCCTGTTTGGGTTCGTGGCGGGCGCTGACTGCGCTGCTTCTAATAAGACGCAATGTGAGCCGGTTACGTTTACAACAGGTGCTTCCAAGACACCTCACGGCTCACGCATCGCCCAACACTGACAAATAACTCGCCTCGTCGCACAGTGGTTGAAATTAGAATTAGGAATGTGGCAAGATCAGAGGTGAGCAGTGGTGCATGTGTGTGTGCCTGTGTGTGTGTGTATGACATTAGCGCGTGCTTATGAATTCTTTTGAAATGTTTAGCTAAAGTTGGACATTAACTGTGTGGAGCTTTGTAGACAAACATAGTTGTGTTGAATTGTGTTAATTATAATGCCATTTGTTGTTTTAAAGAAGAAAACAAAAGAAATGCAAAAACATTATCAGGCGTGTTCTGGTTTCCACTTTCGGTAAGTTATTGCGAAAGTCAAATGTTCATATTTTCACTTTTAATACGATTTTGCGAACTGAATTCACTTGCATTTGCACAAGAACTGAATAAAGTTGCTATTTAGGTAGGATTTAGTTCAACAGTTCATCAAAAATCCCACAAAATGTTGCCAAAAGTGGAAGTTAATACAACAATTAATTTGATATGTGCTTTATAACCAGCTCAGTTCTCGTTTCCGTTCAAACTATTCGGAATAGCAATAACAAACTGTTTCAATTAGTAAAATGACTCGGTTTTAAAAGTATTTCTTTGAAATAGTATTAGAATCAATTGCCATTCAATATATTTTTCCATTAATTTACATATTTTTTATGCTCCAACTGTTACATACTTTTTTACTCCCTGTTCCCATTAAAAATGGGAAAAAGGGAGTTATAAAGTACTGCAAATGTGTGTAACAGGCAGAAGGAGACATTTCCGAATATATAAACTATATATTTTTGATCAGCAACCCACAGCCACAATTTTAAAGATAAAGCTTTGATTTTTGGTACACATATATGTTTAATCAATGTTGATCAGCTGCGTAAATTTCATTAAGTTCGGACAACAAGCACTAGAGTTATGAAAGAATCAGCAGAACAGAAACAACAGTTTTACAGGCACTGCACAAGTTAAGTGCGCTGCTTGCTTGTGTTGCCGCTGAAATGCTTGAAGTGTAAGTTGGGAGCAGGAAGTCTCGTAGTCGGGCACACTCGACTAGAGTATTCTTAATTGTTTTATATGTAATCTATAACTTTTTATCGACATTTTTAGCTGCTGACTTTCGCAAACTTTTGACTTAAAGAGAACATGAAAGAGAAAAAGATTCAGAAAAGTATTCGCTTGAAATTTTGAAAAATATTGATTCGTAATTTTTATAAATTTAGTTGCTCTAATTTGACTATAGAAAGCTTTTTTGTGACAGCCTAATTCGAAATGCTTTTTATCAAGCTAAAAGTTTCTAGTTAACTAAAATATAAACGGCGTAACGGAAAATCTACTTATTTTTCCCACATGCTTTTTCCTAAGCTCATATGCATCGCCAACAACAAATCATATTCGTTCACTTTAATCAATTCAGCCGCCATCTTGCATCTTTCACTCTCTGCTTTATGGCAACACGAAGTCAATATCAATTTGCTTGGTCACACTGAATTTGCATTTAAATGACTTTTGATCTTTTTGAGCTTTATCACCTTTTATTATTTTATTTTGTTGCTACAACCCACTGTGCAACATTTGACCGCGCGCTCTTTTGTTGCCTTTCGTTCGTTCTAATTATGTTGTGACTATTTCGCTTTTGGGGCACATTCTTCCACACCATATTCTGCTGCTGCAAAAGTTCAGCTGTGCGCTTCGGGTTATTTTTGTTGTTGTTGTTTTTGTTATTGTTGGTGTCTTTTTGTCTATTGTTATGATAATTAAGGTCAGCAGTTATAGATTTAACTAGTTCAATAATCATACATATAAACACACATACATGCATGCATATGTGGCATGTGTGGGCCGAGAAGATCAACAAAGAACAAGAACAACACTCGTGTCAACGAAGCTTGACATAAAATCCAAATGGATTGCGTGTGTACGTATGTATGTGCATACATGCATACATATGTATGCATGCATGTGTGAGCGTGCGCGACAGAGAATGAAAAACTGCACGCAGTCGCAGTCGATGCTGACTGCGAAGGCCTGCCTACCTGTTTCTGTTTCACCCATCTGTTTGCTTATATCTGCATGTGTGTGTGTGTGTGTTAGTAAATACAAATTACAAATAATGCACATCATTGCAGTTTTCCACAGTGCTCAGTTCTTCGTGCTTGGGCTAAATTGTCTAGAATGCGCAATTATTTTGAAATTTGCTCACAAACTAATAGATAAGTTGTTGTTACTGCTGCTGCGATTGCCGTTTTCTTTGGCCATTTCCTTCTTGGTACATTGTGCTGTGGTGGTTGTTCTTTTGTGGAATGTGGATTCTAACTTGCCCATTTAAGTAGTACACAACACACACGAACTGCAGCTGTGTGAGTGCAGACAAAAACGAACAACAACAAATGCCACTTGTTGCTGCCACTGCAGTGGCAACAAAAGCGTAGCGAATTTTCTTAGCGTGTGTGTGTATGTATGTGTTGCATGCATATGTGGAAAATTATGCAAATGCAAGAACTTTGTTGTTGTTGTTTTTAGTCTGTTGCGCTACTTAAATCAATTATGAGCGCAAATTTCTCATTATTTAAATTAACTTTAAATACTCGACTCGCGCTCTAACGGTTCTTTTCTTTTCTTTTGAAAACAGCGTCGAGAACAGGCGACAAGAGCTTCAACTTTTTGTTGTTCCATATCTTTTTATAGCCCTTTTCTCACACGAACAACAAAAGCTGACAGCGCATTGTGTTTTGTCGGTGAGAAATTAACAAATATAAGTTGATATATTAAACAACATATGCGAATGCGAAATTGGACAACCCACAGCGAAGCTGTAAAAAATAACTAAACTCATAAGCAACTTAAAACAGCTCTTGGAGTTCGAAATAATAACGACAACGCGTGCGAAGCGCTTTAATTAATGTTAGCGTTAGTTGCCGCTGCTGCTGCCGCTGACTTTGGGCTTTGAACCGTAGTGAAAGTCTCTTCTTCTGCACGCACACCCAAACAGGGCACAAATACACAAAATATACACCGAAAACGTACCCACGAATCACGCAGTTTAAACGACGCGCAACCAAAGCAGTCGTCCGACACACACCTGTTGCTTAGCGCGTTTCAGCAGAAACTAACCAACTGGCTTAAACTTGGCTTACAACTATGAGCCAAAGCTGTTAAAGAAGCAGAAGAAGAAGAACTGAGCGACCGGTAGCAGCAGTTGTGTTGTTATACGCCGCTGGCATTTAATTTTATAATCCTTTTATTTGACATACAATTTTTATGGTCTAATTATTGCCTACAAATTATTATATAAATAAAATAAACACATTTATAAATTAAATTTTAAACGTATCTCTTTCGATAGCTTTTTGTGCGCACGCTTTGCAGCACTGTTTTTGCGTGTGCTTGTGATTGGCACTTCTGTTAACAAATTCTGTTAGCAAATCGTGACGTCAGTCTTGAACTGCTTGATTGCTTTGTTTGTCAATCGAATACGACAAAAATGATTTAAAACTGATTCGTTAAGAAGACAGTAATTCCCAGCATTCCAAGTAAACATCAAAAATTCGCAAAACAATTTAAAAAAAAACGTCAGGCCGTTTTCAATGGTGACGTAATCCGCAATAGTCTGTTACTGTTAACTGCTCTGCAGCAGTAATCTGTACCTGAACATTCATGCAACCCGTCAGCTGTGCCGCAGCGACCGATAGATTGTGGTGGTTGAGTCGATTAACCGTTGTGCTTCTTGTGGTTATGGTATGAATGTATTTGTTTACTTGAGACTTTGTTTTTGTTTGGCGGGCGATAACTTTGTTGCTATTAAAAATAAATCTGATTTGACACTCAGCTGTGCTATTTGAACTGAATTTTTAATAATTATGATAAATAAATCGTTCAATTGTTGTCCACATAAAAAAGTGCCCGCCTTTGATAATTGCTATCATCTCTGCAAGCAAATAACAGCGCATGCGCCGCATACAAAGGACGAAGGACGTTCTTGTGGTCGCCTCTGCTGAATTGTGCTCGGCATAGAGAAATGTTTCGTTTTCGGTCTGAAAGGAGCATTGGAGCCATAAGTTGAACCGATACCGATTCAGTGCTCTACGTTATTTCAAAGCGTTTTGGCGTCTATGCTCAAGAAGCACAATTTATTCGGTTAGTTGATTTACTATTTTGTTGCAAATTTACTCATACCAAGAAACGTGCCGTGTGCGTGTGTGTTACATAGAACTAAACTCAAAAGAGAAAAACATTGCGAAACCATAGGAAAGTAAAATGTTAATGTTTATGCAAAAGTAAATTCCAACATTGCCGTCCAGCAACGTATTTAGGGGTGACTCTGTCTCGTTCTGCCTCCGTCTCTGCTCTTTGCCTGCTTCATGTGTGTGTATGCTAGAGTTGTGCATTGTAGTTCAATTGAAGTAGTTCAGCTTTTGCTGAACGAACTAATTGTTGATATAGTTCGTTCAATTCAATCGTTCAGATCGTGCTACTGATAGGTTCGTTCAGTTCGTTCAAATGCAAATGACCAACAAGAAAGAAAGAACTAAATGAACTATAATCGTTTGCTCAGTTTGGGGAATAGTTCATTCGAACTTAGTCTGAACGATACGAAACAACACTAGTGTGTGCGTGTGTGTGTGTGTGTGTGTCTGTGGTGGTGGCTCTCGTCCTCTGGCTCACATATTCCTATTTCTATGAGTCGCGTGCAAAAAAAAAAAAAAAGAGCCAAAGGAAAACGCAGAACTGCTCCGCTTTTGACTTTGCCTTTGCGAATGTGAAGCGGCAATAAAGTAAAAGAAAGACTTGAGCGAGCGGAAAGGGCGGATAAAAAAAAAATCAATATTGGTAGTAAACTTTGCTGCTGATGAGCCCAACCAAATAACATAGTTATCTATACAAATTATTAAACTCAAAGTGGCGCCGTCAGGTGGTCATTGTCCTACCCAGTTTGTCTGGCCCCTACACACCCCTCTACCTCCTACCGATCCAAAGTGACTCATGCAACTGTCGCACTCTAATTTGGTTTCTGACTTCTACTCTAAAGTGGAATGTAGTAATCGCATGCTAATTTCATATTGATTTCAGTTTAGAAAACAATTAAAAATCAATTTTCAATTGCAGAAAAGGACATCAAAATATGATTTGCATGCTTCACTTGAATTGTACTGCATTTAAATTACTAATTTAAGAATTGAAATATCTAAAACGTATTTCACAAATACATTAAGAAGATATCAAGACTTTCAAATCCACACACAATGAAAACGCGACTTGTTTCATTGACTTATCGCGGCAGTGCGTCCGTTGATCCCCGCTACTCCGCCTCTATGCTGCCATGGACAATCAACGATATACGATCCACAGAGAGCCATACAAAGGTGAGTAAATTGATGATTAGATTGTAACTAAAACAAAAAGAATCATAACATTTATAGCAAGTTTCTATTAGAAACGTAACTATTATACATACTTATGTATATGTATAGAAATCGATTCGAAACCTTAAACTGAAACCACATCTACATTATAAATATATTTCTTAAGAAATAACAAATAAAAATGTACATATATTAGAGATGGGATCGGGATAGCAATTCGTTTTTGATCCCGCCCGAAATGATTTTTTCCTTGCCGGTCCCGATCGTCCGGATATTTTAAATATTTTCAAGAATCCTGCCCGAAATCCTTTTAACATGAACAATTTGCGTAAAATTGATAAACTTTTTTTTTACTGATACTTATTTTTAGTTTCCTACATTATTAACATATCCTTCTGATTTTAAACAAAATGTAAAATACTATAAGGCTGAAATACAATATAAGGATTACATTCCCCATTCGACCGGTTGTTTTATCTACTAATTTAGATTAAAAATATTAAAATGATTCAACTTTTATCAGATATACCGCCAAAACGACTAAACGATTAAAAAAAAGTACCACTTTTAAAAACTTGAAACCAAAGATCTCAACCAAATGCTTATCATAATAATTTCCTTAGATTTTTCATTGCTTAGCAATACTTGAGGATTCCAACAAATTACCTTTACGAAAGATACTTAGCTATTATGATACACATGCTTAATAATTGATGTTCTTTCATTTGGAATTATGCTGTCATTATGCCAACTGCTAATACTCCCAGCATATTCATATTAATCCAATTGATATCCATAACCCGCTTTTATCTTGTCCAAAACAATTAAAAGCAATTTGCAATTATTATGCCTCAATAAATCAATTAAACAGCCCGGCAGGCATGTCAAAGCCAATACAATGCCTATGAAATTGTATTAATAATTTTACGCTCCATAAACGATAATTACACTGATTAGCAACTGTTGGCAAGCATTTGGCTTGCACTAAAATTAGACCCACAATTGTGAAAGGTGAGCCCTAAATGAAAATCACAGTAATATGAGTCTACAAACTAATTTGAAGAACAGAGTCATCCCGAAACCGAAACAAACATGTCAACAAACATATGTCATACTATTATATGCATGAGCTATGTAAATGCGAGGGTGATTCATTGATTTATGAGCTATTTATTATGTTTTTGAGATTCTTCAGAATGTTTTGATTGATTGATTGATTTTTGCATATCCTAAAGGCACTTAACACCTTGTCTGCTTATGGTTTATACCAACATGTAAGCCAAGTTTGATTGCTCTATCTTCAAAATATGGACTCAAAAAATTCGAGAAAATTTAAGAATGCGATTTCCGAAGACGAAAGTTTGACGTTTTGCAAGATAACAGTAATAATGGTTAAAAAAATAAAAATATAGTACTGTTAACGTTAACAGAGTAGCAGAACTTTACTACTCTGTTAAAGTAAGCAGCAGTACTGTAAACGTTAACAGAGTATCAAAACTCTACTACTCTGTTAAAGTAAGCAGCAGTACTTTAAACGTTAACAGAGTAGCAGAACTCGACTACTCTGTTAAAGTAAGCAGCAGTACTGTAAACGTTAACAGAGTAGCAGAACTCGACTAATCTGTTTAAGAATACAGCACTGTTAACGATAACAGAAATCAGTTTGTATGCAAATTGGACAAATTTAAACTAAGTTTGCTTAATTATTTATTCATAAATGTCAAGCTCTGCCAAAGGAAATCGCATTCTTTAATATTTTGGGCTTGATTTTCGGAAATGTTGCTAAAGTATAGATCTACCATTACTAATGCCGCTTATCTTAAAATGATAATTATTTAAATATCTGCTCAAATATTTGACAAATAAAGTTATTTATTTCAAAATAAACTTTAAGCTTTGCTTAACTCTCTGATCCACTCTCGCATACAACTAACTACATACATTTATTGACACTGGTATCACCTGCCTGCCGCATTACGCATACGTCGCGTTGAGCACGTGCGGCGACACGTTGTCCTGTGCCTTGTCTCTATCTTTGTCTTACTGACATCTCTCATATGAGTGCTATTTCGGTCGCACTCTGGCGTCCCATGGCTAATATTATTTGAAGCTTGAAATTAATTTTAGCAAAGCTTGCAATTAGTCGCCCATCAGCTATCAGCTGCATGTGTGTGTGTGCTCTTGCGAGGTGTGTGTGTTGTGTTGGGTGTGTCACCTAACAATGCTCTAGGGTTTTCTTAGGGGCTTCCAAGTCGGGCCAGTTCAGAGCAACGCATAATTAAATTCTCAACAGTTGCCAACAAGTTGTGCGCTCTTTCGGCCTGACTGAAAGTTATATAAAAGTGTTGGGTTTCTTCTTGTGGATTGTCCCTAAGCCTTCGCCCTATTTACCTGCTTGTCCATTGTTGGTGCCATGTGCGTTGCATAGATGGCTTCTGAGGGCATTAAAATGAATCCTTTTTACGTGCCTGCGTCTACGTTGAGCATCTTGCGTGGGCTGCCGACCTGTGCTCGGCAATTGTTGTTGATGCTCATTGAATAAAAGCTATGAAATATGAAGAGAAAGAGAGTGAGAGTGGAACGAAGAATGAAATCCCATTTCTATAAAATGAACAACGGGCTTAAAGCTCGGACGAGTGTTTATATATGTGGTTTATAATCCTGGCGTTTGATATAGTTTCTTAAATGAGGAACTATGTGATTTAATTGAGTTCAGTTGACTAATGTCGAAATCATATTTAAACAGCATTTTTGGTAAAGATTAATTCTAACAAGAAAATGAGAATACGCCTGATCCAATCATAATGCTTTACGTCCTATATTGCACATTCTTTCTAGCTCTTGTCGCTGATTATGCCATTATAAATGGTTATAGTTTTCTTTATCCCTATTTTCCTGTGCTTTATTTGCCAGATTATTGTGCACTTGGTAAACCATACACTGCAGACCAAGCCAGTTCATAATTTAATGCATATTCTCTTGCATAAATATTTACTTAAGCCGGGCACTTTTGTTTATTATTTCGTATGTGTTAGTTTGTTTCCCTTCTCTTCATATTTCACTCTGTAAATTGACATAGAACAAACACAAAACACCACAGACAGACAAAGAGTGGGAGAGAAAAAAAAAAAACAAAATAGAAACTGAAATGTTTGCCCAAGCTCTTCATGTTGTTTCGCAGAGTCTCTGACAAATGCTATGGAAGCTTATTGCTTTTTTATGTTAAATAGCGCATAAAAATTATAACAAGCTGCCTTTTGTCTGTCGCTCAAGTGCGACACATGCCACGCCCATTAAAGCTACAACTCCCACGTCCCACAGCATACCATCAAAGTTTTATGTCAACTTTTCTGACGCCTCAATGACCAAGTAAACAAAGTTGTGCACTGAAAGAGCAATGCGTATGTGTGTGTGTGCGTGTGTACTTTAATAAATATTGGATTTGGATATTGTTTATGAATTAGTGCAAAGAAAATTGATAGCATTGTTAAATAATTCATAAATCAATAACGATAACGACCACACAAGGTCACATCTAAACTGAATTTGCTTAGTAAAAAATAACTAATTCATTTTACTAAGTATTATTTTATGTTAGTCAGCAAAGTACTGCTCTGAAATCAGATTAAATTATTTATTGTAAAATAATTATGTATTTTCAATCGTTTGTAGAACACTGTATAATAAAATACTGCAAATGTATGTAACAGGCACAAGGGATCATGTCTGTTAAATTAACATATTCTTAACATAACTTCAACAAAAATAGGTAATTCTTCGTTAGAAGACCCGTAGTTGAAGAGCGGTGCGATTGGGAGTGCGATTTCCGGCGGCGAAGGTTGACTTTTTTGCATTAAGCTATGATAAAAACAATAAAAAGAGGCTTAACAGGGCTGTAAACGTTAACAGAGTAAATTAATAAATGAAGCACTGTTAACGATAACAGGACTCAGTTCTCATGCGTTTCTTCAACTTTAAGCTAAGTTTTCTTAATGAATTATGTGAAAAGGTCAACCTACGCCACCGGAAATAGCATTCTCAAAATTTTTCTAATTTTTGAGACCAAAACCCGTTGTTTCTGAGAATTTGTTAATTTTTTCATTAGATTAAAGTCAAATAACATTTATAATATAAAACAGAACCGATAACTTGCTATAAAACATAGCTGTTCTTGATTCAGCAATGCCTACTAGATGACAAGTAAATAGACTTTAAACTATGAAAACTTGGTTTCAAACTCTAGTTTGAAAAAGAGAAAATGAAACCATTGCGATCGAAAATCAGATATCTGTAATTCATAAATCATTCGTAGTTCATTCGTTTTTACTTCTCAAAAACGTACTTAATTCGGAACAAATCTGATTATTATTTTTAAAATTTTTGAAAAAAGAGTATAAAAATATAAGGGGAAAACTTTTTTTTGTCTAGTTTTTCCAATTGCCGCTGTTATAAGTACATATTTTTGATAAGCTCCATTTTCTTATTTTCAATCCATCAATCTATCAATAAAATGATACAAACTATCGTAGGGACGATTCGATTGCAAAACCAGATATAAGTTTTAACAAAAATTGTCATTGATAAACCATGATATATTTGTTATAGATGTTAGATAACAATTTGTAAATTGGTTTTATGTTGCATTTAAAACAAATTCTATACACTCTTGAATAAGCCAGAACACCTGGCTGACAGTTAAACACATTATCTTATCCCACGATACACTTCCCAGAAGCTTTGTGGCATACCTTTTCCATTGACGTCAGAGCAGCAGTCAGGAAGTTGATTTGAGTGAGCTGAAAAAGAAAAATCAATAAGCCGCTTGTTTCGTTTTTCATTTGCCTGCAAAGTATACCTACTTTTTGCATATTTTTGTTGCTTGTTGTTTGTTGTTGTTGCTGTTGTTGCTTGTTGGTTTTACTGCTCAAGTCCCACTGCTAATCCGCTTCTGGTCGAGTCGAATCGAGCCACTTGAGCCCTGCGCTTTGCCTCTCCCCCCTCCTCTCTCTTTCTACTTTCTCCCTTGGCGTAGTGTCGTAAATGGTTTCACACTTCGCCATCGTCATCGTCATCGCATCGAGTGAAGGACTCTCGTTTGGCTTACGCGGCGTATGCGTTACGTTTGCCCCGTCACTGTTTTGGTTGCCTCTGAATGATGATGGCCCACTCAATTCCATTTGGCTGACGTTTTGCATTTGATGTTGCACTGTGTTCTGTGCTTGACTGATTTCTGGATTTTGTATATAGAGCGCACTACTTGCAGCACTCATCTAGCGACTCACTTGACATGCATAAAGTGAGAGTTGAATCACATAACACATTCACATTCAGACGATGTGACTAAGTGAAACAGTAGACGATCTATTTTGGATGCAATTTTTAATACTTTAAGACATATTTTTATGCGGAGTTAAGTAAACTTTAAAAAAGATTTATAAAGATGAGTGGGAAAATAACATGCATATTTCAAATGTATTTTTAAACAAACTGTCTTTTCAATTGTCAATTGTGACACAATTTTGTCTCTTTCTTAACGTCAGCTTACGCCTTGCTTTTATTTTTAACTTTTTTATATTTTTGTCGCAGAGTTACACACACAAAGACCTTAAGCAAACACACGTTGCGTATGCGCTATAATTATTTTTTGCTTCTAATTGCCAACAATTAACATCTTGACCTCTTTAACGCCATCTGCACACTCCCTTTATACCATCCTTTTTTTGTACTTTGCGTGCCTTGCTCGGGCTATAAACTCACCCTGGGACTATATACATACATATATACGTCTATTATTGTTAACACACATATGAGACCACATACACACAGTTTGAAATGCAGTAAGCGCCACGTGAAAACAGCCCCAACACAATTATAGCTTATTGTTGAAGTTTTTGCTGCTGTTACAATTACTTGACAAATTCATTAGAATGAAACCGAGAGATGAATGCGTGTAACACGAATCACGAATTCATAGATAACCTGGTGAACTCTTATTCAATTCAAGCAGAATCACTTTTTCCTTTTAATATTAAGTCAAATAGTTGATATATAAATTGAGTTCCAAATTGGATTTGTGTTCTTCAATTATTCACCTTATTTTGAAACGTTAAGTTATTTTTTCCTTAACTTATTTTTCCCTTGAAAAAAAGTCAAATAACATTTTATATTATTTAAGTCAAAAACTGTCTGTAAAACAGAAGCGAACGTAGCTGTTCTCGATTTAGCATATGCTTACTAGATGACAAATAGATAGACTAAGATAGAAACCATTCCGTTTGGAAATCGGAACCGTAATTCGTTATTCATTCGGAATTCATTCGTTTTTTTACTTTTCAAAAACGTTCGGAATTCGGAACGGCCCTGTATATTGGGTTTGCGACAGGCAAAGTGTTAAGACCGCGTTTAAATTGCTTCCGATAAAAATATGGGTTTTATCGAAAATAAATCTATCGGGATTGGCAATTTTTGTTTGTTTTTTGCGATAATGAAATAATTGCTAATGTCCTAAGATATTAAAAATTTTTCCGTCTCAAATATTTTTCCCGCTTGATTTCCGTTCCTTTCCCATCTCTAGTTTACTGCTAATGAAAAGCTTTCAGTTGACAGTTTAATACAAATTAGACTTTTTACTAAAAACTTATTGATGTGCTGTTGAAAAACATTTTCCAATACTTTTAGTTTTTATACTAGATCATATTGGTCTATTCGTCAGTTGAACGAAATTTGCTTCCAAATCAAACTTGGCATACAAACTTACCTCCAAAAAAGTTGCCGTGAGCATGAGAAAACAATTTCTAAGTTGTAAAAGTGCTTAAAGTGAAATATTTCATTTAGGTCGTGTCACGTGCTCATCTCTAATCAGAATCACGAAGCGTCGGACAGTCAACATCGCGTGTTATTGCTCACTGATTTATACATTTTAACCGTTTCTTATTACATTTTCATGCGCCAGCTGACGTTTGCTATTGTTGTTATGCATGGATAGTATTTGCTGTTGTTGTTGTTGTTATTGTTGTTGATGTTATTGTTATTGTTGCCCAATAAATTGTCTACAATTGCTCGTTACTTTGCTGTTGTTATTGTAGCAGCATTGCAGTCATATAATTTGCATTAACTGCTTTTTCTGTTGCTGTTGAAGTCTTAATAACGGGTTGTACTTTTCAAATGGAATCAAAAAGGTCAGACTAAGTTCTACTTAACTATATTAAATGTACCTACTATGTCTATTATATTGGATGTATTTCCCAACTAAGACTACCGTAATTAACTGCTGCCGATTGCAGTACAGCGTATATTTCAAATGCATTACGCAGGTCAGGAGCTAATGAAAAGATTTGAATAATTATAGAAAACGGTAGAGCTAAATTTGATAGAGCTCGACCTGCTCGACTTTCAGATTGTAGCCAGTTCTAAAACCCTCGAAGTTTGCTACAGTCAGAGCAAACTTTGCTATGTACTATGAAAATTACTTTCAGGAATAAGTTAGGTGGTTGTAAATCGATGAAGTTTCCGCAGTATATTTAGATACATCGATGCTATTAATATGAAATTTTGCTTATCGGCTAATCGTTATAATTGCATTTCGGAAAATATCGATAACTTGAAATTATATTAGTCCTCACACGATGTACAAAAACGTAGAAACACAGAAAAAAACCAAAAAGTTATAAGTTCAAATTTGGAATTCTTAATTTCTTCGAAATCGTACTTAACATTTTAAAGTATGTTATGTTTTGATATTATTCTTAAGAAAAAGTATTGATTGCCTTCATTAATCTCGAATCCATCCTAAGGTAAAGTAAAATATAAAATTCTTATTTTAGTCACAAATTAAGCTGGCATATTTAGTTTTTGTTTTATGTTTTTGCACTATAATTCCCAACCATAAATTCGAACAGCTTAGTAATTAAGACAGATACAAGCACTATATGGTATATTTGATATGGTCGGTAGCTGAGCTATCTAAGAAACCGACATATGTATTTTGTGGGGGACCTAGGGTTCGAATTATTTCGGGATATAATTAAAATGGGTAGGTTTTTTTAAATTTTTGCTAAAATGAGGATTAATTTAAGAAATCTGGGATTGCAAAATACATTCTTGAATCAAGAATTTTGTACTTGGCTTATGAAAATTCGATCTGATCGAAGTTTTGACAGCGTTTCGGCTTGATTTTAGGACAAAAATCCTGATTTTTTATCTAAGACGCGTTCGATACACTAACCGAGACTTTGTACTGTGCTATTTTCTGAAAGAAGACTGTAATATTATTTAAACAAATACACTTTTGAGTATTAATTACAAAATACAAATTGCAAACACTTTGACTTTGTGTTCAATTAAATATTCAATTGTTCCAAGTTTTAAATCTGTGCTTTCGCTCAGTCTTATGAAAAGTATATTAAAGCTATTAATAGGTTTCAAGTGAAAAGTAGGTATCTTTAATATTAAAAAGCATTTAGAATCTTTAAAATCAACGCAATCTATTTAATATGCTAATTAAACCTTGTTTAATTCAATCTACTGCTCTCGCGCCTGCACAATAATGAGAAATCCCAAAATGTTTTAAACGCTAATTGCATTGCAAACAGTAGCTTAACAAATTGGACTTTGGTCAACACATAATTGGATTCGCAGTGTCAGTGTCAAAGATGAAACAATAGTTAAATCAATTCAGGACTCGGCATTGAAATCAGCTAGCAAGGTTGGCCCTGAGAAAGTGCTGTTTTCAATTCAACATCAAAGTGGGAAAGTGGAAATTAATTAAAAATTGGCATGTGCGGGTAGAAGAAGAAGAAGTCAACGGGCAATAGAATCATCAACAGTTCTGCTTGGAACTTTGCCATTTAAAAATTAATTTCAAATGGCAAAGGTGAGGTTGCGCTTAAGCCAAGGCATCCCTAATGATTGCCGACTGCCAGGTAGTCTCATTAGGCGTCCTTTCATCCTTCGCCCGCCAATTGCTGCAGCACTCTAAAATGTTATTAATTGCTGAGTTTTTTTTTTTTTTTTTCTGTGATGCAAGTTTTCTGCTTACCTTACGTCTGTTCTTAGTTTATTTAGGAAGTGCTCAAGCTAACGCCCCCGTTTGTAACTAACTATACGGATTTTAATTTAATTTTCGCAAAAACTTTTCATTTTGTGTGCCGCCTGCGCATTTCCGACGTACTTTGAACCGGTTTCCATCTCAAGTTCCTTTAGTTTATTCTTGGTTTTGCTTTCTTAGTTTGTATTTACAGCGTTGTTTACTTTTCTTTTTGTTCGTTGTGCGTCAATTAGCAAAATTAGAGTTCGGATTATAGGCTGATATGTGGGAGCATTAATAGGAATTGCTTATATTCTTAATGGATGTCGATAAATTAGTTAAATGGAAGTAAGTTTGCTCGACTCGAGTGTGCACGACTACAAGACATGCTTTACTTTGAAAATCTGCACAACATCTTTGTGTGTACGACTGAAGTCAAGTGTGAAGGCATTTGTCTATAAGGCACAAGACCTTGAGTTCGACTCCCAGTCAAGCACAGGCTCTGAGGGGCTTGCGGTTTGCTGTCTTGATTACGTCAGTTCAGCATAAAACTACCAAACAAATGACTTTTTGTAACCGGAAACGTTGTTCGTTTTGCGGTTTGTAGAACACCAATCGATTCCACATTTGTGCCAGCTTTTGCGAAAACGGAAATGACAACATGACTTTATATGTGCTTGTATATTTTTTGTATGCTTGAATCGTAACTAAGTTTTCAAAGCTTCAAATCGAGCAAAACCTGTCGAAAGTCAATGTTATTTACCTTTGCACCACCTTTATCTATCTAACGACTGTGTTTACGTTTTCCAGGAACACACCCTGTCCTAAACTAGCGTCTGGTTAACTAACTAAACACAAATTTCATTTGCTTCCCTTTTATTTTGTACAAAAAAAACCTTTTGATGGCATAAAACTTACCGACGCCCCAAATGGTCCGACCTGCTTTCTGTCAACTAACAGTCGCAACAGCAACATCGACACAGTCGTTCAGCAATCCCTCTTACCATTACCCCTACATTGGCACTCCCTAACCACCCCATCAGCGCATAGTACATGCATATAATACAAACTAAGCATAAAAAAAGGGGGCCATGAACAAAAAAAGCAACGAGCATTGAGAATGGCGGCACATTTTGACGGCGACGCTGATGAGGACGACGGAAATGGAGCAGCCATGTTTGCAATGTTGTCAGGCTGCTGTCAGCCTGTGCTTGCTTGTCTATCTGCCCGTTGGTCTGTCCGTCTGTCTGTCTGTCAGCTGCTATCTCTTTTGCTCTCTCACTCTCTCTAAGCGAACCGCTTTTGTACTTGTGCATGCAAGTAAACTGATTAAAAGAATTTAATACTGTTAATCTGCTTCGCCTAGTGGAAACGAAACTCAGGCAGCCCATGAAAATGGGGAATATGAGTAGTTACTGCTATTTGTTTGTATGGTTATTATGCTACAAACTACTGTGAATACAAAGGATTAAATGAGTTTATATACTGTGGCTAAATATTTAGAAGCAGACTGTCAAATTTGACGTTTATTTTAACCTGCACTGCAATAGCATACTATCTTTTCTTTTGTATATTATTTTGGTATATCTATATTTAAGTTAATTTCCAAAAATGTAACTAAAAATGCTGTTTTTTGGCTCAAAAACTTTAAGAATGTTATTAAAACAAAAAAGTGATCGCTAACAGTGCTCTAAACGTTAACAGAATACCAGAACCCTACTACTCTGTTAAAGTATACAGCACTGTTAATGATAACAGGAATCAGTTTGTATGCGATTAGGACAAGTTTGAATTAAGTTTTCTTACATTCTTACAGTCTTACATTTTTTTTTTTTAATTTTTGAGTCCAAAACCACATATTTTGGTTAGCTTTTCGGAAAAGTAGGTAAAGTATAGATTCAAAACATGACTAATTTATTAAAGATATTTTTTTTGGCTGCCTTCCAAGGGTATTTTCAGTCGAGCAAGGCATTTATTGTGCCTGGACTCGATTTAGTGACTGTTTTTTATGCTTGCCTGCGCAAAAACAAAGTAAAATTACAATTACAGATACAAATAAGAAACATTAGATAAGTTAACATAGAGACAACCGTTGTCTGTTGTCTACACATACAATTTCTGATGAAAATGTTTTGTCAAAATCTTCTACTTGCAGCTGTCAGTTGGCATTGAAAATGGCATACTGGAGTCGTACAACTCGGACTTTGAGCTACAGTTTAGCCACCCTTTGAAGCATATCGTTGGCATGTGTCGCATCATTCACAAACCGCAGGCAAAAAGTATCGGCAATGGTTTCATGCAGCTAAAATCGAATGTTGCACAAGCCAATGCCTCCAATTGCAACACTGCCGCCTGCTCTTCCTCAACTTCATCTTCCACTGTTGGCGGCGCTGCTGCTGCTGCTGCTGGCAACTCACTGACCGCAAATGGTTCGCGTCATACGCTAACCACATCCACATCATATGGCTCGCTCTCGTCCAGTGCTGCGGCCGCTTATCAGCAGCAGCAGCAGTTGCAGCAGCAGCAGGCAGCTGATGCAGAGCAGCCGCAAAACTTTATGGAATTCCAGGGACCCATCACCGGACTGGTATATTTGCTAAAAGATCCAAAGGATCCGCTGCTGCACATCTATCTATTCGAATGCGAGGCCGTAGAGGAGGTAAGTTCAAATTTGAAATGAATGTCATCTACTATCGACAATTTTCGTCTGTTTGTGGTTTGCTTTTGTTTTTAGAATTGTTTGCCTTTACATGTTCATATTTTGCATGTGCCTTTTGAAATGCATTGACATGAAAATGTTTAGAAATGTTAAAACAATGGTTTTGTGTTTGCAAAACTAGTTGAGTGACTTTCATACAGTTTAATGAGGAAATGCAAAAACTTTTGTAATGTTAAAAGAAGATAAAGTGCTTTATGTTGAGTTTGGCAATAATATCATTTAAGTAGTTCAATGGAATCAGGCTTTCATGAACATTGTGTCTGCACACAGGATATCGGTTTTTTAATAAAGTGATAGAACAAACTTTTCTCGCCTTTTGATAGATAACAAATTTACATAATTTTAGAAATCTTCTCAACGCTTGAAACATTCTGACTTTATTCTGTGAAGGCCACTAAAAATTAAAAATGTTTACAACTATTATAGCTATGAAATTGAGATGATCGAGGTAACATCGATGCGTGTCTTTAATTACAAATAACAATTCTGCAAAAATGTTTTCAAAAGCCCTCAACGGCCCCATCATTCCTAGAAGTTTTTGGAAAAGAAGCACGCCATGAAACAACTTCCGATTGTGTTTCTAATTAAAACCGTAAATACATAAAACTGAGGAAGACTACATTCCAGGGTCAGTTGGCAAAGTTCAGAATTGAACTTTTAGAAACAAGACCAATTTTAAACAGACAAGCAAACAATACAAACACAAACATAGAAAAGCCATTTTCATTTGCGAACATGCTCACTACGCTGTGGATAAATGAGTGGGCGCCTTGCTCCAAATGAAAAGTCAGTATTTTGTGAATATATGTTAGTTCTTAGTGTTTTTAAAGCCAGAATATATCCTTTAGGAGATACCCTTTACCAGATACATTTATTTTACAAACTGCACGGTATTAACCGGCTTGGCCTGCCGTTTTTTTCTTTAAAATATATTCGTTGATCTATCTTCAAAACTATGTAAAAATTGAGTTCATTCACAAATCCAAAATATCTTTAATTTTTCAATTAAAAAAAAAAAGTTTAAAAATCGAATTCCCAATTTTTCAAAAACATTTTATTTCCTTTTAATATTGGCGCGAAATTATTTCGCTTTTCCGAAATGTGACAGAATTCTGTTGCCACAGCACATGTGCCGATTAATTTAAAATTTTTATAAGCTTTAGCACATGATTACAGTTTAACTATTGTAATAAGCAATAGTTGAAGTTTAGTATTATTATTTTTTTTTATAATATTTTGTCATTATTTAATGTGCGTGCAATTACTCAATTTAAACAGCGATTGATTAACGTTTGTGTTGTGTTAATAACGACACGTTGCTGCTGTTGTTGCTGTTCTCGATTGCATGTCAAAAGTCATTTTAAGCAACGTCAGTTTGCCACGCCCACTTTGCTTAAATTACCAGAAGTTATTGTGTGTGTGCTATTAAAGGAGAAAACACTCGCATGTTCTTGTTAAAGTCGAATGTGTGTGTGTGTGTGTGTGTGTGTGTGTGTGTGTGTGTGCGTGTTGTTGCATATGTGTGCTTTGTTTTGAAGGCTCACAGCAAAATGATTGTATCTGGGTCAACTTTTGGTATGGCAGGACACCTGAAAATATGCTACACAAACATATCAAGAGAGCTTTGTGTTCATTAAATGCAATCATATGAAAGTAGCATATTTATTATAGTTTTTAACTAGTATTTGAATAAAGTTATAAGGTTATGAAATAAGAACGCATGAAAAATAATACAACATCGAATTCTCCCAAGTTTAAAAATTAACTCTTCTATTACAACAGATTTTAAGAAAAAGTATAAAAAATAAAAGTCAATAGATGATGATGCATTAACATTACTGAGGTATCAAAGTTCCCATCTAAAAGCGGCAATTGAAAACATTTTCAGTGTTTCCTAAAATTATTACCCGTGCATTTCAGCTGAGTTTCCGCCTACGCTAATTGCTATCATTAGAAAAGGCATTAAAAAGCAGGGGAAAAATCTGCCTAATTGCTGGGCACAGACTTTTGGTTCTGACAATTGGCAGCTGTGGTCTCTGCGGTCGCTAAAACATTGCATAAGCTTATTAAAAATGTAAAAGCCTGGTCACACCTGCTTGCGGTGTTAACTGTTGTTGCCACTTGTGTGGCACGTTGCGTATACGTAACGTAAAATGCGAATTTGTTGATAATAAAGGCAATTTGTAGAAAGCTGAATGCTGTGCGTTCAACGGGGAAGCTAACAACAGGCAACCAATTCATGTTGATTGCATGTCCTTGCAGCAAGTCCTTTGACTGTTTACGTGTTGTCATGGCAAATGACGCATGACGCTGAGCTGCCATTTGCATGGGGCCATCATCGCTGTTTAAACTTCGCTTTTATTGTCCTGCTAAGTGGCCAGGACCCGGCACCCGGACTCGCATCCGGACTCGGACCCGCTCACGGCAGCTGCACCCAACGTGAAACATACTCACAACATCCCGCAAATGTCATTTCCGTTGCCATAGTCAAGATATCATTGTTGTCATTCGCAACGCTCTTTTGACTTTTAATGGCCGTTAAGAGGACTTGCTTGCGTTATCCTTGCTTGTCGATTGTCGGCCACAGTGCAAAATGTTCAACATTTTGTGCCTCAAATAGGATAGATAAGAGAATGAGATAAAAGTATGATGAAAGTACGTATCCTATGCATATTATTAAAGAATGACAATAACAATAAAAAGAAAATTAAAATTTCTACTTTAAATGTATATTTTGTATATTTGAAACACGTACAAGTAGCTCACTTTTCAAACTACCCTCGTTATATGCCCTCTGACAAGAACTTTGACCTGTATTGTGCCACAATATACATAAACTCCGAGCAGATCTTTTTGCCCTCTTTCATTGCCCTTCTCGACATTTGCATATGTCCTGATTTTGAGCTGTAGTTCTGCACGACATTGTTGGCCTTGGCCTGTTGGTCGCTTCCTGCCCATTTTGGCACATACAAGTTTTTGAAATTGATATTGGGCATTAGAGCCGCTCTTTCCCAATTCCCCGCGTCTACAAAATTGATAATTGGCTTTTAGTTTTGTTTGTTGTTGTACCTGGAAAAACCTACTCAAATACGATTTCAACGCGTTGAGGCCCGCACGACAAACAAATTGAATTTGTTCCGCATTTTGGCCCGGAAGAAGCATTTTATAGTGTCCTCAAATTGACTTGCTTTTCACTCTGCTAACTTTGTTAAGCACTTTTTATACTTTTTTATACTGTTTTCCAAAATGGAAAAATAGAGTATATTGGGTTTGTGAAATGTTTGTCCGTCCGGTCGTCCGTCCGTCTGAAGCTAATTTTGAAGCTAGAGCAACCAACCTTAATATACATGTTGGTATATACCATAGGCAGACAAAATGTTAAGATCAGCCAGATCGGACCACTATAACATATAGCTGTCATAGGAACGATCGATTGACAAATAAGTTTTTGTATGAAAAACTTAATTGTTTTCCAAGATAACTCAGCAAAACTCACTTTACCCAAGCTTAAGAACAGTTTATACATGTTGACAAATTTTCATCGAAATCTGGACGACTATATCTTATAGCTGCCATAGGAACAATCGGTTGAAAATAAGTTTCTGTATGAAAAACTTTATTGTTTTCCAAGATAACTCAGCCAAACTCAATTTACCTAAGTTTAAGGACAGTTTATAAGGAATATAAGTAGTCTTTACAAAAGTTTAATTTATTAAACGTACAGAAAACAGAGTATATCGCAGTCGGGAGAATCCGACTGCAACGTTGTTACTTGTTTAAGTTTACCTTTGCTTCGATATTGATAGTGCATTTTCATTCAAGCATTTGGCTTGGGCTCAGTTGTCTGTTTCTCAAACCTGATAGCAATTTATTTTTTAGCTTCTTGTTTAAATGAAATGAAATGTGTTTATTTTTCTTGTGCTCATTTACTTAAAAGTTGGAATAAACATTTAGATTAGTTTTGCATGGGCTTATTGGGTATTGAGTTTAAGCTTTCAAATAGTCCTTTATAAGTTACTGCACTCTTTTTAATATTATTTTTCAAAAGGTTTTTTAGGTAGCAATTTGAGCAATTGAGCTTGAAACTGATTATGCAAGAAATGCAACTTAGATTTTCCGACTTTGGACGTTCGGGAAGGGATCGAATTTTCTTCTCACTCCTATTCTTCCCATCTCTACTTCAAAACGCAATTCTTAAACTTTGCCTAGAAAAACATTACGGCTTGAAAACCTTCGCCCGGTTTTTTAATTATTCTAAATTATTGTGTTCTGTTCAAATTTTGTAATTCAATCTCAAAAATTGGCTAAATAATCGAACTCTAGTCTAGATTTACGTTTTAGGACCAGTGCGGTCTAAGATTAAGTTAATTTGTTTTGCAGAGTGTATAATAAGCACCTTTGCATTGCCTTACCTAGCTGTTAACTATTATTAACCATAGTTCCACTGTTTTCTGTTTTTTTTCTGATTTATGTATGATCGCACAGATCACACATACGCAGCGTTGACACTTTGACACGTACTTGCTAACGCTCTTCTGCTCTCTTTCTCACACTCTCACATTTCTCTCACAGTTTTCACTTCTCACTCATCACACATTGAGAAACTCTTCAACTGTTTTGCTCTTTCAATTTCAATTTCGCATGCGCAGGTTGTTTATATTTAAGCCAATATTGTTGTTGTTGCTGTTGTTGTTGTTGTCTGTGAGAGGTTCTCCCGTGCTCGACGGCTCTGAGACCAGTGAATGGGATCCGTTGTCAGTTGTCTAGCGGCAATTGAATCGCGTGCGCGTTTTGCTGAACGCAGCGACAGCTAACAGTACACATAAACAACCCGTTAACAACAAGTAATATTTAATTAAAAAACACAAAACCAACAAAGTGTGAATAAATTTCAAAATTTGTGTATAAACTTGTTTATTTAGCAGTCTGCTTGTTGTGCAAAGTGTTGTTCAATAAAAAATAAATGCAGAACATATAAAAAACGTATAGATAATTCGGTTAATATAATGCGCCAGCCATAAAACCAAAACAAAATCAAAAAATTCCGTATGCATATATACTTTTTTTTTTACATATGTATATATATCAGGCATATGTATAGCATGTATTTGTATACCACATGTAGATTCCTATACAAATACGCTTTTAGTTGCGTCAGTTGAATATTCTTGTATATTTTCTGCAAAATATTTCATTACTCATTTATGCATATGTTTATAATGTCAATGCCAAAACACAAACAATTTAATTGTAATTGCTGGGAAATACAAGATAAACATATTTATTAAGCTAGTAAATTTCCAACATAATTTGATCAATAACTGTGCAAATTTACTCTTAAAACTTCTATATATATATAAATGTTTTCTTATTGTTGTATTTGTATACTCAGTTTGTTCAATATGTATGTATATAAGAGCTCTTACATAAAGCACTAAAAGCACTCGATTGTATTTGCATTGTCCCAAATACCTAAAATGTTGTCTGTCAATAGGCAGCGCAAACATCTCGAATTAAAATCAAGCAAACGAATTAGCTGCAAAAGCAATTATCGCAACAATTAGCAATATATATATATATATATATACATATATATACTTAAATGTGTGTATATAAACAACAATGTCTCTATATTCACATATCCATTAGATACTTTCTATGCTGGTAATGTATTCGTCATTCAAATTAATACAGCCTCTGGGAATAAACTTATCAATAACTGTTGTACGAGCATTTTTTTTTATCGCACCAGCGCAACCCAAGTACTTTGAACTCAGAAACCCTTAAACAACTGCCAGTGACAGTGTTGCCAACTTTTTATAAGCAAAAAGCTAATTTTAGTAGAATAGAAAAAAAACCAATTTAGGCACAAACAAGACAGAAATTTAAGCTTCGGCGCGCCGAATGTATATACCCTTGCAGAAAAGATTTGCACAAGGAAACTTATTTTTCAACTTATTGTTCCTATGGCAACTAAAAGTTATAGTGATCCGATTTTGATAAAATTTGGTCAACATGTGTAGAACGTGCTTTAATTTAGATATAGTGAGTTTGGTTGACATATTTTGAAAAACACAAAAGTTTTTCATACAGAAACTTATTTTCAACCGATCGTTGCTATGGCAGCTTTAAGATTTAGAAGTCCTATTTCGATGAAATTTTGTCATCATGTATAAACTGTCCCTAAACTTAGGTTTGTTGAGTTTGCTTGAGTTTTCTTGTAAAACAAAAAAGTTTTTCAGACAAAAACTTATTTTTCAACCGATCTTTCCTATGGCAGCTATAAGATATAGAAGCCCGATTTCAATGAAACTTTGTCATCATGTATAAACTGTCATTAAATTTATGTAAAGTGAGTTTGGTTGAGTTATCTTGAAAAACAAAAAAGTTTTTCATACAAAAACTAATTTTTCAACCGGTCGTTCTGGCCAATTCAGCTATAGGTACTAGCTGCAATAAGAAGAAGCATCTGTGCCAAGTTTCATCAAAATAGCTCTAGAACAAAGCCTTGAAAACCGCATATAAACAGACAGAAAGATGGACAGACGGAAATGACTCGTCTGTTGATGCTGATCACGAATATACAAATTTTTGTTTTTCTGAGACGTCTTTTCAATTCTGTGACAAAATTATAATACCCTCTGCAAGGGTATAAAAAACGTTTTCAATTTTGGCTAAACTTTAAGAACAAAGCAGAAAGAACAACAAACAATTTAAAATGTAATCACATATGCTACTTACTACATTAGCTGAAACTTTAGTGTGGGTGTTCGAATCGTAAAATACTTTCATTGTTTGAAAAGATTTGCTGATGTTTGTGTTTTCAATTTTCTTACTTAATATTTTAACCCAAGACTGTATAATTTTGATAGTTTTGTGACTTGTGGTGCTTCGAATAGTGTACATCAAATGCAAATAATTAAAATTCTAGTGCAATAAAACAATAAAAATAAAGCAAATTTGAAAGACTAAAATAAAATAATTATAAAAATCAACTAAATAAGTGATAAGAAGAATAACAAAATTATGAATTATGAATAAAAGTGATGTTAGTGTTAATTTAATAGTTTTATATTCGTTTAGAAATTACAAACATTTGTAAAGATTACAATTACGCTGTAATAATCAATATAAAAAACACAACTTCAAGATGACAAACATAAAAGTTATGATAGTAATAAACAATATGTGAACAACATACATAAGTTGGCAAACATAATTTAACGCTCAAATAAATTGTGATATAAATCAAATATTGCAACGGCGCCTTACGGCAAATTGCAAAAGTAAGTTTTGTAGCTGCAACAAGAACGTGATACAATTTAAAGCAACATTGAACAACAACACACAACAACTACAGCAACAACAGTGAACAACAATACAAACACAAAACAACAACAGCAACAAGCACAACAACTGAAGAATATAAAAACATATCAAAATGTTTACGGTGCCATTTCATCGGGACACAATACTGACGGCCTCCGTCAGCGATGCATCCGTGCTGAATAAAAGCCGTGCCGTATGTATTCGAATCTGAATTCCCGGCGGAATCTTTTTCAATATGGCTTGCCGTTTAAATTGATTTCAATTTTCAGTTTTTTCTTTTTTGCCTTGTAATTTGATTTGATTTGATTTTATTGCTATTAATTGTTTTTTTTTTTTTTTTTGTTATTGTTGTTGCTCGTGCAGTTGTGCATTTGCCTTTGTATTTGTTTACTTTGCATTGTCTTTTGTTTTTCCAACTTACATATATGTATATAATTTGCTGACTCTGGTTATGCATGCAGCACTTTGTTCTTCTCTTGTTCCCCTACTCAATTGCAACTTGGTAATTGCTGTGTTTAGGCTAAGTTAACTACACATGGCGAAGTATATTTTGAGTTACCACTTGTCTCTAGCCCTGACATTGCCGGCGTCCCACTTCCACTTAACTTTAATTGATGTGCCCTTGAAATGCTCTTTCAATTATACCCGCATTCAGCTACTCCACATGCTAGCTTGACTTCGAGTCAATAAAACTAAAGAATCTCTCGTTTTCCATTCAAATGACCAGCACATAAATGCATTATCATATAGAGTGCTTTTATTTTATTTATTCTAAACGCCTCTGCTCTTGTTTCTGCTCGCAAATGAACATTTTTCAAGCGTGCGAAATTCTGACACAACAGCTTCTTCTTGTTGACCCAAACTGGAATTTATTTGATTTTTTTGTCAAAGGCGCCACAAAAGTTGGTAGGACTTTTCTCTGGACTGTCTGCGAAATTGCCGCACTTGACCCTGACCATGGCGTACAAAAGAGGCGTAACGTTTCGTAAAACAGTTTTGTTGAAAAGTTTCTTGAGCTCTTAAAGTTGAAGCACTTAACTATACTGCTTCAGAGGTAATCAATGAATAAATGCAGACCATATAAACTGGCAACAGACAGAGAGTTGGAATAGGAAAACCTTTACGAAATTGGTTTTCAGAACAAATGTGTTATCTTAACTTAATAAAGTGAAAATGTGGTTTTATTTATGTAAAAGTTTGTAATAGTATATTAGATTCCTATTCCATACATTATGACTATTCTTGCAGCTATAAGAAGCATCTGTGCCATGTTTCATTGAGCTAGCTTCAAAACTGAGAGACTTGTTCAGATAGACGGACGGAAATCTCTAGATCGACTCTTATTTATATCTTTATGGGTTCAAAGACGTCTCCTTCAATGCGTTATATGACAAAATTATAGTACTCTCTGCAAGGGTATATAAAACTTATCACTAATTAAACTTTGTACATACAAAATAAATTTGTTAGGCCTAATGGGTACTGCAAACACAAGTAATTGCCATTTGCTAATATAAAAGTTATACACTATAAGTAGTTAAGCGCTTTAATACCAAGATCTTATCGTAGCTAAATCATTAGCAATCGATTGTACCGGTTTTGAGGCTAGTAAATACTCAACCTATGTAAACTTAATAACGTATAATAAATCTTAAAAAAAAAGCATTCGTAAATTAGAGGTTATTAAAAAGTACAAAGTAGTTTGAAAAAACTTATGAAAATTACAGTTTTAGCTGCAAGTTAAAATACGATATTAAATTTAATAGACTCCTTTTATTATACCTTATTTACCTTTTGCATGCGACTTTTTTGTTGTTTTTCGTTTTGCACAGTTGACCGCTTGAGTTTATATAATGTAGTTCAGCTTGACGGTATATGTATTTATCTGATTACTACAAATTGACGTAAAACAAACAACAGCTCATTATTTGTGTATATGTAGGTATATATATATAATTGTGCTTGTTGCCCGTAAACAAATAAATAGCTAATTATGAACAGGTTGCTTTCAATTTGCGCGCAAAGAAATGAAACAAATCGCATAGCATTTCAAATTGAAAGGGGAAACAGTAAATACGAGTATTCTTAAATAACTGCAAATCCAAACAAATGCATTCACACTTTGTGTTTACATTAACATCTAGAATAAAGATACGCAATAGTTGGCAAGGTTCAATACCCGTAGACTGCTGTTTAAAATGCAAACGTCGATTTGTTTTAACTGATTTTACACTAACAATTCTACACAAACTGCATTTAAAGTCATAAAATTGCAAATCGAATAGAAAAACTCACAGCAAACACAGAATGCTAACAAAAATACATTCAAATTGTAGCTCATTAACATGACATTTACAATACGTGTTTAATAATCTCGCTGTATAAACATATTTTGGGCATATTTGTTTAATAATTTCAAATGTAACATGCATTTAAAATTTAAGAAAATTACATTTTAGGTTTAATGGAATAGTCTGTAAACTTTGTCAGATCCATAGGAACGATTGGAAAACTTCAAAATACATCTGCAACAGCATCAATTGGTCGAAAGTTTAGTTTTTAAAGATCATAATATCATAATGTAAACATTATGTATTCTGTGATAAAGTATATATTCTGTCAATCTGTCGAAACTTGGGTTTTCATGTGAACAACTTTTCTGCTCGCTGAAGATAACTTTTCTTTCTTGTTGTATTCAGTTTCAGTACAGTTCAAGTTTGTTGTTTTATTTTCGAATACATAATATAGAATTTTTAAAATATAAAATACATAACCTACATATACTTTATCTGGTTGTAAATCATGCAGTGAAAATGTTTGAAGGACACAAGCTAGACAATCTGGCGGCCCATAAAAAAAAAGCGCAAAACTTTTGTAAATCGGTCATGTAATTTGACTTTCAGGGCTTGTCAAGTTTTTGTATGCCCCATACTTAAACACTGTTGATATTGCATTAAATATGCATACATATACCATATTTACATATGTACGTACATATATAATAATGTGTAGTCGTCACATTAAAAAAAAAAATAATAATAATACAGCAACAGTAAAAAGTTGAGGGCACGTATTAGTCTGAGATAAAAAATAAAAAAAAAGTGCACAAAACGCGAGGTGAACGTGACGTTGAATTGAATTCCTGTAAAATGCTTTGAAAAAAATATTTATATACATATATGCCTTGCTATACCCTTGCTGAGGGCATAACAATTTTTAAAAATTTAAAAAAATAAATTAAATATGTTTTGATTGAAATTTCGAGCTACATGAATAGTCTGTTTGTATGAAACACACATTATCCCAAAACAAAAACTTGCTTCAGTTGATAAATTTAAGAAGAATCAAACCATATTTTTAGGAATATTAAGCTGAAGTTGGCTTTGAGTAGAAAATTGACCTATTAAATGATATTTTCTTTTGTTGTAACATATATTGTTTATTAGTTAATAAAATAAAAGTTGTAATTTGCATTTTGAATGTGTGCTTTGTGTACCTTAATCAAGATTGATTGAGTTCACACAAAAATGTCTTGTGTCAATCAATCAATATTGTTCATAGGGAAAAGCAGACAGAGTATATTTACACCCAGAACAGAAAATATAGCTGTCGGGAGCGTCTGACTGCAAAGTTGTCAGTTATTCTTTTCAATGAAAAATTCATTTAAATTAATGTTTATAATTCTGCGTTGATAAATATGTTTTATTTCGTATGCCAGCCAAACAACATAAATTCAAACACGCGTTGCTAAGCGTGTTCTTGATGTATATATGTGGATTCTCTTGTATCTGCTACGTAAGAAACAAAGATACATAGATACAATTGTATCTACATTAAAGCTTACATATTTGAAATTGGTCAACTTGGATGCTCGGCACAAATGACGTCACGATCACTCAGCTGGCGGCTGATCAGCAAAAGAAAAAGCAGAGACAGCCCCAAGGAAAAAACTTTTGTCTCAATTTTGGTAGCTGATTTGAAATATTCGTTTGGCTATTTTTGCCTAAAGTGCTGATAAATGGCAATTAGTTGTCACTGCAGTTAATCTATCAAAAAAGATACACAGCACATCTTTCAAACAGCTGCATAATGCACTGACATTGGACTTTGAAACTTTCAGGCAATCTTTTTTGTTTTGTTTTTGTTTTTTCTTGGCAGCATTTCAATGCTGCACAATTGGGCCATAGGTAGCCAAAATATCAGAGCATATAGTTGAGAACTATTCTGAAATGAAAACTCTCAAAAAAAAGAACTATCGCTACTCATCACGCTATGAACAGCTGTTCATTTGATGTGTGAATCTCTTGAATGTGTGTAAGATTCATCAGTTGCTGCTATGATGCATTACTCAGAATTTGTGTTTAGAATTGCCGATAAAAGTGTAGACACGATGTCTGCACATGAATATAGAACGTGATATAAAACAATTCCCGTGTTTTCATGTTAATTCTATATGAAATACTTTTTATACTCTGTAAAATGGGGTAATAAAGTACTACAAATAGATACTGCTAATTATATCCTTTAGATAAAATCTTCATTCCCTTATACCATCCATTTGTATAGGTTTTAGTCTTTTAAGAAAGTTAGGTTCTTGATATTTCAGCTGAATATCTAAAAATGAAACACATTTGTGAAGAGAGCAAAGTATATTTTATACCAAATTATTGGATTCCTAATCAAAACACGACCTTACAAAAGCAAGTTCACCTGTCTTGAAATTTATGTCCTAAATTTGCTGCAAGTTCCTAAAGGTCCACTTGAGTGCAAAAGCCATAAAAACGGTCATAAACTGGAGTGAAAAATCATATAACTCAATAAGTTGAGAATTCAGAAACTTATCCAGGATATATGTATCTAAAAATGCACCACATCCGGCCATCTCATACCTGAGAAAGGACTAGAATGTGCATCTATATTGAAAGAAGCAAACTATTTAACTTTTATGTGTTGAGTTTGTTGCTTGTCTTACCGCATGTTTGCTTGTTGCTAATCCCAACAAATATCATTTGGGAACTAAACCTTAATCTCTGTTTTACTCATAATTGCAGATGGCGGAGCTGATGCAACAGATGCGTGATCCTGCGCATACGCTCGGTGGCTCCGTCGGCAGCATACCGCAGACACTGATTGCAGGCGGTGGCACCGCCAATGGCTCGCTCAATGGCATACATGCCACGCCCGCCACGAATCTCAAGATGAGTGAGGCACTTCGTACTGCGCAGCACGATGCTAGTCCTAATCCAGTTAGCTCCAAAATGAAGGCATCCAAGTCGTACACGCATGGACTGAGCAGCTCATCGGGCACTGTGAACATTCCCACGTCTACCTCGGCGCAGAGTAATCTGTCCCTGCTGGCCGACATCTCGCCGAATCACACACACTTCTTTGAAGTGATGTATGTGGGCAAGATACGCGTCTCACAAAAACGCGTGCCCAACACATTCATTGACGACGCCCTGCCCAAGTTTAAGGCTTACGATGCGCAGCGTTTGCGTTTATTGCAGAGTCGCAAGATGTCGTTGAGCAGTGAGGGTGGTGTTGGTATTGAGGCCAAGAGTGCCAGCAGTGTTATGAAGAGTCATGATCTAAAAGAAGAGGATGAGGAGGAACAGGAGACACAGCCAAAGCCACAGGTGGAACTACAGCTGACTGGTGCTGAGGCGGATGCTGTTCCACGACCCATGGAGGAAAACAAAGAGAACAAATCGCCAGCAAAACGTGCTCTGCTGCGTGGTCAGAGCCATTTGGAGCTGGGTCAAAAAGAGGTGTAAGTATTCACATAACGATTATTTGTAGTCGGTCCTTTGACCAAACTTTATTCATATTGCCCACCAAACACGAACGCAGCTCGGAGGATAGTCAGCAGCCGGATGTGCCCAATGTTATTGTAAACAGGCAGCCGACACCGCCCAAAGAACAGGGCGAGGCAGCTGGCATGGAAAATGCAGCTGCAAGTGCATCCACAACTGCAACAGTTCCAACTCAGCTGCATCCACACTATGCGCTGGAGAAGTAAGTGGCGTCCTAGTCCAGAACCCACGCATGTTTAGTTGACCTTGGTTGTTTTTCGCTGCCTTTCATATCCTTTGTGTAACTTAACTTATTGAATCTATGCCTCGCTATCGAAGCTTTCAGGCCTTAACTTGCCTATTTGAAAGTGTTTACAAGGAAATGAAAGTGTCAGGACATCAAATCTTGCATTTTTCTGTTGTTTTCTGTTTGTTTTTGTTTGTTTTGCTTTGCACCAGCGGCCTTTTTTTTATTAGCATGCCACGCCCCTAAAAACACACATAATATTTGCCTACTTGCACTGCTTATAATCTCCCGACTCCATCCATTTGCAGCATACCAAAGCCCAGGGATCGTTCTGCCTCACAGGGCTGTATACCGCCTTACGCGGAACAAAATCGCACGATGGTCTTTTTGGTGGGTCGCAGCGATTTGAGGCTGATCTCGCCGGATCGCAAGCAGGTGCTGTTATACAAGGACTTTAAGGATGTTGCCAGCTGTGTGCATGGACAAAAGTCACTGGATCACTTTGGCATCATCTGTCGTGAACTCAACAATGAGGGTTACATTGGCTACGTCTTCAAGTGCCAGTCAGAGCACGTGTGCGATGACATTGTGGCGGCCATTGCTCAGGCCTTTGACACCTGTGCTGAGCAGAAGAAAAAAGAGGATACACAAATCTTCAGTTGCGAGCATTGTCCAATGCTATGGTACCACAAGCTCTGTACCGACGTGGAGGGTCTGTCGGAGAAGAAAACTCAGGCAATGATCTGGCGTCGTATTGCCACACTGAGCGATGATGAACAGGAAATGGTTTGGGCCAAGTATTGTGGCTCCGAGAAGACAAACTCACCGGTGGCTGAGCAGAACCAGTTTCTCATGATGCTGCTGCGCGCCCACTGCGAGTCCCGGCAGCAGCGTCATGTGCACGACACCGCCGAAAACCGTTCCGAGTTTCTTAATCAGTATTTGGGCGGCAGCACCATTTTTATGAAAGCCAAACGCTCGCTCACAAACTCTTTTGATAATCTTCTCAAACGCAAGCCCTCCAAGGATGATATTGCAGTACCGCCGCATAGCCTGCGTGAAATACGCGAGGGTTCCGCTGAACCACTGGGCACTGAATCGCCACCCGAAGGCTTCCGTTCCAGATCGAATACAGTCGGCGCCAGTCCCAGCAACAAACCAAGCATTGAGCAGCTCAAGAGCCCTATGATGGATATGTAAGTGTAAAGAGAGTATGCTAAATGGTTACTATTAAAATTGTAGCTAATCTGATCAGCTGATTGATGTTACTTATAAATCCATTTAATTTGTAGCTTCATCAAAGTGGGCAATAGCCCGAAGGAGTCAGAAACACACCAGGGCTCCTGGCGGCAGGCCATACTCAACAGCGTGGTGACACCATCAAAAGGTCTGGACAACGAGGCACCCTCCGAATTTCTATCGCCCATGCGCAAGCGTAAGTCTAAGTGCTCCTTACAATCTCATATACAATCTAATTATCCAAATTATTATAGCTGCCAAGCGTGGCAAAAGGGATGCTGCAGAGCTGCGGGAACTATGGCGTACAGCTATACGACAAACTATTATGCTGAATCGCATGGAAACGGAGAACGCCATGTTGCAGGCGCGTCAGAATGAGAACGAACTGAAGCGTATCAAGTTGGACTATGAGGAGATAGTGCCATGCGACAAGCAGTTGATTGAACGCTGGGAGCAAATCATAGAGCGAAACTCCATGCAGATTGGCAACAAAAAAGATCCAAAGGTGCTGCGCCATGCCATACGCACTGGAGTACCACGCTCCAAGCGCGGCGATGTCTGGACTTTTCTGGCCGAGCAGCATTCAATGAACACGGCACCAGTGGACACCAAACGTTTCCCCAACTTCAATACGCCGTATCAAACGCTGCTTAAGCACTTGACAGAGCATCAGCATGCCATATTCATTGATCTGGGTCGTACCTTTCCCAATCATCAGTTCTACAAGGATCCACTAGGCTTGGGGCAGCTGTCGCTGTTCAATCTGCTGAAAGCCTACTCCATACTTGATCCAGAGCTGGGCTATTGTCAGGGGCTGGGTTTCATTTGTGGTGTGCTACTGTTACATGTAAGTTTGACAGTCTTTTACTTTTTCTGAATAAACGTTAATATTTTTTTCTTAGTGCGACGAAGCCAGCGCCTTTCAGCTGCTGAAACATCTCATGTTCTGCCGCAACATGCGTACCAAATATCTGCCGGATATGAAGAAGTTTCAGCTACAGTTGTATCAGTTATCGCGTCTGGTTAAGGATCATCTGCCTGATTTGTATGTGTGGTTGGATCAGAACGATGTCTCGCCCACTTTGTATGCGGCACCCTGGATACTAACCGTGTTCAGCTCTCAGTTCCCGCTGGGTTTTGTGGCACGCGTGTTCGATCTGCTATTTCTGGAGTCCTCCGATGTAATCTTTAAGTTTGCCATTGCTCTGCTATCGGTGCACAAGCAGCAGCTGCTAGCACGTGATAACTTTGAAGAGATAATGGACTATTTGAAATCGGTGGTGCCCAAAATGGAGCCCAACTGCATGGAGCAAATAATGAAGCTTGTTTTTTCGCTGGACATTGGCAAGCAGCTGGCCGAGTACAATGTGGAATACAATGTATTGCAGGAGGAGATAACCACTACGAATCATCACCTGGAAATGTTGAACAGAGAAAAAGCACAGAATCAACATCTGGAGCAGCAACTTCAGGTGAGTAACTGTGAGCTAAGCTGCTTTATGGCTACTAATTCGTTCCTTCTACCTTTTGACAGTTCGCCCAGTCGTCTATTGCGCAACTGGAGACAACACGTTCTTCGCAGCAATCGCAAATCTCATCGCTGCAATCTCAGGTGCAATCATTGGAGCTAACAATACAAACGCTGGGACGCTATATTGGCCAACTAGTGGAGCACAATCCGGACCTAGAGCTGCCAAGCGAAGTGCGACGTATGTTGCAGCAACTGGATGATTTGGAGCGACAAAGACGCAAGCCCATTTTTGCCGAGCGAAAAATAAACAAATCAATTTCGGTCAACAGTCACTTGGGGTTTCCACTCAAGGTGCTCGAAGAGCTGAGCGAAAGAGACGAACATGGTTCGCCACAAAAACAGAGGAAGGAGAAGACACCTTTTTTTGAACAGCTGCGTCAGCAGCAACAGCAGCTGCAGCTGCAACAACACCGCAGCAATGGAAACGGCCAGCACGAGCCAGTTGTTGTTGTTGCACCCACGCCACCAACGCGTCCCAATCGGTTGCTGGACAATGCCAGCGCACGCAGCGTTATGCAAACGAAGCTAGATGAACTCAAGCTGCCGGAACATGTCGATAAGTTTGTAGCTAATATCAAAAGCCCGCTGGAGGTAGACTCTGGTGTCGGTACTCCGCTCAGTCCGCCTAGCACTGCTAGCAACAACAGCACCAGCAGCGCTGGTAGTATTTTTAGTCGAATGGGTTACAAGACCACGCCCTCGGCGCTATCACCACTAGCTACACGACAAAGCTATGGTAGCGCCATTGCCATTACCACAGCACCAGCAGTGGCGCTTATGGAACAGGTGGTAACCACAACGGCTGCCATGGATCTGCCAGATGCTGCAGTCCAAGCTCAGGAGCAGGAACCGGGCATGCATCCACTCAGCATGGTGGGTGGCGATGTCAATGTGCGTTTTAAGGGTACCACACAGCTCAAATCCATCAAATCCATTCATCATATGAGACCCATCACCTTGGCTGGCGTGTCTCAAAGCAGCGTGAATGCACCCGTTGAGCTGACGGCCCCTGCTGCGGCTACAGGTCGCAGCTAACGGTTCTGATTTATAAGTAAGCTGCTACGTGGACTCTATCGGGAGTCCATACTTGAGCAGCCGTAGAGCTTTCGCTTACCAGTAAACCTCAGTTGCAGCTTAGATGCCAAGCAAACAAACAAATAACAAAGACAAAAGCTACAAATTTCATTATTTTGCATGTTGCGCACAAATTGTTGCCATACATAAATATGTAATGGAAATCGTTCCCAAAATTACCTAAAAGTTATATACAGACCCTATATATATACACACATATAAACAAGTACTTATAAATGAATCGGATAAACGCTTTTGCAACATTTTATAAATTTTTGGGCCAACATGATTTATGTGTAAGCCATCTTAAGCGAAGTCGATGCTTAGAAATTCTTTTCAAGCTATAAGTAAATTGCTTAGAAGAGTCTGCTGTCTCTAGTTTTGTTTAAGTTTTCTTATGAACAGAAAAATAACTTAATTTGTAACGAATTTAATTAGTTTTACTTGTTATATTTTATGTTTCTTTAGTTTTAGTAACTTAGTTATTACAGTTTCACTTAACTTTAATTAATTATAATTTGTACAATTCTATTGGTTTTATTATAAGACAAGGATTCGCAACATAATTAAACAATTTCCGATTACATTGGCATGTATATGTACCTTACAGTAGCTATATAAATTTCAAAAAACCTCTTCTTGGACTTGGATTAACTATATTGATTGTTTAAAATTATGTACTTATATCAAAATATATATATAAAAAATGTATATAAGTATATACGAAAATGCTTCTTTGTTAAGTAAATTGCTTTTCTGGACTGTTTGCATAGAGCGTCCAGAGTTTTTTTGTAGCTGATTTGTGTTTAGTAAATGAGTTAAAAAATCTTATAAAAAACAGAAATAAATGCAATAATAATTATTTAATCGGTATTAAACAAGATGTTTTATTTAAAAATCAGTAAATATAAAAAAACGTGTTAAATATATATGCATATATTCTTGATCAACATCAACCGGCGGGTCGATTTAGCGATGAACTGCGTATCCACCCCAAACGCTGCATAGAACATCTTTGCTAGGGCTGTATATTTATTTACAGAACTTAGTAAAAATTATATTAAATTAAATTGATGATATTTTTGACAGAACTTAGTAAAAATTATATTAAATTAAATTGATGATATTTTTGACAGATTTGAACAAAAATACTATTGACACATCCACTCTCGACTTCTAAAGAGGTTAAAAAACGGTTAGGGTGTTCACCTAGCCCTCGCAGCGTCGCAGATCGCAGATTTTAGACGGTCGCAACAACAAAATGCACCGAATTCCAGTGAAAGTTGTTGTTGTGACCGTCGAAAATCTGTGATCTGCGACGTTGCAAGAGTTAGGTTAACACTCTAAGTATATCGCAGTCGGTTCTCGCCAGTCTACGCCCTTGTATGTTGGTTTGTCATATGCATGACAAAATTACCATACTTACTGCTAGGCTAATAAAGAAAAAGAATATTCGAATAAAAACGACATATGCTTCATCACTCAATAAAACAATTTTAACTTTCATTAACTTAAGTATCACAAAGTAATTGTATATTTATTTGATTTCTAACAAAAAGCTCCTAAGTCCTTAAAATAGTTATATAAATTACAATTATTCGAAGTACATTTTGAATAGACAAATCTAAGGAAAACATCACAGTTTTTAGTTAAACTAAAATCGAGTTTTTTTTTTATTACGCAAAGCTGCAATTTTTACTAAGCTACTAAGAAATAAAATAAATAACAACAAAAACAAATATATTACTTACAAAAGCGAATTCAGCAACATTTTGTTTAGGCCTTTAAGCCAGCAAAATGTAGCCGAGTTAGCTTTTGTATGAAAAAAGGCAAAGTTAAGGAAAACGTTTTGGCCATATACATCAACAGTTACCCGGAACCCAATATCCGTATAAATCTACTTGGACCCGTGTCTGTCCTCTGTCTAATAAAGCGTCCAACTCAGTCAGTCTGCTATATAGCTACGATTATATCTAAAATATCGTTTGAATCTACTCCTTGAACTCGGGCTTAATGCTAAACTCCGATTTAGGCTGCTGCACGCTCGCCGCTGCCGCAGCAGCCGCAGCGCTGAAGGCAGCCAAATTTCCAAACATGGACGCATTTTGTGGCACGGCCAACATGTTGGCAGCCGCTGCACTGGGATACAGATTCTGATAGAAGAGTGGATTCTGCAGCTGGAAAAGAGCCATGAGATGTGTCAGCTGGAAGTTTGGCGCCGTTGTGTCTGCGGCAGCTGCAGCGGCGGCAGCGGCCGTGAAATTGGGCATCAGATTGGTGTACAATGCATTGCTATTGGTGGGGGGTTGAAACTGCACAGGTTGCTCTGAATTGCTGTCGGCGTCCTCAAGTTTAAGACGCTTGGCCTCGGATTGTTGTGCATCCGCAGGCAGTTGCTGTGTTAGAGAAAGTTGCAGGTAAAGTTGACGGCAAGGATTAAAATGGACAGCGTTGCACTTACGATCTTCTTGGGTGGCCGGCCACGTTTGCGTGCCAGGAAGTGCTCTGCGGATAGTGAAGATAAAGGCGTTGAGGTGGAGCTGTTGTTGTTTGCAGAGGCGGGTTGGCTAACGGCAGCAGTTGCTGGATGTGGTGCAGCATCCAGTGAAGTTGCGTCTTCCACATCTTCGTGCTTGATCTTGGACTGCTGATAAGCCTGCTCGCTATCCTGACGATCATGCTTGCGCTTGTGGCTAATCATTTGGCTGCTGGAGTGCAGTATATAGTTGCAGCTCTCGCGCACACAATGAATATGATTACAGACTGTGGAGAACTTGCAGGACTCAAAAGGACACTGCTCCGTTTTGAGTATCTTTTTGAAGCCGTCCTGTGTCAGCTGATAATCCTTCAAATGATACGTCTTGTGCTTGTCTATTAGGTTAATCATAAATGAGTTATAACAAATATAAATATAGCCAACTCCAATGATAACTTACCCATATCGGCCTTGTTCTTAAATGTGTGATTGCAGCCCTCGCGACAGCAATGATAATGCGATATCTTTTTGCCATAAAAAGGACAATCTTCGATACGACAGTTCTCGTGCGCACGAAAGCGTCGAAAGCCCTCATTAACAATCTCCGAGTCCTTGCGATGAAAATTGGCATGCATCTGCACATCGCTAGTGCTCACATAAACCTTGGGACAGTGTTCGTAGACGCAGTGATAGTGAGTCTGCTTCCAGTTATAGGCACATCCCTCACCATAGGCTGGCGCACAGTCATCCGCGGATGAGAAGCGTGCAAAGCCAAGCTTAAGGCTCTCCTTGCGCTTCTTGTGCCACTTGAGATGACGTATGATGTCATCCTTTTTGCTGAGTATCTTGCCCTGACAGGGCTCATCATAGCAATGGAAATGCTCTCTCAGCGTTTCCTGGCGACACAGCGAATTCTCACACTCCAGATACGAGGACACCTTGCGCAGATTCTTCAGATTTTCCTCGTTCTGCAAAAAGGCATCCAAGCTGCTAGCCGTCGACAGGCTAACAATGCTCTTACTCTGATCACTGGATGGTGGTGGTGTTAAAAGGGAATTACTCTGTGCCAGAGGAGTATTAAGTGTTGACTCATTATCGATGGAGGTGACGACATTGTATGAAGAGTCCGCTGGCTGCTTGACGGGCGTGTACTGCAATATACAGAACACACAATGAGACGAATTAATGAATAACAAATTTCAAAATACAATTCAGACTGCGCGGTGCCCAGCGGCCAATGCCATTGTCGATGCTCAGAGCCAGCTGCTGGGCTCGAGGAACCCACGCAGCTGTTTGTTTTCCTTGGAATCAAGTTGTTGTTTACATTAAGCAAGCAAATTGCGACAAAGTTTTGCTTGTGATAGTTTTTGTACAAACCGCACGAATGCTGCCTTGTAGAGCTAGTCTCGGATTACAAACAGCGTGGGACATTAAATATAACAAAAAAGAGCTACTTAATGACTTTAAAAACCCTTTAGCAATTGGTCTGCTAAACTTGCGATTTTGAAATAAAATTAAAAGTAATCTGTTACTTTTACATAATAATTCTATGAAGTACCTAAACACGACTTATAGAACTCGAATTAAAGCTAATCTTAAACACTTACCATGCTGGGCGAGTCGTTGCTGTCTGTGGTGCTCGTGCTCTCCAGCGGTTGTACGCCCGACAACAGCAGCAGCTTCTCGGTGCTGGCGCTGTTGCTAGCATCATTGGTGCTGGCCAGACCCGAGGAGCTGCAACTGTGCAAGCTGGATAGCGGTTTGTCGTCCTCATCATCGAAAGTCTGCTCATATTTGACTCCGACTGCCGAAAGGTTGCTGGCGACATTAGCTGCTGCTGCTGTTGTTGCTGCTGCAATTGGTGTTGCTGCTGCTGCTGCTGCTGTTGTTGCTTGCTCGTTTGGCGTCGATGTCACTGTGGATGATTGTAAAAAGTTATTTGTAGTGAATTGCTCACATTTTTGGGAGCTGGGTAATTGCTCCAACAGCTTTTGCTGTGTGGGCGTGTTGGGTGTTAGTAGCAGATTTGATGTTGCAGTTGTCAGCAAATGTTGCTGCTGCTGTTGTTGTTGTTGTTGTTGTTGCAACATATACTGTGCCAATGGGGACAGAGTGCTGAGCAACATTTGTGGCAACTGATAGGCAAGGCTTGTGTTGTTAGGGGTTGTGGGTGTTGTTAGTGTTGTAGTGTTGTATTCTTCATATTGTTGTTGTGATGGTAAAGCATTCAAATTACTATTGGGACTACAACTACGGCTACTACTACAGTTCGTATTTTGCGAATATGTTCGTTTGTGCGTTCTTGTCTTGTGTTGTTGGTGTTGAAGCTGCTGTTGCTGTTGCTGCTGTTGTTGTTGTTGCTGTTGCAGACAAGTGCTGCTGCTGATATCCTCTTTTTGTGTATAGTCAAAGTCGGAAATATGTTGTTGAGGTTGTTGCAGTTGCTGCTGCTGTTGCTGCTGATGTTGCTGCTGTTGCTGCAGCAGGTTCATCATATAAAGCTGCATCATAAAATCCATTTGATTGGACATTTTGGCGATCACTTTAAATAATTATAGCACAGCACAAATCGATTGATTTTTGATCAAAGTTCATAAAAATTTTGTGGTTCACAAGATTTTCACAGTTTTCACAGCACACTTTCTTGACGCATTCACAATATATCACGATCTCAGATTATTGTAGCACGTCTCAATCGATCCTCGAAGTTCGGCTGTGCAGCTCAAACTGATTCAACTCTTCCGCGACAGCTAGCTAATATAGCAAAAATTGCGCAATGGTCTCAACTGCAACCCTCTCCCCTCTCTAAAAAACATAAGACACTCTTAAAAAACTGATCTGCTGCTCGTTCTCGTGCTCTCGTGCTCTCTTAAAAAATGAAAGCCTTCAATAGAATACCGTTTGGTGGTGGCTGGCCGCACAACCCTTAGTTGATTTAGCGCCCTGTTTGTGGAAAATGTGTGGAAAACCCTGGCGTCGCCTTTGCCCAACTTGTTTTGAGTTTATCGCTGTTTTTTGCTAGTTTTTCAGTGCCGACCAATAAAATGCCAGCGTTCATGTAAATTTCTGCAGAAAATCGAGTTTTTTAGGTAAAAAATGTCATTGAGAGCACCAACGACTGTTGAGGAATTTCCCCTGTGTATTGTATAGAAAGAGAGTGTAGTATATATGTAAAGGAATTCAAAGAGAACTGTATTTTAAGGAGCCCCAGGAGTTGCTTAAAAAAATATATGAAATTGAAATACACATAGATAAAGCTAATAAAGAGCTTAAGAAAACTATTATTTATATTTTTAAAATTATGATGAGAATTTATGTATAGCATCTACTTGATCTATTTTACCCCCTTCAGCGACTAAAGATTGTTCCACCAACCAATATTACTTTATTCCCTTAAAACTTAAACTATTTGGTTTGTCGCTCAGCATAATGAATAGAACTATCATATAAAACATTATAAAATTAATTTTGTATGTTTAAAACAAAAATTTTTAATACAGCTTAAGAGTGGCGTCTGCAGAAGGGTTAGTCCAATTTTATAAAGAATTTTCCAAAATTAGTGTTGGCGTGTGTTTACTCCCTGTTCCCATTAAAAATGGGAATAAGGGAGTCATAAAGTACTTCAAATGTGTGTAACAGGCAGAAGGAGGCACTTCCAACTATATAAACTATATATATTCTTGATCAGCATCAACAGCCGATACGAACTAGCCACGTCCGTCTGTCTGTCCGTATGAACACATAGATCTCGGAGACTACAAGAGCTAGAGACACCAAATTTGGCATGCAGGTACAAATCCGAAACCTAGAAATAGATTTGCTCATTGTTTACTTAATAGTTTACAAATGATGACAAACGATGTTTTTTTTAAAACAAGCCCATTACGTATCTTGAATACATTATAATTTCAAATTTATCAGACTTTTTTACCAGTAACCAACTACATCCTAAAATATAAAACTTTATTATTTACTTGAAGACTTTTCGCAAAAGTTAAATCACATTCAAGAATATTCCCACATGGCAAAGAAAAGGTATTAAATGTTAAGGCTTATACACATTTTCTTGAGTCTGATCAAATCAAATTTCGAGCATAATGTAGAGCCCGCATCTTAGCTCGTTAAACAAATTCCCTATGCTAATTTTGCACAACTTTAACAAAACTCCAAAGGATACCATAAATGGCGCGCATAAATTGGAACAGCTGCCATTCTATTGAAAATCGAAATAAATCTATTCAAATGCAAAAAATAAACTATTTTTGGCGCACAAAATTAAAATTACAAACGAACAAAAAAAATCTGCATTACAATCGCGCAAAAAAATACAATTAAAATTGCCAAATATTTTATTGAAACTCGACAAGAAATTTGCATTTAAAAAAAAAAACGTTGCAAATATTCGAAACAAGAGCAAACCCTTAAAAAAAAAAAACGGTTGCCTCAGAAGAACGCGACATGTAACATCCGCTGCGCAGGCGCAGAAAATCCATTCCAGTGTAATTTGCATAAATTATTGTTGTAAAATATTGGTTCGCAAATACATTTGCATAATTTTGGCACAGGCTCAACGCTCAACGCCTCAAGCGAGAGCGGGCGAGCAGGCAGTTTCAGATGCAGGATCAGGATCAATCCAACCAGCCAGTGTTATGCTAATCGACCTGTGATGCTGTCGCCTACAAAGGAGGGTTAAAAACAGCGCACGCGCGCCATTTGAAAAATATGCAAATCAGCAAAGGAAATGAATGAAAAGCAAATGAAAGGTAAGCAAATCGATTGGCGAAGGGCGGAAGTTGAACTGCATCGATTGATTTTGAATACTAAGCATTCGATGGGAGTGGGATTGGGATTGGAACTGAGCTATGCTGCTCTGCTGGTTTGTCACTTGGTTGGCGAATTGAGATTGAAGTGGATTAACCAATTGTTGCCATAATTGAGTGACATGGATAGAGCAGAAAACGGCCAAAGTATGAATGTGCATACCATGTACCCAGCTATTGATTACAAAAAGGTTCCATACTAAAATGGCAACTGAATGGCAAAGAAAATCTGCATGAAAATGCGCACAAAAGCACAAACATAGAATAGAACCAATCCTGCATTGCTATAACCTAGTCATGTTTTATTACTATTTCTGATTTTGCTTCCTTGTAACCAAAAATTTGCATATGAGAATTTCATATTCAGTTACAAATGTTTCGAAATGAAAAACTTTTGTATATTGGCTTTTGTCCTCGAATGGAAGTTTTTCGTGTCCTTGCTGCTGCTCCTGTTCCTGTTGAGAGTTATGGAAAGTCAATGGTTGGATAACATTTACAGGACAACAATCACTTTGCTCATGAAGCGACAATTATTATTTCAGGCTCTGCAAATGTGTAACTTCAATTCCTGGCAGTTCATATTAAAATTGAAATTGTGCGAACCATGAATTAGCATTACATTGGAAAATCCTTTGGCAGGCAAATTGGCTGACATGTTTTAACAATCAAAAGCTATGTGAGTGGAGGGTACGTCACAAATTGTGAAACCCACACAATGTAATGCGTTTTGATGTGAATTTAATTGATGGTGAAGGTGATCTTAGTAATTGCAAATGAAGATCGTTGGCCATCACAACTAAAAAAAAAAAGAAAACATTTTAGTTTTTTTTTACAGCGATGCCATCAACGTGAGAAAATCTTTGGGAACACTTAGAACTCATCTTCCTAATTACGTCAATTGCCTGTGGCAATTGTCCTTTTATACAATTTATGCTAAAAAGTAAACAAAAACCGTTTTGAATAGTCAAGCGGAGGGGCGCTTCAGTGGGCACGGGACACCCTTAGAAACTCTATTCTTATTTTGAAATGCATAGATATTTTGCCTATTTTCTTCCCTTTTTAAAATTCTTTGTTTTGGGATGCGTTTGGCCACAGATTTATTTCCTTGGCTGAAACTCATCTTTAACCCCTGAATTCAAAGAAGAGAATATTCAGTTTAAGGCCGAAGTCAGGATGATATTTCAATATATTTGTTGGCATTTATGGCAATTTTGCATAATATATTGATGAGCATTGTGTATTTCAAGCATTGCTGACCCTAGATGCATTTGTATCTGAAACCCTGACCATAAGTATTGCTAATAGCATCTTCATTTTTGAGCGCTTTGTCAACACATTCTGAGGACGAAGGATCTCTTACGAATGCCCATGCTGGCTATGAATGCAACACGATAATCAAATGAAGTCACTGGAATGACAATGCAAATGTGCGAACTGTTGTCGCAATGCCAGTTGTCAGTGCTCATATTCTATGTTTATCTTAGGGGAAGTTTAAGGATATCGCTGACCATCCGCTTGACCAACCCGGCAAAGGACACGCGACTGAGTCATTAAATCATTTCATGCTGGTCAATGCATTGCAACCAGTTATGAGATAAGTTTTTCGGGTCTGAAGGTAGCTAATAAAAGTAAAGGGTTAGTAATGGTCAGTTTAAGGGTCAGTTTTGCTTGAGGCATAGCACGCGTTATTCTGGAGGCTGCAAGATCTGATAAGAATCGCCATTTTCTATGCGTATAGAGATCCTATTACTTGCGCCTTTCGGTACTGCTGTTCACCCTTTGCTTGTAGTTATTGTCCTGAAAAGTTTCCTGCGAATTTCTTGAGAAATGTCCGTTAATTTGAAAACATGCTTGGGATCAAGCTAAGGTTCAACAAAATGGCTGACCTTCCGAAAAAGCCACTTTTGTATTCCAAGGAAGACGAGCCAATCTAGCACATGTTGGCCTAGTCAAACATGGATTCCCATTTGTAGGCAAAATAGGAAGATAATTTGAATGCATGACCGCAAGCAAACCCTTTGAGTTGCCATTGCCCTGCTGTCCTGCCAAAGCAACAAAAGCAACAACTCATGCTCAACTGCCACCCTGGGCCGAGGATAGGAACAACTGTCAGAGCACATCATCCAACTACTCGCAGTCGCGATGCTGCCTCAGCTATTGTATTTTCTCATTGACCAGATCCCGCAATGGACCGACATATGCCAGGTTCCTGCAAAGGGTTCGTCCTTTTTTTTTACTATAATTTTCTTCGCGGCATTTTCGTAAAATGTATGGCAGTGTCCAAACCGGTTTATTCGTGTCTGATTACTTTCATTTGGATTCGCGGCCGTGAGTCCGGTCCGGTTTTACGCAAGAAGGTCGTCCTTTCAGGCGACCCTTCAACCCTTTTGTTGAGAGGATGCGAAAAGCGAATAAAATTGCAGCTTTCGACTCATTTTGTTACCCAGACCGACAAGGATTAGATGAGAAATCTTTTTCTTAAGTCTTTTTTTTCTACATCAAAGGATAATATCTAAATAACCGTTATAAATTACTGTTGTGTAGCAGACTATGGAACGGTGTAAAATGGCGTCATAAGCCTGACCTCTTGACCATCTCAATTTGTCCTCATTATCCTGCCACGTGCGCAAAGGATGACCACTTAACACATTTCCAGAAACCTGTTTGACTAACTGACCAGTAAGGACGACCGAAGCGTGCGCCTAATATCCTTAAGGAACAAACACAAGCGCTGACCATTGGTCAAGCACTTCACTGAACATTCAGGCTAATCGTTTCAGATAATCTGCGACTTTGTGCTTCTGCCTTTGTTGTTGAAAAGGATCCTCACGTGTCCTTTAAGCCGAAGTGCTCTCTAATTAGCATTCAAAATCTCATTGAATATTAATAAGCGTTTACATTTTATAAAGGATATTGATTGATCCAGCAAAATGCTCAAATAATCTGAAACAAAAATTTGGCATTAATAACAACAAATATATTGATATATCATACTTAAATTCGGGAATAAAAGTTGAATTCTAGTTGAGGCAATAAATCTGTGGCCCAAGGCATCCCAAAATAAATGAAAGGAAATGCATTTAAAACTAAAAATTGGGTTTCTTAGGGTGTGCATTGTTCCTTCGCTTGAATATTCCAATATTTTTTTTGTTTGTACTTTTTAGCAAAAATTGTAAAAATAGAAATAACGGGCAAAGTAAAACACAAGCAATTGGCGTTATTAAATAGATAAGTTTTAAATGTTTCCAAAGATTTTCTCTCGTTGATGACATCGCAGTTAAAAAACGGTTTGTCATATACTTACAATAGCCAAAGATATTCATTTGTCATTACTATGATCAGCTTTACCATGTGATTAATTCATGAAAAATCATATAATGCATTGCTTTGTGTGGGTTTCACCATTTTTGACGTGCCCTCCACTCACATAGCTTTTGATTGTTAAAACATGTCAGCCAATTTGCCTGCCAAAGGATTTTCCAATGTAATGCTAATTCATGGTTCGCACAATTCCAATTTTAATATGAACTGCCGGGAATTGAAGTTCCACATTTGCAGAGCCTGAAATAATAATTGTCGCTTCGTGAGCAAAGTGCTTGTTATCCTTATATGTTATCCAACCATTGACTTTCCATAACTATAAGCAGGAACAGGAGCAACAGCAGGGAAGGGCAATGCTCCCATTCGAGGACTACACAAAAGTTTTCAACTTTGAAACATTTGTAACTGAATACAAAATTTTCATATGCAAATGTTCACTGCGCTTAAGTAAAATTAAAATAAAAGATGACTGGGTTATAGAAATGCATTATCGGTTCTATTCTATGTTTGGGCTTTTGTGCGCATTTTCATGCAGATTTTCTCTGCTCAGTTGCCATTTTCGTTTGGAACCTTTTTTGTAATCAATAGCTGGGTACAGGGTATGTAGATTCTCACATATTCTGGCCACTTGGCCGGAACTCTGTTCTAACCATGTCACTCAATTATGGCAACAATTGGTAAATCCACTTCAATCTCAATTCGCCAACCAAGTGAAAAACCAGATGAGTAAAGCAGAGCAGCGCATCTCAGTCCCAATTTCAATGCCAGTCCCAATCCGTCTCCTGTCCACTGTTCAATATTCGAAATCAATCGATGGCTGCTGTTTGACATCCGCCCCTTGCCAATCGATTTGCTCTGCAAGGGATTTCATATCCTTTGCAACTATATCCTTTGGCTTATTTGCATATATTTTCACATGGCGCGCGTGCGCTTCTCCCTCTTGTAGGCCGGGTAACCATCGTTCGACACAGGTCGATTAGCATAACACTGGCTGTCGCCTGATATCCTGGATGGCACCTCCCTTAAAAGTCGCCTGTGCCAAAATTATGCAAATATTTGTTAAATGCGTTTTAGACATCAGGTCCTTATAGCAAAAATTTACATAATTTATTGATGGTATAACCTTTGGGAGGGTTGTAAAAAAAGTTGTCGTTATTTTTTGGTAGATAGGCAGCTGATATTTCGATCGATTTAATGAACTTTTGCACATTTTTCAGTCGAGCTGAGAAAATTATTGTTAAAATCAATTGATTTTTCCGACAATTTTCATGCATTACAGTAAAGAAAACGCAAAAACTTGAGCGAATAATTTATCAAAAATATTTGCCTTTTCAGCGAGTGTCGAAATTGATTGATGATCTTTATGAATTTCTCAAACCTATCCAGATAATTTTATAAAGAAATCATTAAGGATTACTCAAGTTACGATCTTTGCAATTTTCTCACGAGATTTTTGTGTGTTTTCAAATAGAAATTACATTTTTTTTTTTAGGGTTGTGTCGTTAAACTAATGACAATATTAAAATTAATGATAGCTCGCGATGTTATAAGATACTTTCCTGAGTTATCCTGCCAATATTTACCCTTTTTTGGATAAAATGTTGCTAAAATGTGCTGGATTTTGATCAGTCATCTAGGCAGGTAATAGAAGGTAAGCTAATGGAACTCAGATTTCGTATTGAGAAGGTATCAGTTGAAGAAACTTATTTTATAATTTTTGCAACCCTTGGCGAATATCCTTTCACTTCATTGATCAGCTGGCAAAGTTCTCTGAACTCTGTTGCAACTTTAACCCAAAAAAAAAAAATGATAAAAAAGAAAAATATGAAATTATAATCTTATTACATCGTCACAACAAACAGCGCAACACGGCGCCCCATCGCATCCTTGGCATCCTTTCTTTTTTTTTTTGGTTTTCAGCTTATCATCTTCAGCTGCCATTTCGGAACGTTTGTTGAGATCCTTTGCCTGCAAATTGCGTACCGGCCGGAGATACGTGTATGCCGCATTTGTCCCAAATTTTTACTCTCTTACAACGCAATCCTTTCAGCTACGCACACATAGACACACACAAACAAACGTGTCCTTACAAAAAGGATTACGCAGCATGCTTAGACAAATACACCGTAGGGAAACATCTTGTTATGAGTTTGGCTTCAAATTGAGGGAGGATTGGTTTCCTCTTTTTTTTTAGCTATTTTCTGTACGAATTTCTTTTATTTTTGTGGAAAAATCTTAGACGCCGTTTTGGCAGTTGCGCAATGAGGCGAACAACGCCAACACAACTATCCTTTACAACAGGATATCATGATCGAAGCATGATTATTTGTTAGAATTTGGATTTCAGCTTGCTTGAGTTTTTGTCAAAACTGGGCAGTCTGAATGGATGTATGTATATATGTATGTAATTTACAGACATATGTACGTAAGTAGAACAACCGCAGAATAAAGGAACAAAAACAATACTTTAAAGAAACTTGGATAACAACATATAATTGCTACTCTCTGAAAACGAAAGAAAAATTGCTGAATCAATGATAAAATTAGGCCATAACACAAATTGTTAAGAATATACATATTTTTACTTATATTTTTCAAATAAATGTGTCATTGTTTGAAGCAGTGGTTGGACAGTTTTTCAAAAACTTTTGCTTATTTGGCATCTCAATACTTTTTTTAAGTATCTGTCTATTTATACAAAAGAACACTATTAGAAATCACCACAAGTATCATATCTGAAAATGAAGAAGGAATTTTGAAAAATTCTTGCGGAAAAAGGGGAAAATTAGCTGAATACTGTTTTAGAAAACTCTGACATATATCCTTTTGGTTTTTCGAGCGTCTGGCTTCAAATTTATTTCATTGAATGAAAAATACTGTTTTCTTCTGTAGAAAATCTAACTATTTTCATAAAGTTATTGTTACTTTTGTAAAATTTATTCTAAAGTCATTTTCAGAAACTTGAAGTATTTGTGCTTGCTTCAAAATTTTTAAATATCTTAAGCTATAACAAATTGCCGGAATATCATGCACAAAACCTGACCTTAGACTGCCCAAACAACTCATTAAGACTCAATCACTTCATGCCCTGTCCTTTCGGGTTCGCCTCAAAGTCAATGTCCTGCCCACCAGCTGTTTGCTAATGACTTGCGCAATTTATGCAAATTGAGTGTCAAAATGGGGCGTTAAGGACTCTCAAATGCCAGTCACGTTACACGCCAATCAAATGGGTTAGTTGTTACCTAAAAGTTGTGCTCCAAGTTTGGACTAGTTTACCTAAATCGATATTAATTACAATTTGTTTTTATAAGATGTGAGAATGGGAAAATTGTAATATTTTCTTAGGAATTGATTGACAGTAAAATTTTGTTCTTACAGGAAACTTGCAACCTAAGTAAACATTTGCAGACTGCAAGTACGAGTACATAACTATTCTGAATGCATTGTCAATGGCAACTTTGATTTATATTTGTTTGGACATTCAGGCATAAAAATTGCACAAGACAGCGATAAAGTCCAGGAAAGGTTTTTGGAACCACCCCTATTATTGGGCTTGCAATTTCGCCTCAACGGAAATTAAAGGAAAATAGCGAAGGAAAAACGCAGAGCAGTCGAGCATGAAGGCACTTTTGCCACAGCTTAGTGCAGCCGGCCAAGGTCAGGGTCCATTAGGTTAAATGATATTGATGATGATGAGGATAATGATCAAATGCAACTGATCAGCTGGTCCATGGCTTGATCTGGGGGTTGGTCTCTTAAGCCTATTCTTAGCATTTGTCTGAGAAATTTCACAAATTTTCACACATTTATTGAGCTGTTTATATATTCGCCTTGGTTTTTCGTTTGCTAATAAAGCAATTAATAGGATTATATATGCAAGAACTTGAAAGTATGTTGACAGTCTGTTGGCCAAGAGGTCAAGTTACGTTGGTCATTTGATTTATTTATGAGGTGTTGCCCAGCTTAAGGGTAGTTCAAAAACTAAATGGCAAAAAAGTAAAATTTGTATATAAAAACTACACAAAATCGTTCACAGCTTGTAATGTGAGCTAAGTCCTTGCTTGATTGATGATCCGGTCGCCAACTTTCCTTGGCACTTTCTCAGCTCAAACTATCGATCATTTATTAAGGGGTTGGCAACTGTCTGATTTTGCTATAGAAAGTTTCAAATTTCCAGCAAAGGAAAACCATCAAAAAAGGATACAATTTTGCTGCAAATCCTTTAACGGAAATCAATGACAAATGCCGTCTTAATGACGTCAGCTGCTGCAGAAATTTGGCATCGCGAGATTTATGTGAAAGTGGTCTCGCCTCGTCTTATCCTGCGTACACCAAAGGGTTGCACAGACTCTTATGCAATTTTCATTTTACGGTTATGCAAAAAGTGTTTTACGGTTTTCTGCCTGTCTGAGCAAAAGGGTTCGCACTTTCATGCTTCCTTTACCATATCCGTTTGTGCAGAATACTGCAACAACAACTGAAAACTCCAGACGGCATCAAAATGCATTTGCCTGACGCGTTATCCTTTTCACTTGGCAGAACTCTGTTGCTATTTTTCTGACATTCGATATTGCAAATTGCATAAACAACAATCTTGGAAAATTAATAAATTGATTTGCCTGTGAAGATATTTGCAAAAAGGGTTGCCGTTTCCCGTTTTCTTTGTACTCATGCAATGAAATTCTTTGACTATAGAGATTTCCGATATATAAGCTTGGGAAAAATACATTGTGAGATTACTGAAAATGGATAAGAAAAGTTAGCATAGAAAACAGAATGGCATAGCTCAATATAAGCTATAATTATTTACTAAAGAAATTGCTTACTATAAGGACGTAAAAAGTCTTATTGATATACTATATACTTATAAGTAAGTTAGAAAATTAAGTAAATTTAAAAGAGAATATTTTAAGCACTATCTTAAAACTGTAGTTTTAATCACAATTTTAGTAAAAAGATAAATTTTTTTAAATTTATAGTTCAGCGGCCATTTCACAGCTCACATGTCTTCATCTAAATTCCCAACCCTGAACTCCAATATTTGCACATTTCCAATCAACTTCACACAAACATTAATAATTTGAAATACATGAATATTAAATCAGATTCAATTAAGTTACCCAAAACACACAAATGCCTTCCTCAGAGTACCGTCTTAGCTCAACTATTGGCACTTGAGGAAAATTAACATTTAACACGGTTAATGCCAAACAACAAAACATCAAAATCAAATGACGGGTTGGGGTCGGGACAGGAGCAAGACGTCTATCGATGTTGCAGTTCAAGTCGAATTCAAATCGCCGACAAACAACAAATTTGCATAACATTGGCACAAGTCAAAAATGCGCCGAACATAAGTAAAAGAGCTGCACATCCCTTTTAGTTGCCGAAGCAGGACCTTTTAAAGACACAGCAGTCAGGACACCCGCTTAATTGAAAATGCCAAAATTATGCAAATTTTGTTAAGAGTTTGGTTTGAATAATCATTTGGGTTACATTTATGGGATGCTGCGAAATGGTGTAGGAAAAATTGCAAGCCTGTGGAAAACACGGAAAATTTATGCATTTTCATTAGCAGTTGTTGTATTTTTACGTTTATTATGTTTTTTTTTTTTTTTGCATAGCAGTTGATTACAATCAGTGTGAGAAATAAATTTGAAATTGAAAAAAATTGCAAAAGCTGCAGCTGGGAAAAGCGGTTGCTACTAAAATCTAATAATATAAAGGAGGAAAATAAAAATTTGCTAACGTGAGAATGTAAAAATATATTGGTAGTGCTACTACAATACATAAATTTACTTATTATTTTTTAAATATATATGAGAGCTTAAGATTTTATCTATATTTAAGTTTTTCCGTTATTTTCTTTGGTATAAACAAACGTTTTTTACGCTGTAAACTTGTAAAATCTTAAGTATAAGAATTTTAATATAACGCTATAGTTAGCTACTTTCATGACAACTATATTTAACACATTTCTAACAAAAGTGGCACAAATCAATATTTTTTTGCAAAACACGTTTGAAGTTTTTTATTGCAAAAGTTTTACCATTAAAAATAGCATTATCCTTGAAAGAATAATGACACAACCGCTTTAAGGTTCGTTCAAAAGTTTTGAAATTTGAAAATTTAAATCTTTTTATAGTTGTATTTAATCTGTAATTCAAAAATACTATTATTTATGTTCTATTCTATTAGTTATGTTCTTCCACAGCTCATGAATTTTTTCATAAGTATTAATACTTCTACACCTTTGTAATGGTTTATTGCATTTCCACAACTGCCACCTCGAAGATCATTAATTTCTCGACCATGGCAATACATTTTGAATGCAACATGTCGTAGAATACTTGAATATTGACAGAGCATTGACAAAATGATTGATTGTTTAAAGAAAAGTTAAAAACAAAATGCCAAAACTTTTTACTTGAAGACCTACGGCCATTTTTTTGCAAATGCCAAATTTATTTAAGAGCGTGCAGTTATCTTTTTAGCAGCTACTTTTTTGTCTATTCTGAAATTTTTCACTCTCTCTCTCTCTATTTCTCTTGACTCGACAAAATCTGCGGGCACAGGAACGAAGGTCAGCGAATTTTAGGAACACGTAACGCTTTTATGTGTGTCCTAAACAATTGAACGCGCTGTCAGGCATCGGCGCACAGCATCAGCATCAGGATCCTTTGTCCTTTAGTGGCGGAGCTACCCCTTTCCTTATATTCACAATGATGGCTGTGGCCGTGACAGCCGCGCAGACGAATCGTTTGCCAAAATGTAGCATTTATAAAAAATTTCAAATCACAAAATTTCGAATGAAAATAAAAGCTGAAAAAAAGGGTTGATAAAGGATAAACGCTTAGCGTCCAGCATTGCGAGCTGAAATGCTTTGAGAGATGCGACGCATAAACGAGTATCAACTGAGAAATGCTCTAACAAATTAAAACTTGAATCTGTGGTCAGCTGACCACAGACAACTTCTTAATCAGCAGCACGTGCCAGCTCTGAAGCATGTGCTGACAACAGCAACCACAAGAACAACAACAATTGAGAAAAACTTGTTTGGAGCGTGCGCTGGTCAAGCTATTCAGTTGGGTCATTTAAGGGGTTAACTTTGCTGGACACGCGTCACACAAAAACAAAAATATACATTTACATAAATGTAGACACACAATGAAAATCATTTCCCACTTTTCCTGAACAATGTGCCCTAAAAAAAGGCGCTTAAATTGGGTGCTACTTTGTTGTGGTCAAGGGTAAACATTAGGCGATTTTGATAAACGAGTTTTCATAGAAAGTAGTGTGAAAATGTGCAGAGCAACAGTTTGGTCAGCCACTTCAACCTGTAATTAAGCATTAAAGTTTTTTTTAATACAAGATTTGCCACTGACATATTATATTTCTGCACAAATTTGTTGAAATATGTTGCGTTCACATTGCCTGTTCACCAAACAATTGAAAGGTTGCTTTTTAACCCTATTTTTAGGAAATTCTATACAGCCATCGATCATGAGCGCGCGTTTCCGCAAATAGAATGGCGAGGAAAATGTTAGGCGAAAAATTCCCACAGTGCGAAAATCGCCGTCGTTGTTCAGGATTACAATCGCTTGCAGTGGAAGAAAAGTTTACGTAAAGAAATTTACGAGCGATCAAATAACCGAAATCGAAAACTGTGCCAGGTATCAAAGGGTGCAAATAAAATTGCAAGAAACAGAGATTCTTGGTGCTATTTGCCCGGGTTCAAATGTGTCACGTCTTATGATGTCACTTTTGCACACACACACACACATCAACCCCCCGAAGCAAAGAGCACAGCACAGATAGTCATCGTCTGTATCTTCAAATGCTCTATCCTCAATTCTCGATTCTCGATCCTCATCCTGATCGGGTTCACAGTAAATTACGCACAGAGGTGAAATGCAAACAATGCAAACGGCTGCTCCTTGCTGCCTTGACGGCCTTTGGCAACCCTTGCTTAAGCACTATTCTTATGTTTTTCCCTTTTTTTTCTTTTTTTGTGACGAATCTAATGATTTTTGCCTCAAAATTGAAACGATTTTTCATTGACCCAGTGCGGGGTTGGTTCAGAGATCGTCTTGGGGTTTCTTTCTTTCTTTCATTTATTGTTATGCCAGCTTGAACTGGTGAATGCATTCACCCGTACACGTACAGACTGCAGCTTAGGAAGGCCTCTGCCCTTGGCCTGGTTTTGTGGGTCAATGTCGCATTAAGTCTGAATTTATGGCCTTTGAGTGCCAATAGTCATGCAGATTAATGAGCTAACGGCAACAAAAATATTGCTCTGACTAGGGACTATAGTTCCTTCCTTTTGATTCATTTTTAACATCTACTTAAGAATTTGACTAAGTACTATATTCAAATTGATATATAAACTTTTCTAATAAATAAAACTAACTAAGCATTCCACACGTTACTAAAAACACTTCAGCTTCTTTGTACCTAAATAACTTTTTGAAGTGTATGTTTTTCACTTGTAACTTAACTGAGCTCTTAAAAATACCTTTCTATATGAAGAATGTGTCTGGAGCTTCTTTGGTTTGGGGGTGTCAATTTTAGTGGTTTTTAGCGTTTTCCCACCAAACTAGCGAGTTTTAAGAAAAATTGTAGAGCAAAAATGTATCTGGCTATGATAGGAAACAAATTCACAAAATTCCAGGAAGCTATTTCAACGCTTTGATAAATTTAATCAAAAATATTATAAACTATAAATTATGTCTGTTTCGGTCCCTGATTGGATTGGATTTAGGTCAGGAAGAATAGCGCAATAAGTTAACTACATAGCTCAAACCATAAGCTTATGCCTAAAAGGAAAGTTGGGAAATTGCAATACCACAAGACTTTTGATTTTGGACCAACCCAGTGGGAACTGTTAAATAAGAAATAAGGTGAAAAGTTCATAATGGGAATATGTGGGATCTGAGCCTAGGAAAACGTAAACTAATAAAATCTATTTCAAACTGTTTAGGAGATATTCTTTCAACCCTTATAAAACTTGCCACAATATTAAAAACTTTAATTATAAAATTCAAATCACCACTAAAAGATAAAAAAAAAATATTGTAAATCAGCGTAGACCTTTATGTCATCCACTGCACATGACCGTTGGTTTCTGTCTACAACAACAATAACACAGAGAACAGTACTCCGGGAAGGTAACCTTAGTTCAAAATAATTTGAAGCTAGATTTGTTTGCATATTATGGGAGTATGGAAGTAGACAGCAACACGCTGACCCAAAATTATAAAGTTACAAATGCAACCCTTTTCTACCCCCGAAACCCCGAACGATTGAATTACACATGGACCCGGAAAACGATGGACCTAAATATGGACCATGGCCAGGATCGACCCCTGGACAGCATTCTCGTTGCGTTGTCAACTTTGCGCGCGCTTGTTAGCTTCGCCGCCCCTTTAGGGTTGTGTGTATTCAAATTTGATGGCAGCCAACGGATTTGACCAAACAAATCCCTTCTAATTTCATTCAGGCTGTTGTTGCTGTTGCTGCTGCGCTTGTGCAGCAGATTAAGCGCCGGACGCTGCGCAGCTTTTGGGCAAACGGTAAACGGGTTTTGAATTTCATATGCCGCAGGATGCATGTCCCTATGTATGTATGTATGCGTGACCCATCCATCAGTGCTGAGGACGTGCGGAAGCTGCAGCGCAACTAAAACTACAAGTCATTTGAAGTTTTAATAGATGTTGCATCCTTTTGTCGACAAAAGGCCGAATAACACAAAAAATAAAACTGGTTTCCAATTGCGCACATTTGGTCCTCGATTCGTGGTCCATAGTCTAGGCTTACGTCCAAAGCAAAATCCCTTGACGCGTTGAAAAATATAAAATTTTATTCAAATTTTATTCCCTGCACGTTGGCAAGTTCTCAAACGAAAATGTCTTGTGCAGCCTGTTTTTTTTTTTTTGTATTTCACAATTATTTTTTATAAAATTTATCTCTTTTGAATATTGTGTTTTGAGAGTTTAGTGAGAAATTTTGAGGCTTTTGTTTGGGAAAAATATACTGGATTTTTACGATCATAAATTAATTAATTAATCATGGCCACAAAGTTATGATTGTAAATAAAAATGATCAAATGTGCTAGAGAATGGAAATTTATTAAGTTTCGGAGTAAATCTATGATATGCAAATACTTTGGTTTTTATTCGTGCTATTCAATTTAAACTCATTTTAAAGCATTATACGCCGCTACCAAAAATTTGCATAACAACGGGATTATACCTGCTAGTACTGCAGAAGTTAACTTAACATAAAGAGGAAGGCACATGTCTTCTCTGCACCTACAACTATTCGAATCCTTATAATCCAACATGAAACTTGCCACGCGTCAGGCACATATGCAAATTCAACCCCTGAAAACTGACCGCTCCTTACGCGCAAACAACTTTTCGTAGCATCATTGGCATAATTTGATAAACTATCCCCGTGGTTTTCCCTTGGACTAAGGGGTCAACCACTGCATTGCACGCTCTCAGGATCTAACTGTTTTGCGATTCAAACCGTCGAAACGCCTAACGGAAATCGCCGTCAATGTCTGAGTATAAAGCTGGCAATGCGCAGAATCACCTATAAGTTGGCCATTTGAAGAACGGTTCTGATGTTCTTTGGCCAAAATTATATTCATTGTTCGTCCGCATCAAAAAATGGTATTCAAAGGACTATCGTTCTGTAAGCAACTCAGTTATAAAGACTTTTTAGTATACAGAAAACTAGCCATATCTCGGCCGTACCCTTGCGGATACTTGTGAGTCCTATGTCAAACGACTCGTCTCAATAAGGACTACCGTCAGAATAAAGGACATCGAAATCGTCCTTACAGTTTCAAATAAACAATGGATTTTGTGTTTTAGTCATGTTTCAGATTGAATATTGCAAGTCGATAATCCTTAGATGAAGCTTCTATCCCAGGACGCCAATCGATAGTGTTGATGCTTGTTATTCCAACGCACCAAGTCCTTTGAAAATCTGCAAGGACATAGCTGAACTAGTTTTTTTTTTCAGAAATATAATAGCCCCTGAAAGTATGCAAAAATATTCCAAAAAAAGTTGAATCAAATTTTTGCGAAGTGTTTGCTAAGAAAATAGGACCTAAAACTACAAAATCACCAGTAACTCGGTCATTTGAAGGACGATTTGAATATCCTTTGGGCAAAAGATAGTCCTTGTCTTGCCAAGTATGAAAATGTACTTCAAAGGACGATCGTCCTTTAAACAACCTAGTTTTAAGGACTTTTTTGAATACAGAAAACTAGATATATCTTGGCCGTATCTGTGCGTATCCTTAAGAGTCCTGTGTCAAACGACTCGTTTTAGCCAGGACTATCAACTTGCCAAAGGACATTCGAATCCTCCCTTTAGTTTTAAAGATACAAAGGATTTTTTGTTTTGGGCTTCCTTCGCTCTTCGCTGTAACAGCAGGCGATTGAACAATTTTTATACTCTTTATTAATTTTTTAAATAAAAAAAGAAAAAAGAGTATATTGGGTTTGTAAAATGTCCGTCCGTCCGTCCGTCCGTCCGTATGAACGCAGGTTTTTTCCACAGTTTTGAAGCTGGAGCAACCAAACTTGGTATACATGTTGGTATATACCATAGGCAGACAAAATGTCAAGATTTCCAAAATTGTTCACCTTGTATTTCAAGGTGACCTTTTAGACACTATTTAGTTGCCTGCCAAATTCGAACTCTTTTTTTTTTCAGTAAAAAAAAAGGCCGTTTAATTTATATTTTCAGCAATGGTCTTCTATTCATTTTTGATAAGTTTGCTATATTTTGAACCCAGCCTCAAATCATTTACAACATAAATACTATTGTGGCAGCAATGGTTGTTTTTTTTTTTGCACACTTATCCACACGCGGGTGTGTAATCTAGTTGGAAAGATGTTATCAGATGAGATACGCCAGCACGCACCGCTTGACCAGGAACTTGGAAAGGCGCAGTACATGGGCGCAATGGTGGAGATAATTTTCTGGACAATTTAAATAATAAAACTTAGTTGTCATTCCGTACGTTTTAAGTGACATGTACCCAAATTTTTTATTTTTATTTTAAGTGTCCCCGATTTTAAAAGGTGTATAAATTAATCAGTATTAACAGAGATAACAACAGAGACTAAAAAATAAAAATCTGATATTTTTATTAAAAACCTCATTTTTGAGCCCAAAACGAAGTGGGAATACGCCTTAAACGTTTTCTAGCATCAGCTTAACATTCTGCTGTTAAGGGCCCGGTGTTTTTAACATGTTCTGTTAAATTCATTTTTCTCTCCCTGTCGATCAGCTGTTTTCAGCTTCTTTCCCACTTTCGCATGTTTTGAACGCATTCAAACGATTGAGGTCGTTTAATTTCACCATGGAAGTGGAAAGCAACAACAACACTCCAGTAACTGTAAACAAAATGAAATTGTTGGCTGAAAAGCGCACAGCAACTATAGAAGATGGTGACAACTCGGCTCAAATCAAAAGACTGAAACAGAATGTGTCCGTTGTTGAACCAGTGGACGGACACGTGACTGAGGACACCACAATAAAGGTGGGACAACGAACGGCAGCCCAAAGTCCCAAGAAGCGACTACAGTTGGATAATCAAAATTATAGAAATAAGCCCAAATACAACAAGGATGAAACATTCATGTACGGCAACTACAAGCATTACTACGGAAAGCGTATACTGGACAAGGACTTTCACGACAAACGCTTGGATGTACTCTCAACGCAGCCGGAGCTATTTCGCGATAAGCAAGTGCTGGACGTTGGCTGCAATTCCGGTCATTTGTCGATCAAGATAGCTGATAAATTTGGGGTGCAGAGTCTCACTGGCCTGGACATAGATCGTAGTCTGACGCACGATGCACAAATCACCATAAGCGCATTAAAACGTAGAAGTAACTTAGCAGCAGGTGAAGCTTGTGGCAAGTTTCCATACAATGTAAAATTTGTGCATGGTAATTATGTGCTGGACGATGATGTGCTGCTCGAAATAGAGCGTCCACAGTACGATGTAATCTTGTGCCTATCAGTAACCAAATGGATACACCTTAACTTCGGTGACGAGGGCTTGAAACAGGCATTCAAGCGCATGTTCCTCCAGCTGCTTCCTGGGGGCAAGCTGATACTCGAGCCACAGTCCTTTGACTCCTACGGCCGACGCAAGAGGCTTTCGGTAAGTTAAGAACACAAAACCTGACATGATCTCCTCTAAATTCCTTGTATTTGCAGCTGAAGATACATGAAAATTACAAAGCTATACAATTTAAGCCAGACGAGTTCACGGCTTATTTGCTCGGCACGGAGGTGGGCTTTACCAGCATGGAACTCATGGGCTTGCCTGAGCACTGCGAAGTTGGCTTTAAGCGTCCCATACAAATATTTAGCAAAGTGTAGTTTATGTCAACAGTTTATAATTGTAAGATTAAAACGTTAAAGACAAATTTACAGCGTGCGTTGCTTTTTATTTGGTGTGCCGGGCGGCGACTGCTGTTGTTGCAACTCCAGGATTTGGGGTAGTTTCTCAAGCAGCTGCTCTTCCGTCAGCTTAAAATCACTGTCTGCCCAAAGCAGACGCAGCTCAGTTAGCACCAGGCCCACTTTCTTGCCCACCAAACCGTGCCCCTTCAGCGTGTTGCCGTTGATGGGAAAGTTGGGTATCTGCCATGCCTTGAGCTGATTGTATAGCTCCAACTTGTTCGCATACTTCAGAAGTTGCTCGACATAGTCGCGTTTAGCATACGGCTGTAGGCACAGCTTTTGATAGTCTCGCAGGCAATTGAACTCAGCGTCTACCTAGAAATGAATTAACTATTAATATCAAAATGTTTGTATTGAGCAGATTTAAATTACGCGATGTCGCTGTTGCGTGATAAACAGCGCCAAATCACGCTCGTAAGCCGATAGCTTTAAACGTTCATGCATCCTCATTGCCTGCTCAGTTGTGTGCAATAAGCCCGTAAGGTAGAGTATGGGATAATGTGGCTGCTCGAATCGTTCCAAATCGACGTGGAGACGCTTAAATTCGCTAATATTTGGCTGAGCTGGCAGCCCACAATGCTCGGTCAGATCACAGTTGTGCATTTCAAGCAGCAACTCAAGACCATAGTTGCCCACGACAATCTTCTGAAGCTCGGCCCAAATACGCTCGCCGCTTATCCGCGCCAGACCTGCTGCATTCGCCTTGATAGCAACAAGGGTGTCCTTGTCGTGCTGGTGTGCATCTGGTGCTATGCGGCCATAGAAACGAAAGTAACGTAGTATGCGTAAATAGTCTTCCTTGATGCGCACATCAGCATCGCCGACAAAGACAACGCGTCGCTTCTGCACATCATCGTAGCCATAAAAGTAATCATAGACAGTGCCGTCGACGCCCAGGAACATGGAGTTTATGGTCAAGTCGCGTCGATTGGCATCCAATTGCCAATCGGTGGTGAACACCACATCCGCATGTCGTCCATCTGTGCGCACATCAATCCGCAATGTGGTGACCTCAAAATTCTCCTTGTTGTTGAATCGCGGCGTTATTGTGCCATGCTTCTCGCCTTTAGCATTTATCATGCGCACCTCCTCGGTGTTGAACATGTGCTTCATCTGTTCCGGTGTCGCCGTTGTTGCAAAATCCACATCCTTCGGCTTTATGTTCATGAGTATATCACGCACAGCTCCGCCCGCAATACGCAGCTCATAGTTGTACTTCTTGAACAGCGCTACCAGAGCCTTCACCTCGGGCGTAAAAATACTGTGGAACTCTGCACTGTCCACTTTCGTAAATGCGGGATTCTCACGCATCTTGGGCGTTTTACCAAGTTGCGCTAATATATCCGCCGAAAGTTCTGTTGTTGTTTTTGTATCGACGCTTTTTGGCGGTGAAGGCATGCGGCTTGCAATTGCTCTTAAGCAAGTATGCTGACTGAAATTGGTGGCAATGGATGCGGTAGCACGCGGTGTGGTCAGAATTCTCGCAATGCAACGTATACTATGCATTTGAAGCATTCGAGGCTGTCAAAATTATTTTGTTTTTGTTTTCTTTCAAAAATAAGAGAAAATAGCAAAACAGCTGACAAACCAAAAATGAAATTGGTTGAACAGCTGATCGATATACAACTTTTTTGTGTGCTATCGATAATTAATTAAAGCTATTAGGTCTAGACAGAAAATAGCAAGTTTTTTAATCAGCTGATCCCTAGTTAACAGTTTTTGACGATTTTGCCATTTTTGATCTATTTTGCGGAATTTTGTGGTTTTTGGGGTGGATCTTGAAATAAAATGAATAATGTATGAATAGAAAATTTCATTATCTAATTTTGATTTTTGTCCAAAGACTTAAATTCATCCTCTTTTACGCTTTAATTTTGCTGTTTGTGAACGCATGTCCTTCGGTAACTTCGGTTTTTGCTTATTTGCCGCTAAACTAGCGGCCCTCTACAACTTTTTTTACTCATATGCCATTTTATGCTATTTCGAATCGAACTAACTGCATAAAAAAAAACAAATGTTCGAAAAAATCGCAAAATTGAAAACGAACGCAATTTTTCCTGAAATTTTCTGTCGCATTTTGTTGTTGTTTTTAACATTTTTCTAACAGATGCTTAACATTTCTCTGTTAAAAGCCCGCAATTTTTGAAAAATAATAAAATTAAATTTGCAGATCTGGCTTTTTTTTAAGTAGCCAGAACTACCTACGAAAATAGCCAAAATACATACAGCTGTTTCTTGTTTTGTGTGCTATCGATAATTGACCTATTATTGGCTGTTTGAATTTTGAATTCGCCAAAACTGTTGATTTCCAAATTTCGTCTTACAAAATTTTATAATAGCTTTCAAAAACAGAAAATTGCCTTCTCAAACGCTGTTTTTAGTTGCTACTTTTTTGACCCTTTGCATATTTATTATTCATTTTTCATTATGCAATGCAATAAATAGCGGCTTTATAGTAAAAAATTGATTTTTACAATTCTTGCTTGATAATTTGGATCAGGGATATCACAGCTCAACATAAGTACACACATACTTTAGACAAAGATTTGAACGAATGAAGAGGTCAATTAAAAAATCCGTGTACTCGCAATAAAAGTATACTGTATAAAAAATTGTAATGAAAACTTTTTTAACTCAATCCACAAATAAAAATAAGTCACATTGATAGCATTTATACACAATTTATTATTTCTAATCATATATTACCTATATTACCAATTTGCGCCAGTTGCAGTTCCTTTTGCCAATTTCAACAAGCTTCATTTCCACTAAACAGTTTTACATTTTGGGTATGTATATAGATTTTAAATATTCATCAACTTTTCTTAGGCTTACATTAAAACGTTATATACATAATACACGAACGCGGAAGCTGCAATTCTGTAGAATAGCATTGAAACTTAAAGTTAGGCAATATAGTAAATTATCCATTGATTGCAAATCAATGATGAATTCAAAAAACGACATGAAAATTAGCTAATTTCTAATATATAAAAGGTTATCAATAATTTTCAATCAAAGATTCTGTATTTATTGCAATATATATTTTTTATTAATTAGTTTTTTCATAGTTTTGCCTAATCAGTATCAAGCCGCAAGTTATAATTTAGGCTCAATAAAAACAATTACGATTTTCATGTCTTTTCACACAAACAGTTTTGTTTTTCTTCATCTGATTTAAATGTATTACTTAAGGCCTAATTATTAAATTTATATTGATTTGATTTTTACACTTTTAACAGAAACATTAGACATGTAAATTAAATTACAAAATGTGCAGTATGAGAATAGCGATTCGTTATGTTTAAAAATCAATAAATGTATGTTTCGCCAAGTTTATGAAGCTTTAACTAACACCTATGCTAAAGACTATGCTCTGTACGATCTGACAGTTTTGCTCTTTTTGTATATCCTAATCGCATGTATTTGTAAAAAACTATACCTCAAATTTCAAGATTTCCTTAAAGCCGCACTCAGCCCAATGCGCTGTAGTTATTTGAGCTAAACATTAGTTATATGAACTCCTGTGCCAATGCTGCAAGCACAAACAGTCGATCCAACGATTTACACAGACTGACCTTAATTATTTTTTATAATTTCTAATTAACTAATACATAATTCTGTTTATATTGTATACTATATATTTTGTTTTTCTCCATTCGTACATCCATCTCTCAAAACTAACAGCCAGTTTATGCAAAAATATTTGTTATACTCTTCGTGTATTTATTATTGGGGTTTCTTGTATTCTTTAATAACTTCATTAATTTTATGCGCGTGTGTGTTTATTTGTTTGCATTTAATGTTAATTAATATGTTTTTTGTTAGTTAGTTTCTCATTTTTGTTGCATTTCAGTAAAATCGGAGATCGCAGTATCTTGGGTTCAACATTTTTTTTAGTGGACGAGTCTCAATGCTGTTTGCTGGCTTACTATTATTTTTTAGTTATCGTGATTATTATAATCAAGATTATCAACATCTTAATCAATCTCCTCTCGCTCATAATCATAATCATCTTCATCATAATCATCACCCTCATCGTAATCATCATCATCACCACCTATCCCTCTCCACCCCTCCTCGTCGCTGGAGGATCGCAGCTCAAGATCCCTGAGCTGCCTACGCATAAAATGTTAATGTTCCATAAGGGCCGCTGTAAAAACAATAAAGACAAAAACATTTAATAATCACACAGTCGAGTTGGTAAAGTGAAAGTTATTGCTTACGTGACGGTGTACGGCCGGTCTTGTTCTCATTGGGCGTGAAATTTAGAAAGTCCCAAATCAAAATAGTATCATCGTGCGAGCTACTTACAATTTGAAACTCATCAAATTGCAGACGAAACACGCGACCAGTGTGCTCCTAAATAATACAAATTAGTACTTTATAGTATATATAATACAACAACAACGTACCACGAGCGTATTCAGGCACAGTGTATTGGAGGCGGCGCGCGGATCCAGCGCGGCAACCAAATCCCACACCTTGATTTTGCCGTCATAGGCACCGCTGACAATGCGCTTCGTATCGAAGCGAATGCAGCGCACCAGCTCTTCGTGCCCCTCCAGCACGCGCAGACAGGCGCCGCACTCAATGTCCCATAGCCTGTTGAACATTGTAAGCAAAATAAGTTATACAATATACAAGTTGCTTAACTATACAATTAGCTACCTTATTGAGTTGTCGGAGCTGCCGCTAACCACCAGACGATCCCTATACTGTAGGCAAGCAATGCCACGTTTGTGGCCATTCAGTGTACGCACAAATTCACAGCTTGATGTGGACCAGACTTTAATAGTACGATCACCGCTTGCGGATACAATGTACTTCTCATCAAAGTCCACCACATTGACGGCCGCACGATGGCCGACAAGGACGCGACGCAGCGTAATTTCGCTGGGCGAGGTCATGTCCCAAACTGCAATGGATCGATCCTTGGAGCAGGTCACCATCATACCATTGTTAAAGCGCAAGTGCAGCACCGCCTCGCAATGATGAATAAGCGTGTTGACCATTTCGCCAGTGTTGACATCCCACACACGCACTGTGGAATCGCTGGAGCCGCTTATAATCACCTTATCATCGTACTGTAGACACAGCACCGAACCAGTGTGCCCCATTAGTGTCTAATGGAAGGTACAAATTGATATTTAATTAAGAGTTCAACCCTTGAAAGCCTATATGCCTATATATCTAACCTTAACGCACTGCAGATCCGTGCGATCCCATATCTTGATGGTGTTATCTCTCAAGCCGGACACAATCTTGCCATCGTCATACTGCAGGCAATAGACACCCTTCGAATTCTCTGAGCGACAGTTGATCCGACGGAGCATGTGACGTCCGGTTCGCCAATTGTTCTCTATGCTGTCAATGTCCTTTAATAAGTGAAAACAAGCAAAGTTTACTTCAAACAATCAGATATAATTTATAAATTGTGCTAGATACTCACATTCATTATCTTAGGAAAGAGCTCACGATGGAATGAGTGCGGCCTCTGTATTTGACCCGGTCGTGGTTTAAACAGATGCTGCATCCAATTGCGACGCTCGGCCAGGCCGCGCCACAACGAATCTGTGCGCACCTTGCGCTCAATGAGCTTTTTCCACAGCATGCCCTCGGATATGACACGCAGCCATTCCTTGCACACCAATTCGGCGGACTTTAGTGACTCGGCATCCAAATACGATAGAATGTTCTCGGCAATGTGATCCAGACCTTTTTCTGTAAAGTACATAATGCAAAATGTTTGATAAGTAACAGCTCGAAACGTTTTCAATTTTGTTCATTTTGGACAGCTATGATATAGAAAATTTCGAAAATTTTAATGATTTGAAAACAGATACGAGGCGAGCAGCTGGTAGATATTGTGTTTCATACAACTTTTCTATGTCTTAACAAACCATTTTGGCACAACTTTACATAAAATTATCGTAATTATTTCAGCAAAAAAGTCAATTTTGCTTTGAGGGGAGCGATTACTAGATGATAAAATACGATGATCGATAGTCATCCAATTGATTATAAGCGATTGATCGCTATATATTGCTTTCAGATTGCTTAGCTTGAATGCATTTTGCTTCCCGTCTAGCTACTCCGACACAGCTAAGTGACTATGTGTATATAATGTGAACCTATAAATAGTACCATTAGCTGTGATTCATAGCAGTTCCGAATCAGATTTGAATCTCACAGCTAAGCATATCTCGCTAATGAACTAACGTTTTCCAAATAACAGACGAGAATGGTATTCAAATCATCATTCAGCAACGATAGTGAAGAATATTGACTTGGACCAATCGAGAGATGTCTAAAAAAAACAAAGGCAAAGGGTAAAAGAGTAAAAGAGCGTGTCCTGTTGGTGTGCAGTGAAGTGCATAAAGTGCTGCATTTGCTAAACACAATTAAAATGTGCATAACTCGAATGTCAGCCAGCGAGAGCAAAGTGACGTTGCAACGACAACGTTGCAACATTGATGTACTAGCATAGTTCAAGTCGTCGTTGTTGTTGTTCTTGTCGTTCTTGTCACCAGCTAACGGTTCATGTCGACAGCCTATCCTCTAACTGTCTGTCTGTTCCGAGTGTGTGTGACTGCCTGGTTAGCTTTTTCTTTAGCCTTTGAAGTGCATTACAATGTAAATGGAGGAAACAACGGTGCTTATTTCCCGCTCTTGTTCCCATTTTAATACACGCTCATCCTGACACTGTGATGCGAGTTATGTGTTATTTGTAGTCATATCTAGCTTTTAAAAGTAAGAAAAGTTTCTGGTTTTATTTTTATATGTCGGATCCGAACCGAATAACTATAACATATAGCTGTCATAGCAACGAATAGTTGAAATTTGTTTTCCAAGTGACTTGACCAAAACTCACTAAGTTTCAACTAATAAATCTTTTTGTTTCTTAACAAATTATTAAACTGGACAATTAAAGTTATTTTATGTTAAACTCTTCTACAAGAGTATATTTCTTAAGCACGCAGAAAATATTTGAATTTTGTTTTTTCTAGATTAGCTTTTTTTGCTTTTCAAAAGTTGGTCACACTGTCGTTTTTTTTTTTGCTGCTTCTCGCTGTCTTCTTTAAGATTAACTGATGACAATGTGTATGTAATTATGCGCGAATACTGAAGGATTTCCTAAGTGCATTCAACTTTATGCTTTTCAGTTACACTTGAAGATACTTTTTAGTTTTAAATACAACATTTATTAATGCATAATTTTTTTATATTTGAATTTGATTTGTTATTGTTTTCATTCAAACAATTAAATTGCCTTTCATCATTATTATTATAATTATCTATATTGAAAAAATGTGATGTTTTGCGCACGTTTTTTTTTTCTTTTTGTTTTTGTTTTTGTTCTGGCAAAGCGCGTTTAATGGAAGCAATGACCTTTGAGTCAACAAACGTAAGCAGCGCCAACGCCAACAACTCCCAGTAGCACACACACCACCACCTGCAACAGTCCTCTCCTCTCCACCCCACCCTACCACAACACACTCCGCAGCCCCAACACATAACAGTTGCACAGCAACAGTCAGCTCTTGCTGAATATAGAGGATGGAAAGGGAACAAAGGATGGGAAAATGGATTCGTTAGGCTATCATTGTGTTTGCTTTTCTATTTTGTTTCTATTTTGAAATTGTTTTCTATTTTCGTTTTTCTTCAGTTGTTCTTATAAACGATTATTTTGTTGAACTGTTCTAATGATATTAGCCACATTTTGAATGTATATAATATATTGATGGATCTCAAAAGACTTATCTTTCTCAAACTACGAACCAAAATTCATTGGCAAACTTTCAGTCTCGTGTATCCTTCTTGATTAAATTGTTATTTCTTTGTCAAAGTTTAATGAAAAATTTCGATGATCGATAATCGTAGTAAACCAAAAATAATCGATTTATCGATTTATCACAATGTATATTTGAAAGTCAAGTAAGAAGTGCATCCGAAATTTGAAATAAAATTGATCTGCGTATGGTATACAGGAACCTGCATGCCAAGTTTGGTGTCTCTAGTCTCCGAGATCTGTGTGTTCATACGGACAGACAGACGGACATGGCTAAATCGACTCGGCTGTTGATGCTGATCAAGAATATATATACTTTATATACTCGGAAATGCCTCCTTCTGCCTGTTACAAACATTTACAGTACTTTATAACTTCCTTTTTCCCATTTTTAACAGGAACAGAGAGTAAATATAGAAAAGCTTGGGAAAACGTTTTGAAAACCAACATATGTACATACTTGTTTCTGTTAATATACTTACTTGGCAGCAAAGTTATAAAGTCACGCTGGAGCATCGGCTTGAGATAGGCATTGATCTGTCCATGTTGATAGTGGCACATGCGCGATAAAAGCTGCTCCACAAAGTCAACCTGCCCCGATTCGCTCCACTGTGTAAAGTATTGAAAACAGAGTTCCCGCTCCGTCTGATATGAGGGCGATGAGTCTTTCTTGCGCACCGGATCGTACAGCATTGTTGTGGTGAACTACAGCAAAAAAAAGAGAGTGGAAAAGGTGATTATAAAATTGACTTAGTAACTTCCAAAAATATATGTGTATCAAAATCGCAAATTCGCATCTCTGAGACTATAGAAGGCAACTTGAAAAATGTCGAAAGTACTCGTATGTTAGGTAGCTCTCGAAATTGATATGGAGGAACGAGTAATGAGTAATGACAGGTTATGCGCCAAGTTGAAATTGTGCAATTCTCAGACGAGCTGGCGACCAGCAAAATAAACTTGAAGCTTACAATTAGGCAATTAGTTGAGCTTTAAACTTGGTTTTGTTTTTTTTTTTTTTTCCTTTTGGTTTCTACTTTTTAACGTATTGCGTGATTTAATTATTACAAAAATGGTAAAGCATAGCAACGAAAACAAAATGAAAAAGCGTCAAATATATATTTTATGCCAAAATAAGAACTGGAAAATATAGAAATAAAGAAGCGTTACGTCTTTAATATAAATATAATAATATATGTATGTATATATATTAGATAATAATCGAAAGAGCTGACATGAAATTTACATCGTTTTCTTCGCTCCATCGAAACTGCTTGTCGATAGTTGGCATTATTTGATTCAATATTTTCCAGATTTCGTTAACTTAATCCTAAAAAAACAAAATCAAGTTGCAACTAAAAGTAAAAGCGATGAATGAAGCTAATATGAACATTATAAAACTGGCTTCAAAATTATAATTAAAATATATTCCTGATATTTATAAGCAGAGTTAACTAAAGATTTGAATTCCGATCATTATAAGTATGTATATAATAAGTTAACCTAGCTACATAATTATTAATACCTTGACTACGCTTAAACCTTGTCTATGCAAGTGTGTGTGTGTGTGCGCGCGACTTAATTTTGCATGTGTGTGTGTGTACGTTTTTTTATCACTTTATTTAATTGCAATATCATATTTGTTTTGTTGTGGCTGTTTTTTTTTTTTGTTATTTGTTGTTGTTTACCTTTGTATTTCAAATAATATTGAAATCGTTTTTGAGGCTAGCATTTTAAGTTAAGTTAGTGAATGTCGAGGCTTTTGGCCTCCATCTAGGATTATTACAAGTAAAAACGTTACAGTCGGATACTCCCGACTGCGGTATACTCTTTTGTCAGCCTCTTTGCAGAGAACGGAGTGGAAATGGCAATCAATCAATCATACAGATAAACAGACGGACACTTAACAAACCCACTATACTATTATCTTTTATTTTTTTTCGATTTTTGAAAAACGAAGCAAAACTCTAGTGACGAAAGTATACTCTAAACCCAAATTTCACATTTTTAATGCAAGTCGTTTTTAAATTAAAGAGTTTATATCAAAGTTTGACAAGTCTTTGTGACTTGAAACAAATTTCAATTAAAATCACTTTTTCAAATTGAATGAAATCAACTTTAAAATCAAATCACATTTTCATCAAATTCATATGAATTTGAATTTATAAACCTAGTTCGATTTCCCGCTAAACTTTGCGGGTGTTTTTTGGGAAGTACACCAAACATATAATATGTAAATAGATTTAGAACGAAAAGTTAACGGATTTGAATGTATATAATACTGAACTACCGTAATCCCTAAAGCCCAAGTACACAGCCCCAATCCATTAAATTTTGTCTTAATCTTTAAAGAACAAAATTTCAACTTTTTATAGCATGTGCGTTCCAGAAAGGAACTAAAGAAACGAAAGGAACTAAGGAATCAACTAGTTTTTTAATCCAGAAAGAAAGAGAAACTACTGAACTATATCCGCAAAAGGAACTAGTATCTTCAAGCTGGAGCCAGAATTAGGTTTTCGTTGTTTATTTTGAAATTAGCAGTTAATTGGCCTTCGTTAATTTCAAGTTTTGTTTACATTTATGCACGCAAATCTAGAATCAACATTGTAAGCTTTAGATTTCTAGATTTATGTATAATGTACATACTCGCTTGTACATATGTTACATATATGCGTACATATGTGTGTATTTTCATTTTACTTATGAAATTGACAGTGTATATTTGTATTTATTTCAATCCATTCGCTTTTTTGTATGTGCGAATATGTATCTATTTACTTTATTGTGCGTAAATATGAGAGGCAAAGGCGTTATTATGAAGGTCAGTATCCCCTACCTACCCAGTATACCCCCCCCCCCCCCACAATGCTTTAGCTATAGCTACAATTAAAGCTAAAGCGCAAATAAATCGTTTCAGTCAATAAATGCTACTCCATTATTTTGTTGTTAAGTGTTTCGGGGTCAAAAGTTGATTTTTGCCAAAATGTACGCGCTCAGCATCTTTGTTATTGTTTTTATTATTATTATTATTATCGTTGTTTTTGTTGTTGTCAATCAAGGTGTGATGAATGAAGGCAGGGGAATTGCGCATAAGCATATTTTTTTTATTGCTTTTTTTTGATTTGTCATTAAGATTTTGCAGTAGAGTCTAGTCTTACAATAAATGGGTCGAAACATATCGAAAAATATCACATAAGTATCTATGTATGTATGTAAATAAGTAACTCCAAGGCTACAAACCGGTTTTAAGCCGAACAGCTTCTTTGTTGGAATCTGTAAGTTTTTAAATTGTTAATTTTTGGTAGTAAATAATTAAAAAGCATTTAATCAGGCCTGTTCGATTTGTTCGATTCGAAATCGTAACTAGTACTTGTTCTGAACTCTGAATATCAATGCAAAATACGGTTTTAAAACAGTCAACAACAGTCTTCAATTCTAAAACGTTGCTAAAAAAAAAAACAAAAAACGGAACAGAGCAGGAACTAGACGATTTAAGGAACTGCAGATAATTGACGATATAATTGAATAGTTCAGATCAGATGATAAAAACATATATTAAAATTAGCCACTAATTAAGACACAATACTTTTCAAAACTTACTAAAAAAGTCTACTTAACCTTTTTTGAGTTCAGTATACGAAAATAAAACTCACACAAATGAATAAACGACGTATTGTGTACTTGTGTATGTATGTATGTACATGCATATGTGACACCTTGAGCATTATATCTCTGTATATTATGTACATATATAAGTATTGATATTGAACGTTGCATACATACGTATATATGTATGTATGTATGTATGTAGCTACATACACCTGCAAAATAATGATGATGAACTTACGGCTTGTGCATTGGAGTTGGTCTCGTCCATTATTTTGTCAGTCTCCATTTTCATCATTGTGTTGTTGCAGTTGTTGTTGTTGAATTTATGTATATAGCTGCTTGGCTGCTGTTTGGTACACACACACACACGCACACGTACACTCACACAGATAGAGCTATTGTTTCGCAATAACTTTAATGAAACAATACGTAGATTAGCCTAGCACACGTATTTTTCCATTAATTACTAATTAGATATTACTTTAAGTTGCAAGAAAATTACAAATTTGGTTAGAGCTTGTCCCTACAACAACTACAACTCTCTTCTCAGGGTGGTGACTTTAGCGCTTTCTCGTTTTTGCCCACTACAAATTTCATTGCTTTCTCGTTCGCGCTTTATATTTATTCACCACGCCGCGCGTTACTCTGCTGCTGCCACCAACGATTTCGTGTTATTCTCTTTGACAAGTCATTCTTGAAACTTTTTATTTGACTATTGCGTTTTGTTTTATGCTGGGCTTGGTTTTTATTTTTGTTTACACAATTATGAGATTGCAATTACGACGTGCAAATGCCCGCAAATGCACGCGTGTTTTTCTTACACTAATTTACGCTTAATTTCAACTTTTATTTCTTATTTTCTCCACTATTAACAAACGACGACGGCACGTAGATGCTAGTGTTGTATTCCGATAAAAATATCGATGAAATCATCTGTTTTCACACACAAATACTTTACATTCTGCCAGACGTTATTAACAGCGTGCACTAATTTTTTACAATTCTGCCGCGACGTAAATTTCAGTTTAAAAAATCAGGTTTTCGACTCAAAAAATCAGAACAAATGTAAAAACACGTGGGAGCTAACAAAGAAAACATCATTTAAGGTTTTCTTAAGCGGCTTTTGTGTTAAAATCGCGCGCTAAAATCATCAATCCGACTACTCTGTTAACTCATTAAGGCATCGATATCGCGACTATCGACGTCGCATGACTATCGGTTTTATTATTAATTCAAGTTCAATTCAAATTTATACACCGGTTTTGACATCCCAGTATCAATCCGCATTTTTAGGACCCCAAGCCAGATGTTTTGGAACGCACTTTCGATTTCGTATGTGGTAGTTGTATCGAAACCAAATATATTTTCTTGAAGCACATATCGATAAGTTTGGACACCTGATGCTGTCGATAGTCGAATTGATTCTGCCTCCGATTTTGTGATTACGTTGCTAGTCGGGAGTGACGGTCACACTGTATTCTTTTAAACAGCCGATCTAGTTCGGTTTTTTTTTTTTTTTTTTTTTTGCTTTTAAAACAATCTATTGATAAACTATTTTGAGCAGAGGGGCAAGTTTCCAGATAACCTTCAGGCCCAATAAATTCAGCGTTGACGCAAGTAAGTGTCCATTAACAATCGTTATTATTAAGAGCACAGCATTCGCTCACATTCATTCGACCGCAGTGGTCGTAATCACAAAAATAGTATTTCCTAAACTGTAAGATATACTATTTATTATTTTTACTAGCCAGTTAAATTTCTGCCAAATAAGTATCTGTATCAGTCTAAAATTAATCGTGTTATTTCTATTTTTAGTGGTGCTTCTTTTCGCTCGTGGGCTAATGGCCTGCCAACGTAACCAGGATGCGGCCAACTTCGTATTTAATGGCAAAAAGATAATAGGCGTTGCACTAAACTACATGTAATTGATAATTGTAATTGAAAAACATTGGCAATACAATTGGTAATTCAACTTATGTATATGCCATACGCAGGTGCGCTGTGAAAGCCAGGAATGTACCTGTACCGACAGTGCCGATCGTTTTCCTAAAGCCCACAACATCTTATCTACGCGAAGGTTGTCCAATTATAGTAAGTTTCTTATCCCTATTTGAAAGACTCATAACTGATTACTTTACCCGGCTTAGTTGCCAAAAGTGTTCACCAAAGTTGCTTATGAAGTGGAGCTGGGTGTTGTCATTGGATCACGCTGCAAGAACGTGTCCAAATCTCAGGCTATGCAGCATGTAGGCGGCTATTGCCTGGCTCTGGACCTCACTGCCCAATGCAATCTGACGGCGGCTCGCGCCACAGGTGGCTCCTGGACGCTTGGCAAAGGATTTGACACAGCAACGCCAGTTTCACGTTTTATACCTTTTGATGCTGTGGAAGATCCACATACACTGCCATTGTGGCTTAAGGTTAACGGTGAACTTAAGCAAAAAGGCTGTACGGCAGATTTGGTATTCAAAGTTCCCGACATTATTTCCTATGTATCAAAATACATGACGCTGGAGGAAAACGATTTAATACTTACGGGCACGCCACATGGTGCTGATGCATTCAAAGCTGGCGATGTGATCGAGTGCGGCTTGGCAGATTTGGCCACCATGAAATTTAATGTATGTGCGGAATAATGCCAGAATTGTAGCTTGCAATTAAATTTTATGTTATTCAAATGAACGTTTCAAATTGCTGATCTCTTTATGACGAATGCTACTTTTTGACACTTTTAACATCATCGCAGGCAATTAAGTATTTGCGCATCGCTAAACAGTCATCAGAATTTTTCCATTTAGCTTCCGGACAATTCTCATAAACCTGTTCCATAGTGCAGGCAAGCAAAGTAGCAGGATAGTAATCACATTCGTCCTTTGTATGTAACCATTCGAATTGATGCGCACGGCGTTGAGCTAGTTTTACATAATATATAGTACTATTAGATTAATTTTAAGTCTTTTAATATTCAAATCATACCGTATTCCACGCAGTTGTTCAAACTTTTTATCATTAGCTGTGCTAGAACTGCGTCCTTTTTAAATCGCTGTTCGTAGCTCCTTTGCATAACTGATAGATTCAGTGTTCCATTGGATAGAAGATAGCCTTTTTTTTTGAATACGCACTCTGCAATGCACTGTAAGCGATATTTTGAGATTATTATTATTCTTTTTGCAAATAATAGGTACTTACTGCATGTAAAGCCACTTTGTCCGACTTTAAGTTGCGAGATTCTCCGTTGTTTGTAGTTTTGTTTTTCTGACTCAGCAAGGACTTTCGACAGGACTGGCCAATCTTGTCATCTCTGGGAACATTGCAGCAGGAACCCAACTACATAGTTTTTAACAAATGATATAATTAAAACATTTCTCAAATAAAAAACGCAGAAACTTTCCATTTTAGGACGTTTTGCCTTATTGCAGCTGGTGCTATTCGAGTCAGGCTTAGCGTCAAAAACCTGAATCAAAAGCAGATATATCAATAGAATATTGTTTAAATACATGCTTTTTGTTAGAAGTTAAACAACGAAATGCGTCTCTTTTATAGTAAATCTAATGTTTTCAATTAATGTTGCTTAATTAATGGTTTAATGTAGCATATAAAATAAATTTTAAGTAATGAACATATTGCGCACGCTTGATAAGTTTACTGAACAGAATATTTGTAATCCCCCAGTTGAAATTCAAGCTCAGTATCAGCATCAACCGCCGAGTCAAACTAATTTGTCCGTCTGTTAATATGCTAACTAGTCTCTCAATTTTAGATCTATATTGAGGAAATTTTGCACACAAACTTAATTTTGCAATAATATGTCAATGTGTCAGAATCGGCTTACTTGGGTCACTATAACATATAGCTGACAAGGAAACGATTGAAAAATTGGTTTTTGTATGAAAAACTTTTTTGTTTCGCAAGTTATATTATCCAACCTTACCCATTCTGAGTTTTAGTATGTTCTTGACATGCTAACCAATAATCTTATAGCTGTCATAGGAACAATCTATGGAAAATTAAAGTTATATGTGCAAAACTTAGCTGCAAGTGTGTATATCTTCGCCAAACCGAACATAATTTTTCTTTTTTGTTATTTTATAATTTATTATTTTTATATTTCATATAAAAACTTTTGTTGACCAGTTTGAAAGCTTCGATACAAATATTAGCCACGCTTCCCGGCTCCCTTCAAGCCTTTTTAATCTGATATGTATGTCATTTTAAGATCTCACATGTAGATTACTTAATTAAATTCATTTATCAATTTTATATGATAACATTACAGACTAGCTTAACTGTTATCAGCGGACAATTACTAAGACGCAGCAAACGCAGTTTGGTGCGGGCCAGTATAAGTCGAAGGGCAGCATCGTTACTGACGTTTGTACAATTAGTAAGATAAAACTTCTCCAGTTGCTCCAACTTGCAAAATGCCTCTATATCCTAATCTCCAAACTCACCGCAGGTTGCAATAATGAGCGTTCGCAATGCAGTTAGCTTGCTTATCTGCAGTATCACTTTAGTATTGAAAAGAGGAAATACCATTGATCGCTATATACTCCAGTTTTGTCAATTTGTGCTCCACAAGCATTGTGAACAACTGTAAACGCAAGTGTGGATCAAACTCTTCCCAATATTCGTTACAGATCACAGTTCGATGCTAAAACAAAGTTTCTCCAGGGAGTCACAGCAATTCTAGTACAGGTGAGCGCAAATGACATGGAGTCGGTCTTCCATAGTAGATCCATTATTTACCACAGGATCCTTGAGCATCAGGATCGGAGAAACTTCAGAATTGTTCACCGACATTGGCGAAGTGCCACCAAAATCAAAAAATCCCCGCTACTATGTTTGAGTTCAAAAAGGCACCGATATGCATTATCGATAGGCCAGCGAGTCGCGTGGGTATCGGCTCAACTTAAGAAAGCTTTTTAATACATTTTTCCGCGAAAAAAAAAATTTGGACACCATCCTAGAATAATTCCAAATTTGTAGAGCCCAACCTAGAGTTGGGATTTCTATATAGATATAAAAGATGAAATCTGTTATATAGTTCGTTTGCCGATAAACGAACTAATTTTTTCTTTTCTTTTAAGTTATTTTATTCGGGCATTCGTATGTAATATAATTCACTCATAACGAGTTGATTTTCTTCTTTATTTTTTTTTATTATTTCGTTTTTTTTTTAATTATTTATGATACTAAAATTATTATATTATAACTTGATATTAATTAGAAGTGTAGTTTGCATAATATATTGATGAAAATACAGAGAAACTTATGTCATATTTAATAATGTTGGCAATAATTCTTTTCAAAGACCCGGTCTTTAGAACTAGTTCAGATCGGATCGACCCAAGTCTACCAAAACCCAATGTTTTGGACATTTTTTCAATTTCAATTAGGGTAGCTGTAACGAAACATTACCTGAAGTTGCGATAGTTTTCCAGTGCTGGTAAGTATCGTAAAACAAGGGGAGCTGCCAGACTGTTCGACACTTTTGACAGTATTCGAAATTTAAAATAATCTGTCTGATCTGCATTCTTTATGTCCAATTTTTTAGTTTACTTAAATTGGAGGAGTTTCTTAGGAATGACTATAACCACATGCATAGGAGAAATGCTACTTGACTAGGATAATTGCCATATTAATTATTATTATTGGCAAACGTCTCCATGATGATGTCCCTTAATAAAACGCAAAGAAAGGATCTATTTCAAGTTTAATCAGTCAAATGGTGTCACATTATCTTGTCCAGTTTGGTATCCTGCTTCTGTAGTGCCTTAGCTGCCGCCTTCGCTGCCACCTGTTTACGCTTTTTAATCGCCTCCTTCTTGTTCCACGGTGTCTGCTTCCTTACACACTTTCGCTTACGCTGAACCGGAGCTGGCTTATTGACGTCCGTTAGTTTATTCATATCAGGAAGAACGCCGTTCTTTTTGGCTGGAAAAGCGCAGGGCAGTAGCTGCTGCTCCTCGTGCATGCGACTACATAGCTTGTCTGAGATGGGCAAAAAGCTGTCGTCTGTAAGAAAGCTGACATCGCTGGGTGGCATGGCAGTCAACAGATCCTGCAACTTGAAGCTATTTTTCGACAGTTCCTCCGTCGGGCGGCATAAGAGGAACCTGTTGTTATACTTGGCCGCATAGCGCAGTAGATACTCTCCGGGAGAAACACTGTGCAATATTAGTTTAAGGAACTCATGCAACTGGCATAGTTGCTGCGGCATGCTGATATGATAGTGTTCGTGCAGCTGCTGCTCTATTCCTTTCGTTGTCAACTGCTCCTCCAGCAGCAAGTCAAAATCGCGCAACGAAATGCGCGTGCAATGACCAACGTCTGTTTGAAGCAGTTTAAGCTGAAGCCAGGCGCTGAGCAGCTCATACTTGGTCATAATCTCACTGCCGCATTCTGGTTTGTTTTCCAACTTGATGAAGTGACAGCCAAGCGGCTGCTTGGCCAAGACATCGCGAACGGCTGAAATCGAAACACAGCTGTTGATCAGCAAACCTGGTTCTGGCCCGGAATCCGGAGGATTATCGGTGCACAGGCGCCAGCTAACCAGAGCGCTGTTGGTTTTTGCTGGCTTAATATGCGAAAAATCGATTGGATGTAGCTTGTACTCTGATGTATGCTGCATCTTGTCATCCCCATCGTCATTTGTGGGCGGCACATCGTTGACCAACTGAGCGTCTCCTTCAGGGTTAAACTGTAGCCACTGAGTTGGTGCATATGCAGCGTAGGCCTGTGTCACAATGAGACTGTTTGTGTGCCAGCCGTAGTCACGTGCCGGCAAAGGTTGCTCAAACTCAATGTATTTGTAATCGCTGTCGGTAGTTTCACGTATATTGAGCAACATTTCCCTAGGCAAATCAACGTAAGCGCCTGGTGCCAATAGCATCAACAAGGCGTCTAAGGGCAGCACAAACACATCTGTTTCCTGCAACTGCTTCTCAAGCTCATACATACATTGAGATTGAGAAGCAGCCTTAGCTGTGGCATCTGTGCAGGCATAACGCTCCAAACGCACACGCAATGTGCTCAGTTCCTGCTGCTTCAAACGCACCTCTGGCCAGAGTCGCACTTGACCCGCACGACACAGCAACTGAACATTTTCCATGCGGGCAGTTTCCACGCTTTGGCCTGTAAATTCGTGCAGTTGTGGAAGGCCTGTGCCCGTGGCATAGCTGATATTGGGCAGCATGCGCAAAATATGCTGCATTCGAGATTTATACCATTTGCAATATTGCAGAACCAATGATTTCATTGGCGCATAGAGTTGTTCCTTTTGTGTGTTGGCGTATTCATAGATATACTTGTGAAACAACTTTTTCTCCTTGTCTCGTTTGGCACTTGTACCAAACCAAACCGCAAAATCATACTTGTCAACGTCTTTGTTGCGCTGAAAGGCAAGCAACACACGCAAGCAAGTAGCTTGTTGAGCGCGATTTAGCACGGAAGAGCGTAGTTGGTGGCTAGGAAAAGTGTATGGCAGCTTCTGGATAGTATGATCATAGACTTTGCGTCTAACAGCTTCCTGAGTGCGGGGATCTTTTTTTGGAAATGTGCTTAAGTACGATGTGAACACTTGTGATGGCGCCTCTAGCTCTTTCTTTAAAATTTCTGGGTCCACATCGTTTAGAAAGCAGAAGAGTGTGTCGTCAGGACTCTCGAAAGATTTGTTAAACAGCTTGTAAGATGGCTGATTCTTAAATATATGGCATATTTTTTTATTTGGCATTCTGTTTGCTTCAAAGATGCTCCCACTATGAAAACCAATAAGGAAAAGAACGCCTTTTTCAATTGCTATCGATTGCTTTGTTTCAATAGTTTGACCGATTTCTTAAAAATCAACAATCGTCACTACTCTGTTAACTCAAAAAGTCACCGATTTACATTATCGATAGGCCAGTGCGTCGCGTGGGTTTTGGCTCAACTTAAAACCGCTTTTCAATACATTTTTCAGCAAAAAAAAAAAATTCCAGACCAGTTTTGACATTCTAGAATTATTCCGAATTTTTAGAGACTAATGTTTTGGACCGTTTTTTAATTTCACTTGAGGTAGCTGTAACGGAACATTACCTGAAGTTGCGATAGTTTTCCAGTGCTGGCAAGTATCGTAAAATAAGTGGAGTTGCTGGACTGTTCGGCACTTTCGATAGTTGGCTTATTATCGAGGCGCTCATATTTGATTTAAATAATAGCAGCTAGAAATAAAATGTAGTTGCCAAAATTTACAATTTTAAGCCCCGTTGTTGAAATTACATTTTGAAACGAAAAGGCTCTAGAGTCGTTTCACAACAATAAAAAGTACTGTAAACTATTAACCCGCTATTATGAAACAAACTAATCAATCTTAGAGCCGTGAGATTTTAAGACAGCGGTATGTACATTTATACATGCACAAAATATAAACTTAAATCTTTTTCAATTCGGTGCTTATACTGTCTTGCAACTCCCTGGTTAAAATCATAAAATAAGCAAATAAGGATGCCCGATATTCTTTATCTTTAAAAGTACAGGCATATGTATATGTACATCTACGTGCATGTAAGTACATATGTATATGTACAAATAAATGTAAGTTTGTATTGATTGTATGTACTTTCATTGATTGTTGAAAGAAAGGAAAATAAAAAAACTCCTCGTCGCTGGCGCTCAGCAAAAGAAGACTTAGCGAGCGAAATTATTGCGTAGCATGCGGTCAGAGCAAAACAACATATCGTTGAAAAGCTTTAATTTTACCACAAAATTCAAGGATGCAGGGCGTCCGTATATGTCGTGCCGTTGTGCCACTAGTCCCACCAAAAATTAGGTTGTGGCCTGCTTCAGCGACGTCATGCGCAACCATACCAGGCCATACAGGCCTTGGAGGGTATCATTCAGAGAACTCAGCTCTTGGGCAAAACATTTCGTTATGGCGTCTTTATGGTCAAGAAATCGGAGCTACACCCCTAAAAGTAAATCAACGTATTGACATTATTTATGAGCGGAAAAGAGATGGGAAGATGGCTGCCTTTTGTTTGTGCTTGTGTGTTTTTTTTTCTTACGTTTGACACTAAAAATGAGAGCGAGAGTGATCTCACTCTCTCTCTTTCTACCCTGTGCATAACAATGTAGAGAAGGTTTGTATATTTGCATATCACTCAATTCCAAAGCCTTTTACCACCAATGCCTAAAGATGGCGGAAAAGTGTTGAATGAATTCTTATTCACAAAAATAATCAGGATAATCGATAAGATGAAGAAGATGCTTGAAAACGGAAAAGGCGCGCTACTTAAAGGAAATGCATGAGTAGATGGACAAAATGGACAATTTTAAGTAGAAAAGCAAGAAGGAGGCGGGCAATGACATTGAGGAGGACATTTTGAAATCGCGTCGTGACGTTGCCAACATGGCTAAAGAAATACACCATATGAGGCCAAGGTACTTAACACAATAGACACACTAATCTTAATCTGTGAGTACTTTGTGGTGTAAACTATATTTTATATAAATATCTAACCATATAATTTATAAGCCAATGCAGCATCGAGGGGGACTATCGATCGCTGCTTCGCGAACTGTACAAACTTTAGAAACTTTAAGAAAAACAATGAACTGCTGGGAAAGGATCTGCAAGACAAACAAGGGGTCCAAGTAGTGCAAAAGCTGGATTTTGTTACGGTTAAGGAACAGTCCACTAAAATGCTGAAAAGCGAAGGCTGCATTTGAGAAGCATTTTTCACGTTTGGTGCCATGCTATCAGCATATTTGATAGTCCCGCGGAGCCCTATGTTGATGGCATCAATTATAATTGTGTGGTACGCGGTAAACATTTCCATCCCATGACGGTGAGATAACTATTGCAGCTCTCACACTGCTATTCTCCACACACAGATGAGTCTTAAAAATATACTCAACAAATTCAAACCCAAACTTATCTTTTCTTTATTACTCTTTCAGCTCTTTCCAAACTTGTTCTTCGTATTTGACGAGATCGATGCCGCTTGTAATAATAAAAAAGATGGAAAAGTTGCTTCACATATAAGAGATCATACGACCAATTGCCAGAATATTGTCATATCTTTAAAAGCACAGTTCTACGGTCATGCTGGTGCCCTGATCGGCATCACACCTGCGGTATGTGATACAATCTAATTTCAAATACTGTATGTACGAATTATACAAGTTGTTCGTTTATATTACAGTCGTCTCTAATGTCTATATAATTGACCCGACTTGCTACGGGGACAAATAATGTGTCGACGTTTTACATCATTTAACATAAGCTATAAATTATATTATGTCCAGCAAACAAATGCCTCATATATCAAATAATATCCTAGCTGAAGGCCAAAACATCCGTTGCTATTTTTCATTTCACTTTGTGTGAATTTTGAAAGAGTTCATTCATAACTAAAATCCATGTAATTCCAACAATGGAGCTACAAATTTTAAATACTTACAACTATTTTTTATTTATAGCTGATATTTAAATAAAATATGAGGGCCTCGATAACATGCTAACTATCGAAAGTTTCGAACTGTCTGGCAGCTCCACTCATTTTGCGATACCTAGCAGCACTGGAAAGCTATCAAAATGCTATCGGAACTGGTTCAATTGAATCCGATAAGTGTTTATTAATTATTTAGGCTATAAAGTGAACTCCGCTACCGGAAATCACATCTTTAAATTTTTAAACCTTTTTTAACTTAAAGCCATTTTATGCTTTGTCGAATCGAACTGCATCAAAAATAACAATTATTAAAAAAAAAATCGCAATTAAGTTAATTAAAATTAACAGTAATTTTTTTCCTGGAATTTTCTGCTGCAATTTTGTTGTTGCAGTTAACATCTTTATAACAGAGTCTTAACATTAATTTTTTAAAAACCCTCAATTTTTGAAAAAATTAAGTTTCTGGGTAATGTTTCGATATAACTACCCCTACGAAACAGCGATCAAAAAATCTGGTCTTGGGCTCAAAAAATGCAGAAAAATTCTTGGAATTCAAAATCGGCATCGGAGACCGACTGTTATGGAAATATAATAAAAATCCAATTTAAGTTGTGCCAAAAAAAAAATGGCGTGATTTTTTGTTTAAATAGTTTCACCGATTGTCTTGCTAAAATTGTGCGCAGCACCTCCAAAATCAACAATCCCCGCTTCTCTGTTAACTCAAAAAGGCACCGATATACATTATCGATAAAAATAGAGTTTTAACACATTTTTCCGCAACAACAAAATATTCCAAGCCTTGTTTTGAGATCCTAGAATTATTCCGAATTTTTAAAGCCCAAACCCAAATGTTTTGGACCTTTCTTTCGATTTCACTTGGGGTAGCTGTAACGAAACATTACCAGTTTCTGTTAAATATAACATTTTCTATAAAATCAGCTGTTTTCCAATTTTTTGTTGTCTTTTTAATCTCAAAAAAAGCGATTAAAAAAGGTGTTCGTTTCCTTATTGGTTTTCATTTTGGGAGCATCTTTGAAGCAAACAGAATGGAAAATAAAACAATATACAATGGAAAACCCATATTTCAGAATCAGCCATCCTACAAGCTGTTTAACAAATCATTCGAGAATCCTGACGACACACTCTTCTGCATGCTAAACGATGTGGACCCAGACATTTTAAAGAAAGAGCTAGAGGCGCCATCACAAGTGTTCACATCGTACTTAAGCACATTTCCAAGAAAAGATCCCCGCACTCAGGAAGTTGTTAGACGCAAAGTCTATGATCATACTATCCAGAAGCTGAAATACACTTTTCCTAGCCACCAACTACGCTCTTCCGTGCTAAATCGCGCTCAACAAGCTACTTGCTTGCGTGTGTTGCTTGCCTTTCAGCGCAACGAAAACGTTGACAAGAAAGATTTTGCGGTTTGGTTTGGTACAAGCGTCAAACGAGGCAAGGAGCAAAAGTTGTTTCACAAGTATATCTATGAATACGCCAACACGCAAAAGGAACAACTCTATGCGCCTATGAAATCATTGGTGCTGCAATATTGCAAATGGTATAAATCTCGAATGCAACATATTTTGCGCAAGCTGCCCAATATCAGCTATGCCACGTGCACAGGCCTTCCACAACTGCACGAATTTACAGGAAAAAGCGTGGAAACTGCCCGCATAGAAAATGTTCAGCTGCTGTGTCGAACGGGTCAAGTGCGTCTCTGGCCAGAGGTGCGTTTGAAGCAGCAGGAACTGAGCACATTGCGTGTGCGTTTGGAGCGTTATGCCTGCATAGATGACACAGCTAAGGCTGCTTCTCAATCTCAATGTATGTATAAGCCTGAGAAGCAGTTGCAGGAATCAGATGTGTTTGTGCTGCCCTTAGACGCCTTGTTGATGTTATTGGCACCAGGCGCTTACGTTGATTTGCCTAGGGAAATGTTGCTCAAAATACGTGAAACTACCGACAGCGATTACAAATACATTGAGTTTGAGCAACCTTTGCCGGCAAGCGACTGCGGCTGGCACACAAACAGTCTCATTGTGGCACAGGCCTACGCTGCATACGCACCAACCCAGTGGCTACAGTTTAACCCTGAAGGAGACGTCCAGTTGGTCAACGATGTGCCGCCCACAAATGACGATGGGGATGACAAGATGCAGCATACACCAGAGTACAAGCTACATCCAATCGATTTTTCGCAGCATATTAAGCCAGCAAAAACCAACAGCGCTCTGGTTAGCTGGCGCCTGTGCACCGATAATCCTCCGGATTCCGGGCCAGAACCAGGTTTGCTAATCAACAGCTGTGTTTCGATTTCAGCCGTTCGCGATGTCTTGGCCAAGCAGCCGCTTGGCTGTCACTTCATCAAGTTGGAAAACAAACCAGAATGCGGCAGTGAGATTATGACCAAGTATGAGCTGCTCAGCGCCTGGCTTCAGCTTAAACTGCTTCAAACAGACGTTGGTCATTGCACGCGCATTTCGTTGCGCGATTTTGACTTGCTGCTGGAGGAGCAGTTGACAACGAAAGGAATAGAGCAGCAGCTGCACGAACACTATCGTATCAGCATGCCGCAGCAACTATGCCAGTTGCATGCGTTCCTTAAACTAATATTGCACAGCGTTTCTCCCGGTGAGTATCTGCTACGCTATGCGGCCAAGTATAGCAGCAAGTTCCTCTTATGCCGCCCGACGGAGGAACTGTCGAAAAATAGCTTCAAGTTGCAGGATCTGTTGACTGCCATGCCACCCAGCGATGTCAGCTTTCTTACAGACGACAGCTTTTTGCCCATCTCAGACAAGCTATGTAGTCGCATGCACGAGGAGCAGCAGCTACTACCCTGCGCTTTTCGAGCCGAAAAGAATGCCGATCTTCCTGATATGAATAAACCAACGGACGTCAATAAACCAGCTCCGGGTCAGCTCAAACGCAAGTTTAAAAAGAAGAAGACACAGTGGAACACGAAAGAGGCGACGAAGAAGCGTAAACAGGTGGCAGCAAAGGCGGCAGCTAAGGCACTGCAAAAGCAGGATACCAAACAGGACAAGACAATGTTACAATAAGGCACATTATTTCATTGGCTATTTATAATAATATAATATATTCAGTATTATAATATTTTTAAATTAATTAAACTTGAAACAGATCCTTTCTATGCTTTTTATTAAGGGACATCATCATGGAGACGTTTGCCAATAATAACAACTCCTGTGATAATATATAAACTACAAAATTTTATACAAAAATTGCCGATTCGACAGATTATTTTAAATTTCGAATAGTCCCCCGCTTAATGCAGACTTACGTTCATAGCACGCATGAACTATTGATCATATTGTACATACATCGCGAATTTTCCAATACACAGAAGTGGACCATCGGGCCTGTACCAATTTCCGATAACTTTTCACCCCAGGTCGTTTTTGATTTTTTGTTCGCATTTTACAATTTTTTTAAATCATTATTTTAAAAGCCAAACTTGAAAACTTTTCATTCCACTATCTCAACCAAATTTTTCATCGATATTCGGAAATGAGAACAGCTAATAATAATAAACACAACATTCTTTCTTTTAAATACTTTGGTGCTTGTTTTTTAAAAATTGAAAAAAAAGAGTGTATTGGGTTGTTTAAATGTGCGTCTGCCCGTCTTGAATAAAATATTTAAATTATATTTGAAAAATCGACTTATTTTAACTATTTCAATTGATAGCCTTAAAAATAATTATACATTAAAACATAAAATTGTTGAAGGTAAGTTTTGTCAGTATCAATTTTAAGCTCTTTATTTACCAAACATAAGTATGCGAGTATATATATAAGTATAAAGCGAGTTTAAATATTCCAATTTATCTGTTCGTTCTCAGTTATAACAAGAAGTAGATTTAATAAATCTGATTTATATAAATTGATACGTACATAATGTATATAGACGTATACCTTACGTAATCAAGTGTGTCTCAAAAACTTTATCTCATCCTTAAATTATGCCTCAAATAAAAAATAAAGAACTACATACAATCTTATTATCGAAACAAAATTATAAAAGGTTAATGTGTGCAAAAGTTGTGAAATGATACTTGAGACCTTGTGTATTCAGGTTTCTCATAGTCGGTTTATCTCCAGGAATAGTATATTTGTTAGTTGAACTTAAATAAGATTGGGCCGTAACTTATTGCATCGGTGGTTATTGAGAGAGTTAATAGTTATCTAAGTGCCAGTGTTTAATTCGGCCATTAACTCCGTAATCAGTTCATCTTCATTCACTTTTAAGGGCGAGCCTCTTGTCCAAAATGCTGTATCATCGATTGCAGGTAGTTTGTCGCTGGGAAAAGTGTGCAAGGATAAATCATTAAACACATTGTGTTGTTCGTAGTCATCCTCGAGGGTAGCTTCCGTGCAGTGTGCTGCTATGCGTACAATATGATCAACAGCGTTGTTGGCATTCGATAGCGATCTGTTCAGTGTTAGCATCTCAAAGCTATTTGAGATTAGAAAAACATTGGCCAAATTTTCGCTGCTCCAATTGCACCACAGCACATTGTGCATTAGTGCATAGGGACAGTGGGGTAAATAAAAGAGAGTGGGCACTTTAGCTTCATATCTGCCCGCACAATCCTCGGCCATAATAGTGCCATTGAGACGCTGAATGAGCTCTTTCTCCGTGTCACGAAATATCGGATCGAAGTAGAGTGCCTGATCATGTTTGATGTTGTGTTGACGCTGAGCGCTAATAATAAACGCTGCCTGATGAAGCGCCTGGTGGGTACGGGTGAAGGGTCCCAAGCCCAGGCAGACAATCCGTTCCAGCGGTCGCTTGACTACATCTAGCTGCTCTTGAAGCGTTTCCATTGACAGCATAAAATAATCACTATGGCTCATTGTCACACAGAGGCGCTCTAGGCGTCTAATGGTAGCCAAAAATGCACGTTATAAGCAAACTTGAAGACATTGCTAAGCCATGGACTTACGCTTCAAAGTCATCCACATTTACATCTGGGCAATCGTTTAAATAGTCACTTTCGGACTTATGCCGGTTCCGTCGACTTAGACATTTGCGGGCCATCCATTTCTTCCGCGTAACCACCTGGAATTCCCCGCTAGAGCCAGCCATTCCAAAAAATACAGTTTATTGGCAAATACAGTGTTTTTTCTATATTGATTTTTCGTGCTATCGTGTTATCGGATTATCAGGCTATCAGTGTAGGGTATCGAGCAGTGCTGCATATTCAGCCATTTTCACGTCATTTATTTTCCTTAGCCTATTTATACATAAATAGATTTTCTGTGAAAAGAATATATCATGGAATATACATAACTGTATACATGAAGATATAAAATTCTGACATCAGAAAAGGATTGTTAACATTGCCACGCTTGCCACCATAATTTTATCAAAGAAATAAGACCTCTAGTTTAATTCAGTGGTGCGCAAAGCTGCCTAATGGATTTGTAAGCACCAGTACAAATAAAAGAAATCGCACACATATAATTTTCATCAAATATTGAGCACTCTCGAAATAGAGTTTTAATTTGCTTATCGGCTTTTATAATTGGCTATTTTTAAGTGAAGATAGCTATTTTCAACAGTTAATTTTGGTATTAATGGTTATCGACAATTGGCAGCACTGTAATCGATTACTTCTGTACAAGTACTCAAAACAGCTGTTTTTTGTCTCTAATTGCAAATTTGTTATTTGTGTTTTGAATATGAACGATCCAAGCAAAGCGATCAGCGTTAATTTATCGTCGCTGCTTAGTTTAAAAGCTGAACTGCAACGCAAACAGCATGAAGTCAAACTGGCCAAGGCAACCAAAGCGTCGGTCAATGAATTTAGACCCAGCAAAGTCACTGACGAGAAGGAGAAGAAGTCAAGGAGCAGTAGCTACAAGCAGATCAGCTGCGACGAGGACGCGAAAGTATATGAAACGGAGGATTGTGGGCAGTTGGACAAATCACGACGTGTGTTGGAGGCAAAGAGTAAATTCTATGAGCGCATGAGCCAAAGCGGTGGCAGCCTCAACTCCGACGACAATTGCCTGGTAATGTTCAATCGTAAGCGCCAGGAGCAACCGTTTGAGCAACAGGAACAGCAACAAAGCTGGGCTCAACGAGATCGCCTGCGCAGTAGCAGCAGCAGCAGCGACAGCGCAGATGAAGATGGAAATGATTATGAGGGCAATGATGATGACGAAGTGGAGTACGTGGATTGCCTGGGAAGGACGCGAAAGTGTTTGCGCAAGGAGCTAGCCGTGGCAAAGCGGCGAGACAAGCAGCTAGCAGACAGCATGCCCGAGCGCTTGGACACAACCAAAGCCAATTGGATGATAGACACCAAGGCAAATCCCAATTGCAACAATGATGCTGACGAGGTGCCAAGCTATGGACCGATGCCAACAGAAAGCGTTTTCAGCGATGCTCTATCTACGATGACGAAGCATGATGAGCAGCGTATTAACTGGGAACGTAAGGAGCAGGAGAATGTCGATAAGCCCGATGTGCATTATCAGGATGTTTTCTTTGACGAGGCACGCACGCACGGCGTTGGCTACTATGCTTTCTCAACGGATCAGGCGGAGCGCAAGCAGCAGCAACAGGAACTGGAGAAAGCGCGTAGTACTACGCAGGCAGAGCAAAAGCGACGCGATGAGTTGCGTGCACAGCGTGATAAGCTCGTTGCAGACCGTGTTCTGGCTGCCAAAAATCGAATACGTGCACGCAACGGATTGCCGCCCATCAGCAAAGAGGACTTCGAAAGCGAAAAACAACAAAAGGCGGCAGAAGCTGCGGCCGAAACAGCAAAACGGGAACGCGAACAAAGTGAAAAAAGCAAGCAGCAGGATGCACAAAAGGCTGCGGAAGAAGCCGAACGTGAGGAGCTGCGCAAGGAGCATGTACGCGACTGGGACAGGAATAAAAGCGCCGATGGCGAACAGCCGGGTCCAGAAGTAGAATGGCAATACAAGGCTGAACGGCTACCCATGTCCCAGGAGCAATGGAACGAAAAGCAGCGCGCCATGCGTGCTCCAGAGTTCGCGCCCATGCCTGAGGTTGTAGCTGAAATAGTGCCAAAGCGCAGCAATTTCAGTACCATGCCACCACCAGCGTCCCTGTATCGGAGCAGCGAACAGGAGTTTAGCAGCTTTCATTCCACCAAGCGCGAAAAACAATTCCAGCGTCGTAATTATACAAAAGCCAGCGACGACATTGACTATGATGATGATGTAGCATCGCATGCCCCGGCACAAGGAGTTGCCATACCGCCACCTGCCTGTCTGGATGTCGGCTTTAGTGGACCACCATCAGCCAAGCGATCGAAGTCGCAAGCTGAACTGGAGCGTTCCATTGAGGCAGGCCTCAAATTTCTGCGCAATAACTGCGACAAGGGCGTGTTGGGCAATAAAGCAACATGGACTGCCAAGGCAGATTATTAATGAATAATGCAATGAATCTTGTCGAATCTGTCAAGTGTCGTTCGGATGTAATTTATTGCTTTGTGTAAACACAATAATACAAAAAGACGTGTATGCCTCAACCAGTTACCTATTGTCTGGATTTAAATATATATATAATATACTATCTAGAATCTAGTTTAATTCACGCATACAATTCACATTAGAGTTAGATCGCATTTAGAGGTTGACGTGTATCTCATGACATTTTTCGCTAAGTTCGCGCTGTATACCTCTTCATTCCAAGCGAGAACTTAACGAAGAAAAGGTCATGACATTAAGTCATCGTCTGAATGCGGACATAATCGTTCAGAGAAACGTAACAGTAAACCGTTTACAGCTCATTTGGTGTTGGAAAGTGTTTAACAACTAAAATTAGCTTACATACTTAACTCTTGTTATTATTGAAACTAAATACATTTATAATAGGCTACGTTTGAAAATAATTTCCACTAGTTGAGCATAACTCAATATCAATATGAATATCAATATAAATATTAAATTCAATCAAATTATATGAGCGAATGTAATCTAATCGGACCTCTAAAGCATATCTCTGTCGACCATATCAATGACAATTTCGGACATCTTCTGTCTGCACAAGTCGTTGGGCGGAAAGTTTAAAGTGGGCGCTCCTACATCTTCATGAAGTTCATCATTGCGATTCAAATACATATCAGGTGCATCTTCCGAGGAACATGTACTAATGGGTATAATGTCCATAGCTAAACCCAAAGCAAACCGTCCATAGGTCTTCAGTTCCTGGGCAAAACTGTAGAAATATAAATATATATAGAATTTCAATTGCTGCCTGCTACATTGTCCAAACTTACAGTTCTTGAAACTTTTCGAGCGTATTGCAATGCTCTGGCAAAACAGTACATAGAATTTCAAGCCATTTGAACAGCTCCTCCGTGTAGACTTTCAGCAGCGTTTGGAGTTGAGCGTCCCGCATTTGCTTCGTGGTGCAACAGTACAATAAATTGGCAATGTCCAAGGCAATCGAACTGTAGCGTATCAGTTGAAAGTCAATAAGCGCCACCTCCAGAACGCGCTGTCGGTTCTCCGGATCATATCGATATAGAAAATTGTTGACCCAACAGTCGCCATGGCAAATGGCCGACAATGGCGACTCGGCGCTGGCCAGCTGCACCATCTGACCAAAGAATGACGAGTCCTCGGCGAAACTGCGCATAGCCTGCATGTATTTCGAGTCTGCGGGCAGAACATCGGATACCATCTTAATTGCGTTCTTCGTCAGACGCTCATAGTAGTTCTTGTACCAGCTGGTATTTGCAGTGCAGAAGATACCTTCACTGATGAGGCTGCACATTTTGGTAAACTCTAAAGGATGCTCAAACTTGTAAGCCAAACTAAGTGCATGCAACTGGGCCACCTGCAGCAACACCGACTGCGTCTCCTCCATGCTAAGACCCTTGTGGCGATCCGTCATCTCAAATCCGCGAACGCGCAAATCCTCTGTAGTAAGATTGTATATACATATTAAACAAGCTAGAAATTAAACTATATCCATATAGTTACCCATAATGAGCAGATCTTGCCTTGCTATATAGCATTTTGGTATGGAATTGAAGAGCGTTTCATCAATGCCCGCTTTGGTGGCCTGAAACTTGACCAACTCCGGCATTATTGTGGTATAGAACTCCACCTCATTGCTGTGAAATAATTCAAAATTACAGCTTAGTTTTGCAAGTATAGAGATGTACAGATTAGAGATTAGATTAGATTAGAGGGAATGAGAAACGAAATAAGCTCCCGTTCCGGCCGGAAGTCAGAAATTTATTGTCCCTACTGTTTATTGTCCCATCCCTTCCGATTATTTTGAAATTAAATTCGTGGGTTCCGAATCCCGTTAAAATTTCTTATATGTATCATGTATAATTTAAGAAACTTTTAGATTCTATTTGTTCCTAATATTGAATTTTAATTTAATTCACCAAATTGTACCAAATTGGAAATGTTGGTCAAGGTCAAATACTAAGCCAGGCAATGCCGGGTCATACCAGCTTGTCTATATATGTCCGTTTCGGATTAAATACCCTGTCCCCCATGCTTGCTATTGTTAAAGTGCTATTTACCGAAAAAGCTTGTCGCTTTTGTATGCTTCTCTTTGCACAACGCTCTCTGGCAGCACCTTGCATATAACGTTCTGCTCCCATTTGTGTTTGATGCCATCCAAACTTTCTCGCTTTCCACTCAAATAGATGCGATACAGTGCAGCTGTGTAGTTGTCGCCGCGGTCAGAGCCTTGTGCTAACTAATAAAATGATTAAGGCACACATTATCCATATTAAGTTTAGAAAAGCACGCACCTCGAATGCCTCGATTTGCACTTCCGGTTCCACATGCTTAAAAATCTCTTGAAATGTTTCTAACGTAAGAACTTTCATGCTGTCATTGGCCGTTCCTGTGCTCGTCGTTGTCGTTGTTGTTGCTGTTTTCGGCGTTTCTGTTATGCCCATTTTTTGCCTTTTTTATGTTATTTTATATTTTCAGTTATGTACGTTACCGCCGCCACAATAGAAGAAGCTGAGCGGCTTATATTTTTATTTTGAAATCAATAAATGTTAACTATTGTTTCCCACTTATAAAAAGAAACGTCTTCTCACTTGCTTAGGCGTTTATTCATCGATTTTACGCGCACACATGTTAAGCCCATTTTGCCATTTCTCGTCCTTTACAAAAATACTCATGACAATGCCAAAATACCGAAAAATAAAGTCCTTCTTGCTAGACAGATGGGCAGCCCTGGCACCAAAGTTTTGCCGGCATTGCAAAAGGCGCCAACGTTTGAATTTGAATAAATGATAGCATTGACTTTGACACGCTGCAATAAAAAACAATCTTCCTATCTGCTTTATACGTTTATTCATCCATTTAATGCACATTTCCTTTGCCCCATATTGCCATTTCTCGTCCTTTACAAAAATACTCATGACAATGCCAAAATACCGAAAAATTAAGTCCTTGCTAGACAGATTGACAGCCCTGACACCAAAGTTTTTCAGGCATGGCATAAGGCGCCAACGTTTAAATTTGAATAAATGATAGCTTTGTTTTCAACACGCTGCCATTATATAAAAAATGTTCAAAAAAATCATTCAATCTACTTTATTTTACATTTATTCATAATTTTTACGTAAACACATGCTCTGCCTCATGACACGCATGACAATGCCAAAATACCCAAAGAGTTCAGCCCTGGCACAAAAGTTTATCAGGCATTGCATATGGCGCGCAATTTTGAAAATAAAAATAAGTCATTTTATGATTTAGGCAAATGCTTTTTATTATATATGGCAAATGTATATATAGTAAAGTTAATGTGGAGTTTACATATTTGTTTGTACGAGAAATTGAGTTTTTAATGTGATACGTTGAAAAATGTTCATTTGATGTATAACTACAAATTGCTATTGAGAAATGCCGCAGCCAGCGTTGTTAACATTCGAATTTTCAGTTATTATCATTATTAATTTTAGCTTAGGGCGTTTCGAACGCCTTGACTACAAAATATGTGTGTATGCATGTGTTAACCATCAGAATAAAGTCAATCAGTGCGGTTGTTGGTGGTCCTGTTGCTGTTGCTCTACTGTGACCAGTCCCATGTCCTGCTGCAGTTCCCGAGAAATCGCTAACGGCCGCTGGGGCCAAGTGCGTCTTTGCAAAAGCGCCTGTCCACTAAACAGCTGCCGATGCAAAGCATTAATGCTGGGATAAATGTGCTGCTCCACAAACTCGGCTACCGTATGTTCATCGTACACTTCCCACAACAACTGCTGCGACTCGCGTGCCATGCCGCGCAGCTCCTCGATTAACAGAGGTGTACGTGCCGTCAGCTCCTGAACCCGCAGAGGCGAACTAAAGTTGTGCCTTACATTATAGTCGGACAACCAAGCGCTGTGGTCTCGTGTCTGCTGCAGATAGGCGCCCACTTCAGCCAGTTTGTCATATAAGCGCAGTGCGTACTTATAGACCAAATGTCCAGGATAGCTGCACACAGCAAATAGCTGACTATGATGCGCATTTGAATGCAGTTCCAGCCAGGGATGGCCGGAGCGCCGGCTATCCGGCTGGAAGACGCAGCGCAGTACGTGCAACAGATCATTATCACGCGGGTTGGTGCTAAAGTAGCCCTTGGACACTGTAGATAGAGACGTCATAAGGCTGGGCATGCTCACGGGCAGCAGTTCACAGAGCACGGCAAAATGATCATAGCGCTGCCAGCCGGTCAGCGCCATTCCTCTCAAGCCCTTGGCAAAGCGTCCACCCTCTTTGGCAATAACCGCCAGCCAGCGTATGTTGTTCTCCAGATGATGCTGCAGCGGCGGCACCAGCAGACTCTCCCCAAAAGCGCCCTTGTAAGCAGATGCAGCCCAGGCGCTGGGAAACACTTTTGCATAGGTGTCCCACAGCTGTGGCTGTATAAAGTGATATATATCGGTGGCATACACCCATACCATGGGCTCAACATAGCTGCCGATCTGCGAGTTCTGCAGCTCGGTAACAGTCATATCACGTAGCTGGTCGTCCCAAATGACCACGTGCAGCTGTGGCCAGCGACGACGCACAAAGTGCGCTAAACTAATTACATGTGTAAGAAAGAGTTCGCTGCGCAATCGCTGTCGACAGAGCGAACACTCACCCATGCGCTGCACCTCATCACAGCCAATATGTAAATGAGTGAACTTAATGGGCAGCTCCGGCGTTGAGGGCGTGGCATTGCTGGATGGCCGCATATGTAGTTCAATCACCTGGGTAAGCATCTGCTCCAGCAGGGCCATGCTTTGCGGTTGACTGGGGCAAATGGACTGCGGGCTGTCGGGCAGCTCACGTAGCTGTTCAAATCCGGACAGCTTCAGTGCATATTCAAGATGACCAAATGTTTGCACCAATGGCATTACGCTTAGTCCATGCTCAACCCATGCCGACTCCAGAAAATCCTTGAGATAAAACAAAATACTATCCATAAATATGTAAATAAGAAAAATTCGACAATAAAAATACCTTCAGTTCTTTTTCCTTGTAGGCATTGTGTGCGGCAAGTGGCTGCAGTGCACCGCTGTAGGGAAACATGTCTTCGTACTCGATAAGCAGTCCTGTTGCTCCCAGAGCGCGTAGCACTGGCAGAAGTTGCTTGAGAAAGCTTAGCTTGGGTGGCGCTCCCTTGAGATCCAGATGCACCAGACGCTCAGTTGGTGCACGTGGTCCATCCGGGCCAATGCCTGCAACAGCAGGCACACCCATACGTTGCAGTTCGTGCTCGTATTGGGTCTGACGCTCAGCGGAGCTAAGCATACGATCATCCTCCGCATTGGCATTTAACTCCTCCATGCCTGCGTTGCGCTGGCGCTGCTGCTGCTCGAGAATTTTCAAACGCTCCTGCTCAAAGAGGTAACTTTCGGCCAGTGGCAGTGGTGCCTTTCTAGGCTGCGTGGGACGCACAAATCGCACGTTGCCCAACAAACGCTGCGCTGCTGACGGCCGCTCTGCGTTGTCCTTTTGTCTATCAGCACGCAGCACACGATTGGCCTGGGCAATCAACTTCTGAATGATGTGAACGTGCTGATAATCGGCCTCACTGGACAGTGCTGTCTGTAGTGTGAATGCTGGCAGCGATTTGGTTGCATCGATGAGTATGGCCCATGTCCAAAGTCCAATCAAAACCAGACCAGAAGCCAAAAGCAGAAATGAAAGTTTGCGACGCCAAATAAATATCAGCAAGTTTGAGTGCATCTGCAAGAACATCTTAAGATTAGAAACGAAAAACTGCAGCACAAGCAAGCAAAAATAAAACAGCCCTTTGCTGCTTATAAATATTTGAGGATCCAACAAGTAGCCCCCGGAGTTATGCTATACATTTTGCCACAACAGCTGCGTTACTCATACGCCACGTTGCGGACAGCAGTAGAGGCTCATTGAGGTTAAGAGTTGTTGCTGTTTCTGTTGCTGTTGCTGATGTTGATGTTGGTTTCCTTTGTGTGCTACACGAGTGTTCATATCCATATATACATTCCTATGTACACATGTGAGTGTGTCTATGCTAGGTGTTTGCTTTAGTTGCCTGACTGGGGCCAACATTCAATGCATTCAATTCAGCACACGCTCGTTTAAATGCCAAAACTAGCAGCTTATTTTAAAGATTCTTTTATACCCCAAGTAGTCATATACATAAATATATCAGCCTTGTTCTTAATTCTACTTTTGCAATATTTGTTCGAAAATGAAATTGATTTTTGTGCTCCCTGTATCCATTCAAAATGGGTAATAGGGTGAGATAAAGTACTGCCTGTGTATGTCACATGCAGAAGTAGGCATCTCTGACTATATAAAGTATATATATTCTTGATCAACATCAACAGTCGAGTCAATTTGGCCATGACTGTCCATTTGTCTTTATGAACACTGTGATCTCAAGGACGTACTTAAATCTAATTCGGTTTATACCAGGGGCTTTAATGATTATAAGCTTTATTATAAGAATTATAAAATAATGATTAATTTTAAGTTTGATTGATTTACTCACAAAATAGTGATTAATTTTAATCAACTTAATCAATAATCAATATTTTTGATCAAAAAACTTAAACTGATGAAATAATTATTATTCTTTGAGCTTTGTTTTTTGCTCAAAAATAAAACTCAAGTTTTAATTTCGACTCTTTCTTAGGGATTAAGGGTAAACAATATATTTATTCCAACTCAGTTAACTAAGATATTGATTATTGGTTAAATTAACATAAAGTATAACTCAAAATAAATCTACAAAACTTGAACATTTTTAAAGCAGGGTGAAAAGGCATAAGTTATCCTTAAAGATGAAGATTGGTATATTTATCGCTGTTTTGAAGAAATTATAATTGAATGATTATTTTATTAAAAAAAATCATTATATGCAGTCCCTGGTTAAATACTAATAATGATGATAATAATAATGTGATACGAAAAATTTAAGAAATGAGGCTAGCAATAATTAAAAGTAAAATGATCAAAATACATATTCCATTTTGATAGTTTGGACAAGTTTGATGGTCAGCGGAATAGAATGCCATATGTAGATATTTATTTTATTATGCGTATATTGCAACATACATATATGTATGACCCATTGTGTTGCTGCAGATGACTCAAGATGCCAATACCCCGACATTTAACAGACACGACTTTGACAGTCGACAAATGTCCTCCTAAGTGTTCAAGTGGAAGTGGAACAGTATGCAGCTGTCTAGCGGAAATTAAATTGAGTATTCCACGGTTTATGTTGGTTGAGCAGAGCGGGCAACGATATCAAGGAAAGGCAAATAAGAGTTCGTGCAATTGTGTTTTATACGTCATTCTGGGCACTAATAAAATGATACTTCAGGAGAGTTCTAGTGCTTGGGTAGCACCATCGAAACGAATACTGTTTTTGACTTTAAAAAAACTAACACTATGTTTAAAACTTAATTAATTAAAATTAAACCTTTTAAGGATTAAAACGCAGTAACAGATGTAAGGCAGCATCTCTGACGAATGGTTCGAATGGTTTTAAAAATTAACCATTTTGGAATTAATTTTGAGTTTAATTCTTTAAAGTAAAATGTAAAGACAACTGATGGAAAAACTATCAACTTTAGTTGTTATTAAGTAGATTGCAATTTTCACAAAAAAGAATAAGCTACAAATCTCTTCCAGTCTTCGAACATTAGTCGACAAGTTTTACAGATTTGAATTGCTCAATTTCAACTTTGTCATGACGTTGCATAGCAATACAACTAAGAAAAAGTATTTTGTTGAGCTGAACATATCTCGAATGCATTTAAGTATTCTACAATTATAATCAGCATAGTCAACAACAATAAGTACCTCTTCCAAGCTTTAACGATAGAAAGAACCGCTCAATGTGGTAACAACAAGCAGATTTCAATTGTTGACCCAGTTGGCTAGCTGTTCAATGCCACGTGCTGCAACTCTTAATCTATGTGTGTGCCAACATGCGACTTATTGCTGTCTTATGCCAAAAATTGGACGCTAGGAAAACAAGACTCTTAAAGCTTCACCTCAAACTGAAGCCACTTTCAAAAAGACACACACTAATTTTTAAAGTGTGCTCTTGGCTTTGTCTGTGAGTTGTGCTCTGAATGCAAATATAGCTAGACAAACAAAGCATCACAAACAACACACAACACAAAAGTTGGGATAGCCCGAAGGGGGTGTCAACCTAATTTGTCCCTGCTCTGGCGCCACTATGTTTACTGTCTCTCTCCGCCTCTTTGATGTCGATTCAGTGACATTTGAGGCTTTTATGTCGGTTTTTGTTGGCTCTGTCGTAGAGTGGACGGGACAGGACTCCATGGGCAGCGTGCTAATTGCACACGCAGTGCAGCTTCAACAATTTTCAGAGCAGTTTATAAAATGAAATTTAATTGCTCTGTCAGCCGCTGTGCCAATTTGCAGTTGGGTTCTGTGGATCTGCATCCGTGACCTGCTGCCATGTTGTCCTACTCGTTGTTGCAAAGTTATGCACTGCATTTTCCAGAGCCAAAATGCAATGAAGACCTCTACTACACAGTTTGCCCGTTGTGAGATATCACGCCCCATTGCTGGTAGCCGCCCCCGTCGAACAACACAATTTGGCAGCTCGCCAGAGGCAAACCAGTAAAAAAGATATGAGAAGTTCAAGCGAGCTTAACGAATATGAAATACCCGTACTAACATCCTTTGCAGTCAGTTAGATTCAAATTTATTTAAAGAATAGAATAATGCGATCAGGAATTGTTGAACAAATCTAAGTTGTATTTTTATCAAGGATCCAAAAATAATTGAAAAATGGCAATAAATTTTTAACACCAAAAACTGTTTGAACATAATAATGTATAATCAGGACTGTTCACATTTCCAAGGACTTTTCATTCCGAATCGTTTTCCATATTGTGTTACTGCATTCGTGTGAAATAATAATCGATCAATATTTTTAAAGACTAGTTTGAATACTTCTAATTGCAATGTTTTAAAATCAAAACTTTTTAAACCGAATTTTCCATCGATGTACGGAACACAGAACAGCTATTACCTGAATGTAATGTGAAACAAATAAACATTTTTTATGAACAAATCCTTATTTTTATAAAGAGGTGTAGGTTGTACTACTTTTTAGACAACTGCTTCGGTATGAACCATGAGGTTTGGCACAGAGCAGGAGAATAGCCGGAACTCCAGTTCGGAACTGGTTCAGTTCAGCGATCGCACTTAATAATGCTCAAACCAAACTTGATAAGATGTGTATTTTGAAATTTGTACTAAATTTTGAAATTTGATATAAGATGAGATTACTAATTCAATAAATAAAAGGAAGTAGAATCACGTCGGTCCTAAATATATGCTTAAGTGAGTTCTGTGTCAATGTTTGTGTTACACTTAACACAAGTCTTATATACTCCAGTAAGATCTAGGTACGGGTGGAGGAAAAAAACTGAAACATTTTTAAAAATCCTTTAAGCCGCTTTGCTTGTTACTGTTACTGATGTTGTTGCTGTCCGATTCAAAATGCACTTAAGCGTGCTATTTATGATTTTTGTTGCAGTTTTGTTCCGTTTGTTTATTGCATTCCCCGCACTGCGATTTCAAGCAAAGAAATTTTGTGTGGCGCCCAAAGTGTGTAAGGAACATTCAACTTGCCTAACAAGGACTAAAGCGAAAACTAGCTGGAATGTAAGTTAAGTACAAGAGCATGTTAAATATTGTGCCAAGTGGCCTGGCCTTATCCTTGTGCCTTATCGTAAAATGCAAAATCATAAACGGCAATTAAGCAATTTAACGCCTTATTAACGTACATTAGCTGGCGCAGTTCTGTAGGGAATAAAAAAAGCTTACTATAGACTGGTAAAGGACTTGCCAGGCAATGAAACGTGGCTGGGTACTGGTATTTAAATATTCCTGGGTTCAACTTCATGGCATGCTTGAAATGTGCACCAAGTGTTCAACTTGGAGAAAATAAAGAATCATATGAAAACGATGCAGATTATGAGCAAGCGGAAAGCAGCCTTTTTGTTATAGCCAAGCCCTTGAGTTGTAGGTTAATCCAATTTATATTTGAAAGTGGATTTTATGCTTGAATTGAATAAGTAAAACAGCTCATGTTCAATTGCGCAAAATTCTAAAAATGCAAAATAAAAATTGTTTAAGAAAACATTCAAAACAGCATCTTGAAAGTATGTGAAAATAAAAGCTCACAAATCAACTAAAAATGGTCTATAGTGAAATTCTTTTAAGAGTTTTACAATCTTAACTATTCTTATAAGCCGGAAATATACTAAAGAACAAAAATTTTATAAAAGCAACATAACCTTTACTCTTTTGAAAAAAAGTATTAAATTATAAAACGTTTTTATTTACAATTCAACTTAAAGTAGAGGTCTTAAAAGTACCTGATTCGTTTATAATTTAAGCAATAAATCAGTGTTTATTCAAACTATAATCTATCAGCTTAATCAACCCATAAAACTCATGCTCAAAAAGCTAAATAAAACCGCACAATATTGACCCAATTATATTCAGCTCCCTAGCTTATAATAACATCAATTTCATAGCAGTTATACGAAATATATTTGTTTGACTTTTTTATACTCTATACCAAAGTTGGCAACAATATGTCAGCAAGTAGAGTGAACTTTACTCACTCCTTAAAAATTGCATTTGATAAAGTTGTTCCATAAACTTACAAATGATGCGACAATTGATGCGCATAATGGTCTTCAAAACTTGAAATTCTTATGCCCTGAACTGATCAACTAAGTGAGTTTTAAAAAAAAACTAACGATGCTGTCACGTGCGAACTTTTCAAATCCTAACAAGTAAGAACGTTGCAGTCGGATGCACCCGACTGCGATATACTCTTTTTTCGCCTCTTTGCGGAGTCAGTGGGCGTGGCAATTGAATTTCTGCTCAAATCTTTAAAGTTTTGCCATCAATTAAAATTTGGTTGGGCCTGTTCTACAGGTTTGGGAGAAACAAACATTGCTTGATTGCAAGGGCGGGGGTGGGCGTGGCAAAAATATTTTTATCCAATCTATTAAATAGGGCAACAGAATTCAACCTGCAAAATTTGGTGATTCTAGCTAAAGGGGTGGGGGAGATACAGACTTTGCCTATTTGTGGGGGCGGGGGTGGGCGTGGCCGAATTTTTTTTTGTCAGATCAATGAAGGATGTGATAAGTAGCCCTTGTGCCAAATTTGGTTACTCTAGCTATAAAACTGTGGAAGATATAGGTTTTGGCGGTTTGTGGGGGAAGGGGTGGGGGTGGGGGGGAGATCTTGACACTTTGTCTTACTATGGTATATACCAACATGTATACCAAGTTTGGTTGCTCTAGCTTCAAAACTGTGGAAAAAACCTGCGTTCATACAGACGGACAGACGGACAGACAGACGGACGGACGGACATTTCACAAACCCAATATACTCTTTTTTCCTTTTTTTTCAAAAAAGTTAAAAAAAGAGTATAAAAATTGTCCGCATCTCGTTTAAGGCTACAACTGTCGTTTATAATAACAACGTTCCTAGTTACCTACAAAATAAGTGCATTAAGACTTGCAAAAACTTTATATATATATATATATACTTTATACTTTATACTTTATACTGCAACAGATAGATATATATACTTATAAAGAGGAAAGAGCGAGACTTAGAGAGAATAAATTAGAGCACAAATCTCGGCGCCTTTAGCTATGCAACACTTAGTTTGTCAACGCGCAAAAAAAGACAGTTTCACAAATCGTAAGGACACATTTATACCCCGTACAAAATGATGTAAAACTGGTTGCTTGTTCGTTTTAGATATCAATTAATCAAATATAAAATGCAGTTTAAAATTTAAAACAGTATAGCATCACTTCGGTATTTCGAAATTTGACTGTCAATAAATCTTCTTCTTGTACAAAAATAGACTTTCCCAAAAGGCTCTACTTCTAGACTCTTCTACTTCTACTGCTTATATCTTTTCAGTTTATATTTACATAGGAACAGTCTACATTTGAGACCTGATTCGATGAAAGATTATTTAGAAGAAGAAACATAGATATTTTGGAATTCGGTATAAATATGCAATTTAGCTTTCAAAAAGCTATTTCTATGCAATGCAGTGTATGGTAAAAACTTTATAAAATAGAAAAACAATACCATTTCAACTCATAATATAAAAACAGTTACAAGCATTCATGACCTTCTCTAAAACATTTGATATTAACATTTTCAGTATTTAAGTTCAAGTTTTAAAAGTTATTAACAAAAACTGTATACAACGTTGTCAAGCGCAATCGGCCCTTAATTTATTAGAAAAATTCGCTTGTATTCTAATAATAACTACTAGGTAACTAATAGTCGAGGACTTTTCAATTTTAGCACGTTTACAACCATTTTTCTACCTCCTTTTGTGCATCCTGCGACAGAGCCTGCCTGAATGTCTGACTGTCTGACTGTCTGGGACACATAAAACGGCGCACGACGCTCGTGTTTATAATTTGAAATGAGTTTTTCCTGCCTTTTAGCGTAGTCGGCAGACATTTTAGACATTTTGTTTGTTGTTTGTTTCACTGATTTCTAAAAAGCATTTTCATCCACACACACACACACACATACACAACATCATAACATGTGTGATTTTTTGTTGTTTAGATATTTAGATGTTTTGTGGTCAGCGATTTGTATTGTGGCTTGTTCTATGGTCAGACGTGTATGGGATTGTAAATATTTTAATTACAGCAGTTTGGAAGGGCTTTCATTTTGTTCAATCGATTTCAATTGCATTATTATTCGATTGATTAATGGTCCTGCAGTTGTGCGATGATATAAGATGTTTTGCTATTTCGAATCTATTCAGTAAGTTACGAATCATTCGTATCAAAATGTTTCAATATGTGATTCGTCATTATTAAACTCAATTTCAATAATATACAATATAATCATGTAAATTAACTACTTATTTACTTAGTTTAGGAAAGATTCATCACTTCTTAAGTTAAGTTTAAAGTAAATGTAGGAAAATAGACAAAAATGACTTGATAAAGCTAAAGTTTCGAAGATTATGAGATTCGTAATTAACTTGCGATAAAATTCAAGTCTAGAGTATTACACTTTTAGTACTTCTGAAAAACCAATAAAACAAGTAAAAACTTCGCAATCGGACGTTCCCGGTTGCGATATAACCTCTTTTTCATCATCTTTTAACTTTAATGTATCTTCATATCTGACAGAAATCAAACTTGGGGGTATTGGAATGGAAGATATTTCACAAATTGAAAAACCGAGCATATTGGGTTTGTGAAATTTCCGTCGGACGGTGTCATTGAAAAAATGGCTACAAAATTAGGCTAAAAACTGTGTTTATAATGTGTTTTTTACTTTCAATTCGTTCTGTCATAATAGCCAAGACTTTGGATCCTGAGGGCATTAAATCTACAGCAGCCCGAATATATGTTATATGTTTTATTTCCAGTTATTTTTCTATAAACTTTTCAATTCTCTGCTGCACTTAAAGCTATTCGAAATGTAAATTTTTGGATTGTTAAAAGCCAGTGCCATATACTATTTGCTTTTGGAAACAATGCACAGTTTTGTGTATGTACAGTGTACATTGTACATTGTACATAAATGAACATGAATGTATATTTATTTACCAGTTAAACAATGTGAATCATTAATTTGTTGATTGTATTAACTTGCAAATTTGTATGTCTGTGTGTGTGTGTGTGTGTGTGTGTGTGTGTGTGTGTGTGTGTGTGTGTGTGTGTGTGTGTGTGTGGCATGGCTTTTGTTTATTGTATGCTCGTTGCTCGTTCGAGTTTTGCTTTGAATGTGTTGTGCCGGCTTCAAACACTTTTAATTCCAGTAAAAGCCATTAAAACAAGGCTTTCTCTGAGTAGACTGTAGAGTCTCTTGAAATCCAACTCTGGAAGTGGTCTGAACTGCAGCACTGACGACAGCTAGCCTCATGAGACTGAGAATGATGATGACAGCAAATGACGAGCATTGACAACAAAATGTTTACTAATGCAGAGTCGCACACAAAACAGACAAACACATAGAAGTGTTGATGCTGCTCCATATTCCATATGGCACCAAGTAACGAGGAACAGAGAGCATCTAACGACTCATGCTGGACAGCTTGGACAGACTAATGGCAGCTTCGTCGCTGATGGAATGCACTCTGGGCCCAGTGCTGTCCCTGATTGATGTTTATGAATTATTAAAAGCACAGCAGAGCTATCTGAAAAGGAATTGCTTGGCTCTTGTGCTGTTCAGAGATGCTGTTTGTGCAGCACTCGAGAGCGGTTTTTGTGGCACCTGAGTCTAAGAGGCGAAAAGCTAATAAGTATGTGTAAGAAAATCAAAACTACTTTTCAATTCCAATCAAGTATTCTTCGTGTGTGTTCTACTCCCATTACTCTTACGAAACAATCCATCATTTCGCTTCAACAGTAGTAGCTACTTTTCTATCAAAGCAAAACTAACTTGTTGACTTTTGTTATGGATTATTTCTAAGCTCCCCCCCGGCCAATGCCAACTTGTACGGGTATTGTCGTACTTGAAGTCTAACAACTTTTTAACATATTTGATCTGAGTTTTATTTATTAGAACACGCGCTGCATTTGCATTCATCAAACAACTGCAAGCAAAGTGAAAACTTTAAAGCCACTTTGGTCACGCCTTTGAGGTAATTGAATTTCAGTTAAGGGTACACAATTTGTACTTTGAACTTACAGTGCTGAGTCAACTTTGCGGTTTTCTGTATCGAATCCTGACACTGGCAGGCAATTAGATCCAAACAACAACCAGGGGCACCCCTAGAGCTTTTACACGAGTTTGCCCGGTGTGAATCAATTTGCTTTCGAGCAACTTTACTTCTATGTTAGCCAGCATCAAAATGCAGCACGCAATTTGTCTTACAATGCATTGCCACGCCCCCAGCATACCGCAAACACCCGCTAGTTGTACGCACAAGTGTTGACATTTCGTTAGGATTTTCCCGTCAAAGCTGAATTTGGAAAAAAAAAAGTCGATTTGGCCATGTCCGTCGGTATGTCTGTATGTCCGCCCGTTCGTCTGTCCGTATGACCACGTCGATCTCAGAATCTAAAGGAGTCTACTTTTTATGTAGTTCAAATTTTAGATACTTCTCCCAATTGCAGCTTTACTATATCCATATCATTGTCGAAGTAGATAAAATAATAATAATTTAAATATAACTGTGAGACAATAATCTTTTTTTTTTTGTTTAATACTAGATTCTCAAAAGTTGGCAACACTGGTGCGCGCATAAATTAATCAACGTCAGATAAACTTGCAGCAAAGACGAAGGCGCCTTGGCGTATGCGCAACATCAGCATCCTGTCGCTTGCTTCTGTTGTGCCGGGCATGTTTTATGCTTGGCTTTTAAGCTGCCTTTAAAATTAATTAAGTGCCCATTTTTTTGTTGTTATTGTTTTTGGTTCCGAGTCGTTGCAACATTTGCAGAGAAACAAGCAAAGGAGCAACAAAGACGCAGCGGGTGCAAAAGCAAGTTGACAGCTCATCTGCAAGGCAAATGAAAGGATGAGCAGAACAGAACAGCTTAACTATAAGAATTGCAGTTTAGTTTCAGTTGTATCATAAGAAATAGTTGGACGATATGCATCTGTTTAAGGACACTTTACATAAATATTCATTTTCTGCATTGTCACACTGCAATTTCTGCATTTTCAATTAGGAAACTTAACTGGCACGAAGAATGCAATTAAAATATTTTCATTTATTTCATTTGGTCCCTCGCAAAATTACCATGAAAATAATAACAATTTGAAACGAATTAAGTGCAACAAAAACAGTTTGCAGCAATGTCTCCAACCCAAACATAGTTCTTACATATTTTATAGATGCAAATAACTATGCAGCATTTTGTGTCGACAACAAAGATACCAAAAGGCAACGTAATTATACCCTTGCAGTTTGTATTATAATTTGGAAACGAAATGCCAAAATTATATATACAAAACAGAGTCCTTCTGTCTGTCTGCTCGTTTGTTTTTTATAGTAGTTACTATTTCTCAAGCATCTGTTTTTGTTTTGCAAGAAAGTCCTAAGCCCCCTTTAAAAAAAAGGGTATATGAACTAATATTTGTTACTCGGTTAGCGAGCATGAAATGAGCACAGAGTCTGTCCTGGCAGCATGACTGCTATAAGGACCAACTGTGTAAAGCTTATTTTGCATGTAGGGAATGTGGCGCATTTCGTGTGTCTTCCAAATGAGAGAAGATTGCATTATAGTTGTCGCCGTTCCCATTGCCTTAAATGTTATTGTTGCATTTTGCACGTATCCTGCTCCAGCACGTAGTACTTGTTTACTTTGGAATGTTGTTGCTGTCGCTGTCACTGTTGCTGTTGCTGTTGCTGTCGCTGCATAGGCTTGTCATCGACCACAAAAAGCCAAACGAAGCCGCAACAGTCGTCTCCGCACTCCCAGCAGCGCTCGACCTCTTCCCTGACTTTTAAACGCACTCATGCAAATATAACACGCATCTACCACATCCGCCACAGCCACACACCGATGCATTTCAGGCCACATTAAATGCAGTTTCAGCAGCCAAGTTTCGATAAGGAACAGGAGAAGTAGTATCAAATGGACACTGTAATGAAGACTAACTATTAATTACACTTACAATTTGCTTGAATTGATGGCAATTAGTTAGTTTTTATGCTAAACGAAAGATTTCCAAATCTAAAAAGTTTAAGTATAACGTCTAGTGTAATTAGGTGAGCAGTTTATTAAAAGACAACATGAAAATTCATTAAATTGTTTGCCTTTACTTTACTTGTTCCCAATAAAAATGGGAAAAATGGGAAAAAGGGAGTTATAACGTACTGCCAATGTGTGTAACAGGCATAAGGAGGCATTTCCTACTATATAAACTATATATATTCTTGATCAGCATCAACAGCCGAGACGAACTAGCCATGTCCGTCTGTCTGTCCGTCTGTCCGTATGAACACACAGATCTCGGAGACTATAACAGCTAGAAACACCAAACTTGGCATGCAGGTTCCTGTATACCTTATGCAGATCAAGTTTCTTTCAAATTTCGAAAACACAGCCACAATTTTAAAGATAAAGCTTTGATTTTTGCTACACATATATGTTTAATCAATGTTGATCGGTTGCGTAACATTTCATTAAGATCGGATAACAAAAACCAAAGTTATGGAAGAATCTATTACCCCCGTCTCAGCAGGCAGTAACAACAGTTTGACAGGCACTGGACAAGTTAAGTGCGCTGCTTGCTTGTGTTGCCGCTGAACTGCTTGACATGCAAGTTGGGGGCAGGGAGTCTCGTAATCGGGCACACTCGACTAGAGCTTTCCTACTTGTTTTTTATAAAAATGCTAGCTTAGTACCCGTTCAACAGTGGTTCCAGCTACTTCACACATCATTTTTAGATCAGCAGGCATTTTCAAAGTGGTAATGACAGTCAAATTCAAATTCTTTTTGAATGAAAAGTGTTACTCACATAACGTTGTTTTCCAAAATCAAATGTGTTGCGCCAATTAAAACCATTTATTTAAATTCTATCAACTCTTGTGACATGATGCCACATATAAAAGAAACGTGCATCATGTACTACACAGTTTCCGCTGGTTTAGGTTCTAAATTTCTACATCGTTGCAAGTTTGTGATCAAACTGCGTTCCACCAAGCATTGGCTTCCAGTTTCTGTCAGTTTTAACATTGCAAGTCCTTTGCGTGTGTTTTAAATTTGGCTTTTTTTCATACCAACTCGCTTTGGTCCACTGCAGTTTCCTTTTCATTTCCTGAAGTAACTGGTGACTATAGTGAACTTTAACTAAAATAAAACCTTTTTCCGACAAAAACATATTTTTTAGAAACTTTATTGTTACATACTTGAAATTTTAACAGACTGTGTCACTCTTAATAATGAACATGCATCCAAGAGCGAGTTCTCTCGCTGGGTCAATAATTTTTAGGCATTGTATGTTTACATATACCAAGTTTAGTTGTCCTAGCTTCAAAACTGTGTAAAAAAACTACTCAGACAGACAGACAGGCAGACGAATATTTTACAAATTTTTGAACAAAAGAGCTCAAAAAAATTGTGTTTTTCAACATCCGTTTGTCCGTCTGTAATCTAATTTGCACATTTCTGCACTTTTTCAAAAATTTAAGTTTTTTTGAACTAGCTGCGTAAATCTGGAAGCTGAATACCTAACTAACATGTATTTACATAAACTATATATTTACTTGTTAGAATATGATTGTAATAAATAAATTAAAAAAATTAAATCAAAAATGAGAAAAAAATACAATCTTTATTAAATTATCCTTAAACTTAAAATAATTAACAATGCTGAAAAAAGTGTATTTTTTTACCTAAAGTGCAGTGCAAAACGTGCTATTGTTTTAAAACTTAATACACGATTTTTTGTTTATATACATATTCACATAGTATATAGAATTTATTATAAACCCATATTTACATATGCTTGCTCGCGGGTTTATTTAAATTGATAAACAAAAATTTACTGTGTGCTTTAAAGCGCTGTGGTTAACGTGAGTATGTGTGTGTGTATGTGTGTGTGTGTGTATGTGTGTGTGTATGTATGGGTTGATGTTCGCATACCTTATTCCCCGAGTTGCAGTGCTAATGAAATATTTAATTGTAATTTTTGCCACCATCAAAATTAAAGTAAATTAACTTTGTCAGGCGTTTCATTTAAGCGATACATTACCTTATAATATTGTATTCATGACACGGCACAGAAAGAAGAAGAGATTGGGGTCACATTGCACTGTGGGGCAAATTATCCTTTTTTGTGGAGATTTTTGGGTCTAAAAAGATTTCTATTTCCTCGTACCGATATAGTCAAGAGGCAAGAAGCTGCAGAAGCTTCGAAAGTAGCCTAAACTCCTCACAATCGATCATGCAATTTTTTTTCGGATGCTTTTCACTTAAAGAGTCTTTTACAAGACAACACGTTCAATTTCTACCGTTCAAGCCTATCCATACACCGTAAAAACTACCTTTATTATATTCCAACAACTAAGTTGAATAGCTGTTATCTTAACAGTTATGCATTCTGTTACAATTTCTAAAAAGTATAATGAATCAAAAAGGATTTTGACCCACAGTGCATTGTTTGTAAGAATTTAAATTTCACGATAATGAGCCAGCGTGTGTCCTAAAGGGCTGTTTGCCAAAAGTGATTTGAATATATTTGTCAACAACATGTGTTCATACACAGAATTGATGCAGATTTACATTTTAAAATTAAGTGTAATTCAGAACAAGACAGATTGTACTTAGTTTTCAAGGGATTGACAAAAAATAACTTTCGAAAGTGATTAAGATAGTATAGAGGTATTAATAATTTTTCACTGTGTACATGCACATATTAATATTGAAATAAATGTTGCCTACTTTTCTGGGTCAAAGAACAAAGCACATCGCATAAATCAGCTACCATCTTCTCGTTGGATGGCAATTGAATTACGAGTAGCAACCTGAAAGTGCAGCGGAAACGGAAACGGCCGCCTTCAGAGCAAGCTTCATAAATCCTGGCAGCCACCCAAAGGCGACGATGGCTGCCTGCGAAACTGCATCCTTGTTCTATGACGCACTTAAAATATGTTCGCTTCAAGCTGCTTCTGGCAGTGAAGAGTGTGTGTGGTTTCGGTTGCCCCTAGCTGTTGCAGTGCTTCCCAAATTTGCTTGCCATATATATTACTCCTTGTTGGTTATTGTTAATGCGGCTTAAGCTGCTGAACCTGCACATAAATGCAACTGAGTGTAGCATTTGAAACATACAAGCTGTGTCAATGACATTCAGCTGTAACAAATCAATTTACGAACTATGTGTTGGCAAAATTAACGAGCGGTTAACTCATTACGTTCAAACTTAGTTAAGAGCATCATTTTATTTTAGCTGTGCACAAACTTTTTATATTTCTGTGTGAAGTGCAGCAACTCATGGCATGTTCTTGATCATTATCAAGCTATCATAGCCATATCCGTCCGTTTCTATGCGAAGTAGAATCTCAGTTTTCTGAGGAATTTCATGAAATTTGTCACAGATGCTTTTTACTTAACGGCCACTAATACATATAGCTGTCATAGGAACAATCGGTCGAAAAATGAGCTGTAATAAAACATTTTTGTTTTTCAAGCTATCTTAATCTAACTCACCTTACTAAGTTAAAGTGCTGACCAAAGATGATCTAAATCTAATCACTATAAGTAGATGTAGATACCAGAAATTGCAAGTTTTAATGTTGGGTACGACAAAGACAGATTTTCTTTGTTGTTTTAGATGAAATTATAAGTTAATTGTAAAATTCTTATATCTTTTTAGACATAGACAGTTCTTTGTTTGCAGAAAATGCAAGAAACAAGATTCTATAAGCCTGAAACTCCTTAATCAATAAGCTTGAGAAAGGCTATAAAATAATAATATGTTAAATCTTTCCCAAAACATTTCTTATAAAAATAAGTAAATTAGCCACAGACTGAACGAATAATTTATTAATTATGATTTATTTGTAAAAAAAAAAAGTGAACTTCACAACACTTTACTATAATTTGTTAACTAATAATTGCACTTAAAAAACTAAATATTCTGAAAACACAAATCGAACAAATTGAAGACGTGCACAAGAGAATTAGAGTCAAATCCTTTAGTGCAAAATTGTTGAAATGATTTTAATTGAATGCTATACATGTGGGTACAATTTAGATGGAGAGGGATAGTAGAAGCTGAACGTTGTGAAAAACATTGTAAGCAAAAACGAACAGCAAGAATACAAAAGATACCCAAACTCAAGTCAGATTTGTACTAAAAATTGCAGTCAATGCAAAAAAAGCAAATATATTGTTACTGGGAACGGACAGACGAGTGGCCAAAAATGTGAGCCTGTAAAGGAATTCAAAATGGTAAAACGGATTAGAGCTAAACGATTTGGCCAATAAAATGTGTCAAATAAAAATGCACAAAAGGGAATTGACAGATAGACCCAAAGCGATATTATTCATTTTGTTGAATTTTGGTACTTTGAGCATCTTGAAAGCAATTGGCAACTTTAGCTATTTGCAATATTTAAATAATAATATAAAATAGTTGTTGAAACTGTGTTATTCATTTGGCCAAACTGACTCAAAACTATCACGTGCTCTAAAGCCAAAACATTAGGAATCTAATTTGGCAAATGAAATAATGAAACTTAACTGTTTCCAGTATGTTTATCCACACGTTGCGTTACTTGAACATAAGTTTATATTTAATCAAGTGCAACCATTTATTAGCTGCATGGCTTAAAGTTTAAGCGCGGTCGGGTCACCAAATACCGCACGAAAGATGCGCAGTTTTAATTGAAATCCGGTAACTAGAAATCCGTGTCACGTTCCGCTGCCGCGCACAGTTGCAGTTGCACTGTTTCTGTTTATGCCATGCGACCGTCGATATTTGGCGGCAAGGCAAAAAAGGTTCTTGCGCACTAGCTATTCATTTGAAAAGTTTCATTTTGAATGTCCAAGCCGTTATATGGCAACTGGAAACAAGCTGTTTTGCACAAAGCTCAAAAAAGGGCTTTTTTACTTGTAAAAAATTTAATTTACCATACGACGAAATTTATTATCCTTCCAGCATTGAAAAATTCCGCGATTTTTTGTAAAACATGTTCACCAGAAACGCCAAAAACAGCAATTTTGTTACTCTGTTAACGTTAACAGCACTGTTTATGATCTTTTTATTGCTTTTATCATAAATTCCGGAAAAAACTTAACCTCCACCACCCGAAGTCGCATTTTTTAACTTTTCCTCATTTTTTTAAACCAAAACCATAAGTTTTGGTCGGTTTTGGAGTGGAGGATCTCAATTAAAGAACTACCGGAAAACATCGTTTTAGGTCTCTAAAAACTTGAAAAGAACATCTGGTTTTGGCATCAAAATGTGCAGAAAAATCAGAAGAAGTCGAATCAAGAAGCAGAACTCGGCTTTTTGAAATTAAAACAATTAACAAACGTTAACAGTGCTTTTTACAGTAATATTAAATCGTTCCAATCATTCTGGTTTTAGTCTCAAAAATGCAGAAAATTTCAGAATGCGATTTCTGGTTTCGGAGGCTAGCTGTTTTTCCATATATATTTTTCTATATGATAAATAACAATAAAAAGGTCATAAAAAGTGCTGTTAACGTTTACGGAGTAGCAGGATTTTTGATTTTGGCGCCGATTGCAAAAAATGTTTAAAATAAATCGGCCCACCACGAACTCCAATTTAAACATATCGATTAAAGCAAAATCGGTACTCACCGATTATTCGATTTATTTTGACATCCCTGGCGGCAATGAGTTTTTTAAAATCACGTTGACTACAACTGCGAGCAATGTGTAAACTATATGCACATAAATCTAACTAATTACATATTATTCTTACCCATTTGCACTACGACAACAACGACACACATTCACGACAACACCGAATGCAATTTAGACGCACTAGCAGACAATTGTACAAGCACAAATGCATGTACACAAGAAAAATGAGAGATACAGAGATAAAGAGCGTACAAAGCATGAGGGAAAAACAAAATGAGTAAAACGCCGGAGCTATGGCGCTGCCAGACTGAGCTTTGCCGGTCAAAAGCTCCCAATTGTTTAAATATTAAGTTTAATTGTATGTCAAAAGTAAATTTAATGATCTGATAAAGTATTTATTTTGTTCATATTGGCAGCTCATATATTCAGTACTAGTTGTGGGCTATTTAAGTTTTCTATGCTGCTTTATTCACTAATCTGGCAGCCCTAGAGAAACAATGTGTGTGCGAGGGAGATAACTATTGTAACCACGCGCAAAGCACTTATCAAAATAATGAGCAGAAAAAAGTGTTGGTTTGTTCGTTCTTTCCCACCACATTCGCCATTTGAAACGCGACGACGAGAAGACGACGACAACGACGACAGCGCAACTTGTAGCAGTGAAAATATTTATTCAAATAATTTGCTGTGTAAAAATCAAATTAATATATAATTAATAAAAGTGAAAATGTGAAAACAGTGTTTGCAATGAAATGAAATTCATTTAAAATGTATTTCAACGCAATAACTCGCCGTGAAAATTTCGTCGTACAGGCAAAAAAGAGCCGATTTTTAGTGGAAGAAGAAGCAGCAGCAGTGAAGACAGTAAAAGCAATCGTCGACAACGACGACGAATACACGGACAAAGCGCAGTGCGAATGAAAAGCGTGTAAAGAGAAAACTTGCAAAAATTACAGCAACAACAATAAGCGAGGCGAAAATTGTGTTTAGAAAAGAAATTAAAAACACACGCACATACACACACAACACACAAATACAAATACTTTTGCAAATGAAAATACAAGCGCAATTTGAGAATTGGTGCAAAAAGTCGTCAGGCGCGCGGTTTAATAATAAACAGTTATATGTATGTATGTTGCGCGAAAACATATGAGGCGCCGCAAATACGAAAAATCAATGAAATTGTAATAAAATTCAGCATTTTGCTTGCTCTCTCTCTCTTCATCCTCCATCTGTGTGTCTCTACCGTTTGTTCGCTGTGAGCGCCCTCTCTTGTTGATTTTGTGATAAAATTGCAATCAGCAGCGACCACAACAATAAAAACATTTGCCACCCAATGCAGCTCAAGTACATCAAACATATGCATGCATATATATCTACAAAATAGTTTTTAATACAAGGTGCGTATATGCAGCAGCATCAACAACAAAAACAATAACTATTAAGTACAGTATAAACTGTGGCCTGTCAATTTGTGTACTAAAATATAGAACGTGTGAGAGTGAGAGAAGAAATCCCGCGTACAAAATTTGATGACGTCTTCAACGACGATACCAATGTTGTTGTTCTCTTTTTGTCTAGGCAACAAGAGCAACAACAATGCTATCGAATAGTATAGCATCGTATGTAGTGTAGTACAAAGTAAGCAACTACATACATACATATGTACATATATACATATATACAATGTACATGCTTACTACTGTTTGGGCGACGCCAGCGTCCGACGACCGGTATTTTGTAGTCCCCCGTAGAAGAAGCCCAGCATGCTATGATGCTGCTGTTGATTAACAACAACAGCCCAGAAGAAACTGAAAAGTGTAGCTGCCAAGCGATTCGTGATGTAGTCAAATTTGAATAGCTCCCAATGAGTTGACAGAACCTACTTACCTGTGCAATACGCGAACTTTAGAGTTGGTTCGATTCGATCGGAACTAGTTCGCAATGAGTTGACAGAACCCACTTACCTGTGCAATGCGTGAACTTTAGAGTTGAATCGGTCCGATCGGATCTAGTTCGCAATGAGTTTACAGAATCGAAATAGCTGTGCAATGCGTGAACTTTAGAGTTGAATCGATCCGATCGGAACTAGTGCGCAATGAGTTGACAGAACCCACTTACCTGTGCAACACGTGAACTTTAGAGTTGGATCGATCCGATCGGAACTAGTTCGCATGAGCGTTCGTTAAGTTTCTTTTCCGTTTTAAGCTCAGTTTTAATTTTCGATCTTCGACAAGTTTCTGTCTTGCAAATGTTGAAATTCGTTGAACATTTATGTTTCAAATTGTCAAAAGTTTTAAACATGGCACCAATTCGAAAACGCATTGGAATAACCGAACTAAAGAAACTTAAATCGATTAGTTCCTGTATTCGAAAAATAACTAAAGAAATGATTAGTGAATTTATCGAGCAAGGAACTAAATAATCAATTCGTTATCCGGAAAGAAACTAAGAAATTGATTAGTTCTGTTAAACGGAATGGAACTAAAGAAACAATTAGAGCTTTTATCAAGAAAGGAAATTCTTTTATCCGAAAAGTATCTAAAGAAAAGCTGAGTTTCAACCGAAAAGGAACGATTACTTATTTTATCCGAAAGGAAGTAAAGCAACAATTAGTTCCTCTATTATAAAAGGAATCTTATCGGGAAAGGAACTAAAGCAGCAATTACTTCCTCTATCATAAGAGGAACCTTATCGGAAAAGAAACTACTGAGCTATATTCGTAAACGGAACTAAAATGCCCAACGAAAGTGAACTAACTATAAACCGTAAAATTTATAATATTTATATTTTCTTTCAACGAACGATTTAATTTTATCGCTAAATTGCAATAAATGGAAAAATTAAGTGGTTATTTTCAAAACAATCGTAGAACTTTGACCATAATAAAATTATACATTTTCACATTTTGGCTTTGAAACTCTTTTTAAAAACATAAGGCTAACTAAAAATTAATATTGCAAAAAAATTAAATTGAACATTTTACAGCTCAGTAAATGAAATCTCTTAGTTTCCAACGATTAGTCGTTTAATTATTTGCAATTAATAATTGCTTAGTTCAATTAAACATATATGATCTATTATTTGATTAACGGTGACCTTCGTTTGTTCTCAAAAGTATACAAACAGTTTTCTATCCCAATTAGAATTTTATGTGATCGACTTCCTTAGAACTATCGACAAGCAATAATCGCACTGTATATGAAAAAAACAAATTTTGTGATAAATGAAATTGAAATTGATTCGGAGAATTTCGATGCATTTTTTAAGTTTTGGGTGTCTTAATAACTATTTAAAATTCGCAATGCACCTGTATTGCCGTTAAAGGATCTCATCGCCACGCTCACTGCTTGTATCAGTGTGTTGCCAATAAAAGCGAATAATCTATGGTATTGCTCCACTGTGCACAACATACAACCAGTGTACGCGAAGTTTGATTTGAATATAAGCATTTGACAGTCAGCGCAGAAACAGAAACAACAGATTACGCTGCTTCTTGCCTTTTCCAACCTATAAACTGAGCATCACTCACTCACCTGGTGAGCAAATAGGGGAACACACGAACACAAACAACAACAAGAACAGCAACAACAACACAATCAAAACGGCGCACTAAAGTCTGCGTCGAAAGTCAGCGCACGCCTTGATTTGCCCACACATAATGGCAATTTATTGTGCATGTCATTGTATATAGAACGCATTGTGACAATATTTGATTATATGCACTGATTTATTGAGACATGTTAAAATATTGAAATAAATGCAGCGTTTACAGCTGTCACGTGTGCCATTTCTTTTGGCTAACAGTGTAGCACTTGTGCCGTTTTGTCGACAATGCGCGCGCTCCCTCTCTCTTACACGCGTTTAAGCCCGCAGCCGCACTCACTTACACATACAGATACTCATTTTGCAACACACACACACCCATACACAAACAAATTGTACTCAAACGCACGCATACTTACACACTTGGCTCTCTTTGCTTATATGTATATTCTTTTTTTTTTTCTGTTTTCAGTGGTTGTGCAAGAAGAAGCAGCAACAATCAGACAAAATACCTGAAAAAAAAAGAAAAATAAACGGTAAAACGAAGAAGTGGCGACAGCAAGCAGCAGCAGCAGCAAGTCAAGGCAGCGCGCTAAAAGTTTATTGTAAAAATCAAAGTAGAAGGCACAGTGTGATTTTGTTGTTGTTTTTTGCTTTCGAGCAAACGAGCGAACGAGCGTTAAACAACACATAAAAACAATAAAATATCAAAATGGTGGAAGCAATAGAGCGGCGGAGAACGGCTGCGTGAGCAGCGCTAAAGATCTGAGCGCCAATTATAAAATAACAACAACAAGCACAACAATAACAACAACAACTGCAACAGCAACAAGAGCAATAAGAAGAGCAACAGAAATCAGCAATCAAAAAGCAAAACGAGCGCGCAACAGCCGCTGGAGGCGAAGAGGAGCTGCCGAGAGCTCAAAAAGTACATAATAAAACAAAATTTAAATAAACTGGAAGTGGAAGTTGAAGGAGAACAAAAGTTGTGAGCGAGAGCAACAACAATAGCAACAGTAGGAGGTGGAGCGCGAAAAGTGTAACAATAGCAACAACAAAACATCACAGTAACAACAACAACAACAAACAGACAAAATGTACGGAAAATCGAAGACATCCGCCGTACCGTCAGATGCGCAGGCAAGAGAGAAATTAGCGCTATATGTGTATGAATATCTGCTGCACGTGGGCGCCCAGAAGGCGGCACAGACATTCCTCTCGGAGATTCGATGGGAAAAGAATATAACGCTGGGCGAGCCGCCAGGATTTCTGCACACCTGGTGGTGTGTCTTTTGGGACCTGTACTGTGCGGCGCCGGAGCGTCGTGATCAGTGCGATCATAGCTCGGAGGCGAAGGCCTTCCATGACTATGGCTTCGTTAGCTCCGGCTATGGTGTGAATGGCATTGGACCTGGTGGACCACATAACGCTGGTGGCCCAGCGCCTAGTCCTCTGGGCCAGATGCCACCGGGTGGCGATGGCGGCCCAATGGGGCCCGGTGGCCCAATGGGTCCTAACTTTTTCCCAAATTCTACAATGCGACCATCGCCGCCAACGCATGCCTCGAGTCCACAGCCGCCGCCGTCGCAGATGATGCCCGGTCAGCCGCCATTTATGGGTGGTCCCCGCTATCCGGGCGGCCCACGGCCTGGTGTGCGCATGCAGGGCATGGGCAATGAGTTTAACGGCCCCCCTGGACAGCCCATGATGCCCAACAGCATGGACCCAACACGGCCGGGACCGGGCGGCGGCATGGGTCCCATGAATCCGCGCATGAATCCACCACGTGGCCCTGGCATGGGCCCCATGGGCTATGGTGGTCCAGGCGGTATGCGCGGCCCGGCACCCGGAGGACCCGGTGGCATGCCGCCAATGGGCATGGGTGGCGGAGGCGGTCGACCGCCCCAATGGCAACCAAATGCATCGGCGCCCATGAATGCGTACTCATCATCATCACCGGGCAACTATGGACCTGGACCCGGCTCGAATGGCCCACCTGGTCCTGGGACGCCAATTATGCCCTCACCGCAGGACAACACGCAAGGTGGCCCCGTCGGCGGACCTGGCGACAGCATGTACTCACTAATGAAACCAGAATTTCCCATGGGTGGCGGTCCTGACGGCGGCGGCGGTGGTGGCGGACCTGGTGGCATGGGACCCATGGGCGGCGGTCCCAACTCAATGGGTCCTGTACTTAATGGTGGCGGCGGAGGACCTGACGGTACCGGTCTGGATGGCATGAAGAACTCACCTGCCAATGGTGGACCGGGAACGCCACGTGAAGACTCCGGCAGTGGTATGGGCGACTACAATCTAGGCGGCTTTGGCGGTCCCGGCGAAAACGATCAAACGGAATCGGCGGCCATACTTAAAATCAAGGAGAGCATGCACGAGGAGGCCAAGCGGTTTGAGAAAGATACAGATCATCCGGACTACTTTATGCCATAACAACATCATCATCATCTTCACCATCATCAGCAGCAGCAGCAGCAACATCTCAATACGGTGGCAGCTGCCGTAGCAGCTGTCGTTGCCGCTGCCGCATCCAACAGCACAGGGAACAGCAGCTCAACAGCTGCATCCATTGCTGCTGCGGCGCTTGGTGCGGCGGCCTCCAATTTGTTGAGTGGCAACAACAGTAACAACCAATCTGGCAACCCGACGACTGTGCCCACTGGCGCGCATTTTGCAAAGGAACTCAATTTCTAAATACACGGTAGTGAAAATCCTTGGTACATAAGCATAAAGTAAAGTAACGTAAAGTAATTATTATATTTAATAGTCTAAAAAAAAACAAAACTAAAAACTAAAAACAAAAACGTAAGCCAATGGCTAATATGTAAAATTGTAAACCCCAAAACAGCAGCAAAATAATAAGCAAAGCAAACGAGAAATTCAATTTTAAATTCAAATGTTAAAACCGATTTGAAACGGTAAACAAATGCGACCAGGTGGCAACGCCGGCGGCTTGTGGCTGGCTTGGTATGGCAGATAAACGAAAACCGCAAAACAAATATAAGCAAATATACTTAAATGTATTGTTAAACACAACAGCAACAACAAGAGCAACAATAAGTTTAGCAAGTCTTCTGATTAGTTTAGTTGCAACAAGTCAACACTGTAGCCTCCATAAACAAATTCACACACACACACACACACAGTCTGTCTACTAATTTTAGCAATTTAACAGTTTTACTTGCGCTTTGCAATATTAACAAAAGTAACAACAACAATTATGGCATACTTAACAGCTATACCATCAATGTACATTTTTCTGTTTGTGTGATTTTTTGCATATACTTATATAGTTATAAAGTAAATAATCTAAGTATATAAATATTAATAATATTGTAATTGTAGAAATTCAGATGACAGACACCAATTTTTTGTTAAGCAAGTCTTAAAGGCGCAACAAGATTTAAAACAAAACGCTTCAAAGAATATTGAGAATGACAAAGAAGAAAAACAAAGAGGACGAAATATTTTAGAAGGCCCGTTCCCATTTTCACTTGCGGCAAGATTTCACTGCGTTTGAATCTAAAAGCTCAACGGCAAAGAATGAAAATAGAAAATAGAAAACTTAAATGGATTGAAATTGAGAACAGGCCCAATAATGTTATAGAGGGTCAGAAGAGGGGAGCATAGTTAGCATTATTAATGTAGTCTGTAATACGCATATGCTCCATTTGCACAATGACAATATCTCTTTTTGTGTGATTTTTTTATACTTGTGTTTGTTTTAATTTACGTTTTATTTTGTGTTTGTCTGTTTCTCTTTTTTGAAGCAAATTGAGAACTTGACAACTACTTTGTCGTTTTTAACTGCATGTGTTTGTAATTTATACTTCTTATATTTCTAATGCCAAACTTCTATGTAAATTGTACGTCTATTTGTATATTTTGTGTTTGTTTTACAAACAACAAATTGTTTATTAAGTTCCTTCAACTGCCGCCCGTTCCTTCGGGTCTGGCAAACCGAGCAATATTTATGATTTACCCATTTTGGGAGAACGGCAACATTTTCGATATTTTGTGCACTTGTTTCGATTTTAGAAATTCTTTCGATGTCGACATTGTGCATTAGGGCAGCAAAATAAATAAATATACATACATATATATTGTATATATATATTTATATATATAGATATAGATATACATATAAACATACATATATATATATATATATACAGATTGTGGCGCATTGTATGCACATATTTATTACAAAATAGCTACGCGAATAACTCTAAGAATTAGCTGTTTAATATGCATATAAATATATATATATATATACCTATATATATATAAATTATCTATTACTTAAAGGCAGCAGGCAACAACAACAAATGTAGCAACCTAACCTAAAAAGTTTACTTCAAAAATATCAAACGAAAAAAAAAACAAAAAAAAAATCAAAGCTGTACAAAAGTTAGTTAATGTTGGCTGTGGCTGCGCAGCTAATGTTAATATTATGCATAAAGTAAAAATATATATACATATATATTTGTAGCATATATTTAAAAGTATACATATGTCTGTGCTTGCATCTTTTTCTCGACACAGCACATTCACATTAATAAGAAAAAACCCAAGAAATCCGTAGAACTTAGATTTGAAAACTAATTTATAAGCGTAAAACCCATGAAAGAAAAACAAAAAACTAAACCTAAACTAAATTAAATTAAATTAAAAAGAGAAAAACAAATCAAAATAAAATTCTTTGCATTATAAACAAAACACACAAATCAATTGATAACTTAAATGTAATTGATAACAAATAAAATACAAAAAATTCTATTTTAAATATTGTATGTATGTATATGTTTAATGTGTCGGAATTTGAAATATGTACGCGACACATTGATGGCATGTGTGCTGCATGAATTATTATTGATGAATTGATGCCGCATCGATGATGCGAATGCGAAAGCAACACTTAAATAGTATTTAAGTTAAATTTATTATATGCAACGCTTTAAGTTTAGGCGTTTCAATTGCTGCAAGTATACATATAAATGTATGTTTTGGGTAATGGCGCGGAGTTTAGTAAACAACAAACAACAACAAAAAAAAAAACAGAAACAAAATGAAAGAAATGCAAAAAAAAAACGTAAAAGCCCAGCAAAAATTGAAAAAAAAACCCGATTGAATATAAAAATATGTTTAAATAAGTATTTTAGTGTTAATTATACAATTTACAAGTACACAACACGAAACAAAAACCACAATATAATATAAAATGAAATAAAGTTTTAAAACAATATTTGTAAAAAGTAAAAGCTGCATTCTAATTTATAGCCTGCACCCATTTTAAATGTTGGAAACGGATATATTACAATTATTTTATTATATATGTATTATATTTCTATATTATTATATATATCTTTGACAACCTGCAGATATCTTTATTTTCTTCCTTTTCTCTTTGATTTTTAACTATTCAAAAATTTACTTTATATTTCGGAGTAATAAGTGTGCACCATTCTAAAACTCAGGAAAATGTTTTACAAATTCAAACACCTTGCAACGCATTTTTATACCCATGCAGATGGTATTATAATTTTATCACGAAATGTCTAATGCATAAAAGGAGAAAAAAAGGTTTGTATGTTCGAGATCAGTATCAACAACCGTGACTTTGTCCTAGAACTAGCTTAATGAAACTTGGCACCGATGATTCTTATTTCGGCAGGTGGTTCCTATGCTTAAATCGAACAGATTGGACCACTATAACATATAGCTGTCATGCGATCGGTTGAAAAATAACTTTCTGTGTGCTAAACCTTTTTGTTTTTTTTTTAAGATAACTCAACCAAACTTACTTTACCTAAGTTTAAGCATATTCTATATATTCGGACTAAATTTGTTCAAAATCGGACGACTTTGTCATAGCTGCCATAGGAACAATCTGTTAAAAACTACGTTTTCTTATGGAAAAGTTTTCTGAAAGGGTATATATAATATATTCGGGTATTCGCGTGCCGAAGATAACATTTTCTTTCTTGTTTGTGGATTTCACTATAATTGCTGATTAGCTGTTTCCCAATTCAAGTTAACATAATCATTTTATTTGGGCCCCAATTATATATTTAAGCTACCACTTTTTGTTTATTTTTAGCTGTTTCATTATAAAGATAAATCAGTATATTAATATATCGATTTCATAATCAGATTTAAACTCATAAAAGGTCTAATTGGACATGTTAAACGCACGATAACATATGAATCTATATAGTAAACTTCTATTGGTTACTTAATTGCGCTTCAAACTATCCAAATACATAGATTAATGGTATTCGAACAAAATCACTCAATTGGAAACTGTAAAGCAGCTTGAACTATATCTGAGACTGCTAATAACTGAACAGCAGGCAATGATCTCTTGATTGTTGTTATTTAATTGCATAATTTTGTATTGAAATGCGTCCCTCTAGCTCAGGCCCAGGTCGAGAACCAGACAGATACAAAATTGGCGTGGCACACGCACAGGTTGGGTATTCATGTGGACATGGGAGACTAATTGGTTGCCAGGGCAACCCGCCATTCGCTTCATGGCCCACACAAATGAATGGGAGAGAGGTAATTATAATTGCTGACCATTGTAAAGGTTTAGTCAGTGCTAATCGTGCTGTTGCCGCTTGTGACGTTGCGCTAGTAAAATCAATAAAGAGTGTACATCATAATGCATTTGCATATTATTCACAGAATGCAGTCTTCTGGCCATTAAGCCAAAGTCAATGCAGCAAAGTGGCGTCCTGTTTTTACAGTTGCTTGAGAGTTGCCCGCAACGTGGGAGCTGCCGAAGACGTCAACATCAACGTCACCGAGCCTATTGTAACGTTACCCAATTGCCTGACATATCGCCAAGTTCCAGGTGTTGGCATAGGTGCCAGCTCAGCGCCAGCGCGTCGAGTGCCGGTTTTATTCTCGACGAATCGTGGACTGTACTTGCGTGTGGCGCAGCCCCAAACGATGATACAGCCAACGGAAGGCGCAGATCACCACTACGACATCAGTTTTTGTGACCTGGAACGCTGGGTGAGTACATATCAGCATCATATCAACGACTAACTCTTGACTGTTTGATCCAATTACAAAACAGAGCACTAATCGCGCCAATGTGGTTAGTCTTGAAGATACATTCAGCATTATGCATCCGCAGCCTCAGCTACAAAGCAGCCAACAGCAACGCGTCTGGAACAACTTTGGGTATTACAATCTGCAGCGCTAAAAAGACGCTGCTTTGGATTTTACAATGTATATACTGTATGCTTACTTAAGTAATTTTTTTATTATTATAAATAATATGCTAGAGAACTAAATTCTAATCCATTTACGCTGTGCTGCTGGTAAGCGATGCCATTAGAAATTCCATTTTATTGAGAAAACTTTTACCCTCGATTTTGTCGAAGCGTACCTGCAAATTAACCAAACAAAAAAAAACTAGTTAGCAAATAGTAAAATGATTTGTACAGCATGCAACAATACCTCCTTGAAATTGCCACCCAGATTTTCCCAGAACTTTTCGGGCACCAATGGACTGGGAAAGAAGTCTTGACGCGGACTGCGCGCTATGTAAACCTTGACATCGATTTGCGGATCGCAGCGTATCTGCACAGCAATCATGCGATCGCTATTGGGTGAGGCCAGCAAGCACGAGCTGGCATTGCCGAGTGGCTCCACCTTGCCAATGCCCAGATGATTGCTATTGGATAGCACCGTCCATGCCATGCAGCGTGCCAGTGTAACCAGGCAGCTAATCTGATGCGAATTGATCTGGCAGAGTATGAGATCACGCAGTTCCTGTGGCTCATACGACAGCCGCATGACGCGTCCATCCCGGCATATACACTTCAGCGAGCGCTCCTTGACGTGAATGACAAGTGAGGTGCGTCCAATGGCATCGTAGCCATATGTTACAATGTTAATCTTTACACATGACATTATAGGACTGTTCATGGCATTCCAGTGGGACACAATTTGCGGATCCTTGACATCGCGTGCCAGTGTGTCCAGAACGTACTGTGTGCGCTTGCGCATGAAAATATGCTGAGCCTGGGCAATGATTTGTTCAAGAATCGTCTGTGTTTTCGTCATATCCAGAAGGGCATCCCGATCAGCGGCTGTGGGTCCGGCCAGCATGCGCTTCTTGCTGGGTCCCAGCGGTGCGCTGGCCGGATGAGGGAATGGATGATGTGAGTTTTTGTAGTGCACCTCGCGCAACAGCTGATGCAACGAGTGCTCCAGCACATGGTCATGATCATTAATTGGCGCCGGTTGGCTAGAATCAAAACTGGTTGAGTGGCATAACGAAATAATAAGCTGAATGTTGGGTAGCAGCGTAGCGCGTATCTGATTGCCAATGACCACATGTGGTATGGGTGCCTGCAGCTGAATGGCCTCACGTGCCAGCTGAGCGAACAGTTCCTTGCAGAAGAGCACGTTCTGTGCAAATTCCAGTGTCTTTTGCCAAACACCCACCTGGGCAGTTATGTTGGGACCATGACCCATAAGATTAACCTATGGTAGATATTTATTAATGTAAGAGTCATTATAAGATTTGTCTGAAAATATGTACCTGTGCGGTACATAGATCCTCCTGATCTTTTTGTGTGATGACCTTTATGTATGCCACGCCCTGCAGCTCGGCAGGCACAATGACGCGCAAAGCGGAGCTAGCTTTAAGCTGCAGGCCATTGTTGCTGCTGCTAGCACTGGAAACAGCGGTTGTGCTCGCGCTGTTGCCGGCGCCCTCGTCGTCCAGTGCGTCCTCCGCCTTGGTCACCTCAAAGGTGCCGCTCATGCCAAACTTGGAGCCCGCCGTGCGATAGCTTAGATCGCCAATGATGGCACCGTTGGACACCTTTTTCAGACGCCAGTTCTGGCGCAGGCGCAGCAGCTCAATGTGAAAGTCGGAAACATTGCGACTACGCTGCTCGCTGTGTGCATTACGTAGCCTCTCGGCGCCACCCAGCAGCACCTGAGCAGCCTGCGAGATGGCTTTTTTGCGGCTATACACCTGTACAATAGGCTTGGTATCATCGCCCTCCTCCAGCAGCGGATCCAGAACCAGATAGCGCTTGTCCTTTGCTATGGAAATGACATCGGACAGTACACAGATTTCGGTGTACGCATCCTTTAGCTTATTGCGTACTGCATCCCAGGGCCACAGACTCTCCTGGAATTGGTTGGCATCTTTGTTTTCCTCTTCGGCAGCCGCAGCTGATTTCTCTTCCTTCTTCAGGTCATCCAACGACGTCTTGCTGAAATCTATACGTGCCGCGCACTTTGCAAGGCTCTCGGAAAGCGTCGGCGGTCTGTGGATCAACTTGTTGAGAAAAACCGCATATTCAATTGATCGGTTCTTGCAACCGTTTGTCGCACTTACGGTTGATACAGCTCGGTGCCATCGTAGGCAATCTCCCGTATCTGGTTCTCGCACGTTGTCTCCACAGATATATTCACCGAGTTGGACATGTTTCTTTAAAAATAATACTCAGTAGCCGGGCATTTGCATTTGCAAATGCAAAAAGAAAAACAAAATTAGCAGAGTTGCCTTGCCACCAGTGCAGCCAACTATCGATTGACGAACAATAGTTGAGTTATCGATATGCTTGACACTTTGACTTGATTACACGAGTTTTCGCAGGCGCGTGTATTCTGCATGTTGGTTGTTGGAGATCCGTCTAAACTTTGCTGGCTTGCGTGTTTGCCTCAACTCGCTTCACCCCACCCCTTCCCCCCTTGCGAACAAGCTAATACTCGCGCTTGAATAAAGTCACCGTGTAGTCCAAGTCATAGTCACAAAATGTAAAGGGCCCCCTAGATGAGACAGACTGTCTGTGAAAACAGGTGTTATCGATGTCGGTCGTGTCAAATTTAGTACTGAATTTTGGTCTGAACAGATTGTCTGTCTTCACTCGGTTTGTGCAAATGATATCGAATGTGTATCGAAAATGTTATCGGCTTTGTTTCAACTGTCACAAAAATTTAAAATTGAATTAAATATTCTGGAGTCAGAAGAAATATACAATTTTTATTGGCACTTGTAAATTTATTTATTTAATAAAAAATTAAGGTACATATGTATGTATTAAGTAAATTAAAACTATAACAAAATTTGAACTATTCATTTGGTATAGAAAATATGTTGTAACAGTATTAATGAAATTAATATAAAAATGTAAAATTTAAAAATTGTTTTGTTTCATCAGTTGTCTTTAGTTGGACAATTGTATTTGTACTTGGGTATTAGGGGTCGCTTTTGATAGCTACCCTCTAAGAATTGCCAGACGCGTTTGCGGGCCTTAAGTGTGCGAGAGGTTTCCTCCTGCTCCTCATCTAAAATCTGTTGGCAATCAGCGAGCAGTCGTTCGAGATCATTGCTATTGCCAACAGTTGAAGATTTGGGATGAGATGAGGCATTTTTAGTACTTGGCCCGTTTGCGTTGGCCACCGCCTCGTCAATTTGTTTAAAGTCAATTTCAATGTCCGGTCCCCAGACGGATTCGTTGGATGACAAAGATTGCTGCTCGCGTTCCACAATTTCATCCAATTCATTTAAGTCCATATCAATATCAGAGCCCCAATCAAGAGGTTTAACATTTTGTGGCTTGGTTTTCGCCTTTTTAGGTGGCTTAAAGAGCTTGGACAGCCCTGGACAGGGCTCAACAAGAATGGGCTTTGCTGCAGTCTCCTTGTCATCATCATCCAGCCAGCAGCAGCCTTTTAGGGTAACCTGTGGCATTAGAAAACCAAATGCACTTTTCGAACTTTTTTGATACTCATCCTTAATGTAACCCTCGTCCTTCAAGTGCTTGGCTAGTGTCTTGTACCAGCCAACTGATTGATGTGCTCCAGCTCCAAAGTTCTCGTGTCGACGGCACACACTACTGACGCACTTGCTACGCGATCCTCTCAACGCCAGTATCAGTTTGCCCAGGCCCACTCGTCCATTCACATCCCGCAGCATGGCCAGCAACAGACGCGCCTCTTTGCTCACATCCAGTTGCTGATCGGCCAGCGCGCTCCCAGCAGTCTTTTTGTGACGCGCCTTGCGGCAATTGTCACAGCAGTTGGCACGTGGCTGCAACATGGCCAATGTGGCACTGTCGTCAAAGTATTTGAGTATGAACTGACGCCGGCATTGGCTGCTCAGCGTATACTCTGACATGGCGCTGGCCAGCTGCTGCAGCTCCTCACTGCGTTGTGCGCTCAGTGGCTGGCTGTGCTGCATGCGCTGATGCGTTGTGGCATCTGTGTCGCTGTAGAAGAGCACACATTTGGCGGGCAGGCCATCGCGGCCAGCACGTCCTATTTCCTGATAGTAGCGCTCCATGTCGCTGGGCGCACCATAGTGTACAACAAGGCGCACATTTGGCTTATCTATGCCCATGCCAAAGGCTGTTGTGGCTGCAATGATGCGCACCTTATTGCTGCGGAACTCCTGCTGATTCACACGCTTCACCTCCAGCGGCAATTTGCTATGATAGCTGTGACAGCGCATGCCATGTCGTGTCAGCTCCTTGGCCATGTGTTCCGTGTCGCGTATGGTATTGTTATAGACTATAACCGAGCCATCTATTTCCTTTGCCCAGCTAAGGTACTGCTGCAGATCAGACCAAAGATCGGCGCACTTGCCACGAACCGTCAGCTCCAGATTAGGGCGATCTAGGCTGCTGCATAGCAGCTGGGGCTTTCGCAGCTGCAGCTGCTCACAGATGTCCAAGCGCACACGTTTGGTAGCCGTGCCGGTGAGCGCCAGCAAACGCACCTGAGGCACTGTCTCTCTCAGCAGCCGCAGCTGACGATATGCGGGCCGAAATTCGTGGCCCCATTTGGAAATGCAGTGGGCCTCATCAATTGCAATCAGGCCCAAGTTGTGACCCAAATCGCGCAACAGTTTCAATCCATTGCCACGGGTCATGTACTCCGGCGTGGCGTACACCAATTTGAACTGTAGCGATAGTATGCGCTCTTTGATTGCCCGATCCTCCTGCGCAGTGCCCAGCAGACAGGCGCATTCACCCTGGGCTGATCTAGCATTCAAGGCATTCACTTGATCCTCCATCAGTGCTATCAACGGCGATATTACAATCACAACTTTATTCAGATAAAAGGCGGGATACTGATAGGTCAGCGATTTTCCATAGCCCGTTGCTATAACAGCGCACACATCTCCAACGCCTCGAGGTGCCGTTATTATGGCCCGTATGATCTGCCATTGCAGCGGCTTGAACTCGTTTAGACCAAAATATTGTCGCAGACAGTTAAGATATTTCTTTGATTTGGGCAGCATGTGCATCTGATTAACTAACTAACTGATTAACTATAAACTATTAGAGATGTGTGTAACGCTTGCACGTGCGATTTACACTTACAAGAATCGATTCTTATCAGAAATTCCATTCCAACTAAACATTTTCAAAAACTGTGAAAGTAATAGGTAAATGTAAGAAAAATGAAAGTGAATTGTGTATAGCCCCATCAACTGACATTTATTTTCTATTTTATTGTTTTTAATTTAACGGTAAACGTATGTTATAGACAAATATAGCTTCTCACCTCAAAAAAAAAGCTAAAAAAAAGTTGTTTTTCACCCTTTTGGAGTTGCATAGTGTTAATAGTAATAACAATATTATAAATATGAACTTGTGCAAAAATAATAATAGTTTGAAAATTATATTTGTTAATATATTAAAACAAATTGACTTCAAAGTTGGAATTTACATTCTGTCCCTTAAGTTTGTGGTGTCTTAAAAAAGCCACATCGATATAAAGTCGCCAAACTGGCAGCACTGGTGGCAGCAGGCATGTTAAAACACAGATTTTCATGAATGCTAAAAACCAGATTACGCCTGCAGAGCAGTTAACAAGTAACACTCTACTGCACATCTGCGTCATCATAGAAAACGGCTTGACGTTATTTTCAAATTGGTTTGAAAATTTGTGATATTTATTTGCAATAATAGAAATTACTGAGTGCTTAGTTTTTCAATTTTAAATAATTTTGTGTCATGAGTTGTTTGACAAGCAAAGCAGTCCATGATAAAATTGAATATTTCGTTAGATAATGACGTAACGCTTTGCTAAGAGAAACTGTTAAGTTAACAGATACGCGCAAGGCGTAATCTTTCGTATTTCATTCATGGCTTAACATAGTTGCCTTGGCAGCGATAACAATTTGCTCAATTTTATCGATAGCAGTCCATGAAACTTTACAGCACTACTACATTACTTTCAATTTTTGTTGACTTTTAATTTTTGAAACATCACCCAAAACTCAATTCATTATTTGCAAGCAAAATGCTAAATCTGAAGAATAAAGCAAAATCGCTTGATGTGGCCAATTATACGGTCATAATACCCAGCATTTGTGTGGGCAATGCAGCACAATTGGCCTGCGATCTGTTGATCGCCTCCAAAAAGCTAAAACGTATTGGCAGCTTGTCTCATCCTGCCCTAATACCTGTATATGGACCCTCTGCCTATCAGCACGAGCCCAATGAACGCGTATCATCTTGTGAGATTTATGAGTCGGCGGAGGACAAGCTCTTGGTCATACAATTCCGTGCGCCGCTTATTGCACGACATACAAACAGTTTCCAATCTCATCTTGTGGAGCTGCTAAAGGACTCGCGTCGTGTGGTTGTTCTAAGTGGTAGTTTTGGCTTTGAGCGACGCGTCATTGAGGATTCGCCGTGGGCATATCGTGCCAGTGACAACTTTAAAGCAGCACACGCTCAACTGGCCAATGAATCGATTGTCAAGTGGAAGGAGCACACGGGCGACAACATCTTTGGTGGTGGCAATGCTCTCCAGCTGTACAAGGCCTTTGAGGAGCAACAGGTGCCGGTCATGCTGCTGTTCCGCTACTTGCTGGAGGGTGACAACTCCACCGACGCCACGCTGATTGTGCGTGAGCTGAACGAATTATGCGAAGATTTTCTACAGCTGCGTGACGGAGGTGATGGCAGCTTCAAGCTGACTGTGCCAAGTTCCTGGAACCTGTTATTTGGCAATGATGTAACCGAGTTACTATTTTAAATTTACATCATTTATTTTTGTTACAATAAAAGCTAATCTTTTGGTGTAGGATAATAGATATTGCTGGAAATGTGTTCCCTGAAGTACTCGCTGCCATGTTCCTGGTAATCTTGTCGCGTAGTCAGCGACTTGGCAAAGTTTGGCTCGTTAGCTTGCAGACGAGCACCTAGCCAAGCGCCCAATATGGGTTGACTTGACTCGTAGATAGCGAAGCTAGACTGAAAGGGACGCTGCTCGAGTAACTCCTTTTCCAGTCGCTGTTTAAGACCACGGAACTGAGCACAGCTGCCGGTTAGATAGACATGATTCACAAGACGCTGCTGCTCCTCAGCCGTAAAAAGCTTCAGCACAAAGGCGATCAGCTCAGCCAAGCCTGCCTCCGTGCAGCCAATCATGCTCGGCTGAAAGAGTATTTCAGGCACACGTATCGCCTCCAAGCCAAAGTGCAGCTGATAGTTCTCGGCAGCAATGAGTGCCTGCAACGCGGCGTTGTTGGCATCATCGAGATTGGCGTCGTAGTGGTTGAGTATCTTCTCGAACTCCAGCAACTGCTCATTTTCAGCATCCGAATCGCTGTCATCGTTGTAGCGATTAATGCGCTTGTATACATCCCAGTCGTTGTCGTTCATGCCAAAGCCATCGTCCTCCTCCTCACCACCATTTGCCTTGCGACGTTTCTCGCTGCGCGCTAGCGTCGATATGATGCGCATACGCTCCTGGGCAGCATGCGTGTGTCGCTTGACCCGTTCCTGACGCTGCTGTTGACGCGCCTGCTTGCGTCGTATGAGCTCCTCGCGCTTCTCGCGCAACTCGGCTAGCCACTGAGCCTGTGGCGTACCCGGCGGTGGCTTTGCCATTTTGTCCAGCTTGTCCTGTTGTTTGCTCGGCCGTGGCGCACCCATAGCGCGCTCCTTAACGCGCTTTATGCGCGTACTCAGTGTACCCATTAGCGTGTCCAACTCCTCCAGATTGGCCAGTTGATGTTGCTGCAGAGCGCGTTCAAATTTGTGCAGCTTCTGCTGTTCATAGAGCTTTCGCAGCTGGCACAGCAGCTGCAAGTGCTCTTCGTCCTCCTGCAACTTCTCACGCTCTCGACGATTCTTGATGTCCAGCAGACGTAGCGCCAGCTCGCGACGTTTCTCCTGCTTCTGCTCGGCGGTAAGCAGTGCATTGCTTGCAGTGACCGGATTGTAGGGCAGCTGTATCTTCATGATGTTTGCCTCATAATAGTCCAGTTGTGCCCACTTAAGCAGCTCTTCTCTGTAGTCCAGCGCAATGTGAGAGTGCTCATGCACCAGCTTTTCCATGCGACTAGTAATCGCATTTAGATGCACTGGGTATTTCATTTGCATCAGCCGAAACAAATAATTGGTGATGTGAAAGCCGCCAACATTCAAACGCCGCACGTGCTCCAGCTGCATTCTGCCAGCCAACACCGGGATCACGTGTGTTGTGCTATAGCCAAAGGATATTATAAGCGTGTCGGCCAATTGTTTATGTTCCTGCCGATGATGCTGCCAGCTATAGAGTGCATCGATACCATAGCTGACCGCTGGCACACCGTAGCACTCGAAGAGCAGCTCAGTCATTTGGCGACGACACAAGTTGGGATTAGCCAAAGCCTCTGTTAGCACAATGGGGTGCTCAATGGACTCCTTGCCCTCACAGCCCATTTTCGTGAATATATAGTCGAAGATTTGCTCCTGATGATTCCAGTTGGTTATCACATTACGCTCAAATGGAGATTTCAGATGTGCCCGAACAGCCTCAATATTAGTTATATCATTTCCCACTTGAATCTCGGCACTGCCTTTATATTCCTCGACTGTTGCAGCAGCCGCAGTAACATCCTGCATTTGGTTGTCCTTCTTTCGATCCTTTCGAGGCTTTGTCAGCACATTGCGAAAGCATATTTCTGGTTCCTTGGCGTCGTGCCAACCGACCCGGCACTCGTAGGAGCCGTTGTCAACTACCATCAGGCGCTTAGGCAATGTCATTTCATTAATTACTGTTTGCTTGATGCTTTAATTATCAGTTTGTTACATAAATAATTCACTTATTATAATAAACTTTTTACAATTCAAGCTGTTTACAATTTTTAATAACTTCAGTGTTGGAAAATCAAATTAGTTTCCGTTTTCCAGCACCTTTTTAGCTGCAGCAATGCGAAAACAGTGGCAACTCTATGAGACAACTGTAGGTCAGTGATGCCAATTTAGCCATTTTTATGTGCGGTCTACCTGTTTTGAAAAGTCACAAACGGGAAGCTATTGAAGCCAGCTGTAAATCTAACTTTTTTCTTAAATAAATCAGCTATTTGTAGGTAGATATAGATTTTTGTTTACTTAAAAATAAACTTGTGAATAGGCAATTTATAATACTGCTTAAAATACTTTGAGGTTTTGAGACAACCATATAATTTTATATTTTTTGACAAACGTAAATGTAAATGAGGCAAGCGGCTTAAGAGCCGAACCGATACTTTTTTTTTATTATTTTGCAAACGCTCGAATGCAGAGGTAGAAAAAGTTTCAGACAGGTTAATAAAAAAAAGTTAGGCAATAAATTGGATATTGGAACTTAAAGTTGAAAAACATGCCAACCTAATTATTTACATTAATTTATAATAATTGTATTTATATTGTATGAATACAAGTAAAGCTAAGTAGTAATTATTGATAAAATTTGTATTATGCTCAAAGAACAACATGAAATTTGCTTTCAAACTGTACCGGCTATTTGAATTTTTCACAAAGGTTAGCTATTTACAGCTATTTTCAATAGCCAATTTAGCTATTTTGTATTTATCGACAGTTGGCAACACTGGCTACAGCTACAAGCAAACTTGATCTGCGTATGGAATACAGCAACAACACATACATGCCAAGTTTGGTGTCTCTTGCTCTTATAGTCTCTGAGATCACAACGTTCATAGACAGACAAACAAACAAAATCGCATCAAATTAATTGTTCTGTAACACATTTTAAAATAGTTACGAACCAATATAAACACCACAACATGGCCAACAAGCACATGTGGAACTGCACACTACTATTTTTGTTGTATTACACTTCGGAAATTGCTTGCCATTTGAACACTGGCAGCACACATGATGCACAGCAGTCAAACATTAATGGAAAACAACTTGGCATACATACGAAAACAGCAGCCAGGTCGCAAATGGCAGCATCTACGGACCCTTCCGTGACGCATTTGATGTCGTCACAGTCTCAAACTGGCAGTGGTGAGAACTCTCCACATCATGAGCAACAGCATCATAGAAGTTCGTTCAATCTGCTTAGTGAAGCCATGTCGCAGGCAGTCAGCACTTTAAGCACTGCTCCCGCTAGTGCCACATGTAATGCTGATGATTTGGACTGTTACAAGGGAAGTGTGCAAGACCAGCTTGGCATGGAGGCAATTGCTACTTTGCATCGTCAATTAGATGATGATGATAATGGTAATATCGATTTGAGCGAATCGGATGATTTTCTACGCGAAGAACTTAAGTATGACTCCGGTTATGAGAAACGTCAGAAGGCATTTCACTTTAATGATGATATGCATATTTCTGTTAAGGAGCTATGGGATGCTTGGCTTCGTTCCGAAGTACATAATTGGACCATTGAACAAACCACCGATTGGTTGGCCCAGTCAGTTCAACTACCGCAGTATGTTGACCTTTTCATATTACACAAGGTTACGGGTGCCGCATTGCCCAGATTGGCTGTAAATAATCTACATTATGTGAGCAATGTGTTGGGCATAAAAGATCCGATACATAAACAAAAGATATCTCTGAAAGCAATGGACGTAGTCCTGTTTGGACCGCCACGAGAGACAGGCACACGTTGGAAGGACTACATACTTGTCACTCTTTTACTGAGCGCTATTATTGGATGTTGGTATGCCTATCAGCAAAACAAAAATGCTAAGCGGCACTTGCATCGAATGGCACAGGATATGGAAGGATTACAACGAGCTGAACAAAGTCTGCAGGAAATGCAAAAGGAATTGGAGCTAGCACGCATGGAACAAGAAAATGTTGCAACGGAAAAAATGGACCTTGAACGGCGCCTAAAAGAGGTACCATCACTTAGTTCATCAAGTTCAGATCTGGAGGTACAGCAGCTAAAGAAGGAAATCGAAATGCTACGCAATGAGCTAACACGTGCTGAGTTCGAGCTGGTGGACAATTGTTGGGCGCCCCCTCAGCAGTTACAGTCATGGCTACAGTACACCTATGAGCTGGAAACCAAAAATCATCAGAAGAAGCGAGTTTCTGCGGAGAAACAACTTCAATCCGCACGCGAAGCATGTGAAAAATTACGCAAAAAGCGTTCTAGCTTGGTTGGCGCTTTTGTTTCAACGCATGGTAAGAGCATTGATGACGTCGACCGCTCGATTGTCGAAGCGCGCAACTCGCTTGGAGAAGTAACCAATGAGTTACAAGAACGCCTTCATCGCTGGAAACAAATTGAAACTTGTTTGAACTTAAACATTGTTAATAATAACGGTTTGTCTTACTTAGAAAATGTTCTTTATAGTCGTAACGGCGGTTCTGGTGGCAGCACAGCTGGTGTCAGTTCCACAAAATCGTCTAGAGCACGCATCACTAGCAGCATGGATGATCTGGATGACGAATCAGTTCATGGAAAGATGGATTTCGAGAATTTTTCATTGCTTTCTACGGAGTAACGTTGTGGCGATTCAATCATAAAGGCAATGCGGAACAAATCTATGTAGCTGATCCAACAATTGATTGACCAATGGACAGAAGCTTAAATATGTTTTATATCACCCTATCACTCTTAGAGAAAATGCTAATGATGTTAATGCTAATGATTGTTAATTTTGAATGGTTATCTGGCCTATCTGGCAAAATATTGGTGATGCATAATGCAAATATATGTATGTACATACATTTACACATACATACATCGACTTTAACATATACCTACTTATGTATGCATATATAATATGAAACATTGTATGTATTAAAAGATGCATCTATGGTAATTATTTTTACATGTACCGTTGAGTTAAAAGCATCATTTTTATTAGTATTACTCCATACAACAAAGTTGACTAAATTACATAAATTTGTACTTATGAAAATTTGCATACTACTTTGAATTATAAATGCGTACGATTAAATAAAAACTTAATCAAATATAGTGCTTTGTATTCCTTAAGGTGCCAAATTTCTTGATTAAAATCCATTATTTAAAATCCAATTGTCTATGTTATAAAGTTTTTATTTGTCTACGGCGATTTGCATGTTTACATTTGTATACTTTCTTACTAATTGTAAAGCGTATATTTATTATAGTCGAAAAATGAAAGCATAAAAATAAGTGCATATATACATACATATCCGGATCACAGCTCAGTTCAATCTTTTGTAAGTATATACTTAAAAGATATGATGAATGTAATTTGTTTGAAAATAATGTAGTATAGTTTAAACTAAGTTAGTTTATAAAAAAAACCAGAAAGACGGCTTGACATGGCTAAATCGACTCGGCTGTTGATCGAGAATATATATACTTTATATAGTGCTTATGCCTGTTACATACATTATCAGTACTTTTAGCTTGCTTTTACCCATTTTTAATAGATATAATAGATAAAGTTTTGCTGGATCGATAGAATTGTCGTAAGGCAAGGATTTTTTAGATCGTCAATTATCCTGTATCGAACAAATTAAAATAAAATGTTTCATTTACTTTAACTCCATAATTTTGTGGTTCATCAAAGATTCCAAAAATGACGAAATACTATGCTCAAAGCAACCTACAACCTGCTGTCTGCTACAGTCTGGTCAAATCAAAAACTTGTGCTTTTGATTCAAACTTATCTTTAAAAGAGAACAAAATTGATATTTCTTTCAAAAATTGCAAAATCAAAAACGATTCAGAATTAAAAGAATGATTGTTTTGATATTATTGTTTGCGTAACTAATAAATAAATCAATTTAGTTTCCAAAGATCTGACCAAAAATAGTCATATCAAGCAAATCAAATTTACCGCATTGCAATTTGCACGTATAAAGTTATCGATATATCGAAAATCATCGCTTTTTTCTCAGGTATGCCGATTGATGTTGTCGATTCATCAAAATCACAGGCCACCCCTAGGCGTTAGTATATCATTTTCGCACTAAAATAAAAGAAAAAAAAATAAAAGAAAAGGCCAAGTCCTGCTTAATTTGCTGGGACTGGGGCAGGTAATAAAAAGTGCTCGATTATGGATCAAGAACCCATTGATATTGCCCGCCTGGAGGAGGCTGTTCTTGTCTTTTACCGCTCAACATCGCAGGAGCAGGCAATTACACACGAATGGCTAACGAAGGCCGAGACCAGCCCACAGGCTTGGCAGTTTTCCTGGCAGCTTATGCAGCTGGGCAAGGTGAGCTCCATTAATTAATCAAAATGTGAATCATTTATTACTTGGCTAACACACTTTTTTCGTTTTTGGTAATATGCAGACCCAAGAAGTGCAATTTTTTGGCGCAATTACTTTGCACTCCAAGCTGATGAAGCACTGGCACGAAGTGCCGCCTGAAAACCGCGAGGAGCTCAAGCAAAAGATTTTGGAAACAATTGTGCAATTCGCCGCTGGTCCGAAACTGGTACTCAATCGCCTCTGCCTATCGGTAAGTACTTAGGATGAGCAGGAGTTGTACATTGTGTCAATTGTAGATGACCATTGCAGCCTAATCCCACCATATTCCATCTCTAATACCCATGTACATTATTTAATATTATTATAATATTATTTAATATTATTATTATATTATTTCTCTAGTTGAGCGCCTTTATTGTTCACATGATCGAGGATTGGTCTTGCGCCATTGAGGAGGTTATTGATACGTTTCAGAGACAGCGCATACCAAACGTTAGCCCCGAGGTGCAATTGTGGATCATGCTGGAAGTGCTGCTGGGTATACCCGAGGAGGCGCAGGTTATTCATACAACCGCGAAACGAGTCACGCTACGCGCCGAAATTGGCAAGCGTATGCCGCTCGTGCTGCAGACTGTTGAGACGTATTTGAAGCGGCAGGCGAACACTGAATGGAACACCGAGGGCCACAGCAACATGTTACGCGCAGTTAAGGTCGTCACCGTTTGGATCAGGTATGCAGGCGAACAGATATCTTATATCTTACATGATATATAATAAAACCCATGCAGAAATATTGGCTACTCAATTGAGGGCTGCGTCAGCATCTGCGTGGTGCTGCTGGATTTGGTGAAAAAATGTTATTGGCCCTGCATTCGATCTGGCGTTGGCTGTATGTCCGCTGACGAGAACGAGCTCGCCGAGACGTGCCTAAAGGCAATGGTCAGCATTATCGTTCAACCGGATTGTCACAACTATCCCAAGACGGCGGCTGTATTAATCAAGATGTTTCTGGACTCATTGTGCGACATAACGCATTTGGAATGGAAGCGCGACAACGATAATGAGGATATTATTGTCCATATCTATATGCTATTTGTGTCTGCCGTGGAACGACATTCGGCGCTTTTTCTACGCGGCATCACGGCTACAGATCCGGAATTAAATGCCATCTGGAATCGCATGGTGCACGAGATACTGCAGTGCACGGATAAGCCAGGCATTTATCCCGTCGAGGAATCGTGCAGCACCATGTCCCTGGCTTTTTGGTATATGCTCCAAGGCGATGTATTTTCGATGTCTGACGAGGAGGAGAAGCGCAAGTGCTGGGAGCGAATAAAACCGCTCTATGCACATTTGACCACCGTACTGGTGCGCAAATCTGAGCAGCCCGATGAACAATCCATCGATAAATGGAACTCTGATGATCTGGAGTGCTTTCGGTGCTATCGTCAAGATATCTCCGATACATTTGTAAGTTGTCAACTGACAACAGTTACCAGCGAAAAGCTAAGCTAATGTCAAATTTATATCCATCTGCAGATGTATTGCTACGATGTGCTACACGACTATATTTTAGAAATTTTGTCCGCCATGCTTGACGAGGCTATTGCAAGGCTACAGACCCATCCCACACACTGGACAAAACTGGAGGCTTGCATCTATTCATTTCAGTCAGTGGCCGAACACTTTACGGGAGAGGAGTCTCGTCATATACCAAAACTAATGCGAGTTCTGTCAGAGATACCCTATGAGAAACTTAATGAAAAACTGCTTGGCACTGCGCTAGAGACAATTGGCTCCTATTGCTCCTGGCTAATGGATAATCCAAACTATATACCACCGGCAATTGATCTGCTGGTGCGTGGTCTAAGCTCAACAATGTCGGCTCAGGCAACGCTGGGTCTCAAAGAACTATGTCGTGATTGTCAAATGCAATTAAGGCCGTACGCGGTACCGCTGCTTGACGCTTGCCAATCCACGCTTGCCACAGGTCGCATGAAAAACTCGGACTCGGTACGTCTTATGTTCAGCATTGGCAAGCTGATGAGCTTGTTACCATCGGAGCAAATACCCAGATACCTGGATATTATAGTCAGTCCATGCTTCGAGGATCTACAGACCATTTGTCAAGCAGGATCTGTAAGTAACTATTAAGTAAATTCTAAGGGTATGCATCTTTATTTACAATTTGTTACTTTGTGTTTTTGCAGACAACACCAGCGGCGCGCATACGTACAATTTACCGGCTCAATATGATATCGACGCTGTTCTCATCACTTAACACGGATCTGGATGAGGAGCTCAGAGATCCGCACAATGTGCAGCCCGTGCTGATGGTTATGGAGAAGACTATGCCCATTTTTCGGCGCATTGCTGAGGTTTGGGTGGAAGAGCTTGACGTGCTGGAGGTGCGTTCGAAATCAAATGATTATTGTAAATGTGTAACATTATTGATGTATTTCCACAGGCTGCTTGCAACGCATTGAAGCATGCTATTGTGAATTTAAGAAGCAGCTTTCGACCCATGCTGCAGGATCTGTGTTATTTTATTGTAGCCAGCTTTCAGACACGTTGCTGTGCACCCACGCTTGAGATTTCGAAGACGGTAAGAAGCCAATCGATTATATTGTTGAAATACTTACCTGATTGCAACTTTTACTCTTGCCACAGGCCATTCTCATATTTTACAGGGAGGAGAACTGCAAACCATTGATGCAGCAGCTGCTGATAGAGTTTGTGGCGCATAGTTTCAAAGTGTTTGAGAACACGCCCCAGCAAAACTTTTCCAACATATCAGATTTTATGGAAATGTTCTTTGCCTGCCTCGCACAAATCATCAAAAAGGTACCCCTGGTGCTGGAGGACGAAACGATTGCATACGATCGGCTCATCTACTATGCTCAGCAAGCTATGTTGCTGCCGGAGAACGGACCTATACGCAACAGCATACAGTTTACAACACACTTTATAATGCATTCTCGAAGCCATCTGCATTTGACAGATGTGGTGCTGGCCCAGGGAGAGCAGATTATACGCACGGTCATGACTTGTGTGGGCTATATGACACCGCGACAGCAAGTCGATAAATTTGCAGATGTATTTCTAGCCATAAACAAAAAATATCCAGCTGAAATGGTCGTCTGGCTGAAGAACGTAATGGCAGCTCCCAATTTTCCGACAGAGCTCATAACCAATGCTGAAAAATCGCGTTTCGTTTCGTTGATCATCAAGTGAGTAAAATTTAACGCTTTGCCTTTGTGTATCCTTCTCATTTCGCCATTTGATTGCTCCACAGAACGAAGGTCAATAAGCGGCTACTACAGCAACATCTCACAGAGTTGGCTATAAAGACACGTGGACTTGTGCCGCTACAGGTTCCAGTTAATTAAAAGAGGGTACTCAAATCTATGGCCAAATCTCTAATAAATAATCGTCCTGCTTACGTATATAGTTGCTAGTGTATTTAAACCGCTCTGTAAATGTTCCTTCCTATTAAGTTTGTTTAAATTTTAAGCGACGATGCTGATGATGTCTAACAATTATTGCTATAGCCAGACAGGCAAGTATATCATCTCACAATTATTAAGTCTGTCTGGATGTAGTTTAATGTTGTTGAAAAGGCTGTTTCTTGACATGGTTTAACTTTTATTCATAATTTTACAAAAAATTACACGCTTTTGTTAACGTTTTATATGCTTTTAATTAAAAATTGTTTTTATTTTATGATTTAATTTTTTTTTTGTAGGCCTGTATAACTCAAATTTTGTATTTATACATCAATATTTTTTACATTGCAAAACATTGATTTTTCACCGTTTTCCTGGATAGGGAAATTTGCTTTATTCACTTTTAATATTTTCATTTATTGTTCTGCAACTTTCCATATGTATCTAATATGCCAAAAATATGTAAATACATCTCTATATATAATATATATGTGTCTATAACTAAATGAAGCCTTTCATTTTCTTTTGGCCTGTACAGCACTTGGTAGTAGTAGCAAAAATTTGATCAGCTTTTGCAATACAACTGCTAGAATAGTTGAAAATATTTTTTTTTACTAAGAATCCGTGCCATTAGCCAGGGCTTATACGTATATAATATATAATGACTGTTGTGCCTGGTTCCATCAATATAGGGGACTGACACGGATTCGTTTTATATATATATATATATATATATATATGTGTATATATTTAATTATATAGAAATAGTAGCTACGACCAGCGAAAATTCAAGTCTGTTTTTGACCCCGTTTCCAGAGTTGATGTGGATGTGATGATGATATTTGATGATCAAGCGATATACATTCATAATATTAATGTAGATGTAGTTGGGAGTACTCGTGGTTTCATATGCCATTTGTATCGATGCCAAAACTTACACTAAATAAAATTGTTCAATGTAAATCTTTTTTAAATAACATCTGCTTAAAAAATACTTTGAGCCCACATTGAATACCTCCCGCCAATAATGATGTCTGGGCCTTTTTCTCTTTTTATCGAATATACTTATTCGAAGCTCTCTCTCAATATGCAATACATACAAAAAATACATACATATGTAAACACGCACATAAATATACATACCACTTTTTTTTTTGTTTTAACAAATTACAATACATATAGAATATAATTAAGCTGCTAATGGTAAGGTATTTCCATATTTATCGTATATATATAATTTATAACGATTCAGCAGTACGTTGAGTGTACTGCCTACACAGGAGTTGCACGTGGATAAAACTTAATACCTGTGGCTTAGCGATATAGAAAAGCCAAGAAAATTGCACTTAAGTATGCCCACCCTAATCCAAAAACTTACGAATCTTATATCCATCTTTTAAAAGATGAAGCAAGAATACTTAAAAATAAAACACAAATAAATATACAAAGCACTCATTTATAACTTCATTTTCAAGCCATTTTTTGGGGAGCCTACATTATATTCATTATTGAAAATATTTAATTTTGGATATATACACTTGTTTGCAGATATTTCGACCAGGAAAGTGGGGGCTCTCAATAAGTATTGGATATGGGCTTAGGTCGAATATTCTGATGCTCTGAATGGCATGGGCGAGACCGGTAAAAATCTTAGAAATTGTGGGATGTTTAGGCTACTTTAAATATCCCGCCTGTTCCGAAATTCCTTTCGATTCACAAAGATTCTGTTCGTAAATTGTATTTTTTGCATTAAAAATGCTACTTTGGAAGTGTATTTTGGCATATTGATATCATTATTGTCTTAAAATTTGGCCAAACTTTAAACTGTTTAGGGAACCCAAAATATCAAACATGGAATCCGCTAAAAAGAATCACCTGCCTTAGTTGGCCTATACCGATTTTAATGTGCTATATAGATAGCTAAAAGACATCTCAAATATCTTTATGTGATCTTTACGAACAGTCTTCTGTATTCAAAGTTTTTTGAGTTTTAGCTAAATAATAGTAGAAATAATAATAAGCAGTATCTCGATTTCATCTTTTGAATTTACATGTTAAGCACAACTGAACAAGGTCAGAATTTTTATGAATTTTTGTAGTTAATGGTTTTTTTTTTTGGTATTTTTATATGAGTTTCGAAATGAGTCAAGAGCCAGAAAATAAATAATAAAACAGCCCCATAATCCTATCAAATCTCGGCATGCCCTAAAATGTGATTCGATATCGCTTTATTTATTGTGTATCAGCTTTAAATGGGCTTTAAAGGATATATTTCATTCAAATTGTTGTTAATCTTTTATTACGCTTTGAAAACGACAAGTGCTAGAATGTCATTTGAATCATGGTTATTTGGGATTGCTCACTTAAATACTCGTATACAAACTATAATTCTTGGCTTTCGTATAACGTAGAGCACACAAGTATATATGTATTTGTATGCATGAATATTATGTATAGCTATAACGAGATAGTAGTACACATAAATATATGTATGTCTAATGTATAATGGTAGGTATGCACAATCAAGGTGGTAGATTCTTACGTCTTAAGTTTACACAATGACAATTCATAAAACTGTACAAATTTTGATGTATTCACTGAAATGGTAAGAGCATAATGAATCCATATTATTCAATGTGGTGTTTATCATCATTAAACAAAGCAATAGATGCATGCAACAAAACAACAACAACATGGTCAAAAGCTTGTTTGGAAGCATGCAACGTTCCATGAATTAAACTCAAAAGCATTTTTGTGGCGCATACAACTTAATCTTGATTGGGATTTTTAGCTCTTTATTGATTGCTACAATGCAAGTTTATTTAATTGTTGGTATTTATTATTTAATATATATATATAATTCTATAGAAATTGTGTGTTTCAATTGTTGCCACGCTATTGGGCCCCACGGCGATGGGCAAAACATACAAATAACAATGGACGCCAGCTTATCATCATTAACATCTTGCAGCATCATCATTATTATCATCGATTAGTCATATTTATCTGTTTCTGTTCTATATGTATGTATATGTATGTGTGTGTTTGTGTGTGTTTGTGTCTGTGTTTACTCTATAAAGAACCTTAGCTGCGTCATTGCAACGCCAGCGTTCGGGCACGTTAGGACCAGCCAGCACGTTGGGATAGCAGGCAGTTAACATAGTTGATCTAACAATTGTTTGCATCTGGGGGCGGCGTTGTCAGGTACCCATCGGGTCGCTTGTGCTCGATGAGGGCGCGCACGATGTCGTTGGCCGAGGGCAGATCGGATTTTCGCCGTATCAGCGGCTTGTCCTTGTTGCGTTCGCCGCGTATCTGTGAGTAACGGGAGCGTAATGCAAACGTAAGGCATTTAAATGATTGCCCCCCTGAACCCACATCGATTATTGATTACGATTACGATTATGATTGCATAAGTATGCAACGCTTGACGATGGACAGTTACAAGGTTTGAAGATGTGTTATTGCCTGGTGTATAATGTGGCATATAGTGGATGTGTAGTTAGTTGCCAAAACACCGCATAAAATAAATATCACATAACTACTTATTTAAATACATATATCAACAAAGTTTCTTTTAAAAGAACGATGAGCAATGTACAATGTCATGGTATGAATAAAAACAGGTCAATTCAATTGCAGGTCAAATTAATTTCATGAGTGCACTCACATCTTATCCCAAGATATAAGAGATACATACTAGTATAACCTTGCAGAACATTTTTATTTCAAAAACTTTCGACCAAAAACTCCTATGAAAACTACAAGATGTATAATTGCTAAGTTTGGTGGCGCTTTCAGTTGAAAACAAGTAAGAACGTTAAAGTCGGATGGACCCGACTACGATATACTCTTTTTTTAGCCTCTTTGCGGAGTTAGAAGTTTTAATCATTCAAGTTTTGGCATCAATTTAAATTTGGGTGGGCGTGGCCAAATTTTTCTTAGTCAGATCAATCAAGGAAGCGATAATTAGCACTTGTGCTAAATTTGGTTACTCTAGCTGTAAAATTGTGGAAGATATAGGTTTTTGCCGTTTGAGGGGGAAGGGGTGGGGTGGAGATCTTGACACTTTATTTGCCTATGGTATATATCAACATTTATAGCAAGTTTGGTTGCTCTAGCTCCAAAACTGTGGAAAAACTACGTTCATACGGACAGACGGACGGCCGGACATTTCACAACCCCAATATACTCTTTTTTCTTTTTTTTTTTAAAAAAAATTAAAAAAAAAATATAAAAACTTATTTTCCTACCGATATAAGATCAGTGATCCGATTCTGATGATAGTTTGCGTAGAAACAGACAGACAAATGGACATGGCTAGTTTGACTCGGTAATTGACGCAGATTAAGAATATATACATATATTTTATAGGGTCTGCTTAAGTGCGTTACGTATTTCGTATTATAATATACTCTTAAAGGTTGTAAAAAGTCATCTCATATCACTCTAACGAAATAACTAAAGCTAGTCGCAAGAACAATCATTAAAAATTATTATAATAATGGGTCGTGAGATGATTCTGAAACAAAAAGTTGATTTATCGATACTATAGATAATATCACAAAGAGGGTTTTTGAGTTTTCTTATTAAATTTAGTAAATGGCGAAAAACGAAACGAAGAAAAACACTCCAACGCTTTCAAACATAAAACAATTGGTGTTAAAATTGAGTTTTGTATTAAAAACTAATGTAAAATGTTAGTAAATTGATGAGTTATTTATGGATAAAACTCAGTCATAAAACTCGGTATATTCACTCAATGTGAGAGGTAGAAGAAAGTGCGGCAGTGTTTAAAAGTAAGTAGATATGTAGCGAGAAATCAATAAATAAGTACACATATATTAATAGATACAGATACAGAAACATGTATTTATAACTGACACGAGTGCGATTATTGTTTGTAACAGGCATTCATACGTTCGTTCGTTTGATAAGTGTTAAAAACAGGTGGTTGAAGAATTAGACTGGCACACGCACACACACGTACACACACTCACAGACAAAGACACAGACACACACAGTACGTTGATGTGACTGTGCTCAGTTAGTAGTTGTGTAGTGTGGTTAGTGTGGCTAACGCTTGTCTCACCTCTCTGGGCTCCTGCTGCTGCTTAAGCGGTGGTTGCGGCCTTGACTGCTGCTGCTCAAGTTTATCGTAATTAAGATCACAATTCTCATTGTATTGATCGTACAGTATTTGACTATCGGACATTTGCAGGCAATCGGTGAAGTGTCGTGTCTTAGTCCACTCCGGATTGGTTTTGGCCAGGCTCTCAACCTGTTGCCAGAGCTCCTCGCGCTGTGTAAGCTTCTCGCGTTCCCTACAAAAAAAAAACAACAGCAAAAAAACAATTATTATTATCTAAAGTGAGTTGATTTCTTAAATTACATTTGCTTCTCCTGTTTGTAGTTTTTGCTGCATTCATCAAACAGCCTTTGATTCATCTCCATGAACAGCTTAAGTGCATTGTAAATGAGACCGTGTATGGTCTTATTCCAATGCGTCTTGGAGTTGCGGTTTAGCGACGGAAACATGATGGGTAGTATAGTCGGCGAGTTATCCGCTATAAGCGACATTATGTACTCATTATTCCAGTAATAAAGCGCCCGCTCCGCCACCTGAAAATGTGGCGAGGAGACGCACTTGGATATCTGGCGAAACAGCGGCCCCATAACCTTTTGAAACTCGGCCGGCTCAATTACATCAAGCAGCTCCTCCAGCTCGTTCAAAAACATCACCTCCTTGGGACTGTGTGTCTTAGGCCAGAACTTCAATAGACTTCTATACGCAGTGAATGTGCGAGAGTTAATATCAGTTTGAATATAGAACAATGTACAATGTTCTACTTACTTTATGACCGCCTCTGACAAACTGGGATCCTTTTCAAGAAACTGTACCACACAATAGGTCAGCTGTGGATGGTACACGGAGAGGCTTTTGGCTTTGTGCAATGGCAGCAATACCTTAAGTAAAAATTGTTTGTGCTCTTCCTTGAGCGGTAATGCAAATCCATTAATTATGCTGCCCAAAATTTCCAGCAGCTCTGCAATGCCATTATGATGTTCCGTTTCATAGATGAATCTGTAAAAAAATTGACAATTGTAATCAGTTGATCATGATAAACGATAAACAAGTTGGAGAAAACTAAATTCGCAGTTTTCAAAACATTTGCTCTGTTTTGTTAAGTTTTCTATAAGTTATTTTCGCCATAAGTCAGCATATTCCAACAATATATTATAATCAACTAAAAAGAAGTCAAGCGCGAGAGGTTGCTAGGTTACCGTGAGTCGCGGTCAAATACAAGTTTTTTAGTATCTCTTTTCAATCGTTTAAAAAAATCTTAATCTCAACTAATCACTGTAAATAAATAGCTTAATTAATAAATTGTCAACACAATATCAATCGTACGCATGTACGCCAGTACAACTCGAATCCATTTTAATTAAAATTAAAATACTTCAAATCAAACTTAACTGATACTTAATTAATGTGTTTACCCCCCGCAAGGAGGCATTGCCCAAGCGAGGCAATATTCTAAAAAACTTTGCTGTGTAATAATTTTGCAACTAAAACTCGTGTCCGATCTAGTGTGTGGAAACTTGTTCTAGAAAGTTCCACAGTAGTCGCGGCTTAGAGTACGCGAAAATAGAAATTAAAGTTCAAACATAGCCTAGCAACTTACACGTGACTATAAGAAAATTTGTTGGTAATCAAACTACCAACGCAATATAATGGCAAGCGCAGATGAAGTGCCGCCTTTGGATAAGCAATCCAGTGCAACCAGCCAGTTCGCACCAGGATCGGAGGAAAATGGAGTCAACGTAGAGCAGCTTCGTGTTAGTGATGCGCAACAGGGTGCGATCTCGGTGGCTACAGTGACCACAACTAACACGTCTACAGCCGGACTCGCATGATCACACCAAGGGGCACAAAGTCAGCAGATAGCAGCGCAATTAAATGGCGTTGTGTGGGGCGATCAGCGGAACTCGCCCATTTAAAACAATGGAACAATGCGGCGCGTGGGAGTACAATCTGGAGCAGCTCTATATGGAGACCTACTGCACTCAACAATGGATCTTGGCAGTAACGGCGTTGCCCCAGCACCACTGCATGTTTTCCCGCATGCTATTTACCAGGATAGGAATGCAGGCAGCAGCACGATGCTACACGGAGGAATGGCAAACTAGGCGTCTCCTGTACAGCGACCAGAAGGCGTCTACGTGACGTCGCCTGCAACAGGACCACGCGCAACAGCGCTACCAGCGAAGGCAACCACGTGCGCGGGTAGTTATATCTGGTGGCAACCAGCCGCAACAATGAGTTTTCCTGCTGTATCACATACAGCACAGGACGTGTCCCTAACAGCGTCGCAAATAGCTACAAGACAAGTAATAAGCAAAGATTTACCATATTTCTCAGGTAGCCCCGAAGAATGGCCCATGTTCATAGTGAACTACGAGCAGTAGACGCAACGGTGTGGATTCAGCGATCAAGAGAATCTGATTCGGCTGCAGAAGTGACTGAAAGGTGCTGCTCTGGAGGCAGTACGAGGAAAGCTGATGATGCCGACGACAGTAGCCAATGCGGTCGACACATTGCGTATGCTGTATGGGCGTCCTGATGCCATACATCAAGCCCTGCAGTCGAAGCTACGTATGGAACCAACAGTGAAGTCTAGCAGCATAGAAAGCCTGGTTCGCCTAGCGTTAGCAGTGCAAAACTACCACGCTACGGTTAACGCAATTGGGTTTTCCGACTATTTGAACGACCCAATGCTTCTGCGCAGTTTATTGGACAAACTGCCATTCGATCTAAAACTAGATTGGGCACGCTACAGCGCAGGAATTCCTAGGGCGAATATTGCCATATTCGATGACTGGCTCTTTAAGTTGGCAACATGCGCCAGCATTGTGATGCCAGTGACAGCAGCGTTGGATACGAGCGATTCAAAGGCTACAGGCAGGAGCAAAGGAGCGAGACTTTTGGTACATAATGACAGTGACAACACCCACGCGGGAGTGTGTCGCAAGTGTACAGGCACTCACAAGCTGGAAGAATGTACGGAGTTTCTGAAGCTAAATGGACAGAAGAGATGGCTGTTCATAAAGGAGAGCAGGCTGTGTTGGAGATGCTTTGGCAAGCATTTTATAAAACATTGTAAGGCGACGAAACTGTGTGATATTGACGGCTGTACCAAAACCCATCATCCTCTCTTGCACAACGGAGAGCAGCGCGCCCCCAAGGACGCTGCAAGGAGCACGAAGGAGGGCGCTGTTATATTACATACAGGACAGAGCAACAAGGCGTTGTTTAGGTATGTACCAGTAATGCTGCACGGCCCAAAGGGAACAGTGCAAACATTTGCGCTGATAGATGAAGGATCGTCGTGTACATTGCTAGAGACCAGAATAGCTGAAGAAATAGGAGTTGATGGCCCAACCGAGGAGCTGTGCTTACGGTGGACAGGCGACATAACTCAGAAAGAGCTGGGTTCCATGAAAGTGTCACTAACTATCGCTCCAAGTGACAACGCAGCTCGTAAATACACTATGCAAAATGTAAGAACTATAATGAGCTTGGACCTGCCGGTTCAGACGCTTGACGAGTCAGTGCGGATGCACTTGCAAGGATTGCCGATACGTGCATACAAAGATGCACGCGCTTCACTAATAATCGGACTAGATAATGCTAGGCTTGGCGTTCCGTTGGCTGTAAGAGAATCTGGAAGGGCGAACTATGTGGCAAATAAGTCAAGATAAGGGTGGTCGTTGTATGGCCGTAGCAACAACGGAACGCAATCTAGCCATCGTGCGATGCACATCTGTGACTGCAACGGCGATAAACAGATGGACGAGCTAGTGAAAGAAAGTTTCACTCTGGAGGTGGTCGGAGTAAATGCGCCCAAGAATACTCTTAGATCCAAAGACGAGGAGAGGGCCAACACGATCCTGGAGGCTACGACCAAATACCTAAAAGAAGAGAGAAGATGGGAAACTGGCTTGCTGTGGAAGCAAGATAACATAGAGCTTCCACAGTCGCAGGATATGGCACTACAACGACTCAAGTGTCTGGAGTCGCGTATGTCGCGTAACACAGAATTACGAGAGTTCGTAAATAACCAAATCAGACGTTATGAGCAGTTAGGATACGTGCGCAAATTAGGGAGATGCTAGACGAGAAGCGTACATGGTACTTGCCTATATTCGTGATTACGCATCCAAATAAAGGCAAGTCGAGACTAGTCGAGACTAGTATGGGACGCTGCAGCCAGAGTAGACGGAGTCGCTCTGAATTCGATGCTTCTCAAGGGTCCTGACTTATTACCGTCACTAGTTGGTGTGCTATTGCGGTTTAGAGAGAAGCGAGTCGGAGTGTGTGGAGACATAAGGGAAATGTTTCACCAGGTCAAGGTGCTACGTGAGGATCGAGGAGCACAGCAATTTCTGTGGAGATATGGACACAACTGCAGGAAACAAGATAGGTTTATCATGAATGTTATGACTTTCGGAGCTTCTTGTTCCCCAGCAGCTGCTAATTTCGTCAAAAACAAGAATGCCGTACGCTTTGCTGAAAGCTTCCCAGAGGCAGTAAGCGCTATACTGCGCAACACCATTGTGGATGACTGGTTGGACAGTGGCGACTCCGAGGATGAGATAACTCAGATAGCATTAAAAGTGAGATCCATACATGCAGAAGGAGGCTTTGAAATGCGCGGCTGGGTATCCAATTCAACAGCCGTAATGCGAGCTCTTACCGGAGCCGACGAGAAAACAGAAAGGAGTATCGATAATATAAATTCGATTCAGGAAAGAGTCCTCGGAATGTGGTGGCGACCTAAGACAGACGAGTTTACGTTTGTCCAGAAGTTCAAGGACTCCGTTTTCGAGGAGAAAATAGTACCAACCAAGCGAATTATATTGCGAATTGTGATGACAATATTCGACCCGCTCGGACTGTTGGGCTTCTACATTATACAAGATGATAATGCAAGACGTGTGTAGGTCTGCTGTAGGATGGGATGAGCCTATAGCTGAAGCAGAACATCACCGATGGAAACAGTGGGTGCAACAGTTGCGGCAAATTGAAGATTTGCACGTGCCCCGATGTCTAGGTATGGTGAGCAGAGCTGATAATTTGAAGTTGCACATATTTACAGATGCGAGCATCAACGCCTACCCAGCAGTCGCGTTCTTGAGAGCCGAGCAACGAGCAGAAGTATGCTGCTCACTAGTAGCGTCAAAAACTCGAGTGGCGCCGTATCAATTCCGCGTATGGAATTGATGGCAGCTATTCTGGGACTACGACTGGCTAAGTTTCTGGATTCTGAGCTATCAGTGGCCGTAACACAGCGCGTGTTTTGGACAGACTCCAAAAACGTGTTGTATTGGATACGGTCAGACGCCAGAAAATATCACCAGTTTGTAGCGCTGCGCATCGGAGAAATACTGGAGGCGTCTGACGTAACAGAGTGGAGATGGGTGCCATCGGCGCAAAATGTAGCAGACGATGGGACGAAGTGGACAAAAGAGTCACGCTTTGACGGGCGCTCCAGATGGTTCACTGGCCCAGCGTTTTTGCAGGAAGACGAAAAGGGATGGCCAGTCACGGAAATGAGCGAATCGGTTTTAGAACGGATACATCTTCACGAACTCAAGGTGACAGCGGAGTCGAAAAGGGATGGCCAGTCACGGAAATGAGCGAATCGGTTTTAGAACGGATACATCTTCACGAACTCAAGGTGACAGCGGAGTCAGCATTGGCCACCATATTGCCAGATGTCAACCGCTTCAGCACATGGGAAAACTTTCGAACTACTTTGAAGTTTGTTATGCGCTTCCTAAGTGCTATATGTAAGCATGAATTAATATCGGAGTACGCACGACTGGTAGTGCGTACACCCAATCTGAAAGATGTCTACAATATTATCTACAGAGTAGCACAGGCCGAGGTGTACTCAGATGAGATAATGCTTTTGCAGAAAGGTAACGACGTGGGAAGGAAAAGTTCAATCTTTAAATTGTCTCCTTATTTGGATGAAGCTGGCGTACTGAGAATACGTGGCCGCATCGATGTAATAGAAGGAGTAGCCACGAGCGTGAAGAGACCTGTGATATTGCCAGGACGGCACAATATCACGCGCCTGCTTATCGACTATTTTCACAGAAAATACCATCACCAACTAAGTGAAGTGGTGATCACACAGATGAGACAGCAGTACTACATTTCTGGGCTGAGAGCAAGAGTACGCAAGGTAATGAAGGCGTGTCAACGGTGCCGTAGCAAACGAGCGGCACCCCAGGCACCTGAGATGGGCAATCTGCCACTGGAGAGACTGGACATAAATGAGCTACCGTTCTTGAATACAGGAATCGACTATTTTGGACCGCTGGAGGTAAACATCGGCAGGAGACGCGAGAAACGATGGGGCGTGCTGTTCACGTGCTTGACAGTGCGTGCCGTGCATATCGAGCTAGCGCACTCACTGTCAACGGATGCCTTCTTAATAGTACTTGAAATGTTTGTAGCTCGTCGAGGTGTTCCCAAAAGGATCGTGTCGGATAACGGCACCAACTTTCGAGGAGCGAGCAGACTGCTGCAAGCAGAGATAAGAAGAATATCAACGAACCGACTGGAAAAACAGTATCCTGAAATTGAGTGGTCTTTCATACCACCTGGCGCGCCACACATGCGTGGCGCATGGGAGCGGATGATCAGATCCGTAAAGTCGGCCCTTGCGGATATTTTAGAGGAAACGCAAGTGCAGGAGCCAGTGTTTAGAGCAGCGCTGGCAAAGATCGAGAATACGCTGAATTCTAGGCCACTAACATACGTGCCGTTAGAATCAGTAGATGCAGACGTTCTCACTCCAAATCATTTTCTGCGTGGAGCAACGAGCGCGATGGGCGCAAAGACAAGAAACGACAATGAAGAAACTGATGGTATATCGTTGGGTAAGAGTTTTCGTATTGCAAGTCAGATTGCAGAGAGGTTCCGCAAACAATGGCTGAGAGAGTACTTGCCGTACCTTACACTCAGAGCGAAATGGTTCGAGCAGCCAAAGAACCCCATACAAGTCGGTGACGTGGTCATAGTGATAGATGAAACAAATCCCAGAGAACATTGGAGAAAAGGCGTAATCGTGGATCTACGTGTCGCGAAAGATGGCAAAGCTCGCAGCGCCGTAGTGCGTACTACAGCTGGGCTACATACGCGCCCGATTGTGAAGATAGCCAAGCTGGACGTGAGGAGGAAAGTTCCGGACTCTATCAACGACGCTCGACCAGAATTAAGGATTAGCAAACATCACGGCGATTTGCATGAAGTTTGCGAAGGAGGGAATGTTGCCGCACAAACCGAGGTGGCAACGCGCGGCGCAGTTTAGCGCGAAACAAAACCAAACTAACAGCTGATCACGAGAAAGAGCGCGCATCAGACACACAATTGGAATGTATAAGTGTATGCGGCGATTGGAAAACAGCCGTTATGCACTGGAAATAACTGTAAGACCGCGCGATTTGGACAGCGGCGCTTGTAAGAACAAATTAGAAACAGAGGAAAAAAGAAGTCAAGCGCGAGAGGTTGCTAGGTTATCGTGAGTCGCGGTCAAATACAAGTTTTTTAGTATCTCTTTTCAATCGTTTAAAAAAAATCTTAATCTCAACTAATCATTGTAAATAAATAGCTTAATCAATAAATTGTCAACAGAATGTCAATCGTACGCACGTACGCCAGTACAATTCGAATCCATTTTAATTAAAATTAAAATACTTGAAATCAAACTTAACTGATACTTAATTAATGTGTTTACCCCCCGCAAGGAGGCAATACTAACCTGTAAAACACATTGTTGATTTGCTTTCTAATAAATGCCCTCAAGCCCAAAAATTTGCCATAGATGCGATGTAAAACAGTCTTAAGGAAATCACGTTCACGCGGATCCTCCGAGTCGAATAAGTCCAACAGTTGTAATACAAATTGATGATCGATAAAACGTTTTGCAATATTTGGCTGAAAATCGGGTGACTCCAGAAAGCGCAAAAATAGCTCATAGACTAATTGTAAGTGTGGCCAAGATGATTCCAATGTTGGTTCATCCTCCTCCGGATCGAATTCGGCTCCATTGGGATTTGATGAGGGCGGCAAGGTGCGAAATAGATTCACTGCAAACTATTCAACAAAAATTATGTTATGTTATTGTCAAATTGCATTTACATTGCATTTTAACTTACCATATTGATAGCTTCCGGGTAGATAATCTCTGTAATGACACCATTCTGACTGGACAGATACTCGACCATCTCGTGCAGGGCGGCACGTTTGACCTCCTTCCATTTCAGATCGCTTAGCGGCTCGGAAAAATCGAACAAGGTGCAACATTGCCGAAGTTTCTGTAGGAACAGCTCCTCCCGCTCGTTGGCTCCCGTTTCTATTTGAATGGAAGAAGTTGACATACTTAATAACTTGTATCCAAAAATCAATCGTAACACGTTACTTTAAACTTTAAAAATTAAAAACTCTACAAAATCGAACGAGACCAACAACAAAAACTGAATACAAAATCAAACAACTGAGAAAAAGCAAACTAAACTCAAAAGGTTTTTTTTTAATGGATTTATAGATTTAAGAAGCTAAGGAGGAGCGTAACCAATAGCAACCTCGCAGTGGCGGCAACGCCAGCGCAGATGATGCGTTGGGTGGCAAGTGAAACAGATTCCGATCGCGTGCGCGTCCTGGACTGCCCGTCAGCTGTTGCAGCGTCTGCGGCGACGACAGATTGTGGCCCATAGCGTCGCCATTTTGACGTAGCGCTGACGTTGATGGCAACGCCACAACAGTCGTTGCCGCATTGCCGTTGCGCTGGCCAATGCCCAGGGTAATGCTAATGCCACCGACCAGATTCTGTGCCACCGTCGACGAGCGCAGCGGCTCCTCGGGCGCTGCTACTTCGCTGCTGCTGTTGGTGCTGGTGTTGGTGGCAGCAGTTGCATTACTGCCCACACTTTTAGTGGCATTCAATATGTTCTTAATGGCCGCGGCGGCGCTCACGGGTGACTGTTGGATGATGGAGATTGTTGCGTGATTTGATTTATGAAATGAGTAGAGCAGAGAATTTCTTTCATTATCGTGTACAACGTGTTGTCTGGCTTTTTTGTCTGGTTGTGTCTGATAATATGTGTGTGTGTCAGCGTGTGTTGAGGCAAAACCAAGTGCTGCAAACCTTGTTGCTGGCCGAACTGACGGCCGAGCTGACCGCCGAGTTGACAGCTGTGGAGGCAGCGGCGGCGGTTGCACTGCTTAACAGCGAGCTGGCTGTGGTGGCCGCCGAGAAATGTTGCGCTAAGGTGGACACCAGTGAGCTGCCGCCAGCTGCAGATCCAGTTCCAGCTGCAGGTGCAGCTCCAGATCCAGTTCCAACTGCAACTCCAGCTGCTGTTGTGCTGGATGTGTTCTTAGCACTCGGCATAGCTGCTGCTGTTGTTGTTGGCAGCACATTCGTTCCAGCTGATGAAAGCGACAATGAGGATGTCGACGATTGTGAGCCAAAGGGCGATGATGAGGCAATAAGCGCTGCGGCAGCTGAATTTGCACCACCGCCGTATGTGGCCGCCGATAAGGAGCTGGAGCCCGATGTGCTGGCAGCAGCCGATGCCAATGATGATGAGCCGGCCTGCGACAGCGATGACAATGCGGAACCAGACGAATTCGAGCTGGTCGATGAGGATGATGGCGATGACGATGCGTTCGTGGTGACGGCAGCATTTGCCTCCGGCGGCGATAGTGGCATCTTACGTGCCTGTTGCTCAAATTTGGCCTTAAGTTCCTCCACGCTGCTGAATTTGAATTTACTGACTTCGCAGTGACGCGACTCCTCCTCCTCGTCCTCGTCCGCCAGCTGATCTAAGCCGCTGTGAAATGATGGCGACTTGGGTATTCCAATACCACCCAGCGCATAGTAGCCACTTGTGGATGTGGCTGCTGCGGTGTCTATATTATGAGTTTGCTGTTGTTTTTGCTCTTCTTGATTCGAAGCTGTGTTGCTTGAGTTGTTGTTGGCTGCTGCTGCAGTCGTTTGCTGCTGCTGCTGCTGCTGTTTGGTGGGGCCGTTATGATGGTTACCCGTCAGAAACATAGCACCGATGACCATTTCATTAGTGCCGCACTTGGTTTAATGGCGGCGCTATCGAAACGCATCGCTTGAAATTCATTTGCTAATTGCGCTACTCACTTTCTAACAACAACAACAAACAACATGTACAACAACAATGATATAGAAAAATTGAAAGACTATCAAAAGCTAATTGTTCTTATGGTTTTCTTTTTGTTTTTTTCTGAGTTCTGCGTTCTAAGCGTTAATTATGTATTTAGCATCTGTAATGGGAATTGCAATATACATATATATATTATGATTTATGAATTATTTGAAGTATGTGTAAATGTGCATGTAAGTGAAAACAAAATGAAATGGAAATGAAATCGAAAAAAATGAATGACAAAATGAAATTATTGCTGAGGACAGTTAAAAACTACAAATTTAAAGAACTATATCTATAACTAACATATATAGATATATATGTTACTACACTGCAAGCATTGTCTATCACGTTTATCAAACGATTTTTCGCCGGGTATATATCACTTTTCTATTGATTTCATATCTTTGCACCTGCAAGAATTTTCTCACTTCTTTTAAACAGGAAAGCTATAAAGGCGATATTTTGTTTCTTCTAGTTAACTTCTAAGGTATCCCAAGACTAAATTGTCCTGCCGATACATATAGATAAAGGAACACTACAAAATGTGTGCACTTACAAAGTTATTTTGCAAAACGCAACTAGTTTTGCAATGTTTGAATTTTTGAATTTTCTTTTGAATTTATTGTGGTTAAACGTTGTTTGCGGGAACAAAGACAGCGGTGTCTCAAAAATATGTTTAATGCAACAGCAATATAAATTTATAAATTATTTTTTATAATTTTTATATGGAGCTGCCGCAAAGTCGTGTTGACTGCGGGGCAATTCGGCCAGCAAAACATACGGAAAAATCGATAAAAATTTGCCGTGGGCAAGCGTCGGCAGTTAAAGAGCGTAACAATATATATATATATATAGATAGAGAGAAAGAAAAAGAGAGAGAGTTATTAACAAGTAACAAGCAACAAAGACTATGACGACAAACAACAATTTATAGAAAAGGCCAAAAAGCCAAACGTTTCTATATGAATAACGTTTTCATAATTAGCCAATAGCTTTAGCCATTAAAAATCAAACAAAATGTTCGATTGTGTCTGAATCAAAAGTTGAGAGAGCGTAAGTACGATGGGAGAGATGAGAGCTTAAGTGGCGCGCAGGGCAAGTACCTAGAATGGGGCGGGGGTAAGTTTATATAGTGTTGAAAAACGCTGCAAAACAGATATCGCTCAATTGACCTTTGTAAACTTGCTGAATTAATACAAACAAACAACAAAAAATAAAATAACAAACAAACTAACATCTGTAATTTGAAAGCTGAGCGCGACATACGCAAATCAAAAATTTGCAAAATAAAATTAATATATCCAGATTCTGTATTACAGACACATAATTATATATTAAACATGCATATGTATATGCATTTGTAGAGCTGGAACACAAACGATGGCGCTAGCAGTCGATAGTTTTTATAGTTTTTTGATAGTTGGAACTATCGGTATTTTTAAAACAATTCATCGAATTGACTTACTTTACGATTATAACGAACTTATTTGAAACAGAGAAGGAATTTCTTGTTTCTTTTGCGAATACATTTCAGTAAATTGTTTCCCGTTTTTAGTTCCGGATAAAGAAACTAGTCTTTCATTTAGTTCTTTCCAGATAAAAGAATTAATCTTTCACTTAGTTCTTTTCCAAATAAAAGAACTTATCGTTCACTTAGTTCTTTTCCGAATAAAAGAACTTATCGTTTATTTAGTTCTTTTCCGAATAAAAGAATTTATCGTTCATTTAGTTCTTTTCCGGACAACTCTCATTTTTCATCACATTTTGAGTTACAAACCAGAAGTTTTGGTCCAGTATTTCTTTGGAGGACCCACAACAGATTTACCGAAACCGAACTAAACAAACTTAAGAACGTAACGAACTAATTGAACTAAATAAACTCAAAGAACTAAACAAACAAAACGAACTATAATAAAATATTTTTTTTTCAAAGATCCAGTATTTAGAACTAGTTCAAATCGTATCAACCCATTTCTACCAGTGGCTTAAATAAAGAAACTATCGATACTATCGAAACTAGTATCATTTGCATTTCAGCTCTTGTATATTCATATTATAATATAGTTTTGTTTACTCACTTTCATTTAGCGGACCGAGTGCCGTCAATTCACAATTCTTGGATACATTGTAACGGTTGCTGCTCTGTCGCTTCTCCTTTCGCACCAGCGGGGTGGTGGTTAGGTTTAAGCCCTTGGTGATTTGCGTGGGCGGCGGTGCATCACGCGGTGGTGTGCTGTCCTTGTCTGTCTTGTTAGCCTGCAAATATTAAGCAATGCAATTGTTAGTGACTGATACACTTCTTCTTTTCAGAGAGTAAAAGAGAGTAATAGAAAGGGGGGGTCTACAATCTAAGGAAGAAAACAAAAACAGTCGCAGAACATTAAAAAAAAAAAACACTTTTAAACATTGGACTTGAGTCCCTTGGTGTGGCACTTTTTATTATGTTTACCTTTGTCTGTGCAAATCCTTGCCTCCTAAGTCGAGCTGCCGCCTGTTGGGTGTTAGTCTCGAGTTTAGTAATGCTAACAAAGAAATGTACACTGCACACTCTCTATACATATGTATATGTACATATAGATATAGGTAGGAATTACAATGATTTGATAGACTTTCATTTCGTAGCCAAACATTTAGAATCTAATTGGAATCAGTCATTTTGGCATACATGTTCACAATAAATGAGGGATCACATTTGCGATGATAAGATTAGATAAACATTGGTGCGTTAAGGTTATGGCCACAAGGTAGTCTAGAAATCTAAAGGTACGAGGAGACTAGTACATATGTAATCGTTCTATAATTCACGTCAATAATAATAACATGCTATATTGGGACGAGTCGCTGATATGGCGCGAATGTACGTTCATCGATTTTCTTATATTCAAATAAGTTTGCTGCAATCAAATGCTGCCGACAGCAATATACTCTGTTCTCAGTCAGTTTTCTTTTATGCATTTGCAGCTGCAGGTTCACAGAGCAAGGAGCATTAAACTCCCTTACACCTCTTCCCAATAAGAACTAAACGAAACAAACGTCATCCTCTAGATGCGAGCTAATTGGTGATAATATAGTTCGTTAAGTTAGTTCAGTCGATTAGTTCAGTCCTTCAGCTGCTTCGTCCGTTCGTTCAGTTCTTCAACTGCTTCGTTCGTTCGTTCAGTTCTTCAAACGCCTCGTTCGTTCAGTTCTTCAACTGCTTCGATCGTTCGTTTCTTTTTGTCGTTCTGTCGTTAAGTTCGTTCTATAATCGGAATCAAATGAACTAAACGGACTAGAACTTGTTCTGAACGATATAATACAGCACTATTTAAAAAAAAAGAACACAACGAACTAAAATTGAACTCGGATAACTTTGTTTAAATGAACGACTAACGGGAAAACAATTGCAAGCGATTCGAAAACATTGCATACATGGTATGTAAATAGAGTATGTAGGAACATTTATTACTCACCTCGCTGTTGTTGGGAGTAGCAACAGCAACAGTTGCGCTGCTCACAACGACGGATGCTGTTGTTGTTGCCGGCGTTGATGTTGTTGTTGTTGTTGTACTAAAGTTACTGTTATTCTCTTTGATACCGTTAGTGGCTGCTGTTGTGACTTTGTTATTATTGTTATTTGTGGTCGTCGTCTCGTTTTTGGTGGTCGCTGCTGCCGCTGCCTCCGCTGATGACACCGCCGCTTCTGCTGCTGTCGTGCTTTTTGTTGCTGTTTCTAACGCGTCGTTATCCATAATACGCTTTCAGCTTTTGTATGCAGCTTTATATTGAACTGCTCTGCTTGTTTCTGCTTATTCCGCTTTTTACACTTACCAACACAACAACAGCTGCGACTGCGACTGCACACAACAAAAACGTTTAAAAAATGTTTCGTGTGTTCTTCTTCTTTCGCGTTTCTCCTTCTTTCCCTTAATTGATTTGTCTCTGACAATTCAAAAACCACCGCTGTGAGAGTGTTGAAAGTTTAAAAAAAGGAACATTGCAAAAACAAAAACAAAATAAGAAAGAAAAAAAAAGAACGAAAGACAACAACAACATGCAGCAAATTTACCGATCAGCCTACACATATACACATACACGATCACGCACACGCATACGCACACATACACATGCTAGAACACTTTGCGAATATAGGGGGAAAAAGAAAAGAAAAGCAAACCGCTAATAGCAGTGCGATCTTGGCCTGAAGTCGAAGTTGTCACACATTAATGCCATGCGATGGTTTTTTTTAAAGAATCCGGTTCTAAACGGTTCTAAGCACATCCCAAGACGTTGCACTTGATCACTCTTCAAGCCTAAGGCTTCCGATACAGCTACATACATGTTTATACACATATACATACATATGTATGTAAATTGTGCGTTTACATATACATATGTATGTTTGTACCTTTGTAGGGATTTCAAGCAGTTTTACAGTTAGCTAGCGTAGTTAGCTAACGATCCTCTATCAGAGCATTTGTCGCTTTTGCACAATCGCAAATGCGAAAATAAATACAAATTCAAACTCCAAAACACACAAACGCAATGCGATAGCAAGCAACAAGTTGCAAAGCAATGGCCGTCGATCAGAGTTGCCAGACTTAGAATTCATCTCATTCCCATACGAACGTCAAGTGTGTGAACAACGTTTCTTGCTGTTCTAGGCAAGCAGGAGGGGGGCGGGAGGGTCTTTACATTCCGCTACACGAATATTGTTTAGAGCAACCCGAATATACACACATATGTATATATTTTAAAAGACATGAGCAATATTTTTTCAAACACTCATATACTTTATATGTCACCTTTGAGAGCGCGGAGGGCGACAGACGGCGCTGCTCGCTAACAAGGGGAACATGAACAGAGATAGAGAGAGAATAAAAATAAAATGAATGTGTACTATGCATAATTAATAGTTGCAGCAAAAGGCAAGCCAAACAATAATAGATATGCAAAAACAAATTTAACTGAATATGAATGTCAAAAGGGGGAGCGTTTAGGGTTGGGCAGGCACTGGTGGGAAAGAGAGGGCCTTCTATTTACCGCCAGAAGCTGCAAGAACTTATTTAATTTGCCCCTGCTGCGATTTAACATCAAATTTTTGCTGATTTAAGTTGTTTTCGTGTTTGATTTCGTATTTTTTTGTTTTTACGTAAAATACGAATTCTACACACGCACACACAAAACACTCGCAATCTCACTCGCACTCGCACTGTTTCTCGTTTATTCACTCGAGCTCTCGAGGCTATGGTATTGCTGTGTGAATTATTTGCGCTTCACTTTTGCGTTGCAATTTTCTGCCCCGTTTGTGAATATCACAAGGCTTTCGCGCAAATCACGACGTGTTATCAGAGCTTGAGTATCTTGTTCACCTTTTCTTCAATAACTTCACTTAACATCAAGATCTAGTTATTATTATAAATAATTTATTTACGTAAAATATTTTGTTCACGCAACGTTGCTGCTAAATAGAAATAGTGTTGCCAGACAGATTAACAGCAGCTTCTTGCAAAATATCGATAGTTCGATAGGTCGTAAATTAGTTTCATCGATACGTTTCGCAAACACTTATTAATTTACACATATTAATTTAAAGCTAAATGATAATTATTAATATTGTATTTTAGTGGTTAAAAGAATTCAATCAAAGAAGCGCCTATAAAATGAAAAGCCAGTTCCAGCTCTGATTTATCCAACTTGCATTTATGCACGACTACATGCAAGTCGGTTATTAAATACCGATATCGATTATAAAAGCTAAGGCTTATGACATTTTTAATTCTAAAAATATTTTGTATGCATTATTTTTAATAAGAGTGACCAACCCGCCTACAGACTTTTAATACGTATGCTCGGTTACTAAAGAGTTTTATCGATCATGATATCGGAAGGAGAGTAAAGCGACATGCAAAAAATATATAATATAATGCACAACTTTTTTGGCATGTATCTTTGCATATTTACCTCCCTTGCCAACAAATCAAGAGTGTCGTGCATGGAAAACAAAAGAACTGCATGGAAATGCATCGTGTAAATCAAGTCATTGTTGCATGCATGGAAGCGCATCGTGTAAATTACGACAAATTTGATGTGACAGATGTTCGATACAAATGTATATCGAATTTCATTTTTATCGTTGTTGCAGATGACAACACTGACGTACAATTTGTTGTTTATAAAATAAATAAGTTGTAAAAACTTAAACGTAAGAATTGCCATGCAAATTACAATAAAGGTGCTCAAGGGCAAAGATTGCACAGTCGAGGTCAGTTGTTTGCTTATTTACCACTTAACATGCATGAGTTACAAAGTCTTAATTTTCTCTGACCAGGTGTCACCGTCGTCGACCATTCTGGAAGTAAAGGAGAAAATAGATGCCGCTCTACGAATACCCGCTACAAATCAAAAGCTCGTTCTGCTCGGTCGACCCCTAAACAATGACCAAACAATTGCCTCATATCCAAATATTAAGGAAGGCACCAAGATAAATCTAGTCGTCATGAAACCTGGACTGCGTGATTGCATCTATCGCGCGTTCCGGAAGTACTACACAGAGGCTCAATCCGAACGACTGGCAAGCGAATTTATGACTGATTTTGAGGCAAAACTCAAAGAACAGAGCCTGGACGATTTGGAACGTTTTGCTGACAATTCGCTTTAAAATGCATAAATATTAACTAGATATGAATTAATTGTTTCCAAACATTATTGTAGTAATAATAAAAAGACGACTGAGTTGATTTAAAATTCATATCAGACTATATACGTATGTATATTTTTAGATATTTGCAATAGCCTGGCAACTCTAATTTCTTTGCAGCGGCCATTGAACAGGTTTTTGATAGGTGTCAGTGTCAGAAATGCAGGCGTGCAATTTTCTTAAACGAGTTGTTCACTCTTTGAAACCAAACGTACGATCTTTTTCCAGAACACTTGGAGCCATGGTGAAGGTAAGTGCTTCACTCAAAATACAAAAAACAGCTAGTACAATTGCTGCAATTGAATTACATAAGCATATCAGCAAAAAAAAATATTGATTAAAGCATCAAGGCTGCATCCACACAAACACCAATGCAAATACATAACTGTATGTGTGTTTTATAGATTGGGGACAAACTGCCGTCTGTGGACCTTTTCGAAGATTCGCCAGCGAACAAGATTAACTCCAGTGAGCTAACAAATGGCAAGAAAGTAATATTCTTTGGTGTGCCTGGTGCTTTCACACCCGGCTGCTCAAAGGTTAGTTTACTATACTATATATATATATTAAATGTTAATACATCTTGAATTCTTTTGCATAGACTCATTTGCCGGGCTACATAAGCGCTGCCGACTCGCTTAAGGCGGAGCAGGGCGTGGACGAAATTGTTTGTGTCTCCGTCAATGATCCGTTTGTGATGTCTGCCTGGGGCAAGCAGCATGGTGCAGGGGGCAAGGTGCGCCTATTGGCTGATCCCGCTGGCGCTTTTGCAACGGCCTTGGATGTGAACATTGATTTGCCGCCGCTGGGCGGTGTGCGCTCCAAGCGTTACTCGATGGTCGTACAGAACGGCGAGGTTAAGGAGCTGAACGTTGAGCCCGATGGCACTGGACTCAGCTGCTCGCTGGCCAACAACATTGGCAAGAAATAGATGCGCAATGCATTTCTCTCAAATATATTGCTAGTAGGAAACAAATTAAATGCTAATTAGTGCCGAAATATCAACTGTTCAATTATACTGCTATATTGGAAAAACTATGTAGTAAATACAAAATATGCAATTAGAAAAAGAATCGCTTTTAATATCTATCTTAGTTACGTCTAATCTGTTTATCTTATCTCTAACGATTGTCAGTGTTGGGCGCAATCTTTTGGGATAAGAGCTTGCCGTAACCGCCTCTCCCGGCATCGTAGTCTGTGCGATATTCATCGCGTACCTGGCCGCCGGTTTTGCCGCGTCCATATTGACGGCCTTCAATGAAACCCGCGTCCCAATCGACGCGAATCAGACGATCATCCAGTCGAGTGCCATTCACAAATCTAAAACAGAACTTGGATTAGTGTTTTGTTGTTTTTATTGATGTTGTTGTTGTACCTCATAGCGGCCTCTGCCTCTGAACGCGTGTAATACTCTACAAAACAAAAGCCACATGGCGTCTTCTTGTATTTGTCCAGACCCATGACAATGAGGCGCACATCACCGCAGCGTGAGAATAGCTCGTGTATCTGTTCCTCGGTTGTGTAGAATGATAAATTGCCCACATAAAGTGTGGTCGAGTCACGCAAGGAGCGTTCCTGCTCCGATCTGGAGCCCTACGTAGAAAGCAATCGAAACGTATGAAACGAGAACTCAAAAATATTTTGTGATTTTGTTTACCTTAAAGTGTTGGTCTCGATACGAGCTTAAATCAACGGAAGCAACGGTTGCAGTCATTCTTATTATTAATTGAGATTAATAAATAAAAAAGGATTCAAACACACAGAGTGCAAAAGTTTTTTTTTTGCTTAAAAGTAATGACAGTGTGCACACATCACACAATTAAAAAATACTAAGCAATCAGGGCTGCATTACTAAAAGATGTGCTGGCACTTTTGGGCACACACTGGCCCAGGCATTGACGAAAAAGCGTAGCAAAACAAAATATAATTAGCTGAGTAACAAAAGAGACAACGCAAATAAAGCACAAACTTATTAAATGCATAATTCATATAATATTAACGCTAATGTCAACAAACGACATTTGCGCTTCCGCGCTGATGCCGACGCTGCTGCCACCAATCGCATCGAGGAACTGCTGCAAAATGAAGAACCCAACAAACTGCCAAAAGCCAAACAGCCGACAGCGCAGGATGACGTTAATGCAAAATCAACAACAACTGCGCCACAGCAACGCCTGCCAAGCGGTAAAAGTTCCGTTAATCTATTTAAAAGCTTCAAAGCCTAGCCTGCTTTTCATTATTAGCAGGCTCTAAGACGAACTCATTTTACGACTTCTTCAAAGTGGAAATGACACGCGGCTATATGCTGGAGCACGACGAGGAACGTTACTCAGCAAGGCGACAGAAGATCTATAGTTTTATGCGAATACCACGCGATTTGGAACGTTTTATGATTTACGGCATTATGCAGTGTGCCGACTCATTTCTTTATATACACACCTTTCTACCCGTGCGCTTCTTGTTGGCCGTCTGGTCGCTGCTGACTCGCACCGTGGCACGCATTTGTCGATTACGTGGCGGCAGTCAGCGGCTTCTTTCCCCCGCAGAGATATGCGATTTGTTGAAGGGTGCCATTTGGATTCTAGTGACACTGATCATGCTGCTGGTGGACACCAATCGCGTCTATCACATTATCAAGTCGCAGGCCATCATCAAGCTGTATATATTTTACAATATGCTTGAGGTTGGCGATCGATTGCTTTCCTCATTTGGCCAGGATACCATAGATGCTCTGTTCTGGACGGCTACAGAACCCAAAAACTCCAAGCGAGAACATTTTTGCGTGTTCACACACACACTCCTCACACTGATCTATGTGTTCTTGCATAGTGGTCTTATTATGTTTCAGGTAAGGAATATCGATTGTTTTGAAACTTTCTAAAACGCTCTTTCTGCTCTGCAGGCCACCTGTCTGAACGTAGCTGTTAATTCCAACAACAAGGGTCTGCTCACCATTATGATATCGAACAATTTTGTGGAGCTGAAGGGCTCAGTATTCAAGAAGTTCGACAAGAACAATCTTTTCCAGCTGACCTGCAGCGATGTGCGCGAACGGTTCCATTTATCTGTGCTGCTGTTTATTGTTATGATTCAGACGATGAAGGAGTTCGACTGGAGCATTACGCAATTTTGTGTTATGCTGCCCGATTGCTTTGCTGTGCTATTCACCGAGATACTCATTGATTGGCTTAAGCATGCATTCATTACGAGATTCAACGAGCTGCCGGAAAGCATCTATCGGGAGTACACGACGAGTTTGGCCTATGACATGACACAGACGCGTCAAAAGCACGCTTTTTCAGATCATTCGGATTTGGTGGCCCGTCGAATGGGCTTTATACCATTTCCGCTGTCTGTAGTGCTCATTAAAGCCATTTTTACGGCCGTCTCATTTCAAAATTTGGCCGCCTGGCTGCTCTTTCTGATGGCCTACCTTTTTGCATTGGGTCTGCGCATCTGTCTAACTATTTGTGCGTTAGGCAAAGCCTGTAAGCTGATGAAGGAGCACCAGACAGAAAGGAATAGCTCCGCACCCAGTAGTATGACCAATGTGCCCGTCATTGGAGCCATAGTTGCTTTCTCCAATCCAAATGTGCAATTGCTTAACAACAATAATAACAACGGTAGCATCAACGGAACAAGTAAGCCGTCAAATCTCACTGCTTCCTCGCCCCTCGATCATAGTCTCAACTTTTCACGCGCCACTGTAACGTCTACGTCCACGCCCAAGAAGGCGGCCAATGATCAGGAACTGGATGTGACCAATTCACTGGAACTGGGTGCTACGGCGCTCTTCTCCAACAGCGACGTGGACCTGGACGATGCGTGCCTCAATGAGCAGGTGACTAATATCAACTCCAACGCAGTCGTGCAAGAACTCTATCAGGATGAGGAGCTAGCACGCAGTCAGCCGGATCTTATGCAACTAAGCGATGAAGTAGGCGGCGACACTAGTGCCAATGCGCAAAAGGAACGCTCCAAGCGACTACCCAAGCGGACCCACAAGCGCTCCGAGTCCGAACCGTTCATGGGCACGCAAAGTCTTAACGAGAAACAAACTTTGCCCACAGCAGATGCAAATTCAACGTAGCCTAGATTGTTTATTTATATACTTTATTGTGGTTCGTGGCTACTATAAATCGCTCCTGTCAATGGGGTACGAAATGCCCTGGTAAATATTGATGTCATACGTAACTTTAAGTAAAATGGAATTATGTTTAAGTATTTTTTAGTTAAGTTGATAATTTTGTTCTCGTCTATAAAGTTGATTTTATTATATCAGGCAACCTTCCTGCATTTAGAACTATTTATTTTTGAGTTTTCATAATATTTTTATTTGAACTTTACTTTTAGTATCAATGCCTCATTCTTAATGTGAGCCAAGCAAATATTGTTAGCTTTGGTGTTTTTCTAACATTAATAACAAGCTCGAAACAAAATAGAAAATCTATCGGTGAGTATTTTGTATAAGACTGTCATATACTCTCGGATCATATATCGGAGACTTCAATCGCCATAAAACTATTTGACCCTGGCCACCATTTCCCATCCGTGGGCGAAGATTTTCTTAACCCTGACCAGTAAAAATTTTGGGAAAATGCAGATATCCCGCCAGTCACGCAGTTTTTAAAGTATTGAAGTTTTTTCCGCCCGTGAACATTTTTTCGACTTACAAAAGTCGAAGTCGATTTTTTTCGGATTTACCGAAATTTGAAAATAACTATGTTATTATTGAAAATGAATTCGAGCCCGTTCAGAAGAAAAGCAATTTTAGACTTTCCAGGCAGATTTTCAAAAACTTGACATTTCGCTTATTTTATTTTTGTATTTGAAGCTTTAAAAATGAGTTCGAACTATGAAGCCCATATAGCCCCATTTTCAAACAAGTAAGGGGTGTATCTTTCGGTTTAGTTAGAGACTTGGTTCTGACCATTGCAATACGTTATTTTCACTCCGGAACCATTCCCTGACAATCCTTGCAGTCTGAATATATATATATGAATGGATCGGGCATGTTTTTATGGCATATGGTTTCATGGTAGTGGCCATAAGTCCAAGTACAAAGTTATTTAATCTTTCTCAAGAACAAAAATTTGTATTAAATTAGCATGAATCAAACAATAAAGACAAAAGTTATTAAAGAAACAGTACAGTCGCTGCTAATCGGACAAACTCCTCTGCACTTTTGCCCTTTCAATGCAAATAAACAGACAATAGAACTATATAATTGAATTTGACTCACTGTGTAAATCAAATACACGGTAATGTGTTCCAACTTCCGCACCGCCTCTGCGTAACCTTTGCACTTCGACAGAGCTGGGACGTGGGCCGTTATTTTGTTTCCTGGGCTGACAATGGGTCCTTCTCCTTTTTTGGTGGCAAGTTGGCTACTTTAACGAACGGGGTTTGAATTTAATGAACTTTAAGCCTTAAAGCAAATAGTTTCAAGAATGTCGTTCAAAATGTGGTCAGGTCGATGTTTGAATGAAAATGGCTTTATTCACTGACTTTGTACAAAAATCAACAAGCTGCAAAGACGACGCATAGCATCCTGTTGCCAAAAGTAAATTCAAAGCTATATGAAACTTGTGCCAACTCCCGTTGGGCAGGCACGCGCGTGCACAAACACGCACATACACGCTTCGATACACTTACATTCACTTTACCGCTACACACGCGTCCCCGCCTTTGGGCGTTTCAAATTTTATGAATGAAATTCTACGCTGACCTTGAGCGTAATTACGTCAGCGCCTGCACTGGGGAACTTCCTAAGGCACTCCCTCTCAAATGTCCAATAATGCGCATGTCTGCCGAATTGTATTACCCCATGCTTCGAGTTCGAATCGCGCTAGCTTTCATTCATAAAATAACTTTCGACTTTCATGAATGGTTTTAGTTTTGGCCAATTCAGCTTTTAGAAATGCCCCCTACTTTTCAAGGACACGAGTCGCTTGGTGTTTAGGCGTCCTTATCGATTTTCCGCTGTTTTTTTTTTTTTTTTTTTTTGTTTCAAGCGTCGCGCCATTTGAAACTTTTGTTAGACAACCAAGCATATTTTTTGTTGCCTGCTTTTCAGGCGGTTAAAGTTATTTTCAAGTTGAAAAGTGGCCAACAATTCATGAAACTTAATTGATAAACTTAGCTCTTTTGTTTTCTTCTGTTGCTGATTTCTATGAATCATCATTATTATATAATAAATCTAATTATTGATAAACAAATTATTGTATTTTTTTATGCAAGCCTGTGCACATTGCCGTTTCCGATCAAAACATTCGGAATTGCAATTTTTAGCTGTTCTAAATTCCTCATATTATTTAATAATTCGATTTAAAATGTATTGCTTTTGAGTCGTTGGAATGAGTATTATTTGAACTAATTTTTAAGAAGATTCAATTAATATTTATTTCGAAAACAGGAAAACTAAATCGAAAACGATTCAGAATTAAAACTCATTGGAATGAGAGGAATTCGAGCTTATCTTTAAGAAGAATCGCTTAATCAGGCGTGTTCTCATTTCCGTCAAAATCATTCGAAAACGGAGTTTTTAGCTGTTTTGAATTCCAAATATCAATGGAAATTTGGGTTTAAAAAGTTTTGACTTTAAAAAAATGAATAGAGAAGTATTCGAACTAATTTTTAAAAAGACGGTTAGAAAAAAAAAACAGGAAAAAAATTGAGAACGATTCGAAATGAAAAGTTTTCGGAAATGGTTCGAAAACAGAAACACAAATTCGAAAACGACTCGGAAAAGTTATCGGAAAAGTCACATGTCAGAGCTGATTTTGTCAATTTATATGTAATATTTTCTTTGAACTTTGGACATTAATAAAAATTGAATATAATTAAAAATATATGCCTACTCTTATATTTCTGATTAGCATAACTTATGTAAAACAAAACATATAAGTCTCTTAAAATTTAAGTCCTTTGAAAAAGTTGTTACATGTACATGCAACGCAATTTCCGGCCGGCTGGCATGCGTTAATAATAGCCTTGAGTAAGGCAACAACAACAAACGGAAAGTGAACGCGTAGTTTTATGAATGAAAAAAGTACCCAAGTGAGCCCTCGCTCCCTATGCCGCAACCCCGTCCTTAAACCTGCAAAACTGGGTGGAAAACTTTATGCACGGAGCTGTGCCGGGCAGGGCCAACATTTTGCCTTGCTCTTGACTGGCTTTAGCCCATAATTTATTGATTTTCAGCAGTTGGAACGGCACATGCGCCTTTCGTGCTTGATAGCTGCTTATCTGTGGAACATTGTCGTCACATGGACTCTGGCCAACCATAAAACTGTTGCGCCCCATGTGCGTCACTGACGTCATATGGTTGATAAAACGTTTATTTATTAAAACTGTAACTAAGTAAAGTAAGTAGAATTAGTCTAAATAGGTATTTGTGTGCCGCGAGAGAAATGATTAAACCATTCATACTGCTCAAGATGTGTTTGTACCATCTCGCCAAGAAAATACAAGCGAACGGGCACATAGTCAGCATCCTCGTAGTCTTCAGAGTCATCTTGACCAGGCTCCACATCGGAGTCCTCCTCATTGGACAGCAGCACATCGACAACAATGATGCAGTGCAGCAGATAGACGACGCCGCAGGAAAGTGCACAGACTGCTTGGGAGCGCATATAATTAAAGAATGGATGAACTGCTTGCTCCACACCCTCAGTGTTATTACGCATGATGTACATTATGTGAAAGTCACTTTCTGCATCTTCAAGCGTCATCAACGATATGTAAATGTACAAGATGAATCCGAATAAGTTGCGTAGAATTTCCTCCGTTATTGAAAATGTGTGTCCAGTGCAGATATTGATGCTGGCAAAAAGTGTTAGCACCGTAAAGAGATGGATGCATGCAGTGTAGGAGTAATGATAAATGTGAGATTGAATCGGCAGAAAACTTAGCGGATGCGACAAAAATCCACGTATATGATAGGACATGAGCAATATGTTGAGCATGGATTCCACCGTATAAAACAGGAACAGTACCGGTCGCATTATTGTTTCCTGATTTCGAAAAAGCTATAAACGCTGCTTACTATATTATTAGATTTCCTATACCTTATTCTGTTCTCATATCCGACAGATTTTCCACAGAATATTTGACATGCTTTTGTTATGTGTAACCGTCTTGTTCCTGGCTTTGCTATGCCAGTTGAAAGTGCTTCGTTCATCGTAAAAAAAAAACACAACAAAAAGTTGTTGTTGCTGTTGTGGTTGGTCTTGGTCCGAAACTGTTGCTTCTGTATATGCCGCTTGAAACAGTAGCAACATTTTGCTGCCAGTTTGATGTTCTTGACGGCCTGTTGACGGCGATTATGTTGATGACGCGCAAGACCGCAACGAATTTGCGCGCAATTCTCCACTGCTACTCCATCTCCAAGTCCAACTCCATCTCCAACTCGAGTGGCAAGCGGTAAGCATTTGTATTTAAATTACACAAAAGATCACTGCGAAAATGTTAGTACAGTTGTTGGCCTTAGAGTTTAACAGTTTAACGGAACAGGCCTCTCGCAAGACCCGAAATATCCCGCTACATATTTCGGGAAAGATTTTGAAACGGGATGATTTTGAATGATCACGAAATTTCCGCATTCCCCGAAATTGCTTTTCAATAAAATCTACATATATTTTTATTGTAATTATAGTTTCTTTTTAAACCAAAAATTATGGATAAATTAAATGAGTTAAATTGCTTAGTACTGAAAAAAAAAAACATGCGAATAAAAGAAATTGGCAAAATTGAAAACAAATATGCTGTTTTGGAGAAAAAAATTTCGTTTGGAATAAATTTTAAAATCTTCGGGCCAAACTGGGTCTCGCTAGTTGCATTTAATTAATAGCTTATAAAGTCAATAAGGTATCTTCAAGCTTTTTAAAATATATATATTTTTTTATATTTTGTTTTAATTTAAACATTTTTTCTTTTTAGGTTTTTTTTTTTAATTTTTGGTTTTTTATTTTTAAATTTCAAAACATTTTTTATTTTTAGTTTTAAATGTTTCATATTTTTTTTTTAATATTTTGTTTTTTATTTTTAAATTTTAAATGTTATTTTTTTTATTTTTTTTTTATATTTTGATTTTTTAATTCAATAAACATATTTTATTAGTCAATCATATTTTGAAATAGAAAATATATTAGACAGAACTGCATTCCCTTTTCCGTTCCCATCAGTAGTTATAACATAGCTAGTAAAGGTAGTTGCAACAGATTGGGGAAGATATCTTTATGTAGTTTAGCTAAAGCAATAAAGGCAACACACATACTATCAATAACACACACAGTACGAAAACTTTCAAAGTATCAAAACTTTCTGGGATTTACAATGAACAAAATTTCAATTGTCGAATGAAAACAATGTTGATTTTGTTCAGGGAAAATATGGAGTCTGATATGTAATGTCGTTTTAAGTCAAATACGATTTGAATGATTTAAACTTTTTTTTTGTCAACTTTGTCGCTTTCGTAACATTTTCGCGCTGGGGTAAGTTGATGGCCAAAAAGCCAGTACGCACACTTACAGCAATGACAACAACAACAACAACAACAACAACATTAACAACAACAACAACGGCGTACCGACAGTAGCTGCACGAATACAACAAATCAGTTGCCGTTGTTGTGGTTCCTTGCCACTGTTTAAACGTTGACTGTGTGCAAAGTAAAAGGGTTAATTCATTTGGCTACAGCTGAGGAGCTATTCTGACTGCGTCATCTTGAAGAGAGACGTGCCTTGTGGCTTTTGCTGCTGTTGTTGTTGTTGTTGTTGTTGTTGTTTGCGGTGGCGGCGATTGCTGCCGCTGCTGCTGCTGCAATTTTGACAAGCAAACAACGCTTAAGCAAGTTAAGTGCTTGCGAGCAGCACAAAAGCCTTTTGCCTTTTGCCTTTGCCCAAGTCAAATTCCAGGGATCAACTCCAACCAGGCTCCAACACAGTAGTCACCTCAACTCAACCCATCGCTATCGTCAACCTCATCGTCATCCTCATCATCATCTTGGGTTCAAGTTGAACTTAAGCGCGTGTGCTTGCCTAGTTGCGTGGCCGGCGTTTTTTTTTTTTATACGCTTCCAGAGAGTATTACACTTTTATCATGAAATGAGTAACATGTAAAGAATATATATTGGGTTTATAGAAAACAATCGATATGATAACTAAGAAATGTGTAATCTAAATAAATCTAAATAAATAATCTAAATTTTGTATTGCTACGAAAAACATCGAACGAGATGAATTCATTACATACAATTGCAAAAAGCTTATAAAAGTAATTACAAAACAAAACTGAAATTTTTATATATTTTTCAAATTTTCATAAATTAAATATCAAATATTTACTTTTTATTTAAGTTGGTTGTTATTAACCGTATTTTTATAGATTGCAAAATAAAATTAATTTTTTCTTTGAAACATCGATATTCGATTTACTTAAAACGTGTAATCGAAACACCATCGATTGTAATTTTGTAAAATCGAACAACGAACTAATTTTTATTTTAACAAAACTTTTCACAAATCAAATATCAAATACTTACTTTTTATTAAATTGATTGTTATTTAAAATATTTGTACAAATTGAAAAAAAGTACAAATTTTGTTTTTGAAACATCGATAATCGATTTATGTTATACGTTTAATCGAAACACCATCGATTATTTCATGAATCAGAACAACAAAGTGTGTTGTTGTAGTCATGTCTATTCGTCTGAGTCTTTATTTTGAGATTTGTATTGCAGCAGTGCAATTTCATAAGTTGTATAAAAGTAATTACGATAAACTTGACAAGATTTTGGTTGAGTTCTTATATCGCACATCGACTACTAACTGTTCATTTCTGAAAGAGACTTAAGTCTTCGGCGCCCAGTTGATTTATGTTCTAGATTGTTTTTATTTGGCAGCGTTTTGTGTACACGGTGTAGATAACGCAACGCTTTCCAAAAAGAACGAGCTTTTGTATCTTTATGTAATGTATATAAATGTGGAATGTGCCCCCAACACATATATAGTAAACATATATACACTGCTACAATTAAGAGTGCTAAACTCTTGTGTAATCGCACAGGCTACCAAAACGCTCCAGTTACGCCCACCACCAGGGGCATGGCAGGCCACATGCCATTACAGTTAAATGCAAGTGCATAAATAACAATTACAGCTGCAGCAGAAAACAACAACAACAACAACAACGCTCAGGTGTCAATTGGGGGCTGCGTTGTCCGGCGGCCATTTTGCAAAAGCGCATTTGCTGATCGCCATATATCGACATATAATGCCCGTTGATTATTATGTTTACACTTGGCTAGCAATTTCTTGGCTGAAACGTTTTTCGAGGCAAGAGTGCTCAAATAATGAACCTAGGCCAAGAAATCTCAATGCAAATCAACGGCAATTAATATTTCATCGCCCGCTGGGTTCCTAGCATGGCGTCATAGCAATTATGGGCTCCGGGGTCGAAGAGAGTAAGTCCGGGGTAAAGGGAGTGGGGCCGTAATACAATAAGACAATAATATAAATTCACACGAGGGCTGCTCATAAAACCTTTGAAGTGAGTTAAGAAAATATCTTTACCTGTCCATTTCCATTGAATTTAATTTCTACAATGAAAATTTGCCATGAAAACATGAAAGGCTTAAATTATGTGCTCAAAATGCAATAGAAATGTCAGAATTTAAGTTTACAATTATTTAAATTAAAATGTAAAATACAGCTAAATATTAAAGTAATAATAATTAAAATGAGGAATAAATTAAAAAAGAAAAGAAAACATAACTGGGGGACAAACTTCACAATTTTGATCTAACTTTAATTGCAAGGATTGGGTGAAAACATAGAAAGATCCAATCAGAATTTAAAAAATTCAAATATCCAAAAATACAAAAATAAATATATATAAAAATACAAATATACAAAAATACAGAAATAATAATATACAAATATGCAAAAATACAAAAATCAAAATATATAATAATACAAAAATACAAAAATACAAAAATTCAAAAATACAAAAATACAAAAAAACCAAAAATTCAAAAATACAAAAATAAAAATTTACATAATCCAAAAAAGCTAAAATATAAAAATACAAACATGCAAAAATACAAAATTTAAAAATACTAAAATATAAAAATACAAATATGCAAAAATACAAAAATTCAAAAATACAAAAATAAAAATGTATAAAATACAAAAATAAAAATATATATAAAATACAAAAATAAAAATTTACATAATCCAAAAAAGCTAAAATATAAAAATACAAATATGCAAAAATACAAAATTCAAAAATACTAAAATATAAAAATACAAAAATACAAAAATTCAAAAATTCAAAAATAAAAATATATAAAATACAAAAATAAAATTTTACATAATTCAAAAAAGCTAAAATATAAAAATACAAATATGCAAAAATACAAAATTCAAAAATACTAAAATATAAAAATACTAATATGCAAAAATACAAAATTAAAGAATACTAAAATACAAAAAGGAAACCTACAAATTAGTTAGGTGAGAAAGGAATGAAATTTTAAGTGTAGGAACAGATGTACCATTGTTTATAACGTGGAAAAAATTGTTTTAATCAGAGCACAAGCTACGAAAAGAGTTATGGATAGCATAGATAGTAATACTTTGAGGAAACTGGAACAGGTTTGTCAAATTTGTAAAGTGTTTAGACTTGACATGAAGCGAAATTGAGGAATTTATAATTTAATTAATAAATGTAATGTAATTTAAAAAAATAAGATTTCATAATAAGTTCAAATTAATATTCTTTTTCGCCATAAATGTATGTAATGGGCATAAGATTTTAATTTAATAACTTATTTGAAAACAATGCTAATTTGAAACATTAAGCAACTACTTGTATAAATTTCTTAAGTTCCAATACTTTTGAATCGATTCTCGCCTATCTGACCATATCTTTGTCTATATTCAATAAAATAAATTTAATATGCAAAACAGCCGGGCAACTGCTGCAGTGGCTGCCTGTCGTCCAATATCAGCAAATTTGCAATAAAATATATGTCTGGCCACCGTGTCCAGTGCAGTCCCGGCTCCAGCTCCAGCAGTGGTTCGAGTGGTGCTGTAGCTTGGTGGCCGTTGCGGCTACTGAAAATTATTTATTCGCACCTTTCGCCGCCGTAGACGTCGCTTGTCTGCCCAGATTGCCGTCACCCCCCTGCTGTATAATGCTGCCAGTTGGAGGCGCATTTCCATTCGCTTATCAAATTGCTTGCATCGGCCGAAAGAAATGCAGGGCAAATATAAATATTAGTGAACTGGCTTAACTGCTGCAGAGAATGTGGTGGGGGGGGGGGGGGGGGGGAGCGAGGAGGGGGGTGGAGACAGCCAGTCCAGATCGTAAGATCGGCATATGGAATTAGCATCAGGAAAAACCAAAGCCCCTTGGGCTATTCAAGCCTGTCTGAGGCATGAAAAGTGTGAAAACGAATTAGTGCTAGCCTGAAAACGGAAAAGTCGCCATCGTGTTTAGTGATCGAGGGAAATCGAGGGAAATCGAGTGCAGCTTGATAGTGCAGTAGGGCAGTAAGGCGTTAAGAAATATAGACTGCAGATATTGCACATTTTAAATAAATGTTGATGACTATAGTGACAATCGATTAGAAGGTCAATTAAAAGTAAAAAGTTTATTAACAACAATTTTATTTTTTCAATTTAAAGCTTTCGTATGCAAATGTTGCATAACTTTGACATTTCGTAGTCGATCAGCATCATCGAGCACTTTTTGTAAAGCTGTTTTTAAGACAATTTCAGTTATGGATCGATATACAATAAACGAAGTTTGCTTGAATGAAGACTTAGGTTTGAGAAAATTAAGCGCACACTTTTGAAATTGACGAAAGATCGCTTTAAATGGAATCGTTTTAAGCAAAAAGTAGAATTTTATTTTCAAGTAAAGCTTACGCTAGAAAACCGAAGACAATTGACGAGCTCAAGAGCAATAATCGTGTAAACAAACCCAAGATGCTAAAAGTAAATATTTTGCAAAGATTAGAAAGTTTCCTTTTTTAATTTTTGATAGATTCAAGTGTAGGAAAGTTGTTTGCTAATATGTAACTTGATTCCATCAAATAAACTCTAGTTCAGCCAAGTTCTTCCTAATTACTGCTAATAATTTATCTCCGTCTTAGCTAAATGTGTAAGCCAATAGTTGTTCATCCAGCTTTGAAAGCGTAACAACTTTGAACACATGTTGCATGCAGCTTGTTGCTTGTTACCGTGCTCCAAAAATGCCAGTCAAAGTTGAATTGTCACTTGTACATGGGCGCCCAATAATTATAACAATGGGTGGGCCACACACACACACACACACACACACACACATACATACACAGTAACCATAGCCATAGAGCTGTAAACTGTGGCATGTTCACAAATTTGTTTGCATTCCACAACGTTGGCCACTGACAAAACGGCCGCCCAAAACGATGAAGTTGCCATGACAAATTTTGTTGTTGAAATCGTGTAGAGGCTGTTGCGTGTATGGTGCGGAGCGGTTAGTAGTTGCCACATTGCGTGGCGCATGCGTGGAGTCCGACGCATTGACAAATCGCCACATGGCGGGCGGCCAATTAGCAACAAGTCTGGAAAGAGTGCGGCCTGTGGACAGTAGACAGTGGCGAGTGGACAGTGTCCACCAGCTAAACTAGAGAAAGCCAAAACAGTTAATGGAGCAGTGGAGCCAAAACATTTATTAATTGCTAAGAAAAAAGAATTGCACGTGCTGCATCTGATGATCTTCTTGAGGCGTTTTTAGCAACTTGAGCGACGACTGCTTTATAAACTGTAGAGAGGCACATAAAAGCTGTGAAGATACCGCATGTAGGCAACTACTCACATGCAGCTTGTATTCTTTCAAGAGTGCTTCACAATCCTGCAGATATAGGCCGAGCGGAGCAGCTGTTGGATACTCCTTGCAGCGCAAGTTGCACAGTTCGCTAATCAAAATTCTCGTTAGCTGCGTGCAACCGATCAAGTAGAGCTGCGTAAGCCGAGGACTGATCTTAACAAAGTCCAGCACATGCACATCCTTTAGATCTGGACATGAGCTAAATGCCGCATAGCTCAACACTGGCAGCAAGCCAAGTGTACTCACATCGAACTCATCAAACTGACAATCGATCAGCGTAATCCCTTCCAGATTTTGACAGAGCTGCAGCTCCAACTTGAGCAGCCATTTCACATTGCCTAGATGGCGGCCATTGAGCTGCATTATTTGGATTTGATGGGCACGTTGACGCAGCACCAGTGACATGGCATCAATGGTTGCCTCAGCGGACTCGTCCTTTTGCTGTAGCTCCAGAAACTGCAGCTGTGGCAGTTGCAAAATCTCAAAGGCATTACTGGCATTGAAGCAGACAACGGGCAGCGTCAATTCACTCATTTCTTGGCATTGAGAGATGCCAATTGTACTAGGATTGCCACGCCCCAAAAGCTGTACGCACAACAACTGCCCACAGCCGCCCCAAATGGCAGCGAGTGCCTCGGCTGAAACCTCATTGTGTAGTATCAGGCTTTTCAGCTGATGGAAGTGCTCTATGAATCCTACCTGTACTGGCATATGCATCTTAAGGCAATTGAGACGGCAGAGCAGTTTGGGCAGCGCATGCAGTGGCCACTGTGAGATGGAATCTCCTTTGTTGGTATCACAACTAATCTCGCATTCCCGCACGCCGGGTAGTTCCGTAATGCCGCTCTTTTCTAGCACATTGAGCTGATCCTGCAGCTGCTCGCTTTTAAAGCGCACACTGCGAAAGTGACGTCGCATCTTCTGCAGAAACTGTGACAATCCTTCGCCGATCAGCTGCTGCTGAAAATCTTGCAAATCGAGACACTTGAAATTGTCTCGCCAAGTGGCGGCAATAATACTGGGCAGCTCTTCAAAGTTACGCCTGAATTTCACCTGCTCCGAGATGCTAAACTTTTCAAGGACACCTTTCATCTCTAGATTCTTCATCTTATCAGCTTCTTTATACTTGACATGTGGCGGCTTTGAAGCCGCTCTCCTAGAAAATGTGCCTCTGCTCATTTTCTGTGCCTTTTGTTACGATTATAATAAGTGTATATTACTTTGGGTTTAAGGTGGTTGAGTTAATTTGTATGATTATAATGGTGTCGATGATTGTTTCACCTAAGTTTTACTTCGCCTACTTGTGCCTTTTTACAAATTTGTTAGATTTACGTTATATTATAGGCTGTTTGTCTTCATTCACTGACTGACTGATTGGGAACGCTTGCACAGCCCAAGCCATAAAAGCTAGAAAGCTAAATTTTTCGCAGTGGTTACATCATTTGCTGAAAGTGCGTACTAACATCTGATTTTGAAAAATTCGGTCGGCAAATATGGAAAATTCGTGAAAATCTGTTACATGTAACTTTTTTCTTTATCATCCGAATTGCTTTAAAAATCTTTATGAAAATTTACGCCACTGATGGAAAGTGGGTGGCCGAAAGTGTGAAAACAAAGCCACACTTACAAAAAAATTAGCAAAGTTATTTTACAATTTTGGGAAATTCTTCCGAAATGTCGTATAATGGTCGGAAAAATTTTTCGTTTTTCACCAAATCGGACATAAATTAATTTTTAAAGATCTTTACAAAATATTATTTCCCGAAGTTCTTCACGTTTCCATGACTAAATCAAGCTCAGTTTTCAAGGTCTGACTAAAAATTCGTTACGAGCGCGAAATAGTGGGCCGGGCAACGCCGGGATTGTCCGCTAGTTAGTCATAAGTGCATTTGGTTTTTAACCTTAAGTTAATAATTTAAAAACAAGTTCTCAACATGATAAATTTTTCGCTTAAAAATCGATTGAATAAGCTTAAAAATTTAATAAGAGTATAAAGTATTTTAGAACGGAACTAGTTATTATGTGCGAAACAAAGGCTTTCTTGAAGTTCAACGGACCATCCCGAAACTCTTTAATCCTAACTAATGATCAGTTGCAGTTGCTGTCCATGCTGTGGTGCCTGTTAAATCAAATCGTCGAAGACAGTAGCTCAGTTTGAATAGCCCACACTTGATGTTTTGCCCTGGGGGCCATCAAATTACCAGCTGGCTGGGCCGGCTGGCTGTTGGACTAACTAGTCAGTTACCTGTTATCTGTTACCTGTTGTATGTTGTATGTTGCCTGTTGTCTGCTGCTAATAAAGCCGTAGAATTAAACGCCAAGCGGCTCTTCTGGCTGCTGTCGCCGCTGCGCTGCCAGTGATAAACGCCCAAAGATGTTTTGAATTGTTTATTTGCGTGCAAATAATTGCAGCGCTTGGTTAGTTAAAGATTGGGTGCGTAATCAGCGGCTCTTAACGATCTGCCATTGCGTGCAATCAATTCATTTGGTGGGCGTGGCCTTTTAGAGGCGTCAAATGGCAACGCTAATGAGCCGCTAATAAGAAAGTGCGGGCCATCAAACGGCAAGCAAAAGCTGAAGTTTGCAAATTGAAATAAAGTCAAGGTTGTCGTCAGCTCAAACAAGGGAGAACTGCTAACTGTAGAAAAAACCTGCGTTCATACGGACGGACGGACAGACAGACAGACGGACGGACATTTCACAAGCCCAATATACTCTTTTTTCATTTTTTTTTTAATTAAAAAAAGAGTACAAAAAGTTTAAATAGAGCATGTCAAAACTAAGATTGTGTGAAATTAATCATGCTGTCCTGGAATAAACAAAATATTTACCGATCGATAGTTATAAAATACGAATTAGCAACTTTCATTAACATATTTTATACAGCTTTAAGCTGAGCTTTTTTTTTATGGATAGATGCTTTGTTTTATGTGCTACACATTTCTTGAAAAATGTTTTAAAAAATGCTACATTAAATTAAGGTTTCCGCGAACAGATCTGGCAAATCGGCTGTCGCTTTTTTCGGTGGGGCGTTTTGAAAATAATTAAAATATTTACAAATGCCAGAAAAGGCAAACACAACAGTTGATCAAACATTAAAAAAAAACTAAGCCACATTCCCAAACTAGTTTAGGCTGAAATGTAAACGCCCCAAATGCGGGCTGGCTTAAGTATACAAATGCACATATGTATCTGTATTTGTATCTGTATCTGTATCTATGTCTTTTTGGCCCACCCGACAAGGCTATAAATGTTTGAATAGGCAAAAACTAAAGTGTATAGGCAAAAAAACAAAACGCGTTTTGTTTTAAAGCTTGTAATACATGTGTTGTGTTGTGCGAAAGAAAACAAGTCAACATTTAAGCTAAGCTTTATGGCAAATCTAACAAAATAATATTTCATTTAACTTAAACAATTTTGTCAGCAGACAAACTTCTTTAGTTTTAGCAAATGGCAACATTTTCTTATTGTATGTGTCCAAACTGTCAAAGAGTTTAACAATTGCAGCTAAATTTATGAAAATAAATTAAAAACAAATCTTTAATTAACTTACGTCAGAGCTGTTGAAAAATATTAATAAAACATTTCAATTTTCGTATTTTTGTTAAAGCGCAAACCATTTTTATTTTTTTCAGCTGTCCAGCTAACAAGTTGCAGTTGCCCCAAACTTGTTTCTTCTTACGGTAGCCAAAGAGTCCGAGTGGGCAATCTCTTAATTGATGCCACAGCAAAATGTTTTGGAAACAAAGCAAAGATATGAGCACTCAAATGCCATAAATAAGACCCAAAATCAACTGACCAGCTCATTAGCAGATGCGCCAGTGGAAAGCCAAAAAGAACCGCGACACTACACACCAAATCTCTAATAGCTGAGGCAAGTGCCGCGGCATGAGGGCGTTTTGCCTGAGGTGCATAACATCAAATCACAGACACCAATCCAGTTTTAAATGAAAACATTGCTGCGACTCATTAGAAACTGCCCAGCAGGGGCGGACTAAGATCCGAAAAGAAGCTATTTGAATTTGTATAACTGCTTTAGAAATTGTAGGGGTTCGAATTTGACGAGATTTGGATGTACTAAAAGGTATGGAACTGTTTAAACGAATATTATTGTTAAAAGTTTAAAGATTTTTCTTGCTTTTTGTTTTGTTGGAGGAAGTATATTTACACAAAAAGAAGATCTGCCGAAGATGTAAGCCCTTGCATAAAATACTGAATTATTTTAGTCAAAAATACGTGTGTGGTATATCAATCATCCCATTTCGATAACTCGATCAAAAACTATTTGAAATTTTTAAAGATTTTTACAAAATCAAATAAAAAATAATTTTTTTTTCTTTTTACAAAGTTTCGAGATACGTTTCTGAAATTTTGTGAACTTGGTTTCTATCTAAAGACGAGAAAGGCGTGTTTTACAACTTTTCTGAAAAATCGCTAACTCAGCGGGAAAACGCTAAAAACTGTTCAAATTGTCTGTTTGCAAGCAAAGATCTATAACTTCATGGGTTGAGCCCATGGTGGAATATGGAAATTATGCATCTCCGCGGGCGGAAAATTGTTGGAAAAGCTTAGGACGAAAGCTCTGCCTAAAGCTCTAGGAAAATCTTCACTCCAGGGTGGGAAATGGTGTTCAGGATCAAATACTCAGTTGTGCAAGCAGAGCCGCAGATCTAATCACCATCGGTCGAAAAAGGGGGGTCAGGAGGTATGAGCAAAGCCACTGATATAAGCTAAAATATAAATATACTTTATCGGATAAACATCCTTCTTTGCATATTTACAAAATTATAATAAGCTTTGGGTATAAAGTGAAATGTTTGAAAACATATTTTACTTTGACGCATCGGCTTTAGGTTTAACTTTTTAATCAGCCGTTCGGCGAGGTCGTCACACCTTACGCCTCAAATTCCATTATATATATGGTACTATATATCTGACTGTCAACGCATGTTGGATACGCCATTTTATCAATCACGTAGAATCGCAGCCATTTTATTTTTGAGTTTCGGTAGCTTTACGTGTGCGTCTCTCATTTGCTCGTTAGTGTTGATTTATGCGCTCAATTTGTGGCATATAAAACACGTATTATGTGAAAGAAAAAGTTAAGCTCAGCTTGGATACACTTTATGCAGGATGATGGCTGCAAATTGAATTGAAAACGCGAATTGAAAACATTTGTTGCTGCCTAATGATCAACCATTTACTTGGCTAGTTTATGTCAACAACAACAAAAATACATTCACAACAACAACAATAACAACAACAAGCCATAACAACAACTGCAAGCGCATCGCTCTGTGATTTTATGGCTCCCAATGCCAAACAGGACAGCAACTGACGCCAATGGCAAACTGTGTGTGGCATTTATGTCGCCTGTCATGTCAATGGACAGGCTGGGCCTTAAGCCAGGTGACAAAGTTGCGACGAGAGCGGAGTGTCTGTCCCGTATGCTTCAAAATCACAGCAACAACTTGCTGCTTTGCCTGCTTTGTCTGCTCGTCATACTAATTGCCATTTACACCTAAAAACCCCAATCAAATTGAAACAAATTCCAAAACGAACATAAACATTGTAGGCAACTTTGCTATGTTGAGTTTGCTCGAAGCAAATATACTCTGTAATCGTATAATACAATGATTTAGGGTAAAGCCTGTATCTAGATTCTGCTTAAAGTATCTTTTGATCAACTTATTTGAATTACCGATCTTATGTAGATACTTTAAACCATTGCACCAATCTTCGTTCTAGATGTTACATACTTAAGATATACACTACAAGCACTCATATTAAAACAAAACTATTATACTAAAAAAAAAAACAGAGTATAAAAAGCTACTCTGCAGCAGTTACCATTTTGATGATACCCCACCATTTTATGAGGGCTGTCAAACCTTTGTCAGCCAACAAATCGTAAACTGTGTATCTACAGAAAGATGATAAAGTTAGGAGATGCTACAAAATACCAGAAAAAATGCCAAGCTATCAATAAAATCGATTTTAATATGTAAATGATAGACTCAACGTATTTAGCATGGACATTAACGCAAAACAGGCCACAGACAAAAGAAAACACTTTGGAAATTCTTGAAAACAAAGGCCACAATTTGAACGGACTGCGTCGTCACGTTGAGTTGGCCCAATCCAACAATTAATAACAATTTTGCGATAATATCGATCAACGATAGTAAACTTTATCGCTAGATTGTAAAAATCAACGGCACGCTGTGTTATTGGATCAATTATTCAAAGAGTAGAGAGCAGCCAGTTTAAACCTGGCCAGACTACGACTTGACCAGCTAACTCTAATGAACACATTACATAAAATGTTGGTTTTATGCCCCACTTCGAGTCGCTGGCTCGCTTTTTTTTTTTTTTTAGTATTTTGACTCTAGCATTTTAGTTGAAGCGCCAATTAGAAGGGCTCTCAAGATGTGGCTACGTTTTAATGGCAATGGGCCAAGCTTCGTCTGGGCTTTGGTTTTATTGTCTAGCTACTGATCTGTATCTGTGTATTACTCATATTACCACTCTGGCCAAAGAAATGTGGCTGAACCTCATCAACCTGGTCATTACTTGATTAAGTTCATTTGCTTTGCTCAGCTGGGACAGTGCATCGCGTCACTCTGGCAACCGTGTATATTGTTGGAAAACCGATACGGTATGGGTAAATAATACCAGACCCATCGAGTCTTAGTGTGCCAAGTTGCTGTTATTGGGCTACCAAGCATCATAAATAGCTTGTTTATACGCTCATGGCTTACATTTCACCTGTTGTTGTAAATTGTTCATAACTTACATTTTAATTGCACTCAAAAATCGTGACAGGCATTGAGTGTGTGAGTGAGTGGAAATTATTCGGGAGTTATTCACCAGTCGCACAATGTCAGAGCTTCGAATTTCATTGGCATTTATCTTTGAATTGAAATTTATGTTGATGGTAAATGATCAAGCAAGTTGTTTATTATTGCGTATATACTTTAATATTGGAAACAACCGTACTGGAACACAATAACAATTGGCTGTCATAGGAAAAATCGGTTGAAAATTGATTGAAATAACTTCATTCAACAATTGTGAGTTTTAGAATACACTGTACTTTAATCAAATAATCAAAACTAACAACTTTTCTGGTAATATTGAATAAACTGTTTCGGACAACGGGTCAAACATTTTTCGCAAACTAAATCTGTACAAAGTTCAGTTAAAAGTAGAAAAATCTTAATCTTAAATTAAATATGCGTTGAATGATACATCCTTCATCTCAATCCGAAATCTCCTTTAAAGTAAGTGGTTTTCCCAACATGAGTAAGTTTGTTAGTTTGCTACTGAAAAACAGCTAGTTTAGCGGGAAAACGTTAAAAGCCGCTAAAATAGACAACCCCACGGTTTCTAAAGCAAAGAAGCTGCAAACACGAGCTATATATTATTGAAAGCTAGTTTTAAGAGGTGCACTCGGGTAAAATAAAGTATATTTCATATTTTGACAGTTTAAATAAAATTGGTGTCTGAATTTTTGATAAAATGAATGCAGATGGTAGCCATTGAAGTTTCGCTAGTTTTGGTATACAACGCATATCTTGTTTCTCAGTTTTACTAAAATAGTGTTGTTATTTAGAATAGCCTTTATATTATATTGACTTTGTGACAGAAAATGAATTGATTTGGCTTGTAATCGTTCAAGCTATATGAAGTAATCAATTGATCCACTGAGTGTCAGCAACACATTTGAAATATCTTGTACTGATTCTTCGCATTACTCTCAATTAAGATTATTGATTTGAAAACTCTCTTAACATAACACTGACTCTCTTTTTTGACTACTGTCTCAGACAGCACTACATAGTGCTGCTCTGTGTATTCACTTGCCTCCTACACAACATGATCAGCAATCTGAAGCTCAATAAGATTATATGGCAAAGACATGTCTTACATCGATTGGCTCTCTGGCTGTATGTCTCTCTGTATGGCAGCTCTTAACTCTTTCGTAAGCCCTAATTCACACAAGACATGACGATCACGATGCTGTTGTCTGATGGCCGCTGCTGCTGTCTAACCTCATCAATCATTCAAAGCTACCCAAAATCAAGTCTATTTTTGCTAATATCGCATAATCTTGATTACTCATTTCCGGCGCACATCTCACAACAAATTGTCAAAGGCAATTGCCTGACAACAACAACAACAAGTCAAATCGACAATCAACTTACGAATACCCTGCATCCGCAAGAAGCCAAATCAAATTTGTATGTTAGTGGATGCAGACACTATCCGTTAGATACTTTCTAAAACAATGGCATCTCAAGTAATACGCTAAGTACCACAATTGAGCGAAAAGAAATTGCGCAGTCATTACAAACAGTGGAACGGACTGAGCCCGTCAAGTACTCAATAATTCACAAAATAAAGAAGTAAATTTAACAAAAAACAAAAAAAAAAACCGATGAAAATAAAATGATCAATACGAACGACAAGGGGCAACAAGTAAAAGAGCAAAACGCGACGGGGCCAAGCAACAAGCAACAGTAACACTAACAACAACAACAACAGCAAACGGGCAACACGGCCAAGAAATTGAAAAGCCACAAGTCATCTCAGCTGGTGGCTTAAAAGGCGCGTGCTAAGCCATTCATATTCATAAAAGAGCGACTGAGACCCAGACCCACCGAGAGACCATGCCGGCAAAAAAACGAAAAAAAAAAGAAGAAAAAATAATAATAATAAAAATTAAGGATTGTCAGTGTGCTTGGTCGAGGAGCAGGGCGAAGGGTGTGAATGCGAATGCCGTCTCAGTTGAGCCACAAAACTGGACTGCCAATGGATGCTGCAAGACTGCTTGGCTTAGAATCCAACGACGAACAGACTGACACAGCAACAGCCCAGCCAACGGACGATCAACTATCGCCGGTTCCAGTTCCGCAATGTCGCCAGGCGACAGCATCAACTCAACGTGCCCATAGTAAAAGAAAAGCAAAAACCGTAACAACAACAACCGACATCTGTCAATGCAAACTTGTATACCCTTTAAAACCAAATATATTTTAAGAACACTCCAAGTTTTGCAATGAACCAATCTATGTCGTTTTAAGATTTATTTAGCTTAGCATATTATATTGCCAACTAAAATCCTTTTGAATACAAAAATTTGTTCAAAATTATTCTTTTAAAGCATAGCCCTGCACCCAACTATGAAATTCACAACTTATTTTTACTTAATCCGTTTATACGGAGGGACAGACAGATAGACGAACAATTCACAACCAAAATATACTCTTTTTATACATTTTTGAAAAAGTAATGTTATACAAGCAATTTTAACTAAACTGGTCAGCTGCCATTTCGGAGAAATTTTCATTCCGAATCATTTTGTTTTCCTGCTTTTAAGTAGCAATAGCTCTTCCTTTCTAAAGATGTTTTTGAGTACTACTTATTCTACTGTCTCAAGAGCAAAATTTTCTAAATCGAATTCACCTTCGATTCAGTTTCGGAGTTCAGAACAGAACAATTCACAACCAAAATATACTCTTTTTATACATTTTTGAAAAAAGTAATGTTATACAAGCCATTTTAACTAAACTGGTTAGTTGCCATTTCGGAGAAGTTTTCATTCCGAATCATTTTGTTTTCCTGCTTTTAAGTAGCAATAGCTCTTCCTTTCTAAAGATGTTTTTGAGTACTACTTATTCTACTGTCTCAAGAGCAAAATTTTCTAAATCGAATTCACCTTCGATATTCGGAGTTCAACACAAGTTCTGAATATTTTGATCAAAATCGAAAATATTTTGATCAAGGCCTAAAATTTTTGGATTTTAAAGTTATTTGTTGAAAAACTGTCGCAAAAGTGAAAAATAATCAATTCTAGTGAAAATTAAGAAAACATCGATAGTTTCTTCGATTTTTGTGCAGCTTAACTCGTGAGTTCCATTTTAATTGTCTCATTTCTTAGCTTTCTTAGCGTTTTAGATCATTGTGATTGTGAAATGTACAGATGGATCTGTCTGTTCTTGCCTATTTACTATTTAACATATTCCGCTTTTCAGGCAACATGTTTGAAAGAAATCAGAATAATTTTTTGTCTAAGATAAAGCATTATATGAAAAAAAAGAAAAACAAAAAACAAAAGATTAAATTAGAAAATAAAAAGCTAAAAATGTAAATCAGTTTGTTCCTTATTCTGTTCGTGCTTTAGAAAAATGATCATCTCGAAAAAAACATTATTATTTTTTTGTGAAAAATTTGTCCCAATTCCGAAATACTTATTGAAACCCGCGGAATGCAGTGAGATCAACCGAGATTCCCAAACCGATGCCATCTCTGCTGATTAGGGAAAGAGGATCTTTCTTCGTGCGCTACTTCTTCTGATTAGCTTTGTTCAAGAAAAAGTGATTATGCTCTTCCAAAGGGTATAGAAAAAACAACAATTTTACTTTTCTACTCTTGTCGTATTAATAATATTTCGTTATTTTTTTTTTGTTTGCTGTTCGCTGCTGAGTTTTTAGGGATGGGCATATCCGATTTTTGTTACAGCTAAAACTTTACGTTGAGGCTTTTGTGTTGTTGTTGTGGCTGTTGTTGTTGCTGTTGTTGTTGTGTCTGTTGTTGCTGTTGATGTTTTTATCTTGTAGTCAGTCAGTCACAGAGGCAGATATTCGAACTGTGTGTTGTTGTTGTTTTTTGTTTTGTTTTGTTGTTGTTGTTGTTGCTGAGTTACCTTTTGCATTGGCTTTGGTTTGTTTCTATGGACGCTGTGTGATTTTACAGTTTGATTGATTGGATTAGGTACTTATGTTATTAATTTACTTCTATTTATAAACAAGCAAACGGACAATGGATATTGTTTGTTGTGCTTGTGCTAGCTAAAGGCTTTTCAAAGCTTTTCAATTTTCATTCAGACATTCGATGGCAATTCATGAATGAAAATCACGTTGCCTTGACAAATTGTGGCCTGAAGATTAATGTAGCACTTCCGTTACCCACCCCAAACACTTCAAGTCACAGATGCTTAATTTATGCGTTAGCTTTTACTCAAGTGTAAAGAAATTAATATTTAAGCTATTTGTGTCTTATCAAAATAATGTTGTGGCATCTTGTTGACTGCGTTCTTATCGCTGCCGTTTATCGATCCCAAAACAATCAAAGCATTTTCAACACTTTTCAATAATTGTAAGTTATTTCAGCCGACTCCCATGCCCTGAACATTTGCATTAATCGCTTTTTGGCGATAGGCATCAACGTTGCCAGCGACAGATTTTCATTAATTGATCCAACGGTACCTACCAAACATACCCAAGACCCACTGATAACCATCGCCAATGAAATCAACAGATACACAGACTTGGCCACTCGGTTGGTGGTCCCGACACGCGGCCAAATGTCAATTTCAACTGGCCGCATCATTAGTGGAGCCGCACAGTCGACGACAACGCCCCAAAACAGGTGTAAATGTAAATAATCTCGGCCACGTTGACACTCCACACACACACACACACACACATACTATACACATGCACACCACATGGGGCAGGCTGGCAGACAGGCAGCACTTGCCTCAATATCTTGTATTTTTAATTAATTTTTGAAATGCATTCGACAACCGTATACGCATATTTCATAAGCTCATTGAAAGTAAATTCAATTAAAATATTAAATCAACTTTAAGGCAACTTAACAACCATTCCAACATTGCATTTGCCACCTTAATCCAGACTGCAGTCCATTTATTTGGAGCCATTACGACGCTCATTTCATGCGTGGCAAGTCAAGACCCAATATAACAAACTGTGTTCCACTATATCTCTCCCACAAGCCATAGAAACTCTTCAGTAATCGGTCTTTAGTCAGGATCTGAGTTGTGCTCATGTCGTGTTTTATTTCGTGACACGAACATGCACAATTCAACACGACGTACTTACGTTACAAAAAATCTGATGTTGTAGTACAACAACATTTCTACTTTTTTAAAGAAACGTTCGAATACTTTTCATTCAAGTGTCTGAAAAGCACAACTTTTTAATCCAAATTTTGTTTCGATATAAGGATTTCACACCCACTTCCGACTTCACAAAGAGAATATAAATCAAGTAAATTACGGTTGGGAGCATCCGATGGAACATTTGGTGTTCTGAATTCTGATTTCTTGATTTTGATTAAATTTAATACAAAAACGACAAAACACCAATCAAATCTATTTGCGAATTGTGAAACTGAATCGAGTTAAATAACAAAATTTTAAAGTATAAAGAGCAAAGCAGTCCTATATGATCGTGTCGTGGCGTGTGGCTCAATTTTAGGATCGTGGTTGATTTGATGTCTTGTCGTGTTGAAAAGATGCAACACGCTTTCATCTCTAGTCTGCAGTTTTGCTGTGGCGCTTTCGTTGCGCACTCAGAGCGTTGCAAATGCATTTAGCCATTTTTTTTTCTAGCCATTTCGGTGACGTGTCTGTTGTTTTTGTTGCCAGTGGCGTCGCACCCTTTGGGCAAAGAACAGAGCTAAGAAGAACGGCAGCAATACTCGTCTCATGACTGGGCCACGGGCCGAACCCATTTTCTATTTCCGTTTTGAAAAAAAGGTAATTTTTTATCTAAAACTGGAAATCAAAGTCTTAGGCAACAAGATGATTAGGTTAAGTAAAGGATCTTCAGTTGGTAATGATCAATGTTAAGTTGTATCTTTGATAACTATGTTAAATATAATGTGATGTAATCAATTTTTAATGACTATTTTTGCTTTGATAACAGAGAAAATATGTATCAGTAGATTAAGGCTATTTTTCTGTTGATCAATACTAGAGTTGATTCTTTTATATGCATATTTGATTACAAATTATATGATATTATTATATTTTTTTATTATTTTTAAATATTTATATTTGGTAGGCTTATAAATGTTCATCAATAATTGCATCTTTACCATTTTAACTGTAACTCTTACTTTTTTTAAACTTTTTTTGTTTAATTTTAGGCCGAGTCGCATCGAAATTTGTAAATGAGACGCAAAAGAGGAGCATAAAAATTAAAGGAACAACCAAAACGGCACACGGCAGTCGTAAAGTAAATGGTCAAGTCTCAAGATCTGACCGTTGGAAGGGGTTTTCAAACCCGCTGAGTCCCCTCCCCCCACATCCACAAAGTTGATCTTCTTGGACAGAGAGCCTTTTTTTTCGAGTTGCGTGTCTTTCATTTGGTGACATTCTGGCCGTTGAGTTGTTGTTATAGCCTGGCATTGTTGTTGTTATTGGTATTGTTGTTGCTGTTGTTGTTGCCGCTTGTCATTTTCAAAATTATATGTCACACTTTTGGCGTTAAAACAAGCACACGAGCAGAGCAAGAGTCGACCCGGCAAGCGACACGTTTTTAGAGTCCTGATTTTTATTGTCATGTTTTGATCTTTTTAGCTGTCGCTTTGTGTGTATTCGTATCTGTTGCTCTTATTGTTGTTGTTTTTGTTGTTCTTGTTGTTTTTGTTGCTGTGGTTGACGTTGTCGTGGAATGCGCATAAAAATTTTTATGCTGTCAGCGCTCGATGTTGTCCAACTTGAGATCGCTTCACACACAAAACGAGCACAACTCAATTTTCAATTTTCAATTCTTAATTCAATATTGAATATATATATATATATATAAATTGAATACAAATCGGAAACATTTGCACACAATGCGCTCATAAATAATTCCGCTTGTTCAGCGAAGCGTTTAATTTGAAAATTTGTCCACAGTTCGTCAAAGTTAAAAATGCTGGTCATATGAATAGTGTAGGTGGCAAATTGGACAGAGAGCTCTTTAAATTTGTTCATCATTTGACATTTATTTGAGCTGCGTCCCGCATCTGTCAGATGGTCAACTAAAAGTCTCTTAACTAGAAAACGCATTGAAACAAAGGAATTTTGTTGGTATTGGAATTGTGTTAATTGATTTTTAGAGTTTTAGGGTTTGGGTTGTGAGTTTTTCAACAAGTTTGTATAGTATTTTGACCCAAAAGCATTTATAAACGCTTTGATTTAAATTTGTTGTTGCTGCTGTTGTTGTCGACTCGTTAAAGTTGTCAATAAGTGCACCATTTTCAGCTGCTTATCTGCTAGAAACTAACAAAAATATAAATATATAACTCAGCTAAACAATTTAAATGCTAATTTTGTCGAACGGGGGAGAGACTACGTTTTGTTTTGTATGTTGTGATAATTACTTTAAGTTATTTTTGTATTTCGTGGCATGTACCACAAAAAGCGGCAGAGTAGTCTTCTTATCTATGTGCTTAACATTAAATACCGTTGGGAAATTTGTAAAGAAATGTTAATTTTCTGTGGCTAGTAATGCGTGTGGTCAGCACGACTAACTAATTGGTTTTTTTTTTGTCTCAGCCAAAAGCATTAATAAATTTCTGCCTAAATGGTTGATAAGTGCTGATGGTAAAGGGAGGCAAGCAGAAAAGCGTCAACAGCAACAATAACATCAGCAACTGTTGTCCAGGGCTAAGCAAGTTATTACAATTCTTGTCACCTGGCATGGAAATTTACAAGGGGGGCTACAAATAATTGAACAGCAATTTTCCATTTTCGCCACAAATTGCCAAGGACGTGAGTTGTTGAAGTACTGCCTCTTGTTGGTTAGGGGAGCCGCAAGTCTAAATTGATTTTACACTGCGGCTTTTGGCTGCCCGCAGGACACACACAAGTCTACAAATGCCGAATGCAGCTAACCGAGTCCAAGTCAACGCAGATTAGCACTGTGCAACACATGTTGCTGCTGTTGTTGTTGCTGCTGCTGCCTGCTGCTGCTGCTGCTGCTGCTCATCAGCAACGAGGCACGCAAGTTGTAGCTACAAGTTGTACATGGTATCGGGGCAGCACTGGCTGGTCAACAGGGTCTACAGAAAAGTCGTAACGCGTCGTTCCAAGATTTTTTGGCATTATACAAAAATTTCTGTTCAATGGCATGTTGCAATTTTAATTGAACCAGCCATTAATTAATTTCAACACGGTAGAATTCAAGGGTGAAGTCTGTGGATCCTCCAAGGAAACTGGTCACGTGACTAGAAACTTTTAAGCCAGGCACTTTCATTTGTTTAGTTGTCTAATCAGCCTCAAGAATTTGGACTTCTGAGCCAAGAGTTAAGATGTTATTGAAAGTGATCGGTAAGCTTATAAATTATAAACCAGCTTTATAAGTACTTATGTCTAGAATTTGTAGTACAAAAAGCCAGAGACCGTAAATAACGGTTCTGAACTAAATCTGTCTGTCTGTCCGTCGTGTATATGCGTTTTCAACTTGGCACAGATGAAACCTTTTTCTGCAACTAGGTTCTACGTTTCAATCGGCCAGATTGGACAACTATAACATGCAGCTCCCATAAGATCAATCGGCTGAAAAATAAGTTTTTGTATGAAAAACTTTTTTCTTTTTCAAAATAACTCGCCCAAACTTACTAAATCTAATTTTAGGCATATTCTTTACATGTTGACCAAATTTCATCAAAATCGGGCGACTATATCTTATAGCTGCCATAGAAACGATCGGTTGAAAAATGAGTTTTTGTAAGAAAACCTTTTTTTGTTTTTCCAAATAACTCAAGCAAACTCATTATACTCTTTTTTTAACTTTTTTGAAAAAAAAGGAAAAAAGAGTATATTGGGTTTGTGAAATGTCCGTCTGTCCGTCTGTCCGTCTGTCCGTCTGTCCGTCTGTCCGTATGAACGCAGGTTTTTTCCACAGTTTTGAAGCTAGAGCAACCAAACTTGGTATACATGTTGGTATATACCATAGGCAGACAAAGTGTCAAGATCTCCCCCCCACCCCCACCCCTTCCCCCACAAACCGCAAAAACCTATATCTTCCACAGTTTTATAGCTAGAGTAACCAAATTTGGCACAAGGGCTACTTATCACATCCTTCATTGATCTGGCAAAAAAAAATTCGGCCACGCCCACCCCCGCCCCCACAAATAGGCAAAGTCTGTATCTCCCCCACCCCTTTAGCTAGAATCACCAAATTTTGCAGGTTGAATTCTGTTGCCCTATTTAATAGATTGGATAAAAATATTTTTGCCACGCCCACCCCCGCCCTTGCAATCAAGCAATGTTTGTTTCTCCCAAACCTGTAGAACAGGCCCAACCAAATTTTAATTGATGGCAAAACTTTAAAGATTTGTGCAGAAATTCAATTGCCACGCCCACTGACTCCGCAAAGAGGCGAAAAAAAGAGTATATCGCAGTCGGATGCATCCGACTGCAACGTTCTTACTTGTTTTATATTAGTTTAAGTACGTTTTACATATGCTGACCAAATTTCATCAAAATCGGACAACTATATCTTAAGCTTCTATAGAAATGATCGGTTGAAAAATTAATTTTTATATGAAAACCTTTTTTGTTTTAAAAAAACTCAACCAAACTAGTTTGCTTAAGCTTATTCCATTTGATATATTCTGACCAATTAAAATTGGATGACTATATCTTTTAGCTGCTTTAGGAACAATCTGTAACTAATTAAGTTTTCTTATGCAAAATTAGTCAGCAAGGCTATATATCTTACAAGATAATCTGTACTTCTTCTTCATTTTCAAAAAAAATCAATAAAGGCTTTTTGCTGTCACTTTTAAGCACAATTAGTCCTCATCCTATATTATAAGAAAACAATTTTATGATCTTTCAACAACAAAAGACGCTTGACTGATTATACCCAAGAAATACGCTCAGGTTAACCCTATCGTGTTGATTTTTTAGTACTGTTTGCAAAGTAGGTCGATAAAGTGGCCTTTTGGGTTAATAGTCATTTGTATGTTGGGTTCTAGATGCAATCAGTTGAAGGATTCATCATTTCCACTTAAAGTAAGACTCAAACTTTAAGTGTGCATTCCTTCGTTACACTATCTGAAGTCCAGAATCGGAATATTTTACTTTTTAAGCTGCCACCCAATCTCAAGCAGCTTAGAGCTCTCTCATCCTCTCTCTCTCTCTTTCTGTCTCTCTCTGCACGGTAGTCGATGTAGCGCTTTGCTTGGCTTAGATAGACTTGGCCACTTGAAGGCCAGATGCAAATACATTGGCAACACGGCTGCCCAATGTGGCGGCAATAATTTCAAGATTGATGACCGCGTAGTTCAGTTAACGGCAACAATCGACAGATCCGCTGAACGGGGCTGAATGATCAACCGTTGGCAGCCTTTGCATAAATAATAATAGACTTGTAGGCCAATTGTGCTAACATGGCTGGTGGTTAGCGTAATAATTCATTGGCCCCGCAATGGGGGCCATCATTAGGCAGTCAAAACGGCTACTGAATTTGTGATCGAGCAGCCGAAAAAAAAATATACAAAAACGCGACGATCAGTAATCGTCGTCGATAGACGATCGATTTGAGAGGCTGCACCTGTGCGAATCTTTGGCTTTACAAATTGGGGCGGGTTTCGTTGGAGATCTTGATAATCAACATTAATTGTGAATCAATGAATGCACGCCTTGGCCAAAAGGAGGCGGTTCTGTGCGCCAAAGCTAAGGCTGAGGCTTTCCCAAGATAATTGGCTCAAATGTGCGCAAAACGCGTTGCCAAGTTTGTTTAAAAGACCATTAATTAGTGCACATAATTGCCATAGAGATTCAAGATTAATTGCAATATAGAAGATATGGAAAATGTAGAGATTTTAAATACATATTATATACATAGCACAATATAAAAAAGATATGCAGAGCTGTGACAACTATTGGAAAGTTTATTACCATAAATTGTCTTGGCTAATTGCAGCATCCCAACAGTAGATGGCGCTAGCCAGAAATCGTTAATTACCGCCGAAGCAAACTAATTGATGGTTTGGACTGCAAACTCAAGACTCGAGAGTTGAGACTTGAGACTAAAGACTGTAGACTCTAGACTCCATGACGATATCTATTTAATGTTTCGGTTTTAATTCTGCACCACTTCCTGTAATTACACGGCGAGTGAGTGAGACACATCGTGTATATCGATGTTGGGCTTCTTTATGGGAAATTATTGCTATTTTTAATGCAAATGCGCTAATTACGAACACTGATAAGCGAGCGGCTACCAATGCCAGCCATATACATTTATCAGGCATACCAATGTGAACACTAAGCCTGGACACTGACCACCAGTTGCCCAGTTGGCCACTTTGCCTCTTCTGCGGCGCCTTTGGTCGCTAACGCCCGCGGCACAATGCCTTGACAAAGTGGCACGCTTCCGCAATGTCGCCAGATCTCCCAGTTCTATGCTAGCTCCAGCCCATTCTAGTCTACTCCGAACGGCAAGCTAAAATAAAACCGAAAACGAATTAAATTGATCTAGTTTCTTTATGGCCATGAAATGCTTCTGTGCGACGACAGCGACCACGAAGACTATGAAATATGTGGCCATAGATACGCGACTGGACAACATCCGAAGCTGCAGTTGAAGCTAAATCTCAAGCTGAAGCTGCACTTGGAGGCAACATTTTGTTGGGCCTTGGCTAATGCATTGGCAGCGCTCATGATGAATTAGTTTTGATTAGGCAACCCATGGAACTGAGCGGTTGTCATTTCTACTTTTTCAATGTCACATACTTAGGTTGGGTTTGCCTCCTTGGACAGTGTGTCTGCTAACTTTCGCTGATCTTGGCATAATATATCAGAGCTATTCAATTAGTCAAATGTCATACGTGGTGCGATACGGCACTATATTAATAGCATTGGGCTACCGAGAACACTGTCCACCAATTCTTTTAGCTACCATTAATATTTTGTTGGTTAAAAAAAAATTTGACTAATGCGTGTTTTGCCTAATTATATTTTAAATCTATTTGCAAAGTATTTTGCCGAGCTGTAAAAGAACGAAGTCAAAATTTGCCAAGTTTTTTGGAATATAATCAAATTTTAAATCGATTCTTTTTTAGATTTTGAATTAAGTCACATGCTTATAGTACTTTAGAATAAATCAAATTTCAATTCAAACCACATTTTCAATTCGAATCAAATCTTGTTTTAATTCAAATCACAATGCCTGAATGATTCGCAGTTTCTTTAAAAACTGAATCATTCTTTTACAGCTCTCTTATTGAGGCTTGTTCCGAGCTCGTAGTCCGTTCGAAGTTTGCGGGAACGGAATTCGGAATTCATTCGTGTTTACTTCTCAAAAACGTACTGAATTCGGAACCGGCCTGACTATGTTGTTTCAAGATGGTTTAAAAAGCTTTCAAATACCTTTTGTCGTTCATATATTACTATACTATACATATTACTATTTCAAAGGTTTCCAAAGGCTTAAAAAGATGTTAGTCGGAAATGTGTTAAGAAAATTGTATATATGTATTCTTATGAACAAACTCATACCAAAAAGAAAAATCAAAATGGAAATCAGTCTAATTTTGATAAAGTTATGGTAGTATGAAGGTTAAGAAGTAGTCTAAAGAAATGTTTAAAAATATGGTTTGGGTTCTGTCAAATTCCATTTTTGGGAAATTACTGTGAAATCGTGCGATTGTTGTTTTGACTTAGCATTTGGAAATGGGAAATGAAAATTGTGTCTCGTGTTGCATGTGGCATGCAAAGTAAACTTGGTAACTGCCAGCAATTCTATTCATTTACAAAATAAATCACTAACGGCAACTCATTAGCTGTTAAGCAAAGATATTAAGCCAAGGCCCAAGAGAGATTGCCTGCATGACATTTCTGCTGGACAAGCCGGTTTCTGGGACTCGCTGTTGATCTACGTTGTTGCAGTTGTAGCTAAAAGTTGTTGCTGGTTGCTGTCTGCTGTCTGGAACTCATCAGTGGCTGTGACTGGCGACACCTCGACTGGTGATAGGAGCAGGCTGTGTTCTCTGTTGGGTGGCTATTCACATTAAATGCTCGAAAATATTTTCAGTCAGATGTGACGGCTTTTAGCTGCTATCAGAGTTGCGATAAGAGATCGTACAGTTGGTCATATATTGGCGCTACCGTACGACAAGATTGAAAATGTAGCAGCTTATCAAATCGAAATCAATTTACGGATCATATCTGTGGCATGCCATCTAAACACCTAAACAAGTCAAATTGGCGCACTTAAGGCGACATCTACACATGGCATACAAAAATTCAGTCCGCGGACAGTTCATCACCTGTTTCCATCCTGGATTACACTACTCTACTCTCGTATGTACTCATTCCAGTGCAGCCGGAAAGCGCTCAAGGAGTTGACTCAAATAATTTTGTTTGCGCCTGTCATAAGCGTAGCAAACTGGGTAACTGGCCATTGGTAGCCACAGCTCGCGGCTCAAATTGTACCGCAAGCACACAAATCACAAACGCTACTCCAGCTCCAGCTCGAGCTCCAACTTCAGCTGTAGCTATAGCTAAACAGCTGCAGCTCCTCCTGTCTCTCTCTACTCCCGCCCAGCGATGATTGCTGCGAAGACAAGAATTTCTAGTTTTAAAGCCAAAAGCGAACCTTAACTGTGGCAGGCCATGCCAGGCCAAGCTAGGCTAGGCTTGACCAGGCCAAGGAAGCTGCCGTGAAAGCATTTTGCATTTTTATTTACTTGCTTAGGGTATGAGAACTATCTAATGCAGCATATAGCATTTTAGGCAATGTCTAAAAGCGATAATCTTTATAGGGTGTTTTTTTCTTTCTATAAAATAATATTATCAGGCTTGCTCCGAATTCAGTACGTTTTTCAAGAGCTTAAACGAATGAATTTCTAGCGATTTACTAGCTAATCTTTTAAGTTTCCCATTCAAATTGTTTCCTTTGGTTCGAAACAAGCTTAAAACCGAGTTTTCATGGCAATAAGTCGATCTACTATATAGTAGGCATATGCTGTATCGAGAATAGCCGTTTTCGCTTCTGTTTTACAGACACTTTTTAAATTTAATATTATAAATGTTGTTTGACTTTAATTTAATGAATAAATTAAATAATTCTTTTTCAAATAAGATGAAGAATATAGAAAAATTGAGTTTAGGAACTTGTTTTTTGTGTTTCTTGTTTAATCTCGCAATTACTTTTCATTCCGCTGGCAAAAAAGATAAATCTTTTTCAGAACAGCAATCAATTCCGTTTTCAAAAACTTCGAACTTCGGGATTATAAGTTCTATGATAAAGTGGGATGATAAAAATAAACACTAATAAGTTTAATGTGTGAATTTTCCTGTTGACAAATCTCTTAGAACAAAAAACTTAATTTGCAACAACATAAATAAAAAATCTGTTTAATTTTAGCTCGAAAATATGAACTATTGCAACTATTGTAAGGGTGCTTAAGATGCGGTGTGGCATAAGTTGCTTTCCTTTCTCGAGCATTTTTACGATAGAATTGCGCTCATAACTTTAGCCAGGTAACGTCGCGACGTTGCGTCGGCTGCTCGTCTTTGGTAGCTTTAGTAAAACTGAAGAATTTCAGGCCCGACATGCGCCTGTCGCTGTCGCCGTCGGCTGCGCAGTCGACGCTGACAGCGGCAGCAGCAGCAGCAGTGTTGGGTCCCTCGTCGGGCGACTTTCCAGCGCGTGTGGTTCTGCCACTGCAGCATCGTTTTGAGTTTGGAACATTTCATTAGTTTTGAGTGCCGGTATATATCGTCGATGTGTATGTGGATGTGGTTGCCGTCTTCTGCATCGCTTTGGCTATTATTTTCAATTTTATTGCGCTTTTTATTAGCGCTGCATTTCGTTGGTCATACCTGCAATATAGACAGCGCTTTATATGGCATAGATATGGCTGATTGAAATGTATGTTGCTGTAATTTATATGAGCATAGTGAAAGACATGGCTAAATCTGAAATATTTTTTTGTTTTATTTGTTCAAAAAGTTGTTTGCCAAATTTGCATATTATCATTTTATACATGTGTATGTAGTATATATATATTTGTAATAGTATATGATCTGACACAAAATATAAACTTAGATCTACGGATATAGGTAGGTATATATTATATAAGAATAGTTAATAGAAAAACTGATACAGCTAGTTTATAAGTTAGTTATTTGATATATGTACGTATGTATAAGTAGGCTGAAGGTGTTTCCTTCGATGTAACTAAACACTCAATTCAAATTTCTGATTTAAAATAAGGACAGTCTTTAACAATAGCAATGAAATTGAGATACCTTAATTGTTACTCTTGAAATGTACTCGTACTCGTACTTTTACTCAAAGTGCACACTTAAAACATGAAAATAATGCATGCCTTATGCTTAAGCTAAGTTAAATATGATCTTTGTTCTATTCGAAAAAAACACACACACACACATACATATAAACAACTGCAATGCAACATCTATAAAAAATCAAATTGCAAGCAGCAACTTTTGAGCAATTTAACTAATTTTACATATTTTTTGTATCTGTTTTTTCTTAGCTACAAATAATTTTAAGCTAGCTAAGAATGCATCAATAAATACATTTATCCAATTCTGAGTTTGATTCGATATACTCGTTTATGTATATAATTTTATGTATGGAAGAAAAACTGTCCATAAGCAACATTAATAAATAATATTACTACACTTAAATACATTCAAATATGATTATATAATATATAATTTTTGTTAGTTAGCACTTTTTGTTGAATACATAAGAATTTAATATTTTGACATTGAACCATGCATTGAATAAACAATAAATCACAACGTTTTAAATTTCAAATTTTTGTAGTTTTTCTATCTGCTTAAATCTTAAGTAATTTTCTTTTTGTAATGTTTTGCAAATATTTTTGATTTTTACAATATTTGTTTTGTTTTTTTAAATATTTATTTTATGGCACATATGTTTCATAAGTTTTTAATCATATATTCTTTGAAGGCTCTTTGCGACCTGTTTTCAATTTTCCAACAGTTTGTACATTTATAACATCAAACTTTTTATTGAATATGCACTCCGATTTACCAATTACCAATTCCCTTATAGATACATATGAGGTATATAGTATATATATACTAGAAATTGTTGTGATGCTTATGCGGCTACTGAACACCGTTCTAATCTTAACTTTAATTTGTGTCTCATTTCAGCTGCTTTTGACTATGACTATTCATTACTATTCATCATTGAAGCTCAAACCATTCGTTTCATTTCATTCGTTATTCAGCTATCGTTGCTTAAGTGGCACTAAAGTTCCATGTTATTTCTAACTTTTGTAAGTATTTTAGTTTCTTTGTTCGATTCTTAAGTTTCTAAATGTTTGTTTGGCTCGGCTCATTCTGAGTGAGCTGCTCATAAGGTCGAATGTGTGGGTCCAACTACGAGTTCCCGTTTTTACTTTCAGCAGGATATTGTCTAAGTGAATTTGTTCTCATTTTTAATTTTGAAAAGATTTTTCGAATCAATTAACAAGCTCATCAGGAATAATGAAAATTAATAGTTATTTGCATCGAAATTCACTTCCGCAATATTTTGCTAAGAGTGGATACCGGAAAAATTTTGTATGTATAGATTTAACTGAAAAATAGAAAAAATTAAAACTAAATAAAGAAAAAATCAAAGTTTGTTTTGTAAACTTGTTTTGTTTTAAAAATTGTTATATATTTTCGAAATAAAATAAGCTAATTATAAAAAATGTTTCAACTTAAAAGTAAAAGCACTTTTTTTGTTTAACTAAAAAATTATCAAATATATTTGTTGATATACAAAAAAACGTAATTAAAAAGGTTTTTAAATTAGATTTCGATTTGTTGTCGTTGATTTCAAATCAATTAAGGAAGTACGTGGGGTATTTTTCAACATTAATTCATTCTGACATCATAATTAATTAATTAATTATAATTTGTTGCACAATTTGATCTTTGCTTAATGTTTAGCACACATTTAACTTAAGTTCTAAAGTTCTGTAACTTATGACATGCACAAAAATGGCTGCTTTTAATTCTTAAGCTTATACAAAAATGATATGCTAAACCTTTTTGTTTTTTTAATTTTTTTCTTTCTTTTTTGTGTGATTATACGTTTAATGTGTGTGTATGTGCGTGAGTGAGTGTTGTGTGTGTGTTAAAACCTAAACACTAAGATGCTAAATAAGTTAATAATAGACTTTAAAATGCTTAACTGCAATAAATTAGTTTCTTGTGTTAGAATTTTGTATTTCGTTTGTATTTTCTTTGATTTTAAAAATGAATATTAGCTATGCAAAGTTGAAAGGATTATAATTAATTTAAAATTAATTCTTGTTTTATTAGTTAAAAGAAATTAAAATTAATAATTATTACACATGAGATCACAGTATTAGAGACATAAGTTAAATATTTTTAATTATTATAATTATTGTTATTAATATATATATATTTCTTATTTTGTTTTGTTTTGTTAGTTATGTTTCTTTTGTGTTCAACTTTTAACGGTTAGTAACTTTTGTTTTTGTTTTTAGTGCAGCTCCTCAACTTGTTGATGCTTTTGAGTTTATATACTTATTATATGTAACATTAATGTCTTGCGTTAGATTTTGCTGCTAGCACAACCCAATATATTACGACTACAACTTTGTAACTAAGTATTTAGCTAATTATTTGTGTGTGTGAGTTTTAAATTCAGTATCAGCGATTGATTTCTGCTTAGATAAGTAGTTTTTCTTTTTTTTTAATATAATATTTAATTTTGAGGGAGATGCTTATTGTATCTGTTGCACATTTGTAGCAAAAATTTTAAAGGCCTTGGCTTTGCGAATCCGGATTATAGAATTGCAGCTCCTCCGACTGCTGCCTGACCAGCACATAGTTGAACTCTAGCGGACTGTTGAGCGGCGTGAGTGAGCCATAATCAGAGTACAGCGGGCTATCATCACTGAATTCAAAGGCCAGACCCAAATCTAGCTGCAGATCGAAAGCTGCCCGACGTTGCCATTTGCTAAAATCAACTGAAGACGTTGAGTTCTCGGCGGTCTACATGCTGGTCGCACTGGATGATACAATGGCCAGATCGGCAGCATGCAGCAAATGATGATGTTGATACTGTTGGTGCTGCTGTTGTTGATGTTGCTGCTGCTGCTGCTGCTGTTGCTGCATTTGCTGTTGCTGTGCTGCTGCTGCGGCTGCTGCGGCAGCGGCGGCTGCCGCTTGTTGCTGCTGCTGTTGTTGCTGCTGCTGATGCTGCTCACGACTAAGTTTTGATTCCTTCTTGATGCGCTGTTTTAAATGGACCTTGGCATGACGCTTCTTCTCATCGGAGCGTGCAAACTTGCGTCCACAGATATCGCAACTGAAGGGTTTCTCGCCGGTGTGGGTGCGTATGTGGGTGGTAAGGTGATCGCTGCGACTGAAGCTACGCATGCAGATGCGACACTGGAATGGCTTCTGACCGGTGTGTATGCGTATGTGGCGGGTGAGCTCATCGGAGCGCGAGAAACGCCTATCGCAGTTCTCAACGGGGCAGGCATAAGGACGCTCATGCACAGGGGTCTTGCTGGGCCGATTGGGATACTTGCGTGGCTTGACGGGCACCAGTTTTAGTGGCACGCTGCTCTGCTGATAAACTTGGGAGAGTATCTCATGTCCCTTGCTGGTGGATGGACTGTATTCTGCCAGCTGCACGGCAGCAGCAGCCGCAGCGGCAGCAGCAGCTGAGGCACTGGAGTAACCAGTTCCGTTTGAATTGGGCTGCATGTCTGTATAGCTTTCCTGCTTGGGTATAAGAACGCCAAGTGCGGCATTGCTAGAGCTAGCTGAAGATGTTGGCCCCGGCAGCACCAAAGTTTGTTGTTGCTGCTGCTGCTGTTGTTGTTGCTGCTGCTGTTGCACAACGGCGGCAGCAGCTGCATAGTCGGCGGGCGTATCCAGCCACTGGTATTTGGGCGTGGCCACGGCGGATAGCTGTGAACGCACAGCGTACTGTTGCTGCTGCTGCTGCAGCTGCTCGTGGCTGCTCTGCAGCTCGGCGAGACTGGCAAAGCCAGCAGTTGACACTGCTGCGCCCGTATAGCTGGGCGGCGGCTGCTTAAGCAGCAGCGAATTGCAATCCATGCTTAGACCCAGCAGCTCTGCATGCTGAGCGGCAGCAGCTACTGCAGCACGTCCATCGTCGTAGGGCGAGGTTGTGGCAGCGGCAGATTGTTGCTGCTGTTGTTGCTGCTGCTGCTGTTGCTGTTGTTGCTGTTGCACGGCGTAGTGGGCGGGCAGGCTAAACATGGGCGGCTGGAACAGTGACTTGTCCGGACTGGGCAGACCCCAGCTGTTGCCAAGGCTGTTGGAGGGTGGCGACATTGGACCGGCCAAAACGCTGAGCTGTGGAGATGCCAGTTGTTGGTGTTGTTGCTGGTGCTGTTGCTGCTGTAGTTGTTGGGCGGCGCTCATTGTATTGTTGTTGGTGTTGCCTGTTGTGGTGAAAATGCCGCGATATGAGATTTTGCCAGGCTGTTGTTGTTGTTGTTGTATTGCGTGTTGTTGATAGTGTTGCTGTTGTTGCTGCTGTTGTTGTTGGTGTTGTTGTTGCTGTTGTTGTTGTTGGTGTTGCTGATGTTGCTGTTGGTGTTGATGTTGTTGGTGACTGTGATGATGGTGGTGGTGATGATGGTGATGGTGTGGCAATTGTTGCTGTTGTTGTTGGTGTAATATTTGGTGTTGTTGTAGTTGGTATTGTTGTTGGTGTTGCGGCGAGCTCATGTGCTGCTGCTGTTGGTGACTGTGTTGACAGTGGCTATTGGTGTTGTTGTTGTTGTTACTGTGATGCAGCTGTTGCTGCTGCTGTTGTTGTTGTTGTTGTTGTGAGTGTGTGTTGCTGTTGCTACCAGCAGCAGTTGTTGCTGTTGTTGCAGGAGAGCCAACGCTTTCAGTATTGCTGGTTTCACTCGTTGTTTGTTTTGATGTTGCTGTGGCGGTTGTTGTTGCTGTTGTTGATGTTGTTGTTGATGATGTGTGGTGGTGGTGGTTGTTGTTGTTGTTGTGTATTGGGTACATGTTACAACTATTATTACTTGATTCTTCCTTGATTATAGACAACGCGGGTGGCGTGCTGCGCTCCTCCTTCAATGGGCTGCACAAGGACAACACGGGACTGGCAACGGACACAACCTGTGGCTCCAGTGAAAGATCCTCGGATTCAATTGAGCCTGCAATGGAAATAAAAAAACAGGCTTTTCAATTTTCTTGCTGTCGATGGATAAAATTAACTGTTAGCTCAGCTTTAAAACTTGATATTCAAAGTGGTGCTTAGATAGTGGCTCATCGTTTTTTTGTTGTTTGCTTTGTTTTACTTTATTTTTTGCTTTTTTTTTGCATTCTGGACTGCCTGCCGATATCAATCACAGTTCGCTTGAATGGCCCTGGCATTGAAGTAAGTGTTATATGGGCTGTTGCAGCTGGGCGCGCTTTGATTTCGCGGAAATCGAACAACACGGGAGGTCGCATCATCGCTCATCGTCTTCGTTGAGGTTGCTGGAGTTAAAGCTAGTGGTGGCATTCACTCACGTTAAAGAAAACTAATACAGCAACTCGCGAATATCAATAAATTGAGCAAAAGCAGTTCAGTTACCAATACAATACTTTGTAAATTGGAGTTAAAGTTAAGAAAGTGACAAAAGTAGAAGAATATGGCAGAAAATTGGATCGGAAGTTGAGCAAATATGAGCTAATATGGTTGTAAAGCCGTAATTAGGCGCTGCAATTCTTGCACGCTTTAATCTTGCATCGTCTAAATAGGCGTGCATTTTGCACAGAAAGAGAAAAGTTTGTTTTCGGTGCATGAAACCATGCAACAAAAACTATAAAGTTGATTGTTTAAACTAGAGGTGGCAAAACATCGATTTTAGTGCAATTGATAGATTTCGAAAGTGAGAGTCGATATTATCGATACTATCGATAGTATTGTCGAAAAATTAGTTATGTTAGAATAAACATAGAAAGTTTCTATTAAAAACACATTTTCAATAAAAGTAAATTTAAAAGTTCGATCCCTTAACAATTATGTTGACAATCTAATAAACTGTGCAGGACAAATTGAGCAGTTAAACAAACGCAAGATGATCAGAAAAATTGCTAGAAATTCTAATATCGATAAATCGAACAATACATCGATAGAAATTTAAAACTATCGATGTAATTGATGCTGTCAACTCAGATCAGAAGAAAGGGGAATTCAAATGGAAAGAGAAACAAAAATTTGTATGGTACTGGATACTAAGGTCAACTAAGTATTATCTAAGTTTTACAAAAAGATCAACTTAAGTTAAAGCTACACTGTCATCCTCCTGAACGTGCTACTCGTGAGTGCCGCGTCACGTGTCCATCTCTAGGCAAGCAAAAGTGTCGGCCAGAAGACTAATTACGCTGCTACCGCTGGGCTTGGATGCTGGCCCGTTTGGCTGTGACTGTTTGCTGGACTTTTTGCCCAAGCCACTTCATGATGATCATTGTCGTAGTCATTAATGCCACACAGCCATTCGGTTGTGGCTGTGTATTGATTGAGTTGCATTGCGCCTAATGTGCTGCGACATCAATCTCGAATGAGAAGGGGCAGACGAACTGGGGCCATGCGCTTCACAATTCACAGAATTTTATGTGGCGCTTTTTTTTGTTGTTGTTTTGTTTTGCAGCGAGATATCATGCACAAATATAACGGCAGCAGGGTCTGGAGATATAGAATACAATATATTCTAGGCATAATTAATGCTGTCAGGGCAACATGCTTGCATGCAGTTTATTTTGGCCATTTGACAGCAGAGAGGAAACGCATTTGGCCAATTTGGAGGCAGCACAACAATAGCAATTGGTCTATACGATCTACTCTCTGACTCAAAGTTGCCACTTGCGAGTTGCATGCATAACTCATTCAGTTGGACATAAGTTATGCCCAGCGTCGGCTGCCAAGTTTAGCGATTAAAAGCTGCTTTATCATTGTCCGCAGCCAACTAGAAAAGAAAACCGCGCTGCCCCCCCATGCAAATTGTTTTAATGTCATTTTGTTGTTGTTGTTGTTGTTGTTATTTTCCATTTTCTATTTTATATTTAATACTATTATTTTGCTTTTTGGGAAATTTTTGCTGACAATTTTTCTTAGACTTTTTGCGTGGGTTGTGCGCTTGTCAGGCGACTGCGCCAAATTTATGAGTGACATTTTTTGGCGCGACGCTTCCAATTTTTATATATTTTAGCTACTAAATATATGTAGCACAGATCTATATATATATCATATAAATTATATATAAATTTATTGAATTATTTAATGCATTTTCAATTGCTCAACACTTTTAGGAGCTTAACAAAATCAAAGCATAATTTCTTTTTCACTTTTTCTTAGTTGCTTTGCAAAAACATTTATGACGCGAGCAATTAAACTCAATTGTTTTTGATAGCGCTCGGAAAATCTAGTATACTTTATTTGCTTTGCCTTAATTCAATTAGAAATGTCTTTTTGTCAGCAGTCAAGACCTATATGTAGATATATATATATATGTATATATATAAGTGAGTATTATATCGTTGATATGTCTGGACTGGCATCGTATCTCGAGCCGAGTAAATTGCGCTCGAAACATTGACACTGAACGGAAATGTTTAATACATGTGCCGACAACACTTTGTTGTTGCTATTATGTATTCTTATTTATTATTGTTGTTGTTGTTGTTGTTGTTGCTTGATTAATTAAGTGCTTTTTGTTTTTATTGTTCAGTCTTAGAAGAGAGTGTCTCGCTCTCATTTCACACTTCTCATTTCTCATGCAATTGAATTTATTTGCAATTAATAAAATGTCAAAGTACGTATATATTAATGAGTCTACATATAGGATATAGCTATTTTTATTATGTGAATTTATAATTAATAAAAAAAAAAAAATAAGAAACAAATATGTCAAGCTCTTTAGCGACTCTTAACATGGCCCATAAGCAATCACGCAATGCAACATGATTGAAATTTTTATAAAATTGGTACTCGAAATTTGAATGTTTGCTTATGATTTTGAACTTGTTTTCAGCGAAGATTCAGTGAAAAAAAAAGAGAAACAGCAAATGAAAGAGACAGCGAGAGATGTTGAGAGAGGGAGTAAGTAAGCGTAGAGACTGTTGGGACTACGCTGAGACTGATTTATGCAGCGACTTAAGCCTGACAACGGATTAGTTGCATATTTAGAGTCTGTGTAGTCTTTGGAGACTGCAACTGCAGCGTGTGGCAGCTGCATCCATTAGCAGCGCTCAGATAAAGAAACTCCAAAAGCAAAAGTAAGCGTATGTTCATATATATTGTAGTGTCTCATACTCTACATACACTTACCGAAAGGCTGTACTAGCTATGTCAAGCTGTTTGTATTGGATTTTCTAATTTTTTGGCGAACTGAACTAGAGTTGTACATTGTAGTTCAATTGAAGCAATCAGTACAGTAGTTCATTTTTATTATAATTATTTATAATGTGGTTCAGCAATTGGAAATCCAAAATAATTTGAAAAATGTTGAACTGCTTAAATGGCTATAATTGGGAAAATCTGCCAGAGATTTTACCGAATGATGACTTTTTGGAAACCTTATATCTGCATGATCAAAAAAGAATTTCATAATTAGGGGACCCAACTCCATCAGAAATTAGTGGTCTAGTTCGTTTAGTTCGTTCAATCCCATTGCATGCGCAGTAGTTTAATTCGTTCGTTTCTCTAACTCGTTCAGTTGCTTAGTTCGTTCAGTTCTTCAGTTAGTTCAAATGCTTCGTTCGATCGTTTCTTCTTTCTCATTCTGTTGATTAGTTAGTTCGATTGATTATATATATCGCTTTGATCGAAACGAAAACAAAATTACCAACAAAAAGGAAGGAACTAGATGAACTAGAGTCAGGAATATTTTACGTTGGTTGGGTAAAAAGTTCAATTGAACTTGTTCTTAACGATACGATGCAACATTACCAGAAAGAGGCTATCAATATAATCTGAAATAAACATTACTTTTCCTTTCAGTAACATATCAAGCGAACTACCCGACTTTTGCTTTACTTAAGATTAAGTTCTTTAAGTTGGCTTGGCTTAACTTACCAGTAATTGGCGGTGGTTCCACCACTGTGGATGGTCCAAAGAATGAGGGTATATCGCTGGAGGTGGTCACCGGCGTGTTGAGATCACCGGGCAAAGCCTCAATCAGCTGCTTGGACTCTACGGTTACACCGTGTTCCGTTGCTGTTACGGGACTTTGTTGGCTAGTGTTCAGCAGGCTGAGATGTGATGCTGAACTGCGTCCGCTGCTGGCGGCTGCTGCGCTGCCAGCGATTGGCTGCGCTGCGACGTTGCCTGGACTGCCGCCCTGTGTGGGCGTGGCTGTCTGATTGCGCGCACGTAGCACCGAGTTATTGTTGTTATTGTGATTGTGGCTGGCCGTTGATGCCGCTGTCGAATAGTGTAGCAACGTTTGACCGCTGCTGCTTGCAACAGTTGAGCTGCTGCTGCTGCTGCTGGCAACACCTAAGCCGCTGCCAGCGCCAAACTGTGCAGAGCTCAGATAACTGGCAGCTGCCGGGCTGCTGCTCTGCGCCGTGCTAGTTTTGAACAGGCACGTGTCAAAGCTCAGCACATTGAAGTGGGCCGCGGCGGCCGTTTCTGTGAGCAGGAATGCGTGATGGGTTGGCGCCACCAGGGTTTCAAGCCCTTCCATGATCATGGCCGCTGATGGGGTTCCAGGGGCTACGCCGCCTATGGACAGGACAAAATAAAGAGAGAAGATATGTTAGTAAAGTTTAAGTAGTGCGTGAAGATGTATATGGTATAAAAGTACATATAAATAATGTTTTACCCTTCAAGACAATTAGAAGACATAACATAATTTATAAATAAATAGCCAAAGAATAGTCTCTTCTATTATTTTGTTCACTTATTATCAGGTAGGTTTCACTAACGAACAATATATTCTATTCTTTCCAACCAGCTCTCAGCTGATAAATAACATAGCTTATAATTTTTGAGCCGATTTCAGTGTTATATTTCCGTAAATCCAATTTTGTTTAAAGATTAGTAAACTTATCGTTTACATACATTACATACATAAAAAACAAAACCGATCCTAATAACTGGTTAGCAATCAAGCTCATTTTTCACAGCTCAAACTTAATTAGACACATAAACTGATTAGTTTTAATATAACTACTCGCCTGCTTTAATTCGTTATGAACTGTTAATATAAAAGCACTTGAGCCATTAAAAGAAATATGCAGCATTAAACTCTGTCTGCTCAGCGGGTGGTGCGACATCCAATCGGCGGGGAGCATATAAATTCCAGGTCACTTTTTGGCCACAATTTAATTGATTTGCCATGACAGCTGTTCAATTGCATAACACGCAAAAGCAACAGTTTACAACAATTTATAAACCACAAGCAATTTAATTTGATACAAATTGTAACAGTAACATCTTATTGTTGATTTTGTTTTTGTTAAGACTTTTATTTTAGCAACTGCGACTGCGCCTGCGCCCACGCCAGCTGCGACGACCTAAACAATTAAATTAAAATCGATTAAGTGCTTAAGTGGACAGTGAGAAGTAGAACATGTTGCTTTCCCACAGCTGACTACCTCAGACAAGTGGGTCATAGTATAGTAATGCTTGGGTCAAGCGTTGACCTTACGCAATGGTCACCAGATACTTACTTCCCCCCGCCCCCTGCTCACTTGTCTTAAATAAAATAGTTGCGCAAGCGCAATTAAAGCCCGCTCATATGCCATAAACTTGGCTTATAATTTGGCAAATGGCGTTGATTTGACTGGCAAAACAAGGCGACTTGGCTGCGTCTCCAGTTTCAGTTTCAGCTTTAGCTTCAGCTACAGCTACAGCTTCATCTTAAGCAGCATCCAACTGTGGCGTCATCTTCGAGTGCGTCGTCTTGCGTCGCTGTTCGACTTGACCGCGTTGATTTGCATTACAAGTGCACTTGTGTTGACAGGCAGCTATGCGCCAAAATAACTACCGACTTTTGGACTCCTGCAGCGTTGTTGTTTTGGCACTTTTGCTTTTTTTTTTATTATTTTTTATTTACATTTGATTTCACGCATAATTTCCGTGGCAAAGTGCACTCGAGTTGAGACAAGCAGCGACGCGACGCGACGCAGCAGTGAAATTACATTGAAGCTACATACAGCTGCAGATACATATTGTATGTGTGTAGCTACAGATACACAAACACAGATACAGCTACAGCTATAGCTACAGCTACAACTACAGCAACAACAACTATGGCAAATACAATGGCAGCGCGTGCTGTGCTCAAAACTGTTTGTGATTGCCTTTTGTTGTTTCATTCATTCATAAAATTATGCGCCGCAGTCAATAATTTTTACAGTCGATCAAAGATTTGTATCTGAATACGAGTGCCACATGAATCATTCACATGGAACTGTTTGTTTGTTTGCCTTTTTTTTTTTTTTTTTTTTTTTTTTTTTGCGGTGCGGGGCAAACTGTTGAACTGAACTCAACTGAGCTGAGCTGAACTGGTCCGAGTGCCTCACTCAATCTGAGCTCTGATCTTGGCCAGCTACGGCATCAGCTTCTTCTTGTGCGCTTAATAACTTGGCTAACAATTGACACTCCCTTAAAAAAAAAACCAAGCTGCGAACGTTCAAGTTGTTGTCGTTGTTGTTGTTGCTGTTGTTGTTGTTGTTGCTTTTGTTGTTGTTGTTGCTGTTCGTGCCGCAGACATTTACATTTAAAGTTAACCCACTACAGTGGCTCTTGTCTAAGTACTCCCGCTTAGCTATTGGATTTGCTGTGAACTCATTCTAAAGTAATGTACCAATGCACTGTAAAGCTTATAAATTTTATTTCAAAATTTACAAAAATAAGAACTATTTATAAATTTTTTTTCATTTTATTGGAACAATAACTCATATTCCTTATAAGAGTTAAAAGTTAATGTATTTAACTAAATTTAAAGTGGACAAATTGAAGTTTTTCTTTATTTTCAATACCTTGGATACCTTTTAGATCTAGTCCCTTTTTTCTATTTAATTTTTTTGAATCCCATATCTTTTATTTGCGATTCTGTCAGCAAGTCGCATTTGTACTTAAAGGAAATATATTTTGAAATTATCTTAGTAAGAAAATCAGTGAAAAATCGCTCAAGACGTTTTTATTGCAGAAGTCCGTTTTCTCACGATTCCAAAAAAAGGATAGGAAGACTAAAATTGATAAATTTATGATAATAAACTGTGATTTGTTACATGTTCTTTACAAAATGAAAGTTTAAAATGTGTAAAATTGTGGTAGCACCATAAATAATAGTATTATGAGTTGACAGGACTGGTTGAAAAGCACATCACTGTGGACTTCAGTCCACGCTAGTGACGAAGCAGCACGAACGCTGCGAAATGTACATAGATTAATGGAAAGCTGAAACTTAAAGTGCATAAAAACTGATGTAATTCAAATCTTCTGCAACATTGAAATGCTTGATTCGACATTGTTAAATGTGCTAACAAATGTTCTTCTTACTTAGTGTTCACTGTATCAAACACATACGAAACTATCTATCTCTAAATTGTATGTCTGTTGCCTGTTTCTTTCACTCTGCATATTTTTGCATGGCATTAATCCAACATTAATATTTGTGCTAACATAGGTTCTTCTTAGTTAGTTTCCACTGTATAAAACACATATAGTTATATGTATAGTATAACGTGTATGTCTGTTGCCTGTTTCTTTCACTCTGCATATTTTTGCATAGCATTTTGGTATAGTAGTTGGTTTTAGTCGCCTTAGACATATCGCGTCGCGTTCAAGATTTGCCATGAATGAATATTGGCACACAGCTTCAAGCCTCGATTCGATGAGGAAGAAAGAAAGGCACAAAAAAAAAAATAAAAAATAATAAAAATTGTTATGTTGATATTATTTTAATTAAGTTTTGCCAAACCGGTTGTTGTTGTTGTCGCTGCTGCTGTTGTTGTGTGTCTGACTGGTTCCGTAGTTTCGTTTGGGGTTCTGCTCTTAGAGTGTTAACATTTCGATAGATGGGCGCCAATTTGTTTAGCTTGGCAAGTGGACCCGATCTTGGGCTTGACCCAGAGCCTATATAGACAGACAACTACGACAACTAACATACAAATGGCTTTACAAATTCAAAATGCATCTTCAGCTAAGCTGGCAATGTTTATTGTTGTTTTAAGGTATTTTGTGAAGACCTCATTGAGGATTAAGTTGCGACCTTATCGACTTGGCTACTTAGCGGCTCCAAAAATAACTGTAATTTGTTGTTTTTGACTATTATTTTATGTACATACGGTTTTTTTTTATTATTATTTTTGTTATTTTATGATGTCTTGTGCAATAAGAGGCAGCCTTAGATTTGCATAAAGAGCTCTGTGATTTGATATCGCACAACCAAATTCACAATAACCTTGAGCAAGACCTCAAAAGCACCAATTCTCATAAGCCGAACAATTAACAACAACAACAACAACAACAACAACATGCGGAATTGGTACGTTGTTGTTGTTGCTGGTTATTAACATAAAAAGAAATTGGAGAAACGCCTCGAGAGGCGGCGTCATTAGTCAAAATGCAAAAGACGTGCAGTAAAAGTATCTGGCAGCTACATAGATACAAACATGCAACTCGCATGCGACACGGACGAGCCAGAGATGCAACAGAGAGGCAACAACTCTGCATATCAGAGAGTTGGCAGTTGCAGGAGACAAAGACAAAGTCCATCATTCACGCAGCGGGCAGCAGCTTGGACAGCCGGACAACTGAACCAGCCAACAAGTTAAGCAGTGCAACAGCAACAACAGCAACAACAGCAACAACAACAACAACAACACGAGCAACAACAGCAACATGGAAAATGTATCTTTTGCCGACGCCGTCTTTGCATGCGTAACACTTTGTCACACTTTTCATGCCAACAGCTTCGACTGGGCATGTTGTTGGTGTTAGTGTTGCTGTTGCTGTTGTGTTTTCCTCATGAGAACAATTAATGAAAATAAACAGCCGCAGGCACTACAGCAACAGCAACTAAGTTAAGCAACAACAATTATGTTTATGAGATACCCTAGAAAATTGAGCAACATAAATATTGAAGTTCATTCTTGACTTTTAATAGAATTTTCATTCTCAAGTCTTTTAAATACTTTTATCTTATGGGAAACAAAGAAATCCCGTTTTTAACATTAAATTTTTCGAGTTGCAATTTGATACATTTATGAATAAAAAATATAAGAAAGAAAAGTTATCTATTCGGCGTATCGAAGATATATACCCTTGCAGAGGAGTTTTTCATATGAAAACTTAATTTTGGTGCGGTTGTTCCTATGACAGCTATCAGATATAGCTGTCCGATTTGGATACAACTTGGTCAGCTTGAAAAGAACATATTTTAACGCAGAATAGGTGCATGTCCTTAAGATAGCTCGAGAAAAACAAAAGTTTTTCATACAAAAACGAATTTTTGCAGACGATTGTTTCTAGAGCAGCTATAAGATATAGATGTTCGATTTTAATGAAATTTTGTAAAAAAGTAAAGAGCGTGCTTTAACTTCGAAAGTGTAAGTTTCGTTGAGTTAACTTCAAAAACAAAGAAGTTTTTCATACATTTCAATTTTTACGACTGATCGTTCATATGGCCGCATGAGGTTATAGTTTTACGATCTGTCCAATTCTGACATATGTAAGAGCTGCAGAAACATCTGTGCCAACTTTTCCCACATAATTCTCTCTCCAAAGGTATACAGATCTTAGGAAATCGTGTGTAAGTGGAAAAGCGAATGATGATCACACACTCAGATTTTTCAAAATTTTCTTAAGGTGTTGTTGATTAACTAGTTTGTTTATCAGTGCTTTTAATTTATAATGCACAGTTAAGCTGGGCTAACCCTATATTATTACTTTGCTACAGGGTATACATATACACATGTAAAAACCGAATGTTTGAGTATTTTTATAAATTTAAAAATCATTTTAGTAGGCACTTAGTTGGGCGGGCGTCGTCATATTTGTTTGGCTTGGCAACTTCAATCGCACTCACACACATATACAAATACATACATACGCATTCACACACACACACATGCACATACATTGGCCAGATCTATTGGTTGGTGTCAAAGTGCCATTTGAATGGAACAGTGCTAAGCGACTCTTTGACGATCCGTCGGTATTTTGTTTTGATGTCATAATTATTTGGTTAAATACACATAAAAAGGTAACAGCAGCTAGAAAAACTTTTTTGTGAAATGCACAAAAATTGAAAACTGGGAAATAGAAAAACTGTTTTGTTGAGGAGCCATCAATGTTGTTATTTTTGTTGTTGTTGTTGTTGTCGCTGGACATGGGAGGCTGCCAGTAAATCATTTTGCTAATTGTTTTTCTTTTTATATACACTTTTCCTCTCTTTCGCTTTTCATATTTCACATGTTGTGCTTGGGTTGGGTTAGTTTCCTCGGAGACTTTTAGCAATTGCCAGCTTCGGGCCTCTTAGCTGATGTGCCATTAAATTGTAAACAAAAATTTGTGTTTGCGTTTTTTTAAATTAACCGCAAAGTGCAATGACAATAATTTAATTACAAAAGTGCAGCAAAAGATGCCAGCTATATAGCTACTGCTGCCGTTGAGCATGCTACCCAGAACTATATAGATATATATATAGTTATACTAAGTTGCATTTTGCCACTACAAAGTTGTAGATCTGTCAGGTGTGTTTCTGTTTTTGGGATTTGCAGCGCTCTTTAATAACGTGCAGATATTTTTATTATGCGTTAAATGAATTTAAGCATCATTCGCTTGGATTACGTCTTACAAAATTGTAATATGTTAGTTGCAACGATGGGGCATAAAAGAAAATCTGCTTATAAATTCGGAATATGTATTATATTTTTGGCGAGAAAGAAGAAATGTTGTCTGTGGCTATTAACTATGTAGTTTTGAATGGGCACTAGCTACATATTTACTTAAAGATGACGTTTAGGAAACAATTTTGTAATATTAATATTATTCTAATAAATTCACTCAGCAATTTTTAAGAAATTAACAGAAATACTATTCATATTTGATAATTTCATTTGCTAGCCAGACTTTCTAAATCAATTCTTAAAATCAACCTTAATTTTGAATTGTTTTCTGTACTTTGTAACTTAAAGCTGATCCTTATATTGATTTAAACAAACATACGTAAATACTGTTGAAATATTGCATAAGAAAAATGCTTAGTTAATAAATAAGGAACTTGAAAATTTTTGGTTGCTCAAATTTATGTCTCACACATTAAAAAGTTTACACGCACATTAAAAGTCATGCTCATATATATCTATATAGAAACAGATTAGTTTTGCATATAAAAACATTTAACTATATGTGTCGCAGTCAATTTATAGTTGAAAACTATATTTTCAATATATGTACATTTTATTAGCTTATCAAGAAAAGTTCCAAAATTATGAGCACAAATGAAAAATGTGACAAGCATTTGTTTTATGACTTCCGCAACTAAAGATCAACTTAGCAGATACATATATATATATATGTGTCCATACATAAGTTGTAGCAATTAATTATATTTCTTAAAGTAATCACTAATTAATCACCTGGATCGCAATGGCACGTGCTGAAGAATTCAAAGGTTGGTTTTCCTTTAGTTTAGCGCAATCCTCGGGATTGCTGCACACACACACACACACTTTTCACACTCAAGATACACTTTTCACAGTCAAATGTTGTTGTCACAAGCTACGTAAAATCAATAAAAATTCAATGGATGCCTAAGTTAACATCTTTTGGGGCATATACTACGTAGCCAAGGTAGCTTTAACTGTAATTGTATATTGTGTATGCCTTTTTGCGTACGTCACAGTTTTCGAGCGCAGCGGCGGGGCAGCTTTTCATTCATCAAAGTTGAGAGGGGGAGAGAGACAACTTTCGAAGCTGTAGTTTTTTCTTTTTCTAAAATATCCTTTTACTCTCAGTCACTTTGTTTTTTTTTTTTATTATTTTTATTTTAAATAGCTTATGGCAAACAGGTAAATTTTATTGTTGTTCACAACTTATTTATATATATATACACTTTATTTATTTGCACAATAAGATTTGTTTTCGTATTTGTATGTAGCTGTGTATGTTTTGTATGCTTGTATGTTAGTTGATGTTGCCGTTTGAAAACTTTTTCTACAATAAATAAATTGAAATTTATTTTTTCTGCTGTTTGCTTGATGAGTTTTTCAAACCGTCGCGTTTGCTTGTTCGAACACAACTGAGGCACGAGATGCGCCCTCTTTCGGTTTTTATGAATGAAACTCAACATCGCCACAGACGCACACTAAGATCAGATGAGAGAGACGTAGAGAGAGAGAGAGATAGAGAGACATTGCCCCTACTTGGCAGCGAACCGGCACGCGCCCCAAAGCAAAACGGCGGCAAACTTCGAAAAAACCGAAAGCGTAAAGCGTAAAGAGAGAGAGTGTGAGAGAGAGAGAGCGCGCAGAGCTTGCACAGTGGGGAACTCGCACGTCACGGCGCACACACACACACATACACACACAGACATACACTTGCGCATTATGGAACAGCCGGTAGGTTGGCGTATCCAATCATATGCCTCGTTGCCTCCCTACGCTGCAGCCATTTTCGTGGCGCACGCGCAGAGCAGCCAATCAACAGTTTGCCAGGCCCGTTTGTCTATCTCAGTGTGTGTGTGTGTGTGTGTGTGTGCATGTGTGTGTGAACTGTGGTGAGTTTTGCTTGTTTATCTCTCAGCGGCTTTTGCTCGTATGCTCTCCTCTTTGGTGAGGCTTTGAGGTAAAAATAAAACAACAGGTACCCCAGTCGACTTTCCATATGTGTGTATTGTATGCATATGTGTGCTTGCGTATGCGTATGTGTAACATATATGTATTTAGTGTTATGATTTCCCAAAATACGTCATCAACGCTCATATGGCGCGACTGCGGCCCATTAACTTTTCAATCTACGTAAACACAACGAAAGGAGCCGCCGCTGCCAAAAAAAATTTAAACAAATGATTCACTTGACCATTTATGGACAGTTTTTCATGAGCATTGCACGGTTTGTTTAGATTTTGTTGGAAAATGTGCAAATGTATAGTTGGGTGGCTGGGTCAAGGAAATTATAGCCGGAAGTTGAGGTATTTCGAGGTGGTTGTACTTGGGTGGGTCAAGCAAGAACGACAACAAAAGGAGGCGTGTTCTAGCTGTATAAAACAAATATGCAAAACTATTGCGATTTTGTGTTTTAAAACTTTCAACTAAGGTTGCAAATAGTTGTAAATAGGCATAATTTTATCAAAATTATCGATTTGTATAAATGAGCTTCGCATAAACTATATGTATTTTCTAATCTGCAAAAACTTAGAACTTTGTTGAATAATAACGCAACTTAAAAGGCTCTAATAAAATATTTTAAAAATTTTGAAAATGAGCAACATATTTTTACATAATCCTAATTAACTTTTAAACAAGAAAAACACAAATAAAATGATTTCGTTATGAATTATGAATATAAATTATTATTAAATGTAAACAAACATGTGTATAAATGTTGTATGTTTTCGCTGGCTATCTTAGTATAATTCCGTATTTTTCTGCCAAAGCTTGTCAAATTTCCATAAGACATCAAATTGTCATTTTCCGTTTCTATTGACACGCATTTGCCAAATATTTAATTTCAGACATTTTGATTTAATGCGGCAAACAGTTTTCATGTGCTAAGGACAAGGTTGCACATTAGAAGCAACCACAAAGAAATAAAAACAAAAACGCATTCCGCATTGTTGCAACAACGAAACATAAACAAAATGCCACATAAACAAAATAGCAACTGAAAACAAAATTAACACTTTTAGCGCGAAAAATATTGAAACGCTGCCAGCAAACAAAAGTCGAGTAAAATGTAATTTGTATACAAGTTGCTTTAAGCATTACAAACCGCAAAGTTGGAGGTTGAGTGGAAGTAGAGTTGACCATGACCCAATGGAGGACATACCGGCCGGCTGATACGGGCCATAACATAACCCAGAAACGGATGGGGCTGAGCAGCACGCCATGACCCAAAAATAAACCTAATACAAATGAGAAATTTTTTGCGCGCTTTTGACGTCGGCAAAGTTTTATAACAGACGGCGTGGAATTACGTGCCGTTATCTGCCAGATACATATGTATACAATATAAACAGCAGATACAGATACAAATACAAATACAGATACAAATACATACCAAAAATAGAACTTTGCCTCATTTGTGAAAGTTTGGCCCAACAAAAAAGGCAAAACAATGCCAAAACCAAACAAAACAAAACGTTGAGGACTATTTTTAAATACCTTTACATGATGAGCACAATTCGTGTTTATTTGGGAACTCATCAGAAAGGTGCCAAAGGCATAAGGGAGTACCGGGTATGGGGGACAGGAAAAATACGGGGCATGCCACCTGTAGACATCAATGCGCTGTGTGTGCGTCTAGTGAAAATGAAAACTAATTACGCCAGTCGGCCAAAAATAACGAATCTATTCACACACCATTTTTATGACGTCGTCGCCTTCAACTTGGCCATAAATAGTGACTGCAATCTCTCAGCTAATGCTGCACTGTGGCTATACTCGTAAACAACTGAACAACAATTCAACTGCAAGTGCCTCATTTCTCGGATTATGGCATTCAGTGCTTTTTTGTTGTTTCTTTCTTGGCCCAGCCCCTCTCACAACACCCACGAAACACTCATTTTCAATTTAAAATATAAATAAAAAAATATAAAATAAAATGAAAGCGATATTTGGCTGACTGATTGTCAATTTACCTACTGACTGCAGTTATCCGAATGAAAGACGATGAAAAGCCAAAGATGGACATGAATGAGCTGATCGTTGATCGCTGATCGTTGATCGCTGATCGTTGATCGTTGATCGCAATGGCAAATTGAATGGAAGCTGTGCCTGATGCTGCTGCACCTCTTCCTCAATTGGCAGCGCACCCAGAGACTAATAAACAATCATAAATTTGCTTAGATTCATTTATTTCTCTTGTTGCTGTTGTTGTCGCATTAGCAAACTAATTGAAGTTTGCCATGGCAGAAAATCAAAGTACACATATCAATATAAGTGTAAATACAGCGCTAGACAATTGAATAGAAATAATTGCTAAAATAAATGTTCTTCGAGTTGGATTTTCTTTACAAATCTATGCAAATTTGTAAAACAGTTGAAGTTCTAAAACATTTTTATTCTTTAAATATTAGTTTTTGGTGCATACGTGCTAAGTCTGTGTGCCTTTTTTATATCTGGCACTCAAAGTCAACTTTACAATAGTAGATAATAACAATCTTCAACTTTTCAGCAAGTACTGCTGATCTTGATGAAAGTAACATGATTGTTTAAGTTTTATTTTTGATAAATATTATCATATATCCAGTTATTTATTTTTTTTAAACATTAAAAGTCTCTAATTGTCTGTATTTTTTTGATTTTTGATGAAAATATTAGGCTTGATTAGTTTGGAATTAAAAATATATAATTTTCAAGTTGACAAAATATCAGGGACTGTAATTTTTATCAGTTGTTATTTTTGTTTCCTTTAAACTTTATATAAATATAACTGATGTATCAGATAAATTCGTAAGTCGTAACATACTTAGCAATCCAACACTTACAAACTAAACAACAATAAACTGAATATCAACTCATTAACTAATCTGGTCACACTTTTTGCGTTTTTGTTTTTTTATATGCATGTCACTGGGCGCGTATCTATTTGAATGTGTGTATGTGTATCTGCCCATATGCCAATTGTGTGTGTCGTGTGGGCTTTCTATGTCGTGTTATCTCTTGTCGAGAACTTTGTTGGTTTGTAGTTTTTGCTGTTGTTGTAATTGTTGTTGTTGCGTTTGCTGTGGCTGCTGCTGCTGCTGTTGCTGTTGCTTATGCGTGGGTCAGTGGGGAGACGGCGTCGACGTTCGATGTTGGATGTTGTTGATGTGGCAGAGGCGTTAGATAGTCGCAAGTCGTACGTCGCAAGTTGCATGACACATGGCACGCGCCTCAAAAGCACACAAATAACAAAAAAAAAACAAAACAAAAAAACTAACATTCACAGTGAAAGAGACAGAAACAGAGAGAGAGAGAGAGAGAGAGAGAGAGATAGAGACATCGAATGAGACGCGCCAATGCCAAACAGTAGCCCCCCGCTCAACCCTGTTGATTCCCCCCCCCTCCTTTTTAACACATTGACGTTCTCTATAGATACACTGACAAGGTCCGCATTGCCATAAATGGTGGCCAGCCTCAGAGTCAGCCTCAGACTCTTGTTAGGGCACCTGGAGAGTCTCAAGCAACTCGAGTCGACTCGATTCACGACTGGGCTGTGTAGGTTGTAATTAAAAGCGAATTGACTGTCGCATACTTAAGCTTCGATTGCAATGCAGCTGTTGTCTATCTCGTTCGCACAATTTGAAATCTATGAGATACTTTCGTATTACCACTTGTTATTATTGGTTGAGACTGCCCTCTTGACAATTGTCTTATGTGCGTTTTGCTTTTCCATTTGGTCGCCACCAATGGGCGCTTTGTGGAGCCTCAATTCCCTACAACTGCCAGTCCCCACCCCCCTCCCCAATAATTTGATTTGTTAAGCGTTTTATTTACCAGCTGAGCATTACGCAAGTCAACTTCATTTTCTATAGCTCCAATTGGAGAGGCTATATGGGCTATATAGCCATATGCCAAAGCCAATGCATAAGTCTATAAACCAATGCACAGTGGGCGTTGTCATTCAGCAAGTTTTCGAATCGCTTCATCGAGGTGTGAATAAATTTATGTGCACATCCAAGCTAATACATAAAAAAATATACCTATATATTTAAATATATATATATATGTATATATATATGTACACATTTATTTGTTGCGACCGTTTTGACAATGCTTAAATCTTTACATAGTAAATCTTTCGCATACAAGCACAATTTTCATTTTTATGCACTCATTCGTGTTTTGTCTGCTCTTTTTCAGTTATTTGTGTAAATTTCATAAATATAAAATTTTGTTTTATGCATACTTATATTATATTCTATAATTTATGAGCATATAATATGCTTTATGAGCTTGGCATGTTGCCGTAAATTGATCCAGTCAACAAAAAATAGACACAGACATAAAATCAAGAAAAAAATTAAACATTCAAATTATTGAAAAATTTCCATTGGTCGAATTGGAGCAGTCTATAAACCAGTAGAAAAGTAAGACATGCATTTGGTTGTTAATTATAAATTATTTGAAATTCACCGAAAAAAAAAAACATAAATATTAATTATAAAAGTCTTGCTAATTTTGTTATTTAATAAATCAAAATTTGACTATTTGAAAAAGTTATCTTCATTCGACTAAAGTTGAAATGAACTAGCTGCGACTTATTTTGAGCTACATTTTGAACATCTTGATGTGAGCATACTAAAGTACAGAAAGTATTATATAAATACATATTGAAACACAAAATAAAACACATAATGAAATAGTCAAAATATTAAAATCATTTTGGCGTCACACTAATAAACACAAACAAGACAGATCGTAAATAAAATCATAAAAATTTTGTTATATATTTTAAATATGTAATTGAAGGTCAAAATAACTCAGCTTTATGTGTGTTAAGCACACGCACAGAAATTTTAGGCAGAATTCATACTTAGCTTAATCATAAAATTGATTTTTGATAGTTTTCAGGCAATTATGCATAACAAGGCATAAACTATACACTCTTATGCAATAGCTGCCTATATCTTATGTACATTTAATGATTACTTATGCATAAATTATGACTATTGTGCTTAAAATGCATAAATTTAGCATAGAGTTATCTCAGTTTAATAGACTTCGAAATTGTATTATTCTTGATATTTCTGCAGATATAAAATAAGCGTGGATACAATGCTTTGTTTCTTTAGATTTCTATAAACGAACACAAATCGTATTATTTTGTTTGCTTTTTCTTATTTTCTACAGAGTTTATTTGTATATCTTTTTATTTTTCTTGTTTTCTGGTCATTCGTTTCGAAAGCTGGACCAATCTGTCTATCTAAGTATTTATCGCCACCCACAGACTGGCAGCTGTTGTTGTTTTTGTTGCTGTTGATTCGTTGTCTAATTGCAAATAATATTATTTTTTGGCATATTAATATGAATATTCATAAGTAATATATATATATACATATGTATGTATGTATGAGCATGCCAAATTAGGCATAAGCAGCTCGACACTAAAGTTGGTGAAAGTGGGTCAACAAAATTTGAGCTATTTTCAATTGCATGCAAAATAGTGACAAGTGTCTCGTTTTCTATGTACAAATTCATTGAATATTGTTTATGCCATCTATCAGCACAATTATTTTGAGTATTTGTGGCATTTGGGAGGCCATGGCAATCATCTAAATATAAAACGCGTGCCTCACTGCACTAAATTTAACAACAAAAACAACATTTTGATGAACATATTTAGCCGAAAACATACGCTGAAACATTCATAATTATTATATTTGTTTTGCATACGTATGTACATATATGAAAAAATACAGCAGCTGGCTTTTTAAACAAAACAAAAAGTTGAAAAGTCAGCTAACAGCAAGTTGCTAAAATTTAAATACTCTTTTGCTCAAATTAGTTTTTACTTTAAACTCTATTTTAAGAAGTTAACCTTCATTTATTATATTATTGCAAATTCAAATAAAATCTGAATTCACAAGAAAGAAATGTTATCTTCGGATTTGCATAAGAAAACTTACATTTCAACCGATCGTTCCTATGGCAGCTAAAAGATAAAGTAGTCCGATTTCGATGAAATTTTGTCAACATGTGTGGAAAGTTCTAATACTAAGACATTGTGAGTTTGGTTGAGCTATTTTGAAAAACAACAAAGTTTTTCACACCAAAACTTATTATCAACCGATCGTTCCTATCGCAGCTATAAGATATAGTGGTCCGATTTCGATGAAATTTTGCCAACATATGTGGATAGTGTTTAAACTTAGACATAGTAAGTCTGGTTGAGGTGTTTTGAAAAACAAAAAAATTTTTTATACAAAAACTAATTTTCTAACCGTTTGTTCCTATGGCAGCCATATGTTATAGTGGTTTGTTCTGGCCGATTCTGACATATGTACTGCTTGCAGAAAGAATAAGCATCTGTGACAAGTTTCATCACGATAGCTCTAAAACTGAGGGACTAGTTCGCATATAAACAGACGGACAGACAGACCGACAGACGGGTATAAAAACTGCAAGGGTATAAAAGCGAGTCTTAATAAACATATCATTTATAATTGCGACCCTATAATTTCAAATTTCATCATACAAACATGGCTATATCGTCTTAATTCCGCAACACAAAATGTGTTACATATTGCATGACAAATCTATAAAGCTCACTTACAGAGTATAACATCACGCAAAAAAACTGACTATGTATACAAAATAGTTCTGGTCGCTAATCAGCTGGTCAATGTATTTTTGTGAGCGTGTGCCATTGAAGAACCTGGTTAGCATCTCAAGGTGGCATCATGCCTAAATTGGAATTACTCGGAGATATATGTATATATCTCTCTTGCACTCGCTCGCTCTCTTTCTATTGATATCTATAAACAATTGACTGACGAGATCCACTCATTTAGATCAAACTGTTTACAATTTCCGTACGATGACGTGAAAAGCGCCGCGTGCAAATAGCAAAATAATTACAAATAGCATTTGCACGTCAAGTTCATAAATTCTATGGGAGCTTAATCAGCTCGATTCGCTTTAGATTCACACGTAGAACGGTAATACTATTTGTGTGTTGATTGTGCCATCTATTTATAGTTTAGTGTTCTATTTGGGCATCGCCTGGTCTCGGCCAAGGTAATTTTAGGCACTCTTAATGACGGCCAACGCATTTCGATGCCCACCAAAAATAGCTTAAAATATTGCCAATAATTAGCTGAGAATTGTGAACTATTGTGACAGCACTTTGTTGCCAAATGCATTGCATTCTTTTATTATTAAAATTTTGTTGTCGATTTTTGTTGCCCCATGTTGCTGGAATGCCTTGAATACCGCTTTAATGACTTTATTTACGAGGCGCACACAGCAACGTGTAGATATTTATATGACAACGACGGCCACAAAAAGTTAATCCCACTAAATGCCGTTTATAGTTTATAGCACAATGTTTACTGTGTGTGTGTGGATCTAAGGAAATAGATTGTTCTTTTGAATACCCTGGCCGAGAGTATCATTGCTGCATCATAAGAACTGCATTGTGAGTTAAGTAAGCTAGCTTTTAGAAGCATTTCATAAATTTAACAGACTCTTTTAGAGAACATGCAACACCAACTTGAGCTATAATATTAAAGTTGTTAGGATGTATAAACTAAGCTAAATATCTGTGCAAGTGTATCTGTACTTCACCATTTGAAAGTTTGCTTTATTATACTCTTTTTTTAACTTTTTTGAAAAAAAAGGAAAAAAGAGTATATTGGGTTTGTGAAATGTCCGTCTGTCCGTCTGTCCGTCCGTCTGTCCGTCTGTCCGTATGAACGCAGGTTTTTTCCACAGTTTTGAAGCTAGAGCAACCAAACTTGGTATACATGTTGGTATATACCATAGGCAGACAAAGTGTCAAGATCTCCCCCCCACCCCCACCCCTTCCCCCACAAACCGCAAAAACCTATATCTTCCACAGTTTTATAGCTAGAGTAACCAAATTTGGCACAAGGGCTACTTATCACATCCTTCATTGATCTGGCAAAAAAAAAATTCGGCCACGCCCACCCCCGCCCCCACAAATAGGCAAAGTCTGTATCTCCCCCACCCCTTTAGCTAGAATCACCAAATTTTGCAGGTTGAATTCTGTTGCCCTATTTAATAGATTGGATAAAAATATTTTTGCCACGCCCACCCCCGCCCTTGCAATCAAGCAATGTTTGTTTCTCCCAAACCTGTAGAACAGGCCCAACCAAATTTTTATTGATGGCAAAACTTTAAAGATTTGAGCAGAAATTCAATTGCCACGCCCACTGACTCCGCAAAGAGGCGAAAAAAAGAGTATATCGCAGTCGGGTGCATCCGACTGCAACGTTCTTACTTGTTTTCTTTTATATTTTGTATAATTAGAAAATGTGACAAATGCGATGTATGCGCAGCTTTTCTATTCACATTCACTTACGCTTAAGAGTTGCATATAGCATGTGAGCCCATTTTTGGAATATCTTGTTAGAACATATTTTCATTGATGATTCAATACATAGATATCTTTAATAAATTCGTTTTTATTTAAATACATATGCATGTAATACGCCTGCTTATGGAAAATTGAGAAAATCGTCAAATAAACCTTAGAAATATGCTGAGCTTTATAAACGTGCAGTTATGAAATCAATCATGGATTGATTTGCATCTTGGAAAAGTGCATGTAAGTTCTGTTACCATAATAATTTGACTGCGTACATTATGTTTAGCGTTTATCAGTGTGCTATGCACGTCACAGTTTCAGATACAGTTGCAGATAAAAATACAGATACAGATACAAATACAGATAGAGATATCGATAAGCTTGCAGCGTCACAGTTCATATTGTGCGTCAATCGGACTAATATACAAACATACTTTCATACTTAATGTATGCCAGCCAGCCGGCTAAATTTAGTCAGCCATATATATTTTCATCTATACGTGTTATACCTATAGATACTTAGATACATATATCTTTTGATTAAAAGGCAACTCGAACAACCATTGAGGGGGGGCGGGGGCCCGGCTGCCCGAGTGCCTGGCTAATGAGCGCTTTGAACAGCATTTGAAGCATTTTGAGGTAGTATGGAATCTTGAAGATCCATGACACACTTCCGCTGCGCCAAGTTACATCATTAATTTTCGATGTTCCATATGGCTGGCTAATGCTTTTCATTTGACAACACAGTGTCGACAATGGGCCTGGCTAAAGAAATCACATCCAACAGAACACAAAACAAATTTTGTCATGTTTGCGCCGCGTTCTTGCCATTAATTTTTTGGTATGCCTAGTCCAAGTATCTGAAAGAGGCTGTAATTTTTATGTTCGCGCAGCCTGCTGCTGCCCTACTATGCCCAGTCGAATGCATTTCTATAATTTTTATTTATTTTACTGTTTTGTATCTTTTTCAGCTGATCTGAAGTGTGTCACATAGATTTGTGATTTCTGTTGTATTTTTATTGATTTAGTGGCCCATTTAGTGCTGCTATTTATAGAGCCAACTAACTGAATTCAGCTAAAACTCATGACGTGTACTAAAAACTGCAAAAACATATAAAAAAAAAAAAAATTTAGAAAATAATTTTCTAATTATAGCAGCTCCAGAGTCAAAAGTACACTATAGTTAGAACATGTTTATTTGTTTTTCTTTGGCCGCATTTAGTGTGGGAGTGTTTTACGTATCTGAAGAAGCCGATGCTACGTCATTGTTGTTTTTGTGTGTGTTGCGAATTTGCAGCTGAACTTGGCATCTCGACGAGTAAATACTTAGTAGTAGGGAAAGCATTTTGTTTATAATCAATAGCTAAAACTCGTTACGTGAAACATTAAAAATAGACTGGCATGGTTTAAAATTAGCTATGGCCAGCAGCAGCAGCAGCAGCATATAAAACTGGGCATAGATACACACAATTATATTTGTATCTATTGGATGCGCAGCGTTCTTTTTTCTTTTTGACGTCGCTAAGCCAAACAAATGGCAGCGCGAAAATCATTTATTTTTTCTTAAATATTTTTTTTTGGTAGCTGCCTAAACCAATTCTACGCTGGCTAATACAATTCTCCAATTCTCTAGTTTCTGTCATTTTTCATGGCACAAAGTCGCGGGTTGACAGAGAGTCGGCAACTTTGGGGCGACATAAATCCCTTCAAATGCCACGACATGTTAATATTTTCAAGAGTCGACGCGACAATCACAAATAAAAACAACAACAATAAGAGCAAAATAAAAAAAAGAAGTCACAGTGCAGCGCTTATAAAATATAATTTCATTCTATATGAAAAATGCAAAGTGACAACATAATTCGCCAGTTTATCATAATCAAAATACGCCTACATTGTTCGCTTTGCTGTTTTGCTGCTTTTGCTGGATGCATAATGAAAGCGACAGGCGAACACTTTACACTTTACAGGCACACTCCAACAACAACAACAACAACAACAACAACAACTACAACAACAACTCAAACATGGAACAATGACACAGACGAGTGTCAGGCCAAGTAGCAAAAATAACTTCAAATAGTTTTGGTTTTTTGATTTTCGTCTATCATATCTTTTCTTTTTTTTTTTTCGTTGCAAAAAACATGCATTTTCTTTTTCGGCCTGCCAAGTTGCATTTCACAAATTTACCATTCCAGAATTTTTGTTGGCATTAAAATGTTGCGCTAGTCTCAGGCAAAAATCACACGGCAAATTAATGCTGAACACGAAGGAAAACACTTTTGTAATGCGACCAAATTAATCAACTTAAATGCATGTGATGTTAGAGCTGTTTAGAAGATGCTTAGACGATGCAATTCTTGTACGCTTTTCCATGCATTTTCATCTTGCAGCTTCCAAAAATGCGTCTATTTGGTGCATTAAACCTTGCAGGATTTGCTGCAAGTGTTGTCATATATAAAGAATTGATGTTGTAAATGTGATTTGCAATCAATTTTCATTCTTTTGTTATTGTAAAATTAAAAGAACTGCAAATATACATAATTTCGATGTGTCGTAGAACTTGTCTGTGTAATTTTTATCATGGATTGTTCAAATGTTGACATATTTTCCAAAAATAACTCACATGCAGGTTTGCTTCATGCAAGAATTGCATCGTTTAAACACCGCTTAAGTGAAATCTGTTCAATAAAGAAACCTAAGCATTTTTAAAGAATCAAAAGTAAACCAAAATAAAGTAAAGATTATTTGTATACTCAAGTTTTGATCAACAATAAAAAAACATTATGGTTAGGAACTAAAAATGGGATCGGGACGGAAATTTTACAGTTCCCGAAAAAATATTCGGGATCTGGTGGAACTGCAACAAGTTTCAAAATCCGGGTATGTTTGGCTATCCCGAACAGCCCAAAATTTCCAAAACTACCCTCACAATCCTCAAGAAAAACGGAAAACTTTTTGCATTCTTAATCTAAAAGCCAAGGAATGTATCTTTGTATCTTTTTTGAAAAAAAAAAAAAAGAGTATATTGAGTTTGTGAAATGTCCGTCCGTCCGTCCGTCTGTCTGACCGTCTGTCTGACCGTCTGTCTGACCGTCTGTCTGACCGTCTGTCTGACCGTCTGTCTGTCCATCCGTATGAACGCAGTTTTTTCCACAGTTTTGAAGCTAGAGCAACCAAACTTGGTATACATGTTCATATATACCAAAGCCAGACAAAGTGTTAAGATCAAATTAATTAAAAAAAAAAATCAAAAATTGTATTTTAAAATGCTTTTGAAGTTACACAAAACCAATTAACAAATGATATTTAATACTTAAACCAAAAATGAACATCTGTTTTTTATTTATTAAATATAACGTGGATCATTCAACTTCTTTGCTGTGTGTTAATCACATGACGTACTTATAAAACTTGCCGAAAATGTCAAGTGCCAAAAATCATAAAATCAAAGCACTTTATTTGCTTTTTGGCACCAGCAAAAGCAAAGATTTCACAGTAAACTCATGAGGCAAACAAAAACGGGTCAAGAGATAAAGAGGTTTTTGCATGGTACGAGCTATACAACTATATGATACAATACAATTCATAAAAAACCAAAAATCGAACGATAAACGTTCATCCAAATTTGGTCAAAAGTAGGCACCACAAATTTCGGGCACATCATCGTTTTCAATTGTTGTTTCTCTTGTTTCTCCCTTTGCTGTTGTTATTGTTGTTGTTAGTCTCTTATTTGTGCTTATGACTTTACCAATTTTGGACAAACTTTGTGATTTGTGCTTAATTACGGTTTCGTTGGGTTCCAGCTCCAAATATGGCAACATTTGTTGCCAGCCATAAAAACAAGTTAATAATTTCATAAAACGCTTAATCATCAGTTGCGGGCAGCGGCAACAAACAACGCGTCGTTGACTATTTTTAACTCATTTCGCCATGCAAATATGCTGGGATTTTAGTTAAGAACGCTCATCACCTGTCACTGTTGTTTTCAAACCCGATATCTCATACAAAGTCAGTGTTCAGACGAAGCATTTCTTGCGTGAAATAAACATGCATGCTTTTGAGTTACGAGCATTGATAAAAAGGTTCAGAAAAGAAATTTTAAAACAATTTCGACACAAATTTCAAAATTTAACGAACGATTTGGCATGTTTACAGCACCAATTTATCAGGTTTTACAACACTTAAAGCACATCCTGGATGGTTTCAAGATGTCATTAAAAGTTTAATGCAAGTTTTTTTTTGTACTAAAACGAAGGTAATGAGTAAATCAGTGTTGGAAAACGCATATTTGGTTTTGCACTGTGTTGCTTGTGTGCAATCATTGCTCTCCCTGCACTCAGAACTCTCTTCTCTGCGGTTCTTTTTTTTGAATTGAGAGAAAGAGAGGGAGTATGCTTCTTTGTGATTGGCCAAAGACTTTGCCTTGTTTTTACGTATCTTTGAAGCAACACTTTTGTAAAACAGTTATATTTTGCACTCAATCTCTTCACAACCTTTGTTCCAAAAAAAAAGAACAAGCGATTATGTTGTGTTTAAGTCTTGGCTTCCTCAGCTTAGTTAACATAAGTATATATAGATTTTAAATAAGCATTTTTGGAAGAAGTTCAACAACTTTTTTTTCTCTATCATTCTAAAAAGAAAAATATAAGTTAAATCGGTTTTAGTTGGCGTTGCCTTAATTTGTAAACACAAAGCTTTTCATTAAAAATGTCTCACTATATAATAAATTATTCTTCGACTATTTCACCAACGGATGTTATCCAGTCTTAAGATATGGATTTAGTACGTTGCTTTTAAACGAACAAATGTACTTATGGCTTATCCGAAGGAAGTTTTGTTGTTTCTATATATATGTATGTTTAATTCATCAGCAAAGGTTTATCTTCTGTAACCGATTCTTAACGATTGCAAAGTTAACACCGAAGTTATTCAAGATAGTGTTTTGAAAAACACGGTGTCGGGAAACTGACAGCTGTCAACAGAAATACTCTGTGTGTACGAAAGTAGGTAGAAAACGTGTAAGTGATTTCAAACCTGCGTGCAGAGTATCTCATTAAGCTCAGTTCTTCTAAGGTTTATTTTTAGTTACTTAGTGCAAAAAGCAGCCTGCTCGACATAATGAAAATTTATGGGCTTGCAACTTTTTCATAGCTTTCATTGCGTCAGAGACTACAATAAAAACAGTGCCATTAGTTAGAAAAAAATCCACCTGTTGACAAAGTGGCGCAGAGTCAAGGACGTGCTGCTTTCGTCACACTTACTTCCTGCACGCACACTCACACACACACGCGCATAGACTCATGGGAACAACAATACTAATGCAAAAGGGGGTCAACGCAGGCGCGCTGTTAAGTATGCTATACTTTTTTTTTGTATTCATTCATAAAAATCACCGTAAAAGTTTACGCGTGCAGCCATTTGGGGTAGCTAAGAAACCCAGAAACCGGCAACATTTAGCTGCATCGATTTTTGGTACATACAACAATTAGAAGAAAAATAGAGAGACAGAGAGTGAAAGTTTACCGGGTTTGGTCTCTCTCTCTCTCTATCTCCTTGACTTTGACTTATAAAGAGCTTAGTTCAAAAAGTGCATAAGGAATGAAGGCAAAAGCTTGTTTAATTTCTGTGACGCCTTCAGAACCGGTGCACATTTATCATCTCGGCAGTCAGTCAGCAGGCAACCAACCCGATTTGTTCAGCTCTTGCCACGAAGGCGTTTAAAATTAAAAGTCGCTCAACTGCAACAACAACAACAACATTAAGGCGATTGCCATTGCATTGCGCAAATGCGAATGATATTAAAATGAAAAGTTTGCCAAGTAATAAACTGATAAAGAGGCGACGTCTGCGCCGTCTGACGGCGACATATCGCAAAAGGTAACTTATTAAACAACATGGCGCTGAATGTTTATGGTCTACTTGTGGAATTGGGTATTGCAGCTATAAGAAATAGTTGGACAAACCTGAAGTTTAACATAAATCTAAAAAATATGTTCACATTTGCTGATAATTTGTGTTGACTCTCCTTGAATTATATGAATTTAAATACTAAATAAAAAGAATTATTTATGTATATATAATATGTATGTTGTGCTTAACTCAAACTATGCTTGAAGTATAGAAAATCAGCGCTGAGTTCATGCCTGATTTCTCGAAATTTCCTTGAAACTTTTCAGGCCTGAGAAATCTATGAATATAGAAACGAAACCGACAGCGATACGGGAAGATAGTCCTTACGTTAGAAGCGAGAAGGTAATGCCTACGAGCGTAAACGAACTTCCCGAACATTTCCGATTGGGAGTTTAAAAATGAAAGGTAAGAGAATAGACCTTACAAAAGAAGGCCTTCTGTAAGTAGGCCATCCCATACGAAAAGGAAAGCAAGCAGTGTTGTGTACGCTCAGGCCTGAGCATTACTTTTCAGTCCTGAAACAATGTATTGATTCAGGCCTGAAGTAACCACCTGGGTATGTTGCTCTTAACCAAGTTGATTATATCACCAAGTTCTCTATATAGATCCTGGACATATTGAAAATCAAACTTAAATTAAATAAAAAATATAAAATAAATTTAATAAAAAAGCAGTTTTGTTTCAAATAAAGTGCATGTTGCCTTCGACATGTTGAAATTATAGTTTTCCATTGCCATGTTGTATTAATAAAAAGCAAACAAAATACACGCACAAATATTGAGATCCAGTTTGATGGTGTTGCTGTTGTTGCTGCTGTCGTTGTATTGTGGCTGCCTCGTTGCAGCAGATAAATGTAAATTATTATGTCGTAAATTTGTTGACTGCCATGTTGGCCAGGCTCTTCTGACAAGGGGCTCCAACAATGCGCCAGGCGTCGATTTGCGCTGCATAAAATGAAAAGCGGCACAAAAATGCCTTATAAAATGGCTTGATTGAGTTTTGTGCCTGTGGTTTTGCATAATGTGCCCAAAATATATATATAAATATACATATATAATATAAAAAAAAAACAAAAAAACAAAGTGAGCTTGGGCGAACCGGATGCGATAGGCGAACACCAAGCAGGCAACAGGCAACATGCCGCATGCTGTTGATTTATTTGAGTCGGCACACGACCAGGCAACGTCCACATCCAAAACGATGGGCGACAAATGACACGCAGAAAAGTGCAAGTTAGTCTCAGCAAGAAGCAGAGCCAAGTTGCAAGTACAACGTGGGCCAAATCATCAACGAGGCGTTTGCTTGAGGCGCGTGCTGCCAAAACGCCCAGGCAACATTCTAAAATATTTGCGGCAAGGCTTATGTTGCCCTTGAACTTATTGGCGGCAGTTGACCGACATTTTGGCGCTGCAGGTGGGTGGACACTATGAACATCATAGCCGGCCGGCCGGCGCTGTAAGTGTGTGTGTGTGTGTGTATAGGTGTGTGGGCATATGAGAAAAACAAACAAACAAACAACCACAAGCACAACAAACAACCCCCGCAAAATTCGCAACCAGACGCGTCGTCGCGACGTCAACAACGTCCCCTACACTTGTCGATGCCGCGAGAGCACGCAGAATATTTCATACGTAACACGTGTGGAGGAGAAGGTGGAGGAGGATGGCGTTGGAGATGGCTGTGACGTGATCCGGTCGCGTGCCATTTTGTCCTACGCACACACACATATACACACACACAATTGCCGGGTGGGGGTCACTCAACTGAACTGAACTGAACTGAACTGAACTGAACTGTACTGATCTGTGAACACGCTCCAAAAAAAGATCGAGAGCTGTTGACTGGAGGCGTCCACGCGACTCAGTTGCCAAATTGGTTAGCCAAGTGGGCTGCACTTAATAAGCATATATGCACAGTTAGTGGCGACCAGTTGATCGTCTAGCCTGGGTGGGTGTGGGAACCATTCGCACTTGAATTGCATTCTAAATGATTGCACATCAATTTTACACACACAAAATGTTTGCACGCCCACCTTTAAATAATGGACTCAAAAAACTATATACATACTATATATATATACCAATCTTTTACCCAGAACGCCGATCGCCTTTAATTTAATTAGTTGCGCGTGCGACAACGACGAGCTCTTCAGGTTGCATGCCTCAATGGGTCTCTCCGGGTGCTTCTTGTTATTTATGCGTCGCCTTCTTTATGGCTTCCCATATAAATTCTCATTTTGCTTGTCATCATTTTCGGCGGCTGTTTGCCAGGGGATCTGCTCGCTTTGCATTTTAAGCTCGTCGAGGCCATAAACAAAGCGGCATAAGTTCAGAATAATTTAATATGCAACATTGTATTCCAACTAAATTTAGAAATAAAACATAACTTTTATTTACACTGATCATTCGTTGACTTGATTCTGATTTTTGGCATACATCAATCAGCAAATCAGCACTTTCAGAAAGCACTTTCAAAAGCAACAGAGTTACCAGTACGCTATGGGAAAGTTATCGATAAACTCTGGTCACTCTAAACAATGAAAATAACTTAGTTTCGATCTGATTCACATTTGTTATTTCCCTGCAGCTATAATTATAAGTTTTAAAGCTATATATTCTTATAAATTCTGATCTTAAGCTTTAACAAATTGACAAAATTTCAATTTCAATTTCTTATACCTGAATTTGAGTTTTATGAAAAACGTGTTACTTCCTGTTTCCATTAAAAATGGGAAAAAGGGAGTTATAAAGCACTGCAAATGTATGTATATATATATATTCTTGATGAGCATCAACAGCCGAGTCGATATAGCTGTGTCCGTCTGTCTGTCCGCCCGTCTGTATGAACAAACAGATCTCGGAGACTATAAGGGCTAGAGACACCAAACTTGGCATGCAGGTTCCTGTATACCATACGCAGATCAAGTTTATTTAAAATGTTGAATGCATCTCCCCGCACCCCTGCAAATCGGCAAAAATCCATAATTTTAAAGATATAGCTTTGATTTTTGGTACACATATATGTTATATCAATGTTGATCAGCAGCGTAAATTTCATTACGATCGGATAAATAGCACCAAAGTTATGAAAGAATCTATTACCCCCGTCTCAACAGGCAGAAAAAAAAACAGTTTGACGGGCACTGAACAAGTTAAGTGCGCTGCTTGCTTGTGTTGCCGCTGAACTGCTTGAAATGCCTGTTGGGAGCGGGGAGTCTAGCAGTCGGGCACACTCGACTAGAGCGTTCATACTTGTCTGTTTTGATAAACAATATAAATTTGTTTTGAAAATAGTTTACGAATCGACATGATCCAATTGAATCGACTGCTGATGCTGGTCAGGAATAGACTTTATATAGTCAGATTTATAGGTTGTAAACATCCTTCTCTATATTTATTTTTCCCATAATCTATGATTAATATGTTTTCAATTTTAAAGTGGGCTGCCTTCTAAGCATGTTGATCGATTTTCGTAGTCATATTTAATTGGTTTTGAAGTGTTTTTCATTTAAACTAGTAACTAGACAGGAAACATATTTAAACTTAGATTTTATGAATAGAATTACAATTGAATAATACAAGCAATCAAGTAAACAACAAGAAACACTTGACCCGGTCACAAAGCTGCTCAACAGCTCAGCAGATCTACTCTTGAATCTTATAGTTGGCTATAAATTGAAGTATTGTATCTGTTTTTTATGTAATGAACGCCCACCCGATAAATGTCTTTGGTGTAATAATTTATTATCACATTCATGGCTTGGCAAAGCCCAGCAATTAATATGAAAAGTAAATGGAAACTGTGAAACAAGAAGAACAACAAATCGACAAAACTGAATGAATGAATCAACGCAACAGGCAACAGTTTACCTGACACTGACAAGGCAAATGTCACAGAAATCATCAATGGAAACAGCCAACTTCTACTTAGTATCTACCAGTATCTGTATATGTATCTGAATGTATCTTTGAATCTGTGTATCTTTAGGTGTGTGTTGGCATACCAAAAGCCAATCGGCAGCTTTGACTAGCAAAGCGTTTGGCAATGCAGAAATCGAATTAGCCACAACATGGCGCACGACAGCCGCCGTAGTTAGATCCGCTGTGGTGCTGCGTATCTTACAGATACTTGGCGTGTGGGCTGCGGTCAGTGCGTAGGCAGTTGCTGCGACAACAACAACAACAATAACAGCAGCAGCAGCAGCACCCTGTATCTGTATCTACGCCGCAGCATAATAAAATTCAACAATTTATTGCAGTTGCCGCTTTAATTTGTTGTTGTCTGTCCGTCTGTCTGTCTGTCTGTCTGTCTGTCTGCTGCCTCGGCCACTTGGCCAAAAAAAAAAGTTTCATTCACAAAACAGCGGCCGTTGTATGCAAATTGACCGCTGGCTTTAACTTTGCTGTGCAGTAGTCGCAGTTGACGTCGTCAGCAACCGCAACCGCAACTGCGACGGCGACTGCGACGGCGACTGCGACACACTTGGCAAGCGATGTTCAATGATTGCAACAGCGACAACAACTGAGTCGCCGTCAATGAATGAAACTTTGCGCCCTGGGCCAGGGCATGTACAACGTGCAATGTACAGGCCTACGTGTCGGCTACGTATTGGCATAAATTATATATATACACTTTGCACTAAGGACATAGGGACAGTCAGAAATGGAATGTTTACAGAAGTTGTTGTTTAGTTTAGGGTAACATTTCATTGTGTTAAAGCTCACAAAATGCAGGAACTCATCGACGATTATAAAGTTGTTGCTAAAGCGAACATTTTAAGAAACAAAACTAAGCTGGATAGCATGATAATGAGGATATTGATATCAACTTAAAGATAATGAATACAATAATATATGACCAACTCTTAACTCTTCTCATTAAATATTTGCCTGTAGAGAAAAAACAAAATCTTGATGCTGACTCAAAGAAAACAGCTATGAAAGAATTTTGCCAAGAAGGTATCAAATAAAGCAGGTACTACTTTTTCTTGTCTTTATATAAGAATTCACTTTTGCTGTTGCTTAGAGACTTCGAATTTTGATTCTCGAATAAAAGTCGATAAGAAAAATCAATTTCTTGCATATATGTACCAGTTGAAAGGAAGGCTGCAAACCTAGTTTGAAGGGAACCGCAATTCCGGCACTTTTCTTACTCTGAACCGAACCAGTTGACAAACAAAAACGATCCTAACCCTGAATCTAAGCCCTATTCCCACTAAGCTTGTTTGAAGAAATTCAACATATTAAGTTAAGTTAAATAACTATGGAAAATGTCTTTTAGCAAACTTGTGAAATATGCTTCTTTAGTCTGATAATAAAAAAATACGCTTGAAAATGCCTTTCTTCAACTTTTTACTCCCTGTTCCCATTGAAAAATGAGGAAAAGTGAGTTATAAAGTGATGCAAATGTATGTAACAGGCAGATGGAGGCATTTTCGAATATATAAAGTATATATATTCTTAATCAGCATCAACAGCCGAGTGGATATAGCCATGTCCGTCTGTCTGTCCGTATGAACGCGTCGATCTCAGAGACTTCAAAAGCTAGAGACACCAAACTTAGCATGTAGATTCCTGTATACCATACGCAGATCAAGTTTATTTAAAATTTTTGGGTACACAAATTGAATACAAGATTGAAGATACAGCTTTTTCAGTCTTAATTTAAATTTTGAAATGAAAACATTCCGCCAAATAGAGTAAAAGGAACTCTTACAGTTAACTTCACTAATCATAGTTTAAGATTTCGAATTCAATCAAACCTTTTCAAATCTATTAAGAACTAAGAAAACCAATAAATATAAGACTGCGATAAAGTATATGTTTATATTTTTACCTTTTTGATATATATTCGAAATCATGCAATCTCTTGTTTGCCTAGAGCATTAAAACTTCGACTCTGTACTATGGTTAAAATTTGTTGTTGATTTTGCATTTTGCATTTGCATTCGCATTTATTTATTTAAAGCATTAAACAAAGACACAGACACATGTTGTGATCGCTGTTGTTTCTGTTTTTTTTTTGCTGTTGCTGTTGCTGGCGACATGCAACAAATGTTAGACATTCAATTTGTTGTTGACACTTCATTAGCAACACACAAAACTGGGTTAAATGTTGCTAAAATTAAGAGGACGCAAACAGCGTTCGAAGATGCGATCACACTTGAGCTGTAAAATCTGAGTATCCATTCATTCATTGGAAAGCAGTACGAGTGATGGAACCCGCAGCTTAACCTAATAAAATCAACGAGCTGTGTTTGGTGTTCGATTACGGTTTGGGCCAAGATCTTGAGCTTAGGGCTGGGCATGCGTTTTGCTGATGATTTTTATGAATGAAATAGTAAAAAATGCGCCCACGTTGTGCGCCACATGATGAAATCATGAATGAATGGTGCTACGCTACCCCTGCCCCTGCCCCTGCCCTGTGCCGTGGAGTGGAGTGGCCAGGTGCCAAAAGGGCACGAGACGTGTACATGTGTGGAACGTGGGCAGCAAATGCAAATTGATGACCATGGCTTAGACCAAGATGCGACGATGCTCATCGCAAGTCACCATTAGCGACGCACACCGGAACCGCATTAGCATCATGATGACGATGTTGTTGTTTAGGAAGACCGGAAAGTGCCATAGCCAAACTTTAGTGAATGCAAACAAATTAACTGTCAAATGGTTCGACATCATTTGATGCATTCAATGAAAACATTTCGAAACCTTTGCTGTCCATTTCTTATGAATGAAATTTTTTTTGGTTATCTTTCAGCTTTTGTCGAAAGCTTTATTGAAATGAGAAAAAACAACAACGATAGTCAAGCGTAGCAATCAGCAGGCAGCAGTTTTTCTATATAGTACAATATCATATTTCAAAGATTGTCAACGGCTGTCATTGTTTCCAAAGAAACATAGAAACTGTTCTAATATTTTCAAGTCGTTAAAGTTTAGTTCACGCGGTCAAAAGTATGGGGCATATCAAATGTTGAATACAAATTCCGTTGATACTCTTGAGCGGTATTAGCTGTATATATAGTATGTGTGAAGGTGGAAGAATATAAACTATAAAAAAGTTCCATTTAGCATTCACCTTCATGACTTTATCAAGTGGTTTGTTTTTTTTGTATTTATTACAATAATTTGGGCAGTTAGCTCCCAATTTCCTATCTAAGACACAACTTTTATTAAAGAGGATACTATTTTTCTTGGTTTTTTCTACATCTATATTTACATAGCAACATTTTAGCCACAATTTAATTGTAGAATGATTTATATTGATGGTTGTAGAGTTGACTTGTTGAATTTATTCCAATAGTTTAAAAATTGTGTTTAGCTTGGCTTTCAAGTTGCTGTCAAGGTGCTGGCAAAAAACAAAATTCTCACACAGCTGGCGGGCATTACAACTTTATAGCTGGCAACAGCAAAAGCAACAACAGCAACAACATCAAACTCAACAACAACAACAACAACATCAACCACTGATCCACTAACCACATCCATGGCCAGGCTGACGTCATATATGTATGCATAAAAGCAACTGCGATGACATAAATTGCATTTGAATATTGGCCAACAGCATAAAACCATAACTGTGCCTCGACTCTGACTTGGCTTTGGCACTGGCTCTTTGCAGCCGCTTGCTTGTCACGACGCAACGTCAGCGTCGAGGGCGGCGGCGGCGGCGGCGTTGATCGATTTTTGGCATGAAAAGCGACAAAAAATTGCAGTTTGGTATCGAACGCTGCTGCGCATGCGCCTGCACCCGCGTCTTCGCCCCCACCGCGCAAACAAAAATTATTCGAAAACGTTTAATGAATGGGGCGCAGCACGACAACAACAACAGCAGCAGCAACAACAACAGCAACGTCAGCCGCAGCAGCAGCAACAACATCCGCTGTCGACGTCGACTGCAGCGTCTGTTTTATTTTTTCGGTGTTGCGCGTGGGCAGCTTCATTCATAATGAAAATTTTTAGCGCTCAATGAATTGCAGTTTTGTAGCTTTCAGGTACGCACATGGGCGCAGTCAGCGTATCAAAATGGGGGTTGCTAAGAAATCAGTTTTGGGTAAGCACGGAACATGTTCATATGATCTTTTTTTTTTTAGTACATTCAATTCACTCATATTGTTCAGTTTTATTGATCAGTTGCTCTCCTGTTCACTTACGTTGTTCAGTTGTTAATTTGTTCATGAAAAGCTTTCCCAACTATTCAGTTCTTAAATATTGTGATTTAATTTAAATCAAGTCTATATTTCAGTAGCATGTTTCACGATCAATGGATTAGTAGTTCGTTTCCTGACAAGGGAACTAATTGTTCCTTTCCGGTTAAAGGAACTATTCTTTCATTTAGTTCCTTTCTAGAAAAATGAACTAATTATTTCCTTACTTTCTTTGTGGATAAAATAGCTTATCGTTTTAAGTTCCTTTAGTTCGGTCATTCATATGCTCTGTCGGATGGGTGCCATATTTAAAATAGTTGAAATTTTTGAAAATTTTTAGCTTAAATGTTCAATAAAGTATATATGTAAGATAGGAAATAGAAAAATTGCAACTGCTGAGCTACAAAAATAAAATGAATGGAATTAAACGAACTAAAGGAACTATAATCGAATATATAGTTCAATAGTTCAATTCAAAGACTCGGCCATTCGAACTAGTTCCGATCGGATAGAACCCATCGCGTAAAAAAGCACAAAGTTAGGGTAAAAGCTCTTTTGTTTTTGCTCGAAAGTGTTATTCGCAAGTTGAGTTTTAGATGAGCATTTAGGCCCCTCCTAGCTACGCTTATGCACAATGTTTTGGGCCAAATAACGGCACAATAATAACAACACAACGCCCGTAAGCTGGAAGAAAACGAGATGCAGCAGCAGGAGTAGCACGTAATGCACATGCAACTGGAAGAAGCATACAGCACAACGCGCTGATTGGAGCCCAAAACTCGATGGCGATTTACATAAATCAGCTGCAAATTTGTTCCACTGTTCAAATGCAATGTCGCCATCGTTGTCACCAAGTGCGAGTGAGAGATTCGAGGAAGTCAAAGCAGCTTCCAGCAGCAAAGCAGCAAAGCACAAGCGACAGCGACAAGCCAAGAGCAGCACAGCAAGAGGGAGGGAGCAGAGGCGGGCGGAGGAGCTTGTGTAGACAAAGTCAACGCGTGTCGGCTTAGAAAAAAAAACTCACAGTTGTAGCAACTGGCGCAGTTTTTGGGCCTTTGCCTGTCTTTTTTATTTTATTTATTTTATATTAGTTTTTTTTGCCTTTTTTGCGGGGGCTGCTGCCAAAGTAAGTAGCTTTGTGTAAAGTTTTGTTGTTGGCTTTGTTGGCTGCTGTCGTCGTCAGACTCGAAGTCGGAGTTGGAGTCGGAGTCGACGTTGCAGACGTTGCGATTTGGTCTGATTGCATTTGTGTTTTCAACTCGTAAATGAGTTTTGATAACAAGCCAAAAACATTTCAACAATATAAGCACAACTTTCTTTCTCTTTGCCTTTGATTTTCCAACAGGCTGGCAACGCTGCACAAACTTTTTTGTTTTTGCTGCAACAAATGGGGTCACACTGGTCAAAAGTGCGCATCAATTTTATGCGTGTGAAAATGAATTTATTTAAAAGTGCCTAAAATCTTTATTTAAGCGTATGACAAGTATTAAATGCGACATTCTCTTCATTTTAGTGAAAGTTGTGCATCGCTTTTTATGGCTTTGAGTGCATTTTGAGCTGTTTTGCAGTTGTGCCCCAGGGTCATTTGGCCATTTGCAATGCAGCGAGATATGATTTTATTGGTGGGTGTTGAAGTGTTTGTATATTTCTGTGTGTTTTTATGCATATATGCTTATTTGATTTCAGGTGTTGCATACTGACTTATGACGGAGCTTCGTATCTTTTTGGATTTGAGCGCCAGAAGTTGTAGAAGATTTGTTAGATTCCCTTCAATGAGGCAACTTTTGCACATACATTTTCTTTTTCATACATTTTCATCCTGCATCGTCTAACAACCGTCTTATCTTGCGCGTAAGTTCCATGCATCTTGCACAGGAATAGAAACGTGTCTATTCGGTGCATAAAACAATGGAAGATTTGATGTTAGTGCTGTACAATTTGACGAATTGGTGCTGTAAAATAGCACCAATTGGCCGTTAAAGTTTGAAATGTGTATCTTAAGAAATAAAATAGTTTCTCATACAAAAACTTATTTTCAACCAATCGTTCCTATGACAGCTATAAGATATAGTCGCCCGATTTATATGAAATTTGTTCAGCATATATAAACTGTCCTTAAACTTAGGTAAAATGAGTTTGGTTGAGTTCTTGAACCGATCGTTACTATGGCAGCTATATATTATATTACAGTTATAGTTTTACTATCTGGCCGATTCAAACACTTTGTCTGCCTGTGGTATATATCAACATGTATACCTAGTTTTGGTTGCTCTAGCTCCAAAACTGTGGAAAAACCTGCGCTTATACGGACGGACAGACGAACGGACGAATATTTCACAAGCCCAATATACTCTTGTTTTACATTTTGGAAAACCTAGTATAACTAGTGTTTCAAAAGACAAATATAAGTGCTTTTAGGCGCGTCTTTTCAATTTCTTGTACTGTCTGTTCAAACGATGACATATTCTCAAGCAAGATCTTGCATGCGAGTTTATTTCACGCCAGAATTACATCGTGTAAACAGCGCTTTTTGAATAACAAACAAGAGCACTTATCCCATTAGCAGCAGTAATTAGCATGCTTTCGGGTTTGTTCAGTCACAAATCGTCGCATTTCTCAAGATTGACAGCAACAAAATGCTGAAAGACAGCTTTTTTGCTTTGTGTTAATGATATCTATACCAAAAACTTGGCAACCAACTCTTGTTCCAAAATCAACCCCCTGCCCATTTTCACATACATAAATAAGTATGTACATTTGTGTGCTTATGTGCATATTAAGAGGGTCATGGGGGGAAGATGACATAAATCTTGGACACACAACACTGGCCACATACACTTGAAATAGTCAATCAGATGGGACGCTATGGACTGATCTGGTGGGGGCTGTTGGGGGCTGTTGGGGGCTGTTGGGGGCTTTTGGTTCTTGGTTGGGGATCGGGAATATTACCGTTCCGAACGAGCCAAATTGCTTCGAACCATGTCGATCTGTGGCGCGCATGAGCTCATTAGAAAATATGCGCGTAATTTGTGAGACTCTTTGACTGCCATGTGTCTATTTTTGAATTGGCTCGTACGTTGTGGCTGCTACCGCTGCTTATTGCTGTGGCTGCTACATTGAAATGTGTCAAGTGGCGGCGTGGAGCAGCCAACGAGAGCAAACGCTGCCAGAGGGAAACGCACTTGAAAACTTGGCTACTAGCATTGACCACCAATCAAATTAAAGCGGCGGCTCTGCCAAAGCGGCACTAAAAAAGGCAAAAGCAACTGAGTGGGTTGACAGCTAAGCGCGCGATACGCCTACCTAGAAAAGTGACTAGAAAAACCATAACAAAAAACTTCAAATCACGCAACAACAATGTATAATGTTAAACAACAACAAGAGTGGAAGCAGAAAAACAAAAAACAAAAACAACAAACAGAACAATAAATAACATAAAGTTGATGTAAATTATTTGACTACCAAATTTAGTTGGAAATCTTGTGATCTGCGTTGCCTGCCCCTGTTTGAAACAATACACTTGCCGCAAAGAGAAGTCCTAAAAATAAAGTCAATAATAATAAAAAAATTAATATAAATAAGGAAACTATTTTCAAATCGATTTATTGCATAAAATCTAGAAAACTTTCCTGGGCTCTTAGAAGCTCCTTTTATTGTCTTTACAAATTCAGCCTAGTAAATATTATTAAATTTTCTAATCAAAACGGTGACTCAGCAACTGGAAAATCGAAAAAATTTGACAATTTTTGATCTGGTCGAATGGCTGTATCTTGGAATTTTAAACATAGTTTTTAATAACTTTTTCAAACCATTATGAATGAATGAATATTTATTCGCATTGTTAAATTCAATATATCTAAAACTATTAGATATATATTTATAAAATGTAGGATATTTATTTGAAGGCATATATATTGACTTTTATATGGAATATCGTTTTTCAAAAATTGGTAATTGGTAACCTATAAGGTAGCTTATGTTGAAATATTTGAACTCACTTCAAAAAAAAAAAAAAAACAATTGTAAAAGAAAAACTTTGAAAATGTTTTATAAAAAAATTTCTTTCACATAACAAATTTTGTTTCTAGATTAGGGACTCAATTGCATTAGAAACATTGATTTTTACCTTTTTTACAGTATATATAAAATGTAGTCTAATAATGTAATACTTATGATATTTTTTAAAAATTATCTTTTGTATGGGGTCCCAAACTTGTGATTAGATGAACTCTAAATGTGGAAATGTTGCAAGTTAATGTTCAATATTTTGAATTCGGCATAACGAAAGTGTTAAGAGTGCCTGAAATAAGGAGTGCTCTTGTAAAGTATGTACAAGACACAAGGGTATTAGATCTTCGACTACATAACATATCTAACAAATCATATTTGAAAAAGCATCTCTGGGACCAACATCAGCCCACGATGCGAAGCTTGAGCGCTCTACAGTGAAGCATTAAAACGGACTGTGAGCAGTGACTGACATTTCGACTCAAAACTCAAATGTCAGACGATTGTGGCTCTGACTGTGACTCTGAATCTGAATCTGACTCTAACTCTAACTCTGACTCTGACTCTGACTCTGACTGTGGCATGACAGTTCAAATGTGCACGAGACCATTTTGTTGATTGTGCCATTTTTGGGGAGTTAGTGTTGGTGGTAGTGGGCGTAGGGGGGGTTTACTGTGTATGAGTATCCATTGAAGTTGTCAGGCGACCAAGAGCGTGATGAAGTGCAGCTGAAACTGGCGCTCGACTCGAGATCAGTCTTAAGCCGAGTTTGTTTATGCTGCCACACATTTGAAGCGCCCTGAGAGCGAGAGAGAGTGCAATGCAGCATCGTTGTCGTTGTGTTTTGTTTTTTAAGGCTGTGCTTGTAAGCATACCGGAAACCCGCTGCGACAGCCTATAATTTGCAAATTTAATTTGCAACACACGCCAACATGTGACCCCAAAAACAGCAAAATGTTATAAATAATATGCAGTTGCAGTTGCCAGTTGCCAGTTGCAGTTGCCAGTTGCAGTTTCAACTGCTGCTGCTGCTGCTGCTGCTGCTGGTAGGTGTTCGGTGGCTTACCTTAAACTAGAAATGCACAACTTATGAATGGAGCTGCAGCTCATGAATGAAATAAACTCAACTACATCGTCGGGGCTAGGCTCGGGCTGGGGCTTATGACTTTGGTACCATGTTCGATTGCTGTCAGCAATTTTTTATGCAAATCCCAAAAGATTTGCGGTTTTTGAAAATGAATATCTAACAAATTTCAATGTAGTTTATTTGCTGCTTGTTTTAATGATTGTTTGTGGTTTTGAGATTTGTTGTTTTTTTTTTGAGTCAATGCGTGGGCCAGTGCCAAACTCCATCAAACGGCGGCGCCAACAGGTTAAAGCTGACCGCGTGGGCTCATCTTCAAGTTGATGTTTATCTGGATTAGCTAAAAAGAAAGACAACGGAGATCACTGAGGACCAAAAACCATCCGTATTTATTCAGTCGAGACTTTTTTCTCAAGAAATCATCTATGTTGGGTAGCAATGAGATGACCTCGGTATCTGTGAACTATCTAAAATTATTGGTCAAACTATTCCTAGTCTTGTATATTGTTGGCAATGGGAGTATAGTGTGGAATATTGAAGTATACTTGGGGATTTATAGTGCTCACAAGCAAGCTTGATCAGGTGTGTGAAGCTTAAAATATGATATAGATTCACTATCGCTTCAAGAACATAAATCCAAAATGGTATTCATTTCACATTAAACGCAATTATATTATATTAATTACAATAACAACAATAATTATTTATAATTCAATGTATCAATCATCATTTAGGACGATTTGAAAAGAGGCCCAATGTAGCAAAGACTAAACTTGAATTGTTGGGGCCTTTTGGTAAAAAACTTTGGCCAAATCTAACTCTGTCAAAAACTCTGAAAACTTTGAGCTTTTAGTCCCCTTTTCAAAATGATATGAAAAGTTAGATAGTGGGTTTGCTTGCATCAAAGATAGCTTTCTGATCTTGCTTCCCATCATAAACCGAGAAATGTTTGTTCTACCAGTTTTCTGCAAAACGCTAATTTAGCGGGAAAACCCTAAAACTAGAGTTTTAGCTCGGATATTGAGGAAATTACATTTTGCTAATGGACACACTCAAACAGTTAACGGAAAGTTTAGTTGTTACTTTTTGTCTGGGGATCTACTGAAAATTTGAGAAATTATTTTGAATTTTCATACAACTGCACCCACTTGACTACATGAATATCAATATCGCACTCCAAACGAATTTTGGCTGAGCTATGAAACTATTTTTAGACACATGATGCTAAAGCGTTCACTTTGAAAGTCGTTAAAAAGTTATACACAAATTATAACTTAAGTTAACTTAAGTTAAATGCAAACAGCAACCACAAAAACCAAAAAAACTGCCCACGTGTTGCGGTTTTCTGATACAGACTTGTATTTGATTTAATTCGATTGGACCAGTCGCAGATCACAGACAGCGGACGCCGGGCAGCGGACAGTGTCTGAGTTCGAGGCTGGCGCCAGTTCAAAGCAGGTGACAATGCAAAAAAAACAAAAACACTTTTAAAATCTAGAAAAAAGAAACAAACTCGACTATGAAGCCATTCATGGCACACTTTTGCAGCCCACTCAAAATGATGTAAATAAGCATTGATGAAATTAACAAGCCTTTCAGGGTTCATTATGCTGATGTGAAAACTTTGCTGTTGTTGCATTTGTCATTGATGAACTGTGACAAATTTGAAGTTTGGCAACTTCTAAGCCTTAACTGCAACTGGCCAACTGCAATTCATCAGTCGCATTGTGCCACCAACAAAGCTAAGCCGGCAGCAAACGCCATTCAACATTTGCCATGTAAATGGCAATTAAGTTGCCGTCATCGTCTCGTGAGGTCCGTGAACTTGTGAACCACACAAAGCCACAGACTTGGCCAGAGCTACGGCCAAAGGCAAAGTACCTAGCATCGAGTCTCCAGTTGGAGTCTAGGAGGAAGTCTATGCCAGTTGCAGTTTCCTTTGCTCATTTCCATTTGCAAGTCTTTCGTTCTGCAATTAATCGCCGCTCAACTGGCGCACTGATTGCAATTAATCTTCATTAAAGTTGTGGCCCGCCTTGCAATCAGAGGGATCGGCAGTGATAGTGGGAGCGGCAGCGGGAACTAAGCGGGGGGGGAACTAAGGCAAATGTCCTTTTGGCCCAAGTGTTTGACATGGCGAGCGAAGCACGCTTAGATCCTTACAAACCAATTTGGTGATCATCGTGAGGTGTTGTTGTCACCAAACAACAGCAGCAACAATGCCAAACGACAACAGCAACAGTAAGTGAAACGACAACAACAACGTCCAAGTGACCGCACAGCAATCACCTTAATTAAACATTAGGCAAGCCTCACTGGCTTGCAACTCTCTGGAATCGGTAGTCGACTGTTGCTTGGTTGTTTGCTTGGAGCTGTGCCTGTGCCTGTGGTGTGGTCCATGTCAGCGATTTCCGTTGCACAAGGCGCAAAGGTTGCCCCAGCAGCGATTGTCGCCTTAATTTTCTTGCAGTTTTCTTGGCTGTTGCTTCGTGTTGCTGCCAGTTGTTGCCAGTTGCTGTTGTTGCTGTTGCTGTGGTGTCAACGTCGTTGACAAACGCTGAAAGGCTTTGTGTGTGATTTTCATTGGAAACGATCACCCAGTTTGATTTGGCGCTGGGCTCAATTGCAAAAAGAAAAAAATAGCAAAAAAAAAATAAAACGGGTCACGTTATTAATTGGTGAACCTTTTGCCACAGAGATTTATGAATATTGATTGCAGCTGAAGTGCAACAGAGTCTGGCAGCAACAACAACAACAGCAGCAGCAGCAGCAACCACTGTGGCCATGGACTGTTGCAGCACTCAGATTGAGTCAGCTTCCTGTCGATTAGGGTCAGTCAGCTGTGTGACTGAGACTGCAATTGCTGCTGATCGGTCAGCCGGGGTCATTTCCTGGCTAATTAGCGTTGCCATCAGTGAGATTTGCTATGCCCCGGCGCCGTTTTTGCTGCTCCATTCGGCAATTAAGAACCGTCGCATATTTATGATATTAATTAATTAAGGCAATTTGTGTGCATCTTGGAAATACGAGTTCTTAACAGCAGCTTGTTTGTTGTTCTTTTCTGTTTTATTTGATATTCAAAGAGTTGCTTGAAAGCTGGAATCAGAATCAGTAGCAATATTTCACATCATGTGAAAATTAAATAAACTTATTACAATTTTATTGATATACAGGACATCAATTAATCATGAAGAAGCTGCAATCTTATATAATTTGTATTAAAAGAATTTAATCAAAGACTTTCATAGCAGCCAGATATATTTAAAATTTTGGCAAAAAATCATAAATATGGAAAAATAACCTATCTTTGGTTGGGAAAGCTTGTAAATGGACTAACTTCCAAAAAGTTATTTTGGGTTTTAGAAAGTCTCTTTTCTTTTGTGCCAAGACTTTAAAACTTAAAGTTCAAATACCTCTGCAAGCGTATTATCAAAATACTTATAGCAATTATTATTATAAAATGCAAATTAAAAAAAAAGGAAAAATCATCTCCAGGTCTAAAACGAATATCCATTCTGAATGGAATATTTCTGAAATTAGGTATGAATAGATGATAGGTTGGGTTTAGTCAAACGCAGATCAAGTACATTTCAAAATTTCAGCTTTTTTTTTGATCAAAAAGTTTACTCAACCATTTCTTTGTATTTTATATACAGAGTATATTAGTATGCAATATAATTAAAACAAAATTACGCCGCATAAATAATAAATGAAAAAGAGAGCATATTGTAAACACATTCCGGTTAGATGTTTCCACGATATCAAATGCAACATTGACACACTTTGGGTGGTCTTGGCGCTGACTTAGTTTTGGCAAGCCGCAAAAGTGACCAAACCCAAAGGCGGCAGCGACAGACGAGTAGTCGATGGAACGTGAGGCGTGATGACGACGACGACGACGACATCGCCACATGCATTACAAGTGGCCTAGAGTAACGAAGTGAACGGTACTATTAGGGCCGGGTCTCGAACAGACCTGGGACAACACCTGTTGCACATTGAAATGGCGAAAAGCGAAAGGGCGCTGGGGCTGATGCCGCTGCCGCTGCTGAAGTTGCCGCCGAAGTCGCTGTCGATGCGCTGCATCATTTGCAAATTCAATTTCAAGTTTTTGGCAGCGTTTCAAAAGCGTCGTCGACTCTATGAGAAGCGAACGCGTGCAACGCTTCGACGGCGCCGGAGGCGATGCATTGAAGGCGCCGTCAAAAATTACAAGCGAACGGCATTAAAGTGCGCGAAATTTTTATTTATTGAGCCATTAGAGCAAAGGAGATGGGTGGATGGCAGAGGGGGGAGCTATAATACGCGCACAACTCTGCCTGTCAGCTCATTCATAGATTAATTTTGGCAATTTATAGCCACTGAGATAGTTTTGAGTAACTGCACCATGGACATGAAGACATGTGGACATGGAGACCGGACTGCAACAGCGACATCGCCTGTCGCCAGAGAATTATGCAATGAGACAGCCAAATGTACGGGGCGCCACAAACTGCAATACTGCCACGCTGCCAAACAGAGACGACAAAATATCATTATGAATAAATACACTGAAATAAAGTTGGTTCGATCGGTTGACTAGAAATAATCGAATATACACGGGAATCAAATATTCATACTAAGCCAATGAATATGAAGTTAATTTTGAGCAGCCATATTGATTGATATTATCCGGTCTTACATCAAGTCGAAAGTCGTGTAATACCGCTTTTTCTTGACTCAATCCCAAAATTCTCATTTCAAGACTTGGTTTTTGAGAACGAAAGTCTTGAGACAAGCATGTTTTTAAGCCTAAAAGAGCTTACTTATCTTGAGAACAGAACAATATCGAAACAAGACTACTTTAAACTCATTTTGGGAAAATTTCATCAGCTCGAAAATAATTTGAAAATTTCCAACTGCAGCTATCATATACGGCTTGATTTTCGAAACTATTTTGATTATCAAAATTATTTATATAAAATGAACTTTTGAGTTATTTCTATCGTACAACTCCCTCCCACATTCTGAACATATAAATAATTTTTTAAAATTTTTCTGCCTTGACTAATTTCATTAATCTTAATTCTTAGTGTATCTCAACTTTAACTTCAACCTTATGTTGCTTGTTGAATTTGTATGTTGTCAGCGCGTATCTGGCAGATACAATTATAAATGCGTCTGCGCCACTCGCCTATGACAACAATTCACACTCGACTGGAGGTAATTATTAATTAAACGTTACATTTGATGGCAATGTGTGAGCGGAATGATGATGACTCACCTGTTCCATTGCTGCCAAACCAAAGGGCCACGAGGTCCTCGCTTGGCGGCGTATGATGATAATGATTGCCGTACAGATACGGATTCGGATAGTCGAGCAGAACGCGACGCGAGGCAGGCGACGATGTCTCAGCTGCTGGGAAAGCACATGAGAAAAGTCACAACTGCAAAGCTATTCACAGGTGAAATGGACTTACCTTGCGCTAATTGGGCGGCATACTCCGATGCCTTCTGCAAATTGATGCGCGGACGCGGCTTGGCAAGCGATTGCTGCTGTAGTTGCTGTTGATGATGCTGCTGATGCTGCTGCTGTTCCAAGGTAGGATTAGCTGCCGCTGCGGCAGCTGCAGATGAGTCCAACAACAGCTGCTGAACCTGCAATATATCCACGTATTCGTCTAGTTCCACCGAATGCCCGCTTGTCTCTTTGCCAGCAGCTGCAGGATGATGTAGATAGTTGCTAGTTGGCTGAGTGTTGCTATTGTAGTAGCCAAAGGTGGGTGGTGTGCTGGCAACGCTGGCAACTGAAATGCTTGGTGGTGCGGGTGGTGCGACAAACTGTAGCGGATTGCGATTCAGTGGCGTTGTTGGTGTATTCAGCGAATCCTGCGTTGATGCCAAAGTTGTTGGCACAAGAGTCAAGCCTGGAGTTGGCTGTGTAGCTGTGGATGCTGCTGCTCCAATTGCAGGTGGCGATAGCGTGACTGTGCTTGTGGTTGTCACTGATGAGGAATGCTGCTGGCTGCTTATCACTTCATTCTGACGCCGCATTGTCAGCAACATTTTTGTGACTGGACGTGTTAATAACGTGCGAAAACGAAAATATTGAAAAGTAAAAAACGAAACCGAACAAAAAAGAATAACTGAAATGCTTTAACACAATTGACTCCATTGGTTTTGTTGGACACTTGTTGAGCTTAAGACTTAAGACATTTTCTTGATCAACTTTGCACGATTTTTGGTTTTCTAGAACCTATAGGTTCTGTTTTGGACACTGTTTTGTTTCGATTTTTACATTTGTGTCGAATTTTGTTGGTTTATTTGCACTTTTTTCATGGACATTTAATCAGTCTTTAAGTAGATTTTATTTAGATATTTTTTTGATTTATTATTGATTGAAATATGTTGAGCGCTAAAATGAAAGAAGATTTAAAAGTTAACTAAGAGTTTACTTTGTACATTAGTCTTAAGTTCTAAAGCCTTTGAGCCGCAGTATCGTAACTTTTTTCCTGACATTTGTATTTTCAAAGTAATTTTTCTATTTCACATAGTATTATCAATTTTGTATTTGCCTGTTGGACTTAGACACTAAATCACACATAGATTTTTAAATTTCTTTAATACTCAATTTTAATTTTAACAGATATTATATACACTATAAAACTGACCAGCAAAAATTTGTAAATAGTTTATACAGAAACTAATATAAATATTTGATATTTCAAAATTGTTATAAACTGTCGCGCAATTTGTTGAAATGCCGACGGTAATTATTTTCTGTGTTGGACAGTGGCACAAAAAATAGTTTTTGGCACCGTATCATTTTTGAACTTATATTTCGATATGCATTTATATATATTTTTGTCAAGTTTTCTGATATTTGTTCGAGTTAAGCAAAATTTTGATTTGATTGACGGCGGCGCGGGTGGCAAAAATGAAATCGAAAGCAGCCGAGACGAGCTGTTGAGCCGTCAATGCGCTACTGGCACGAGCGGTTAAAAATGAAAATGGAAAAGTCGACATCGGTGAAAAATCGTATCAGCAAAAACAACAACAACAACAACAATATCAACAGCAGAAGCGGCAAATCGGCTGCGTTGGCGGCAACATCGGAACGAACGAAACGAATTGCCCGAAAAGTGTTTGCCTCATCATCAACAAGAGCAACAACAAAAAATTGTATCAATGTAATTGTTACTTTGTTTTCTTTTTTATCTCGAATGCTCTATGACTGTCAGAGCACCTCTCGGGGGGCTTATGCTCGCACTGTTCTCTATGTGGGTGGGAGAGTTTGAGTGTGAAAACCGGCGTTTCCGATTTCTTGTTAGAATAAGCGCCCGGCATCTCCTGAAAATCGTGTGGGCTGTGAGAGAGCGAGAGAGTGAGAGAGTAAGAGAGTAAGAGAGTAAGAGAGAGAGAGAGCGAGAGTGCAAAATAGCAGAGAATCTGAGTTGGCAGACAAATTGTCAATGACATGGGTCTCATCTAATTATGTGAGCAGGAAAAGCGCTCTCTCAGCGAGCTACATAATTATTTGGCAATACCACATTAATACATTTATCGTCATGTAGTAATTATTATCTGTAAGCAACTGCTTTCACTTTTCAACTCAAATGGAAATAACGCGCAATAATTGGCAATATTCAAATTGATTGACGTCTATGTTGTATTTTGTTAGTTATTTTTGCGTATGAGTAATGTCTAATATTAAGCATACGCAGATTAGAAACTTATCGCGTAGTGTTTGAAACTATACAACATTTTCGTTATGTAATTGGCACTTTTAACTGCTTGATCTTTAACTTTTGTATAAAAATAACAATTATTTCGCTATAATTAAAATTGTATTGCCTCTTTCATTTACTGCTTTTCTTTTATCCTTTATTTATATTTATGGTATGTAAGTTATCTTTTTTGTTATCCGATCGGGCCAATACTTATTGTCAGCGATCTTTATAAAAATTCACTCAACACAACTTTAGCGATCTCGGTTAACTCACCCAACTGGGCGCAAAATGTTGGGCAGAACATAATTTGGAGGAAAGTGTAATTTAAGTGTTATTAGGTTCAAACTCATTAATGCTCTTGCCAGAAAATATATACACATGTATCTGACAGATTTCTGAAAGTTCACCTAAATGGTGCCAGTCATCGAAGTCGACTCAAAAGGGAGGTCAGATTAACCGACACACCAGCCGATACAATGACCGACTCAGTCGCCACCCAAATCTCCAGAGATCTACGATTTGCAGCAGCAATTGTAAGACTGAAGAGATTCCACCCTTCCGACTTTGCTTTGAGGATTATATAGTTTTAAATTTGTAAATATTGTATATACCCTATATTAATAGAACGCCCATTATAACCGTAACAGTTTCTGGTAAATTGGGAAGGCTCCAACTACAGTCAAGAAATAAAATATATATGTAAAAAAAAGTGATTTTAATAGCTTAAACCAAGCAATAGTTAAGTTGGTTGATCACTGCATTCAGAAAATGCACCCCACAGAAAATGATTTTAAAAAATGAGGGATCTGCCCGCTCCCAAAGTTGCCGTGGGTTCCTATGGAATGAAGGGAGGCACAGGAATGTATTTGTTCTGCTGCAAAATAGTTTTTAAGTTGAACGACTATATCTTATAGCAGCCATAGAAACAAACTCAAAATTTGACTTTATCTTCAACATAAACTTTTCTCTTAACCAAACTAGAAACCAAGCCAAAAAAATGACTACTTTCAAGCCACAGCCATTTCGCCAATTGCCTTAAGAACATTGAACCAAAACTTTTGGCATTTTGCATTTGGTGAATTTTGACAATTCTGCGAATTGGGAACATTTTAAAGGTGAACTTTAAATGTCAGCGAAACAGGCAAATATGCAAAATGTTGCCACCCACAACCATAACAACAACAACTATAGCAACGGCAACAACAATTTGTGAGAGCAATTAGAGTTGCAAGCAATGCCAAAAACAAAACAAAAATAAATAAAGGTAAAGGACCCATATCCCATTTGACATTTAAAGGTCAAAGTTGAGCATCAATCAAAACTCCACGAGTCTGAAATATTAAGCACCCAAAGTAAAGCTACGACTACGTCTCATGAGTATCTACATCGTATCATAATAATCACATGAAAATACAGTCGGTAATATGGCAATTGGTAGCATGAAAAAACAATCAAATCAACTAGAACACTGTCCATCTTTAAGGATAACAGCATAAATAAAAACTCTGGCATTTCAACTTGTTGATTCCTGCCATTTCAGTTGGCATTTTGGTTTTAGTTACAGGTGGGAAAGAGAACAAAGGTTAATGCAAATGTTTTGTTATTGTTTCTCAAAACTGTTACTGGAAGAGCGTATAAACCGAGGCGGGCATTGAAAATGCTTGGCAATGATGCTAATAGGTGCGATTAAACGCCCACAATGTCAAAAGAAAATCAAGCAGCAGTCTTATAAATGTAACTGTAACGCGGCTATTAGATACCCTGTCATGAATTGTATGAATTGGAATAGATTACAAAGTAGTTTTGTAAGTTTGAAATAAAATAGTGCGTATCGTATGCCTTAAGTATAGTATTTCTGAACACTTGGTACTTGAAATGTAATATCCACTCATATAGTATACTTCTCCAAAAGTTGAGTAGAGTTCATGTTTCAAGGCTATTTTCAATTTTAAAGCCCAAAAACTTATTTTATGCCAACTGCATGTTATTCTTTTACTCTAAACAAAATTTGGGAATATATATGTAATGGCGAAAATTAAACGAATTTTGTAAATAATATTTATTTCTACAATGATCAAGTAAAGCTTTATAAACAAGAACACATCACATACATCCATCTTTACTATACTTATATGGTTGTACGGTTCTAAAGATGTGAATGAATCTCGGGAGGCTTCACAGCAACGAAATGCAAATGAAAAAGAAAATTTCCAAATATATTAAATTTAATTTTTAATTTTAATTTAATTTAGATTTCTTAAAAAGTATTAGTAAATTAAATTTTATATTTTCAATTTTTGAATTGAATTTGAAAAACTCATAGCTCGTGATATTGGTGGAGTATTGAAAATATCTCAAATACATAACTTTGCTTAAGTGTTGAGTGTCTCTAAATGGAGTTGTTCAATAAATTTATAAAACACTTTTAAAATTTACCATACATAATAAAATCTTGTATAGCTTTGTACAAAAGATACTATGTATATTCTTTAAAAGATATTGTATTATTTTCCAGTTATAAAGAACAATTCGCTTAACGGCCCTTGGAAAAAAACAAAACTATTGTCAAATCTTCATTTGATAACACTTAAAATATAGAAGAAATAATATATATTTTTTTTTTAAATTTAAAATACATTATAAAATCGTTTAACTATTTACAAAAATAATGCTAAGATGCACAAAGCTAAAACGAATCGGGCAGCTAACAAGAATGCAACTGTGGGTAAAAAATGTAATCAAAATTATGTTTTAGAAAAAGATGAGAAGATAATTTTGAATTTCAGTCTTAGCCCAGAAAAAAAAGAGTACTTTGTGGCATAGTGTAATTTGCTTTATATTACTCATAGTTTATCAAGTTGACTAGAAAACGACGGCAATTTAATAAAAATAAAAAAGTTAATACATTTTCAAGAACTTGCTTCATTAGATGTATTAAGGAGCTGCGCTTGTGGCAATTTTCCAGCTCAGAAACAGTTACATGCATAAGCAAGTAAGTATACGTGTGTGTGTGTGTGTGTGTGTATAATGGCTCTTAATACTTTGCCCTTTGTGGCTAGCTACTTGCCTGGCACGTGTGCAGGTGAGTGGGTGTTACTGTGGGTGGGGATGGGCATGTGGACTACTGTTGCTTCAGTGTTGTCATGACAGCAACTGTTGCTGGCATTATTCGTGCAAAATGGCGGCAAATGTCGCTGCTCGAGTGAATGTCGCTATGAATGAGATGCAGTCATCAATGAAAAGCTCCTGTGACGTCATTCAGAGAATCTTTTGAGTTTCCCCGAAATTATAGTGAGAGTCAAAGAGAATTACTCATAAGAACTCTCAACTTTGATATTTGTGCCCCTATTCGTTGGCTATTTATGAGCGAATTCCTTGTAATTCAAATGTCAACTGCAGTTAGAAATAGTCTTCGACTGCTGCATTAGTGAATTCCACAAATGTTGCCGTAATTGCAAGCCGAAGCGAAAATGTTATTTAATTAGTTAGCAACACTTACAGCTTGTTGCGTTGTTCTTGCAGCTTGACCTTTGACACCATGTGCCACACGCGCGCCACATGACATTTGGCATTTACAACTGTTTGCTATAATCCACACACATGCGGAGTTTGTGGGCGGCATGGCTAATTGATTCGCTACACTGTTAACAGAATCGTTTTAACTACAAATCTCATTTAAGCTTATCGTTTGAATTTTTGACTGTTATACAATTATACAATACAGTATATTTCGTTCTTAATTGAGTACAGAAGAGACCAAACGGGTCGATTTGGCCATGGCCGTCTGTTTGTAGATCAAGTTTATTTCAAATTTCGGCCCGCCAATTGAAAGAAGGCTCCCATAGCTGCAAATTTTAAATCCAGCTTGAAGTTTCTTCTTTTTCCTTCCGTCTCAGTAGGCAGATGCAGCAGCTTTGAAGGCACGTTAAGTGCGCTGCTTGCTTGCGTTGTCGCTGAACTGCTTGAAGAAAGAAATGCACTGCTTGGTTAATGCACTTGCTTGTGTATTTCAGAGTTGAGCGCAGGGAGTCTCGTTTTCGGGTACTCTCAACTATACAATTTCTCAACTGCTTGAAGTACAAGTAATGCACTGCTTGCTTAATGTATGTGTAATTCAGAGTTGACAGCAGGGAGTCTCTTTTTCGGGAACTCTCAACCTTTCTTCCCATTCCATTCTTGTTTAACGTGCGATTCAGTTGCTTAGAAATTGTTATCCCTTTTCTTTAATCCATTTATTTTGACCAAAGTGATTTCCACTGTTTGCGATGTTATATTCAAAACTACCATTATACCATTAATATCAAAATCTTCTCATAAATCATAAGTAATCCGCCAAATGAAATTGCTATAAACAGTCAGACAAAAATTCTCCCAACTTCTACTTCCACTTGCCTGCCTGGCCATTAATAGACTTGTTTAGATGTCAGCTAAGCCCAGGCAATAGACCCCTTGAATAGTGCTATGCCAAGCTACTTACCCGCCATAAAAAGGCAATCAGATGTCGTCGATGCAGCGGCGATGCACGCAAGGCACAACAGATCTGCAGTGTAGTCAGGGAAGGGGTTAAAGGGAAGCCGGGATGCGGTCTCTTGGTGGAATCAAGATATAGCGCGTAAATAAGAAGTTTTCAGCAGTGTCTTTTGCAAACGCCGTCTTAGCCAGACAGAGAGAGAGAGAGAGAGAGAGAGAGAGAGAGAGCGAGTTAGAGAGACGGGTGGAAAATAAGAAAGAGCTTGCATCCGATCTGCGACTGCGTTTGTAATTAATTACGAGGCGGGCCAAACGGCGACGCACGCGCGCGATCTTGACTCCAACTCCAACTCTGACTCTGACTTGGACCTGGATCTGGACTCCACGTAGTTAACTGCTAGCAAAGATGGCCAGCCGGCGATAAGACTGACTGGGCAACGCGGAGCTAGTCAAAGGATGCGCGCCGGCTACTGCGATTACGCGACGAGGCAAGCAAAAAAAGATAGCGATAAGAAGTTGAAGATGCTGCTGCGTACCGGGTTCGAGACACAGTTGAGATTATGCAATTTTGATTTGAAACACGCTATTTGGATGGGCTAGTCGCGATATGGTCGCTTAACGATCTCATGCAGCGTGCGCGTAAATCGAAGAGAGTTGATTTTTAACTAACTATTTAGCCGATAATTTCCTTCCGGTTGCGCTTTTGCGTTTCAACTGAGCTTGAAAAACTGTTTTGCTCGCTGCTTGCCTCAGTTTTTTTTTGGTGCTCAGTTTGCCAGTCAGCCAGCCGCGGCGACGCGACGCTACGCGACGCAACGCGAAGCTAACGACGCTGGCGACGACGCATCGTGGGCCGATCATCGCCTTACTTAGACAGTCGTCTGTCGCCTTTTTGCTTTGCTGTGTTGACTGTGTGGGCAACTGTACATACTTATGTACATACATACATACAACCTGCATGCAGCTAGCTGTCTCTGTCTAGCATACAAAGACAACAACCCCCGCAATTCAAGTGCTTTTCTCTGCTCGAACCAAAGACTAAAAGACTGAGCTTCTATCTTGACACTAACACACATACGCTCACATGCACAAGGGCTAACACCTCTGTTAACATTTTAGCTGACTTTCAAGTCCAGCTCGTGCCAATAGTGTGCATGTGTGGGCTTTTTTCTACTTCTAAGTAGGCTTTTTGTCATGGCGTCTGGCCTGCCCACACAGAACACAACTGTACACGATTTGGCGCTGATCTCAGCCCTACAGCTACATATTACACGGCTGCTGCGTTGCTGCACTTGCGTCATTTGCTGCAGTTAAACAGCTGAAATCAAATTGTCGAACTCAAAGCGTTTTCAATGAATTCAAAAGTTTGTAAAAGTTGTGCAAAATCCTGCAAGCTTTTTGAACGCGTGCCCGCATAAAGCTCAGCATACAAACTAAAAATAAAACCAACGAAAGCTCGAAGCTTTCACAAGCTTGTTGGGAAATGCGCAAAGCTTTTGCAAAATGCTGCGCCCACAGGAAACTTTGTCGTCACCTACACAAGGTACGAGTGCGCGTCGCAGTCAGCGTCGCTGTCGACGCTCATGTGGGTGGCTTCATTGATAAATTTGCGCTGTGCTCTGCTGTTGCAGCTGGGGCAAGATTAACTGCAAATTGAATTGCAAAACGTTGCAGCTGTACTCCCAGTCGCACATAGAAAGACAGAGAGAGAGATAGATTGGGAGAGAGGGAGAGTAGCAAATAGCAAAAAGCTCAGCTCCACTTTAAACAACGTCATGGCTTCCATGTGGGTGTGGATCATGCCCAGCATTAGACTCGACGCTTGACGCGGCTTTTGTGAATGAATTCCGTTGCCGTCTTTGTCTGTCACGATAGAGACAGAGGCAGAGGCAGCTGCTGCCAACGCCCACCACAAGGTGACGCTTTTCTCACACACCAATTGGATTTTAATCATATGCATAAATATACATATACATACATATGTATGTACAATGTACATATGTTGGTATGTACATATCTATGGTGCAGGCCCCTCTCTAGACTTGACTTGACTTCATTCACAAAATGCTTAAATATGGTAACTTGTAAATTAGTTCAAGTGCCCATACACTGAGCGAAACGAAAGCTCGCTGCGCACTCAAGCAAATTAATTATACTTAGCTAACACCCACACATCGGTTTGCCATTTGTACTGTAGCATTAACTGTAATTGCTCATTCATACAAACAGTTTGAAAAACAATAAGTGTTCAACTAGTCAGAAAGTTGCAGTCACTTCGACGTCGAAATACTCTGTTTCCAGCGTTAGAAACTTGTAAAATATATTGTTGTTTTCTTTTCAAGGGGATTATAATTACTTCCTAAAGAAATTTTGATGAGTCACACATTCACATTGTTTTCTATATTTTTGAATATAAAGGAGTTTGGGAGCTTTCGTCATAACTGTATCTGACGCGTTTTTTTCTTAGTGTAAAACAAGCTATATTGTTCAGACTGAAAAACAAACAGACGGACATTACAAAACGCAATTTACTTTTCTGGCTTTGAAAATAGAGTATTACAAAAAGGGCATTCATATGGTGTTATGGCTATGATTAATGTATAACTTTTTTTGCCTCAAACATTGAATTCATCATAAAGCTTATACAAATATTCATTAAATGACAAGCTTTCAAAATTTTTAAAATATTTTCATTTGATTTGAATTGCCAAAATGAAACAAATCACTTTAAAATCATCTTCAAAGTAGGCTTTACTTAGTTAGTCTGATTGGCTATGTAATTTCTTTAAACAAACTGAGAAATGTTGAAGCTACTGATTAAGCATCCAGTATAATTGCTACAAGATGCAAAAAATATAAATATACTAACCAAGGAATCGAAGTGAAAATACCCTAAGACTTATCCATAATTCATAATAAGATCAGAATTGGGAATGACATTAATATTATTAATATAACTGTTGTACAGGCAGTTTACTGCGATCTATAAAATATATTGTACTTTCTTCTGAGACCAAAGCTTCCCACTCATCATTGAGTGTAGATAAATCTTCTGTTTTAAGGATATCAAATAAAAAGACCTCTGCATGGTCAAAAGTCTACGGATAAAAGTTGTTTGACCATTCTCGATAATTTTCATTCGATTGAAAAAGGAATTCTTAAAAAAGTTAAAATTTCGTAGTTTAGTAAAAGATTCCACGAAAACTATTAAATATATTTAAAAACCTTCTGGGTATCATACTAGCGTGTTGATTTATAATTTTTTGGAATTCTTTAGCTATAGCTGAATATATATATGTAAAAATACAGTCCTTAATCACAAAAAAAAGCAACAACCGCGATTATTTCATAAACTGCACGTAGTTTTTTGAAAACTGTGAATGAAGTTTTACTTGTATGTATTCTTTCTACCGAAATCTACCATCAAATAATGTCAATTTGTCGGCCTGTGTAATCACACGGCTTAGGTTTTGAATACCTTATACTTAGTTAATGCTACTAAGAGGATATAAATACATACAGAAATATCTTCTTGTGGCTATATATCTGGATACATATGTCTGCATGCAGACAACTCAGCTGGACTGCGACTGGGACAACGAGTACTCATTAAAAGAAGCTGCTGGCTTTGGTTGCTGCCATTTGGCTGTCACTCACTCATTTACTCACTTATTCATTCATTTGGCAGACATTTTACAAAGCGCGTTTCATTCATTAACACGGCTGTAAGTTGTTGTTGTTGATTGTTGTTGTTGTTGTTGATTGTTGGCTGTCGCTGATTGCTGGTTGTTGCTTGTTCCTTGTTGGTTGCCCTAGACAACGCTTAACTCCTTGAATGCCAGGGCTATATTTAGTTGGCAGTCACAGCCTTGTTAACAAACTGTTTATTTTTAATTGAATTGCATTTAACATAAGTGTTGACTGAAATCAACTTTACAAAGAAATATATCTGAATATGTACAAAGTGTGCCTAAACACAACTCTCACTAGAAAATAACCGTATGCTGGTGGTCTGTTGACGGATAATTTATCTCAAAATATACCTTTTTCTAGTCATAAATTTGAACATTTCAATTGGCCAGCAGCTTGAATGCGTGTGTGTTCGGCTTTGTTTTCATCATCATCAAATATCGTCAGCAGGTCTGGAGACTGGAAAGTACATAATATATAAATATACATATATAACTGATACACAGCGATACTTTTATTTGACATTTGTATCTGATTTATGATAACGCGCTCCATAAAGATCAATGCACATTTTATACGATAATCGTACACAGTTTCATTGATTTTATGCAAATTTTGCTGTCCAGCAAGCCAGTTTCATTCAAATATTTTATTTCGACCATATTTATTGAGCATTTTCTTTATTGTATGACATCAATTTATATTGTTTTATTGGCGATTTGATGTCTGCCACACAAGTTGAATGGATTTGGTTACTCGATTTTTTGGTTTTCTGTCAGATCTGTAAACATGTGCTCATATCTTTAGGAATTGTGCATATGCCACAGCCTGTAAATTTATAATTCCTCAATTAATAAATGTCTTGATGACACGCCTCCCTTTTTTGACATGCGTAAATCGCCTAGCCCTTTTTCTTATCCATAAATCTATTTTATGGGCCAGTAAGAATTTCCACCCAAGACATTTAAACCAAAACAAAAAAATGCATAAGACTTCTATCAATTTTCAGACAACATTTGCAATTTCAATTAATACAACGCCCCAATACCAAGATAACTATGTCAAATAAATCATGGACTTGCACCAGACTACGTTACCTCTGAGTTCTGTCTCTGTGCAAATGTCTCAGTTATGTGACTGGAGTCTAAAGACTTGGAACTGGCGTCAAGTTGCGCACTTCCTGCAAGTTTTTCATTTTGATGTGATGAAAATTTAAATAAATAAATTGAGTTACCACCTCAAGTTTGAATCTGAATGCTTGTCAACAAGTTACATATTTTGGTGTCATATAATTGCCAGTTGTCATCTGAAAGAACAGCCATAGACCCCCATTTAGGAAAATTTCAGCATTAACTCAATTGCCGTAGTCTATGCAAATGAATTCCCATCGTATATGCCATCATAGTTCCATAGTTTGCACAGTTCCAAAGAGAGACTCGTATGATTGCCCAGCGATTTCTCTATTAACTATAAGCAGGGTAAATAGGCAATTGACTTGAAATTGGCAATTATTTTTTTTTCTTATTTTTTTTTAACAGTGCCAGGCAAGAGCTATAGACAGTCCACATGTGAATGGATGTGGCTGTCTTCCATATGCCATGCGAGTTGTTGTTGTTGTTGTTTTTGATGTTGTTGTTACTGCAGTTGTCTGCATTTGCAGTTCCTCCAAACCAAAAGCACATTATGAATGAATAATGTATGAATGAAAATTGCATGCACGTGCCTTAAAGCTATAAAATGTTGCACTTTCTGTTAACCCAGGCGGGTTTTGTGGCCTGCTAGTTGAAAATGCGTTGGGGATGCTGTGGTACTCAAGTTACCTCAGCTTAAGTGATCAGATTTTTATTGCAAATCTAAGTAAGTTCGTCAACAAAGTCGAAAAATGGAAGTGCAAAAGTGAAGCTCTCAAATATTTGGCTTGATTTGAATTTTAGAAATCGATAAAACTTTGATAATCTTTATTGTTAAAGCTTTAATAATAACTAATAACTAAACAATTACGACTTCTTTTATAAGTTTCTACAAAATTATTGATTGCATGGTGGAAATTTTTATAATTTTCTAAAGTTTAAGTTTGATTTTTATATCTTTTACTTAATGTTTCTTAGATCACAGATCACTTTTTGATAAGAGACGACAGTCAATAGCTTTTTATTTTACTCGTTAGTATGCACGCTTCTTTAGAAATAAATAATGAATTAAATACCATCCGGAATTGAACGCAATTATTGTAAACATTAAATTTAGGCGCCCACTTTTCCATCATGATGTAAAACCAAGTTCGTCACTTAAGTCTTTTGTTTGTCAGCACCTGCGCTGAAGTCTTCATTAGCGACAACGCCGATGATAAGCGTTGTGTGATGATGGAAATCTGTTTTTAATAGCTCAGCCACAGGCTGTTAATTAATTGGGAATAGAAAAAGTGGATCGATCTTTTGTCAAATTTAAAGATCTACCGGCTGCCTCAGTAGCCGAGCAATTTAAATGCAAATCTGATCTGGCTAGATGAGTGCTTTAAATCGTTAAGTTGGCGGCAAAAAGAAATTTGAATTCAATTTATGCACTTCTTCTCTATTGTTAAATTCAGTTATTAGATTTGACAGTTTACAGTTGGCGATAGCTTTGATAAGTTGCCGCCGCCGATGCGGTTGCAGCTACTAAGTTGGGAATTATCAGCAGTATTTTCTGTTGCAGCCGCGTTTTAAGATGAAAGGCGGCGCACCAATTCAATTAGCATTTTGATGGCACTACAAATGAGCGTATAGAACCGAAATTGCCGACAATGATAGGCTATTGATAGCACTTCATAAAGAAGCCGATCGTTTGTAGTTTGATGCAGTTGACATTTGAGGCGGTCACATTATTAAATCATTTCAAATTTGTGAAAAGTCACGCGATTTTCGAAAGAGTCGAGTCGACCAATCAACCTGGCCTCCAACAGCGCCAGCTGTGACAATCTTGTGGTAATTAAGATTTTCAATTTTTTTTGCCAACGGGCAAATGAGTAGAGCAAACCGCTAAAACGTTTGCCATTAATCAATGCGATCGCCGACAGGGATGCAGTTTTGATCTGGCCCAAAACTAATGACAGTCCAACAACATGCGACCAGTCAAAAAGCACAACACTCGACATTCGACAACAGTCGACAACACGTCAACTTGTTTGGCAATAAAATTGTAAGCATTTATCTTGTAGTTTGTTGGCGTTTGTATTCCGCCGAGGCCTTTGTGTATTGTAGCATTTTGTTGTTGTTGTTTTTGTTTTCGTTTTTATTTTTATATTTTTGTTTTTTTTTGTTTTCTTGTGCGTAGACAAAAATGGGGTTTTCTTTTTGCATTACAAAAGTATTGAGTTACCAAACGATTTGTCAACGTTTAGACTCAACCACAACATTCGAAGGGGTGGCGGGTTGCCTTGCGATCTGGTGCGGTGCGGGGGATTCAACCAGGCATTTTGTTAGCTCGTAAAGATTTGTTGACACTTGCGTTGATGGTTTTTTTTTTCTAGCTTTTTTTGTGTTAGCCATGCAAATCAGCATACGAGACCACCTGCAAAGCTCGACTAGAACTGTGTTCAAAAGACGAGTTTAAGCAATTGTATATGTAGGTACAATCATCACAGTGTTCTGTGGGTACCGGAAAGACTTTTTGAGATTTTATTTTATTGTTTCAAAATATTCACGATATTCAGATTTAACATGTATACATTTCAAAGTGTTAATAGTCTTTCATTTTGAAATGAACGTAATGAAATGAAGTTAGTTTATTCATGTTTGTCTTGACAATTATCATCAATGGAAGTTGTTGAAATTCTCGAGAAAGTGAAAGTTCCTTTTTACGAAATTCCAAGCTCAAGAGAGTAAGTCCTTGTATTATTAAATATTGTTATTTTTAAACTCGATTCTGCGATTGGCAAAAAATGTATCTTCAGTAGAGATGACAGAAAAAATGTACTTATATTGCATTAAAAAAAAGTGCATTTTTCATAAAACAGTGTAAAATATTTGAAATTTCTGGGTTGTGAAGACTAGGAATAGGCATTGACTATGTTCTTAAATCATTTTATAATCAAAAGATTTATTAAATTTGTCATTTTGTACAATCTAAACGACAAACCTGGGCCAAGAAGATATTACTAATCACAATTTCATTATAGTGGGAATAATAGTAAATGCGTTTGAAATGAAAAACCTTAATTTAAGATTTGTGCTTAGTTTTCGAAGTGTTTTCCAATACATAAACATATATATCACCCAAAAGTTTATAACCGGTATCTCGCTTTTACGTTCTCAAAGTTAATAGTTACATCTTTTGCTGTACATCTTGACTGCCACTAATCATTTAAAGCTTTACTGTTTTCTTTTTAGGTCTAATTTTCACATGAACTGTCAACCCTCAAAACGGCAGCTACTTTTCGTACGGATATCAACTGGAAAACCAAATATCAAACAAGCCGCAACGTCTTATCACGCTATTTATGGGACTGAGCGATCGCCTTTATCGGACACAGTACAGCACTTAAAGCAAAGCTTTAAACTGTCTATAGTTTAATTTAATTATGCTAAAATGAATTCATTTAATTTCATTTAGTTACGTTAACATCATAAGCAAATCCACATAGTTATGGCTCTGAACGAATTCGACTTTCAGCTTGTTCCAATTTCACCTCTAAATTCGTTACACTTTTGGAGCGCATGACGAATTGCGACCCTTTGTTCATGTTAAATAAAATTAATTGAGAAATTAGGCAGAGGGCACAGTTAGTCCAACTAGCGACCAGATTTTTTTTTAAATGACCGCATCAGTTTTGAACTTTAAGTGGTGCGGACTCAGATGCGCTGCTCTGCAATTAGTCAATTAATAAAAAAGCCATAAATATACGGCTAACATTTATCGATAGTCAAAAGGTATCTCACTTTCGCTCTCCCTCTCACCCCCTCTCTCTCTCTCTCTCTTACTCACACCCTGTGACCACTGAAATGGCAACTGCAACGGTCTTTGCTGGCCATAAATTAATAGTCCATTATTTCTAAATTTTGTCCACTTCAAACTGTCGTCGCCAAGTCGCCGACTGCATCCACATTCCGTCGGCTGCTTCGTTTGCATTTTAATCTTTGGAGCATGGAGCCACAAATTAGTCCAGTGCTGACTTTGTGTTGACTTGTCAGTGCGGCCAATAACTTAGACTGCCTTGTGAATGCTGAATGCTGTCACGTAATGAAAAATGAAAGCAAAAGGAGTTTATTTTTTGGACTTTATTTTTATTTTTTGGAAAATTATGTAAATCATTTTACGTTTGAACATTTTTTCAAAATTGCTTAATTTCCTCATGTTATGATAGACGAAAGCAACGATCCAACAACTACGCATATTTTGCACTAGGAATGAGCGGAAAGCTTATGATTTACAGCGGAGGATACATGATCTTTATTAACACTTTCAGACCGACTTTTGCAACTGTTTGGGTTTCAGTTCTTTTATTTTTGTTTTAGATTTAGTTATATTTATGTAATTTTTTATATTAATTCAATTTGCAAAAGTTCAAAAGTTTTCTTAATTTTACACATGTATATTGTACATATATCAAATACATACAGACTCATATGGGCTCATATGTATAAATACGATCCCAAAGCATATATTTATACTCGGTTTTCCAAAATGGAATAAAAGATTATATTGGGTTTGTGAAATGTCCGTCCGTCCGTATGAACGCAGTTTTTTCCACAGTTTTGAAGCTAGAGCAACCAAACTTGGTATGCATGTTGATATATACCATGGGCAGACAAAGTGTTGGACCACTATAACATATAGCTGCCATAGGAACGATCGGTTGAAGAACAAGTTTTTGTATGAAAATCTTCTTTGTTTTTTCAAGATAACTCAACCAAACTCACTTTACCTCAGTTTAAGGAGAGTTTATATTTGCTGACCAAATTTTATCAAAATCGGAGGACTTTATAGGAAAAATAAATTTTATATGAAAAACTATTTTGTTTTTTAAAATAACTCAACTAAACTCACATTACCTAAGTTTAAGGACAGTTTATAAGTATATAAGTAGTCTTTACAAAAAGTCGAAAGAGCCCGAATGCAACGTTCTTACTTGTTTATATATAAATTTATTGTTTTTTTTTTACGTTATAAAAAGAAAAATAGGTAAGATAAGTTAAGTAAAAAATATGTTAAATTAATTTTCAAGCTGTATGTTAAAGTGGTTCAATCCATCTGATTCTGACATATATGTATAATGCTTGCAGAAAAAAAAAGCATCTGGCCCTAGTTTCATCAAGATAACTTAAAAACTGAGAGATAAGTTTGCATATAGGCGGATGGTTATGGAACTGATTCGGCAGTTGATGTTGTTCAAGAACATACGTTTGTTTCTAGACTAAATTATTAAACTCTCTGTGCAAGGGTATACAAATTCATAAGAAATTATTAAACAGCAATTTTATTTGAAAACTTAAAACATTTATGGTCATGGCTGTTGACAGTTTAAGATAAATATCTTCAACTTACTTTGTCATTTGACATAATATGTATTTTCTTAACTTCTATGTACATAAGCAAAACCTTATTTATGTTCTTGAAAAATTGTGTTTTGCTGCCAAAGTGCTCTTAATATGCTAAGTAATCCTTTGGTTTGGGGTAATTGTGGATTTGCAATAATGTATTTTTACATTCTCAATATAAATTCCATACTGACCGAGTCTCAGCTTGGCCCAACCCTGAAGTATGGTTTCAAGTGGCCACTCAAACACTGAAAGACTTGCTACAGACGCAGTTGTAAGTTGTAAGCGCTTTGGGCACTTTGCGAACTCATTTTCCGACTCAATCAAATCAAATAATTTATGCCTTAGAAAACGAACTGGCCAAGTGAGTGGAGGTCATGCTGTTGCCAATGTTGGCAGTATTGCTTGCTATTGCCAATGCCTGTCTGTGTGTGGAGCTGTGGAGAGTCTGAGAGAGCTGAGCCCAAAGCACAGTTAAATCTCTTTGCCAGGCCATAAAATGTGTTGATTTTTCCATTTGGCAAAGACAGAGACGAGGGACCCTAAAGCGCTGCAATGAGTATAAATAAGAGAGCCTGAGACACTCGCGGAAAATTGCCTGCGAAGGGGATAAGGGGAACTGAAGAAAAACTTTGCAGTGTTTAATTTTAAGCAATGCGTAAACCTTTATTACCAAATATTTACAATACAAATACAATATACCAAGGGTTATGCTATATACAATTAAACTGAGCTGATGCCTAGACAAAATCAAACTCAAAGCCATCCTCCTGGTACTCGTAGTCGCTGCTATCGCAGGTCACCTGAACGTACTTGTTGCCACGCCAATTGTGGTAGTCGGTGGGTGGAAAGTGTGTCCACATCACATCGCTGAACACTTGCAGCGGCTTGGGATTGCGTTCCATGCTGCGAATGTTGACCAGCTTCTGCAGTTTATCCACATTGCTGTGATAGGCATTTAGGGCGAGCTGTGTCAGCTGCGTACATTCGGCAACAAGTTCTAGTAGCTGATACTCACGCACTATTTCCCAGCCACTGAAGCTGAGCACCTGCATCTGCTCGCAGGGTATGTGCCGGCGATCCAGAAAGAATTCATCATGATACCAATTCTCGCAGACCAGAGCACGCAGCTTGGGCAGCTCCAGGAGCAGACTGTGTTGCCAGCGTGAGGGCAGCTGGACAACCTCATTGTTGAGAGCAATGCGTGTGATGGATTCGCTTTTGGCCACAATGATTTGCTGGAAGATAGTTTCCTGATCGGCATGTAGTTGTCGGGAATCGTCGAAGCGAATGGCCAGTTTACGCAGCTTGGGTAACTGCAATACTTGGGATATCATATCCTCGACGCTGCTTAGGTTGATCTTGAGCACCTCCAGATTGGGCAGCTTGATGTCAGTCAGACGCAAGCTGCTGTCAAAGGAGTCGGTGATGTCGAGTACACGCAGTTGTGTCATGCTCAGACAGATCTCCTGCATCCAGCGTGTCTCCAGCGGCAGGGAATGGTACATGGACTTGAAGACCAGTTGCTCCAGCTTCTTGAAACCACGCATATAGAGTCCTGAGAGATTCATGCAGCTTGTCAGTCGTTTGAGATTGGGTAACATTGCTGTCAGATCACGTATGTCCTCATCCACCATGGTATTGGGATTGCCACCCAACACACAACACTCGATATTTTGAAACCGTGTTATGTTGATGTCACACAAATGTCTGATGTAATCATAGAATTCGGCAAAGGCGCCAACTCCATCCTCGTGAACATGCAGCTCGGTAAAACGATCGGCCATTTGTTCCATGAAGAAGACATAGTCCTCGATATCCAGCAGACCTAGGAATGCAGTATTTGGGCCCACAATGCGATAATGCCAACGCTTCTGCCATATTTTCAGTATCTGTGGCAGATACTGCGGATAGGCGCGTGCCATTCTCACCTGGTCGCTGATGTATTCGATGTGCTCAAAGATCTGCTCGAAGAATATCTCATGTAAGTTGTCTATATAGTTGGGTAGTTGTGCTTCCGGCAATTGAACTCGCTGTGCCTCCAAGGCGTTCTTGTAAAATGCCGTATTCTGCAACATGTTGTTCAGTAAAAGCTTAAAAGTTCTTCGAATGTTTTTTTTTTAAATTATTTTAGATGCTGTTGCTTTGGATATTGCAAACTGAATGTGCTGGAATTGCTGTGGATGCATGTATTATATATTGTTGCAGGTAACGTTTTAGAACAGGTAATGAGAATCCGCTAGTCCCGGCGCCTTGAAAACTTACCTAACTTTATTTTGTATAATCCTTGTGGCAGATGCGTTGAACAAAGTTACTTTGAAAGTGTTGACACTGAGGGCGCAGGTCCCTTTGGTGGGCAGGTAAGAAGTTAGCAGCGTGGCCTGCTAGGATCGTGCCTGTAAAATAAATTGCACTACAGTGTCTGCAATTTGTACACGTACAGTGCGTCTTATCTGTACAGTTATCGCCGTCTAGTTTGCATATTACACGACTCCAGACGTGTAAGTTTCAGCTCCCTGGCCGGATGCGCTTGCAAACGTGGTCAAGATTTTTGGCTTGTTTGTTTGACTTTCCTAGAAAATTGCAGATAGCAGCAGCAGCAGCAGCAGCAGCAAAGGAAGCAACAACACACTGCACAAGTAGCTAGTCTAGTCTCTAGTCTCGTAGTCTTTGTGCTTTTGTATAGTCGTTTATACGATCTAATAATCAAAGCTATGGCCTGCTGTTTTGTCAGCAGCTTAGCGAGCGATTAGAGCACCAAATGACAATGAAATTGAGTATAAGACTAAGAACAGGAATGAGAATGAGAATGAGAATGGCGATGCCTGCAGGTTCACACCAAGAACTGTCACACAATAACCATTGATAACAAAATATTTATCCATACATAGATAAATATATATAGGCATATAGTATACTTCTTTTTTCTGTGGTGGGTTAAGTTTTGCCCTATCTACCGGTTTGTCAATTGTCGAGATGATGTCTTTGTTGGGGCTAATGGCATTGTTGTCAACTTGTGTGTGTATCGCCTGTCAAAGCATAAAAACTTTGACTAGACAATGCTCTACTCCCGACTGACGTGCCAAGCGATCCGATTGTCTATCCACATAATGCACATTTACTATGTCCGGCCCTGCTGAACATTTCTTCGTTGTTCATATTTTTCAACAAATTTCATTCTTTAGTTTTGTTTTTTTCTGGTTTTCTGTTTTGTTTTTTTGGGAAAGCTGTTTCACACGACTCGTGATGCAAATGCACTTGTCTTTCTGACTGGACTTTACTGGGGATTGGATACTGACTCCGATTCCAATTCCAATTTTTGATCTTGTCTTGGGTTCATTTGGTTATTTGGCTGTCTTATCTCAGATCAGTGTCGATCAAAAGCGGCAGACGAATTGTGAAACATGACGTACGATATTACGCTATATATGTATGTTTTATTTTGAATCTCGTATACAAAAAAACTGGCAACTTGAGATCGCTTGAGCCCGTTTTAATAATTTTGACGTAATCACATCACAACAATCTGCCTTTGGAGTCTTAGCTTTGTCTTCTGTGCTCTTTGGACTCGGAGTCTGTGTCTGCGTTTGTGTCTGAAGTTTCTCAAGTGGACAATTTTATGTTTATTTTTTGTTGTTAACGAATTGCTCAGCGAACGTTTGTGATTTGTTCATTTAAATGAATTACAATATTTTATCTTGAAACGCAGATCGTTGCCATGACACAAAAATGAAGCTTTCCAAGAGATTTGACTTGCTACCACAGGTACTTACCTTAAGCCAAGAACTTTCCGGCCAGCTGCTATTTTAAGGCCATTTTCTTAAAATTTCAATAGCCATAAAAGCAGCTTGAGTATTGGCCCTACTTTGATCCTCGACAGCTGCGGTCGTTTTATGGTCACGTTGGCAGGTAAAGTGCGCTGGCCAAATTATTTCACACCTCCAGACATGATCTCATGCCCAGAAGCAGCAGCAGCAGAAGCAGCATCAACAAAATGAAGCGCACGTTTTTAATTCATTTGTTCTAAAACTTAATCAGCCGAAGTGCGAACTGCAAACTGCAAACTACAAACTGCGAACGATGAACGCGCTCTACGGCAGCACTGCTCCTTCTGTGAGGAAGACAAGAAGTCGTGATTGCGCAACTCATAACTCACAAACAAGGCTCCAAGTTGAACTACTGACTACTACTGTGGTTAGCCCCAAAGGGAAAGGTGCGCTGCAACAAGGGAAGGGCTCTTCACACCAAGTGGCAAATGGCGAATGGTGGCAAGTTGTTGCTTACATTGTTTAATTAAAAACGATGCCGTTGCCACGTACAGCAGACGATTTCCATGACAACGTTGTCGACGCTGACGATGAGTGTGTGGATGAGACTGGAACTGGAACTGAGACTGAGACTAAGACTGAAACTGGGACTGCAACTGGGACGGAGGAATCAACTTTGAGCCTCTCAAGTGACTCAAAAGGACGACACGTTTTAGCTTCTGTGCAGAGCTGTTTGTTAGTTGCAACAGGCACAAGAGTCAGCAAATGGCAAAAGCGACAACTACAACAACAACAACAGCAGCAAACAACTGCAACTGCAACTGCAACACACGAGCGCGCCACTTGCCACAATTACTGTTGAGGGGCAGTACAACGACTGCTGCTTAATTTTAAAGGCTGCCTGCGATTATATTGCTCCAGAAATATACGAAAATGCATTTGCAATACTCTTAAGTAGAGTATTTTTGTTTTATAGTGTATTTCGTTGCAAATCTTGATCTGGATTTAATGGGGTTTTTTTGGACTTTCCACAGTTCGGGCAATAAATTGTTAATTTTTGTTATAAGTATTTTTTTTTTTTTTTAGTTGTTTTCTAATTTTTCTAAATATTATTTTAATATTAAATTCATTTTAAAAATATTTTTAAATTTATTTTGAAATATTACGATTATCCCAAAAAGAGAATCCCAAATTGGTTGGCAGCTGACTATGTCAAGTATCTTAGTTTGACACATTAGATAACTGGGCCAATAAAGAGATCACTTTGAATTAAATAAGTTAATAAATCAATAATTTCAAACTCAATATTTAAGAGTATATAAAGCTTAGTGTTTGCTGCTTTTGGCTGTTCTGCTCAGCGCGTGTATTTATAATTCGCGAACCATGTTGCATTGTTTGGGGCGGCTGCTGATGTTGTTGTTGTTGTTGCTGTAGGTGATGGTGATGATGAGGAGCTTCACTTTTATGGCCAGTGGCAATGATGGGGCACATTTTGAGATGTTCGCTTACGACTGGGACTAGGGCTGGTGCTCGTGGTGATCTCGGCTCCTGTATGGCTCGCCTTTAACAATGACAATTGTTAGCGCTGCGCCTGATTATTTTGACTTGATAACGAGCTAAACAATAAAAACAAACTGAAGCTGAGCTGAGCTAAAGCTGAAAAAACTTTGGCAAGTCATGTTTATCAGAAGCAGACGAAGGACAGGACTCGTCTACCTTAGTCCGCTGTTTTGTAATCAATTTGAATGCCGTGAGTTTTGAATCAGAGTCTTAGTCCGAGTTTTGTTGCTTATTTGTTGTGATTTCTTAAGTTGTTGCAATTATGTTCGGCCTGTTTGTTTGTTTGTTTGTCTGTTTGTTTGTCTGTTGTTGTAGCTGATGTTTCTGCGTAAAAGCGAAAACAAGCAACAGAGACTCTAAACATCAAATTAACATTTTTTTTTTATTTTGCGACTTTAATGTTTGTACTTAAGACATTTAAGACCACTTTTGTTACCAACTTCTTTTCCATGGCCATAAATTGCCCAAACAATAAGCGACTAACTATCGCTACAAGCCATTTACACTATCCAGCCTACTAACTGATGATGCGTAACAAAATGTGAAGCGACTACCTTTCGGCTACCAAATGCTTCAGTCCCAGTTTCAGTTCCAGTTTCAGTCCGTTTATGATCACTCAGCTTAGTCTTATTCCGTTGTCAGTCAGGCTATTAGCATAAGAATACAACCTGTGGAATACCTCAACTGCTTGCCCCCACAGCTGCACCCATAACAAATGTTCCACAGTCATAAAACGGAGCCAACAAAATGCAACCGAATACAACCGAAGCACTTGATGTCTTTAAAATGGAGACTAGACTGTGTCTGTTGTTGACGCTTCTTGATGAACTGAAATTCATTTTAGTTTTTGTTTTCAAATACTTAAGTAGATTTAATTATAATACTGTTAGTCCTATTTTTTCAATACTGCCAGTTATTCAGTTTCTGAACTCTTTCAGGCACATATCAAACAAGTAAGAATGCTCTAGTCAAGTATGCCCGACTACGAGACTCCCTGCTCCCAACTTGCACTTCAAGCAGTTCAGCGGGGAACGGGGGGTGCATCCGAAATTTGAAATACATTTGATCTGCGTATGGCATACAGACTGCTTGTCTGCTTGCCAAGTTTGGTGTCTCTAGCTCTTAAGTCTCCGAGATCTGTGTGCTCATACGGACGGAAGAACATATATAGTTTATATAGTCGAAAATTCCTCCTACTGCCTCCTTCTGCACATTTGCAGTACTTTATAACTACCTTTTTCCCATTTTTAATGGGAACAGAGAGTAAAAAAATACTCAAACACGATTCTTTTCTATATTTTTGTTATCATTAACAAATCATCTGCACTCTCTTTTTCCCAACAATAATCTGATCGTTTTCAATTACTTATTTACCCACAGAACTATCAAAAATCTCTAGGGACCGCACAGACCGTTGCCTCTACATAGGTTCCACTCATCATTGTACACTTGACTTGAACTTTGAGTCAATTCATAAATCAACAAATCATTAATTTTTCACTCAATGCCCTCAAATGTACATACATTCGCTTCATGCTCGACTTGGAAATCGAACTGGCTCACAAAGACCCCTAGACCCTTTTCTTTTTAGGTTGGATTCACAGTGGGAAATCTTAGCTCCCACAATTAATCAACTGCTTGTTGAGCAATGATTTGGAACCGCAACACACCCAGTTAATTTGTTTATTGATCTATTGTGTTGCATTCTGTGGCAATAACTTAACATGCTAATTAAAATTGCATCGCATGGCAGTTCACATGGTAAATCAGTCGCTTCGGTTCACCTGTGACCCCCACACAAGTGGTTTTTGGAGTCAGCTTGTTTGTTTTGTATACGCTTGATTATATCCTGTCGGTGTTTATGATTTGCATTCAAAGGAAGTTCGCGGCATGGAAAGTAAGATCTCTTATCGTTATTTCTTCATAAAAATATCTGTGCAGGCGATATCGCTCACACTATTTATTATACAAAGATATTGTAGCTGCTGTGCTTATCGTTGCATATGATCAGGCCGCAGATTCCGATCCTCGGAGACGTTGGCAAGTCGATCGCGTCGATCGTTTCGATCGCTTCGATCGCCGATTGATTGATAATAGCACGAAATGCTGTTGTAAACGGGTTAACTGAAAAAGTAAACAGAAAACTCATTAACGCAATAATTAAGACGACAACAAGGTTTTTAAGATAACCGGCAAACGACATGCCACAGCTGAGATGAGGGGTTAGCTCTTGTCTCTGTACAGTCAGTTCCAACTTCAAGCTAGTGCCCTGATCTTGGCCAGACTCTGTGACGCTGACGCGCTGCTTAGGCATTTGTCCTGCGCCACGAGACTGTGTCTGTGTACCTGCTCTCAGTCCAGATGTGATAATGATAAAGGGCTGCTACATCAATCGCTGACAGTTGGGCTACCACACTTTTCATTTGCCTGACTGCCTTCTGTTGCCTGTTGCCCGCTTGCCCGCTGGCCCGATCCCTCAACTGATCTTCAGTTTAAAATACACTCCTCACCCTCTTTTCCACGATGCGTAAGTACCACTTCACGCTCTCCGATGCCTGGCTGTGATAAGATATACTGGTTTCGCCTCGCAGCGCGCGATATTTATTGTGAAATTGATTTTTTATTACACTGTCACATTTGGCCAGTACCAAAGATGGCCAGAAAGACGATCGCACACATTCCTTTCGGTCTTTCTGTCTCAGTCACAGTCGCAGTCTCTGTCTCAGTTACAGCCAGAGCCACAATCCAAGTCTTAGTCTTTACCTCTGTCTCTAGACCGCATTCAAGACCAGCAGCAGGCGGGCAATTTTACGCTTCATTTAGCGTGACGTTTAATTGGAAGTTGCTACGTTCCGTTAAAGAGTGCCAGGTGAGCAGGCAGAGGTGATCTGTGATCAACAATTCTGCAGATTCAATTGATCGATTGTTGCGTCTGTTTAATTGATTTTTGTTTTGACTCGCATATGGATGTGATTATGAATGCATGACTGTCGAAAATTTGGCTATGAAAATGCTTGATCATGTCAATTAAAAGTACATGATCAGTGATCACAGCTAAGACAGAGAGAGAAAGAGAGAGAGTGAGTAGCCTACGAAAAGTGAGAAAATGTTAGCTTTTCACAGAGCTGTTTCTTTTCTTTTTCTTAACTTACTTTAGTTCAAGGTACCTCCTGGCGTTATTTAATTATGGCGCTGATAACATTCCGCGTAGATGGTGGCAATTATTCATCGAGGCAGCCATAAGGAGAATCTCTTGGGCACATCGGTAGCAATCCGCCAGCTAGACGCAATAAATAAACCAACATGATAAATGGCACACCCGTTTTTAAATGTATTTTAAATGCAATTCGAATGTGGCAATGGGTAGCCCATTGGAGCCGACGGCGGCGGCGCCTGTTGCGGCTCATTACGACGATAATTTATGACGTCCAAGTGTGAAGGACGCCGCCGGACAAGCGAAACTTGCCACAGCCGAGTACAAACCTTAAGTACAAAGTGACAAAATCAAAGTAAATTTTGAAAATCTGATTGGTTATGCATATGCTGCCCTCAAAGTGAGTTTGAGTCAAGCATGCGATTGAAGCAAATTTACACTTTTGGTAGAAACAGGTGGAACTGCAGTTAGAAGAGTGCTCAAATATATACTGAAATTATGATGCTAAATGAAATAAAATATAGATTTTGTCAGTTCATCTGAATGAGTTTTTAAGTGTGACTGCTCTAGACTAAACTGAATTGTTAATCATAAAATTAAAAAAAATTGAATGGCAATTGAGCATTTTACAAAATTAATAGAGGACAATAGGGTACTATAATTTTGTCACGAAATGTGTTACGCATTGAAGGAGTACGTCTCAAAAATAAAATAAATTGTATATTCGTGATCAGCATCATCAGCCATGTCATGACTGTCTGTCCGTCTGTCTGTCTGTCTGTGTATATCCGAACTAGTAGAGCTAAAGTAGAAACTTGAAACATATGTCAGAATCGGCCAGATCGGACCACTATAACATATAGCTGCCACAGGAACAATCGGTTGAAAATAAGTTTCTGTAAGAAAAAATTTTGTGTTTTTCAAAATAACTCGACCAAACTCACAATATCTAAATTAAAGCACGTTCTACACATGTTGACCAAATTTGATCAAAATCGAATTACTATAGCTGCCATAGGAACGATCGGTTGAAAAATAAGTTTTCTTATTCAAATCTTTTCTGCAAGGATATATATCTTCGGCACACCAAAGATAACATTTCTTTCTTGTTTTATTTTAAAATTTTGCTGACACTTTTATTCTTTTTTTTGTACACGTGGCAACTCTTTGCGCTCAAATTCATGAATTCTGAAGTGCTGCATAAACTGGAGCATTTTAAAATTCAGGAATTGAAAAAAGCGTGATGCAGTTCGTATAAACGTAGTTTATATTATATTTTTTTTTTTGTTTTCAGTTTGGGTTTATCGTCGAACATTAAGTTAATGCAGACACTGCGAGTACTGTAATTTCAATTTAATCATGGCAAATATATGACAGCTTTAACATGCGTCACATTTCATTTGAACAACTTAATTATAATGCAAATAAGTCACACAGTTGTGGCACTTGCCAGAGGGTTCACATTGGTGGCATCCACTTGGCGCCAGCGTTGACAAATGCCTGGGTGGTATATGCCACAAAAGGGAGAATCAAGTCCCTTAAATTGTGCTCCCCCTGCAGTAGAAAGAGCAGCAGTTGTTTATGATCTGGCACTTGCAATATAATTAAAATGATATCAATGATATCAAATGGGGAATATATTTTAGGCTTTATTGTTGCTTGTTGTAATGCTGAAATGACTGACGATAGTTGCTAAGAATAAAGCAAATGTTAAATAATTTAGATGTGATTATAATCAATTTGTTATTTAAGTAAGTCCGGAGATAATAAGTTTGCGGAATCTTGACATAACTGAAACTGAAACTGTCAAATATTGATCTTATTAAAAATTTCCGAATGACGTTAACATATTTGGCTTTGTTTATAGGTAAGTTTTTTTTGAAAAAAGTATATACCTCTAAATCGCTGCTGTTTCTTAAACACTTTGATTTTTTAATGAGCTCGAAATCAGTGCAATCTTGTATTTTTATTCAAAATATTTTCTAATCAGCTCATGCTGTTTCCAATTTTACATATGTTATATATGCATCTATAAATTTATGCAATTATTTAAACTGTTATCGCTTTATAAAATATGCGTTATTAGACAAACATTATAAAGAAATTTCATTATATATTTTGTGTGTTTGTTTTCTTGTCACCTGCTGTTTATATACCAAAATCAGCATCTAATTGTGAACTGCCCAGATTCCGCCTATTTTTCCAGCTCTCTTTCTACATACATAAATTAACAGACGCTTTGCTCCAAATAAACTGACATAATTGCCGTTGAATTTATGGGGTTTTTTGGGGCCCAGGGTGTTTTTTTGTTTTTTGTTTTTCGTCGGACATGTTAAGACAAAGGCAAAGTGTCAAAGCAAGTCATTAGGGCTACAAGTTTTTCATTCGCCCTGGACGTTGAAAATAAAGTCTGGAGAGAAATACAATTAATTAAGCATTTCCATGCCTCTGTGCATTGTTTCGTTTTTTGATTTTAGATATTTTTTTTTGAGAAATTTTTCACTTTGTCGCTAGATCGGGCTTAAGATGCCGACGATGTGATAACGATAAATGCGATAAAATCTGATCGAAATATAATTTTGTAGCTTATTCTCGTTTAGGTATTTGAAATGGCTTTGGCCTCAAAATAAATATCGAAAAATAAATTGCCCTCCCATACTATGAGTAGATTAGAAAATGCATTTATGATGCTTTGCTGCAATTTTCGTGGGCTAATTTGCCAATTTCGAGGCACGCCAAGTGAGATTGATCATAAAAATTGATTTTTCTTAAAGTCGTGACGCCAATTGAATTCAATTGCCATGAAGAAGGTGTTGCTTTGGTACGCCTAAGTCTCCAAAAGCCATAGTTAAGTGACTTTGCTTGTCATATAAATATGTTTGATTTGGGTCTGGGTTTTGTGCTCTAGAGATTTATGAGTGCCAAGCATGGTACAAGCACAAAGGCCGTAGATCAACTTTGGAACGCTCTATCTAGCGCTGGAATGTCACAGAAATGGGCATTATGACGCACTAAGTCGCGATAATGAGCTTGGAAATGCATAAAATACAGGCAAAACTTTATGACGAAGCATAGTTAAACTGATTTCTGGGTTTTGTTTTTCTTCTTTAGAACATCTGCAAAACCAAAGGGGGGGCTGAACTATATAGTAAACTCGCACAAAGCACGCTCATAAAATAATTAAAACTTGAACAAAATACCTTAGACAAAAGCCAGAGTGGATAGTTCAGTTTGGTTTTGTTGTGGTTGATCATTAAGCTGATGTTTTTTAGTTTTTTGTTGTTTTTTTTTTTTGTGGAGCTGTACCCGCATTGTAGACACGACGTTAACAAGCGTGTTATAGTTTTCTAATGAAGTCATTTTGGTTTTTTCTAATTAGGAGCTGTCGCACGGCTTGTTATTGGGATCTTTCGATAGCTTGAATGTTTCAGTGTTTCAGTGTTCGATCGCTTTCTAATTAATGAACGAACATGTCATCAGTTTGTGGTACATGAATGCTGCCTTGAGGCATTTATATGCATTTATTGCCATGCTCTGTGTTATATTTTGAATTTTTATAGGCTTTTAACAAGATTCGGCCTCAAAAGACGTTGCATAAACTGCACTTTTATGCCAGTTAATAACTTTATTAGAGGAAAAACGATCGGTTCGCTTTAATGTTCGTGTATGTTTGTTGAACGAGTTTTTATGGCCACAAATGGAATTTATTACTAGAAATGAGTTTGAACTATATTTTACAGTAGTTTACCAGCTTTATGGCCATGTACCGTAACGCCATCACGACCTCATCTTCAGCTGATCCTAGCCCTGCATTTCCATTCAACCAATTCCAACTTCAACTTCAACATCAACTCCAACTGCAACTCCAACTTGGACTGGCTTCATCAGTGCCTCTGCTGGGAGTGCGGCTAATAAAAAATCGTAACTGACATTTTTCGTTTACGAAAATGTCACAAATTCACAGCGGGACTGTTGCCAATACAAGTGATTTAAATTCAATAAATCATTGCAATGCCCCTTCACCATTGATGATGAGGGGGGGCTGCAGCAACGCAACGTGGCAGAACGTATCCATACCGATCCGGAACCGGCTGGTAACGTCCCAGGTAAAAGTTGTCTGGCCCAGCCATATTGCGATTTAATTACAATTTCAACTTGACTTTGGCTCGTCTTGGGCCGCCATCTCATTTAAATTGGCTATTAGTTGCAAGTTGCAAGTTGCAAGTTGGTTATCGCTAGACCACAAATGCTGCTTTATCCAAATTTAATCGCCGTTTGCTCTGAAGATTTGTGGGTGCTCTAGAAATGCGGGTATGATGCGTCTACCTCCAAAGCATCATTTGATTTCAGATCACTTTTTAAGATTATCTATTTGATTTTGCACATTACATTAAAAGTAACGATTCGCTGTAAATTAAGAATCTTTGTGAAGTATTGCAAAGAATGGTTGCATAGGGTAACAAATGCATCAGCTAACTTAAAGTTTATAATAGACCATTTTTTAAAAAATTGAAGAAAAAAAACAAAAAGAGCAATCTAACTTGGCATAAACCTTGGTATATGTACACCATATGCAGACAAAGTATTAAGATCTCTAATAGACCATCAGTTTTGAAATCAATTTTAATACTTTATGAGTACATACTTGGGTCTTTACACATATTTCGAAAAGCTTAATCTCTAGAGATTTCGGTTTCGGTTGGTTTGAAAATCTATTGAAAAAACTCAAAGGTGTTACAGAAGTTCGAGAAGTTCCAACTTCTGTTTACGAAAGCAACATGGCTGCCTCCTTAGGGATGTCTGTCTAAATTATCTGTATGAAAGCTCTTTTGTTTGCAGCAGCACTTATCGATAACAAACAGAGTTGCCATCTTACCAAAATAATTTAGTAATTTAATAAAAATGCACAAAAAATACGCGTTTAATGGGAAATATAAATATGAATACGTCATTGAATATTTTTGATTGATCTGACAAAAAATATTCGGCCACACCCACCCCCGTCCCCACAAATAAGCAAAGTCTGTATCTCTCACACCCCTTTAGCTAGAGTCCCCAAATTTTGCAGGTTCAATTCAATTGTCCTATTAAATAGATTGTATAAGAATAATTTTGCCACGCCCACCCCCGCCCTTGCAATCAAGCAATGTTTGTTTCTCCCAAACCTGTACAACGATCCCAACCAAACTTAAATTGATGGCAAAACTTGAAAGATTTGACCAAAAATTCAATTGCCACGCCCACTTCTGAATCCGCAAAGAGGCTAAAAAAGAGTATATCGCAGTCGGGTGCATCCGACTGTAACGTTCTTAATTGTCTTGAGAAAACACGAGAACCCAAAGAGATTTCAATGACACCTAAAAATTGGAATTCGGGTGGAATTCGGTTGAAAGAGGTTTCCGTGATACCCCCGATAATTTTATATTTTTAAAGTATAACCAATGCTGTCAAGTATCATTGTGCTCAAATCAACAATAAGAAATAAAGTAATAAAATGCGAAACTGCAGATGTTGCAACTTTGCCACGCAAAATCTTGATTGGTCTAGCATATTTGCAAAGCTAAAACAGACAGATTTAGCGACGTTGAACGCAATCTATTATTACTTTCTGAAGCTCTAATTACAAGCTGTGCCATTTAATTAATTAAATCATTTTGGTTGAAGTTTTTCTTGATGTTATCAGTTAGAGTAGAACTAAATGATATTTGTTTGTCATGAAAATGTTGTATATGAAGATAATACTGCCAGACAGGAGAATATTCTTCAAGTCTGTGTCCTTTCCAATACATAATTCAATTTGATCCTTTTTTCAGTTCCGGTTATGAGAGTGATGTCCAAGACATTGCTAGACCAACAACTTTGACCTGCCTGTCGGTGAGTTGAACTCTTTTGCTTAATGAGAAAATTGGTTGGTTGTTCGCCACGCCGAAATCGAAGACCCAACCGCAAAACTTTTTGACTTTGACTCTGACTTTGACTCTTAACATATTTATGGGTTTTTGTGTTGCCGTTGCCGTTGTGTTGCTGTTGCTGTTGCCGCGTGCCAAGTCAAAAACACGACGCGATGTCGTCTTGGAGTCAATGCCGGGATGTGGATCGGGGCAGTGCCTTGTGGCACAGCCAGCAAGGCAGAGGCAGAGGCAACCATCCAGCCATCCGGCCAGTCAGACAGTCAGCCTTTTTGGCATTCATAAATTTGTAACTTCACTTGGCGTGACAATTGCAACACATTCGTGTGTACATTAGTCCGGCCCTCGATCGGCCCTCGTCTGGTATCGTTGTTGTTGTTGTTTCTGTTGGTAGGCTGTTTGGATGTGGATGTGGATATGTGGGGAAATAGACGTTTCATTGTCGCCTCGCCTCGCCTGTGCCAGCGCCGCTTTTATTTATCGGGGCCGGTGCGCAGCGTGTCCAAATGGATGGCCAGGAGGTATACCAGGAGATGGTGCTGTGTTGGTGCAGAGATCGCGCGTGTGGCGTCGCCGGTTTTGGCCTGTCCATTATAATGTTGTTGCTCTCATTGTTGACTCGATAAGCCGGCAATCTGGCATGGTGTCTTGAGTCCACAGTCAGGGCTATAGACTGGGCCCTTTTATGTTCACAACATGTAGCTTTTGCTAGTTTTACAAGATGTTTCCTGTCGTCGCAGCCGCATCGAATTGTTGTCAATAAGCGCGAACAGACAAAAGGACAATCAGACACACACAGTCAGACAATCAGACAGTCAGACAGTCCGACATTAAGTCAGACAGACAGACAGACAAACTGAATTCTAAGTCTGCTTTAAAGCATTTTAACAACGACGACATTCTTAATCATTGATTTAGACATTCGAAAATTGATTAGATGCAGCAAAATATGAAAATGTTGCTGCAGCCAAGAAATATTTATAGAGCATCTCGTGATAAATAACAATTTGCGCTTTCATACATAGCCTGATGAGCATTGAGGACACTTTTATAGCTTTGGCTCTGATTGCGGGATTCGCAAATCATAGCTCTTCATAAATTCCAGTGCAATGGGAAAGCACTTGGCTGGAAAAATTATGTGTCTGTAATTGGTTGATCTTGTCCTGGATGAAGCAACCGTTTCACTTTGGTGTTTTGAGGCGACGACCTCAGTTCGTTATCAATAAATTCAAATTGACACTTCACACTCGATATGTCACACGATACTCGCATTCGACACTTTGCCGCAAAGCACAACAAAAAAAAAAAAAACACGTATAACAGAACCCAAATACGAACCGAACTGAACCGATCTGAATCCAACCCAACCCAACTCAACTTAACTCACAAGGTCCAGGCGCGACAACGACAGATATCAGAAGTGGAAGGACTGGAACTGGAACTCTCTAAAAAAAAAAAAAAAAAACTGGGCTCGGCATGCAGCAGATACTTATTTGGGCATGAGTGTCTTGGCTGCAGGTTACTCTGGTGAAGGCCTAAAATATGATTGCGATTGAACACTGCAGGTTCATGTAATCTCTTAGCCAGAACAAACTTATTAAATGAGTGCCACAGCAAACTGGCCGATAACTGGCCGCCGTCCAAACACAAAAGATAAACGCATATGATCATGTAAAAAATGCATTAAGAGAAAAGCCCTCGAAACGTCAGCTTCGATCGTGGCGCCCGTTCCCAAGCCAACGTCATTAAAGACGCACAGAGGAGCGCCGCCAAATCGATGCCATCTCATCCTCATCCTCAGACTCAGCCTCATTCGTTGGGGTGGACCTGCCAGGCACAGCGAGTTTCATTGCCCTGCAATAGGGTGACGTGCAAAAGCTACAGAGACAACCAAAGCGATTGGTGGCAGTTATCAGAATTTGATGGGCTGAGCTGCAAACTCAAATACCCTACCAAAAAGAAGATTCGACTTTCTAAGTTCAGCTACTCTGAGTGCTACTTTAACTGCCTGTTCCCATTAAAAATGGGAAAAAGTACTGCAAATGTGTGTAACAGACAGAAGGAGGCATTTGATCAGCATCAAAAGCCGAGACGAACTAGCCATCTGTTTGTCCGTCTGTCTGTCTGTCCGTCTGTCCGTATGAACACACAGATCTCAGAGACTATAAGAGCTAGAGACACCAAATTTGGCAAGCAGATTCCTATTAGCTTGAGCTGGTATTCGAATTTCAAAATAACGATTGTTTCCAGTCGAACCTTGAACTTTATTTTCGAATTTTTAAATAGTTTACCTAAATTTGCACTTTTTTCAATCGAGTGTTGAAAATAAATCCAAAATAGATGCTGCCTTTATAACAGTTCTTTATAGAGTATATTTATAGTGCACATAGCATACCTAAGCATTCCGCTTTCAACATCCAAATAAAAGCGTATTCGTTAGTCTTAAAAGCCTAACGTTTCTTAGAAACCTTGTCTTGCAATTGCAATTGCAAACGTCTCTTGATAAAGTTCACATTAAGAGTCTCGTTTTACAAAATGTAAACATGTTAAGGGTTAATAAACATAAATAATCTACGCTTATTAACGGCTAAAGGACGGCACTTTGAGACCAAGTCCCAGTCCAACAACAACTCCCAACTCCTGAGGGCCCTGTTGGTCATTCCAGAGGCGTCGCCGAGTTATCAGTGCGCGTGCATTTTGCAAAGGTGTTTTGGCTGTTTTGATTGGCTCCGACAATGCGACAGGTACACGCTCTCAAGTAGCTCGGGTACGCCAAAGTTGGCGCTTCCATCATCATCAACATCATGAAATATGTGCCAGCTTCTGATAGCGCTGCCAAAGTGACTTAATTAGCAAACGTTGGCATACAGTGAAAGCAAACTTATCGCCCTTTAATTAAATTGCAGCCAATTTGTCAGACAATTAAAGCAATTTTGCGGCAGGTCGCGGCACAAATTCCAAAATAAAAAAAAAATGCAGAAAAACATAAATTGATAAACAGTAAAGTAACTGGCGCCTAGACGGTGTAATTTAAGCCGCAACTGCATTGAGCACTGAGAACCGGCTACCAACCAAATAGCAAACTGGCAATGTGGCCAGCTACTGACTAAGCCAAGTCAAAGCATTTAAACATCACCTTAGGCCTCATTAAAAACAAAATATTATGTAAATTTCATTAAATTACACACAAATCAATGTTGAAAGCCGCTAAAGTAAGGCGAGGGGTTAACTGGCAAGGGGACACAGACTTAGCGTCGTCTACAAACTGGAGCCAAAGATGGGGACGGAACCGTCGCTTGTTGAGCCAATGAGTATTCAAATGGACACTTGTCAAGCCATGCAAGCCGCTACTAAATCATATTAAGACTAGACAAGGATTTCCAGACTAAAATTGGTGTAACATGTAACGATCGGGGACTAACCGGGGGTACAGGGGGGTACGGGCCAAACCAGCAGTCCGAGTGAAAACTGCGCTACGCATGATGTTCACTTGACACGCAACGTGACGATGGCGTTGGGGACGAAGGTGGAGCATGCAGAACGGACCAAACAATTTCAGGTCCACATCCAGATCCACTCAGCGAGATCTGTTTAATTTTTATTTAATTAAGTTGCGATTTTTGTGACATGGCAGGCGACGGCTAAATGTAAACATCTACACAAAGTAGCATGACATTTCAGTCTGGTCTTTTCGAAGCTGACAGCTGCTTGATATCCCCCAAAAAAAGAGAGACGTTTTCAAAAGCATTCGAAAACTTAATTTATTATATGGCAGTTTTCAATTAAATGGCTGAAAATTGCATACATATAAATAACAACTTTCATTAAACGAGTACATTTTACTTTAATTTTGTCTGCGATATTTAATTAACATAAGAAATGTCAACCATTCGATAGTTTTGGTTAAAGAAAACGACATTCAATTCTCATACTTAAGTGCAAATATTATATTATTATTAATATTCTGAAAATCAGACAGAAAATCTATCTGCAGAAAATTTCATAAAATTGGCTTCCAACGAGCAAAACAATTTATTTTTATAAATACACAATTTCAACCGAATTTCCGGTACGCAGATCCATGAAATATTTTGACTGCGTTAATCGGTGTGATTCGTAAAACATAATAGTGTTTTATTACCATTAAGCAAAATGTTTAGTTCTAATTATTATTTTATTTTTCATGGAATTTTTATTCAATCACAAAAACTCACATTGTAAACGTGCTTTGCTTGAAGGAAGAAAAGCAAAATAAAATACTCCACTTCAAATTCGCTGCAACTACTAAGTGCATTTATTTTTGAAAGAAAACCCAACAAGAAACTTGGAATAAGTGAATTGGTTGAAACAGTTTGAGAAACAAAAAAAGCTTTTAAACGAAGAGACTAGTTCGTATATCAATTATATACCCACCTTATGGGGTCGGAGACGTCTCCTTCAATGCGTTACACATTTCATGAAAAATTTATAATATCCTTTGCAAGGGTACACTGCATCAGATGAAGACTTAGTCCCGATTTTCCTTATATAGCTAGTGCGTGTTGCATTTCACGATAAGTTCGATGACTTTTTTCGAGATCAATTTCGATTTCGATTCTGCAATTCTTGACACTTTGTCTGCCTATATCTGGTATATACCAACCAAAATGTGTACCAAGTTTGGTTGCTTTAGCTTCAAAACTGTGGAAAAAACGTTCATACAAAATATTCTTTTTCTTTTTTTTTTTTTTTCAAAAAAATTAAAAAAAGGAGTATAAAAATGTGTAAATTGGAAAAACCATGTGGAAAAAGCCATCGTGTAAAAGATAACTTGGTCAGACTTTAAACAAGTTAGATGTAACTATTAGTCTTCTAGAACTAAAGGAATATTTGTTTAAGCAAATCAACCTTAATTTTGAGTCCCAGAACAAGCCAATTCGACAATTTAACATAATAAACTAGCATGTTCTGATCGATTTGTGCTAACATTAGATGCATTATGTATATCCAGTCACAACTTGCTTATGCAATAGTTTGGTAGACATCTTCCTCCGCTGGAAACTTAGAGCTAGACAGGTGAGTGATCCATGAAAGGAGATGGAGGTAATAAGATATATGTATGTACGTACTATGTAACATATAAGACTGTGGCTGCTTTGTCATTGCTTTGGCATAGATCTGATATGAAGTAAAACATGTGTAGGCCTGTCGATATGGCTGCCAGAGTTGTTTTTTTTTTTAGTGGTCGTCTTAGACGGTGGTGCAGTGGCTATAAAGCCAGCGCCATTTGAGATTAAGTAACTGAGCGCAACATGTTTGTTCGAGTTGCAGGTTCGAGCGTCGATCGTTGGCCAATAAACGAGTGCTTATCTAAACAAAAAATCTCTAAATTGATCTCGCAAAACCTTTTAGCATATTTTGTGCGATTTGGCAGGCGATCAGCATTGGGGCAGTTTTTCCGGGCCTAAACAAAAAAAAGTAGTAGTTGTTGTTGTTGTTGTTTTAAAAATTAGTTTTTATATATTTATTTTTGGGCTGGCAACATAGTCATACTAGTCTGTAACTGAAGTCTGGCGCGAACTGCGCCCCATTAAAAACTGCCTGGCCATAGTCATAAACTTCTAAGCTATCAAATTACAGAACGATTTGTTAGATGCCGACGATGCAAAAAGCCAGCGCACTGCCGCACTAATGGATTGCCATGGCAGGAACCGGGTCTTCAGTGTTCAGTCTCTGGTCTGCTGGTCTGTTGGTCTGTTGGACCTTAGTCCGGAGCTCAGACTTTGACTTCGACTTCGACTTGGTTTCGCTGAACTCTAATAGCTCATAGCATGCGGCCACGGAGAGGACGCAGCATGTCGGCAACGCGGCGATATCTTTGTTATAAATCTGTGAGCCAAGTTCAACATGGGTAGGATGCATGCTGTGTTTGTTGTTGTTACTGTTGTTACTGTTGTTGCTGTGGCAACGTTTCCTGCAACTCGTAAAAAGCTCGTTTGTTGCCTTTTGGCACGCGCAGAGTGCAGCCTTAAGGTTAAGCTGGCCAACTTAACCCGCGCCTTGTGTCGCACTAGCCAAAAGTCCAAAGTTTTTTTTAACCAGCAACGCCATCATAAACGATTGATGGACGCAATTTTACAACTTTATAACATTTTCGGGGGCCGACTTCGTCATAAATGCCAAAGTAGAGCTGCCAATTGCCCAGGTCTTAACGTTGGCTCATGCGCCCAGCCTCGGCATCTAAAGCTGTCAACTTGGCCAACAGCAAATGACATCATTTGCATGCCCAACCAGCTACAGCTCCAACTTCGGCTTCCAAGTGAGCCATTAACAACGGCTTTACAGCTGCGGCAGCTTCGTTTAATTGTTGCCACAACTGACTTTAAGTTGCAACTAAAAAAAAAAATAGAAAGAAAAGTAAAATCAATTGCTTTTCCGCCTGCTGCGACCCGCCTCGTAAATAAATAGTCGTAGTTTCGTTGCAGTTTGTCTTTATGACCAGGACAAAGGCGTCCGTTTGGAGTTTTGACTTTTATGGCTGCTGCTCCCATCTACCATCCAAATCAAATGGCCAGCCCAAACAGTCCAGCCAGACCACAGATCCCAGATCCCAGATCAGTCAATCAGAGCGTTGATGAGCATTACGCACAAAGTTCCAAACTTCAAGGCATCGAAATAGCCGGTTTCGTAAGGGGAAATAGCAGAGAGTAAAACAAAGAGAGCGAGAGAGAGAAAGATTGCATAGCTGCATTTCGAAATTCGAAATGTGCAGGGGGAGAGAGCCAATGCAAGAGAGTGCGTGGAAGTGGAAGTGAGAGCATGGTGAATTTCAAAACAACAGAGCTGTGGTGAAGAGCTACGTAAAACTCATTGGTAGTTCATGTAATGATCGTGCTTGAAAATCAAGTCTGATTTGAATTTAAGTGGTTTCTGATTTGCTTACAAAATTACCAATTGCTTTCAGTTGGAACTTTTAATTGTAGATCAGACTATCACAATAATATTTCTTAATGCAATTAATTAATATTTAGGAGAATATCAATAAAATCAATTAATCATAATGAAATTAATTAATATTCAGGTGAATATCAATAAAAAAGCTTCAGCTTACACTTTGCAGCAAGATTCATAAGGGCGAAATATTTTTTTTTGAACTGTTTTTACATATTTTTATTTCAATTGTTTTTTTTAGGTGAATTCAAAAATTTCAACATAACTTGCGTTTAGCATTACAGATTTTAAAAAACGATGCAGAGAATTTATAGACCTTAAAATAAGTTCCTAACAATTCATAAAGTTAGTTAATAGTTCGGAGATATAGAACTCCACCATTTCCAAAGCATTAATTAATACGTTGACATTGAAAGTGCTTCAAATATATATGGTACATAAGATTTTAATATCATTTTGGTGTGAATATCCGATCGTAATGATATTTACGGAGCTGATCACCTTTGATACCTTTTTATATAGTCGGAGCTGTCTCCTTATGAATGTTAAATACTTTTGCAGGCTTATGATTGGTAATAAGTCCACAAAATTTCAGAAAGATATCTCAACGCTTTGATACAAACAAACAAACCCACAAACTGTCTTTTCGCATTACACTGAGCTTAAAGTAAAGATAAAAATGGGAAGAAAACTCCGACCCGAGTCTATGAATTGTGTGTCCCTTCCCACTAGTCCCGTTGGTTTTAAAATTCAATCTGTGGTTCCCGATTCCGACCATTTTTCTTGTCGGTATCCAAGAAAACTTCGGGAACATACAACTTTTTGCAACCGTGGAGGTTAATTTTCTTAATTCAGTGACCTTAATCTTAATTATTTCTTGATTTAAGCTATTGTTTGCAAAAAAATAAGTTTGAAACCAAACACTTGAATATAAAAAAGTTATCCACCCATTTTCCGCCCATTGAGGAGAATTTTCCAATATCTTCGAGACACATGTTTAATTATTTTCTGTGAAAAGGCTTAAAATTGAATTTGAGCCATATGGCACATCAAATAATCATTCTTTCGTATGACCTTCACCCCAAAATTTTCGATTTTTGTAGTGATTTTTCGTATAGATCTTTGAAACTGAGTTTGACCCCGATAAGATGATAAACTAAAATGTTTCGTACATAAGTTTACCTGGATTTAATGGACTGCTGTCCACAGTGATAGCCGAAATACTATATGAAAACTCATATCTTATTTATTTAATTCTTCTTCCTATCCAGTTCATCTGGCGACGGCGCCGCTGTCAATTGTCAAACTCACGTATAAATTATGATTTCATATAATCAACTCTAATCAGCCAGAACACTGTATAAGACTTAGATGCCCATACTCATATTTTCGCGCCATTAAATTAAGCAAAGAATGCGGAAAATCTTCGCATGCAGCCGTTGCGCATAAGTAACAACTAGTTTCAAATCCAAAATCTAAAATGCAACTTGCAAACTGCAACTGCAACTGCAACTGCGTTTGCTGCATTTTGTTTAAAGTTGTGCCCTCAGCTACTTACAGACAATCAGCACGAAGTCGCTGCCCCAGCCGCAATAATTTCTCTTATCCTAGCATTAGAATTTGTCTCTGCGCTGCCGGCGGCTCTAACAAGCCAAGCAGACAGCAGGCCACTGCGCACGCGCCACGCTTCCCAACGATTCTCAACGATTCCCAACAATTCTCAACGATCAGCAGGCGGGAGTAGATGAAGATGAAGCATGAGATGCAGGCAGCAGCGGTCGTTTACTCAGTTGCACAGTGGGCCTATTAAGTGAAATTGAATTTATAAAAATAGTGTCTGGCAGTTTACAAAGTAACAGTTTTAGGCAAATGCAAATTAGTTTGAGTCGAAATTCAAACAGGATTTTATATATATATCAACATGTTTACCAAGTGTGGTTGCTCTAGCTTCAAAATTGACAAAAAAAAACTACGTTCATACAGACGGACGGACGGACAGACACACATTTCACAAACCCAATATACCTTTTTTTCATTTAAAAAAATAAAAAATTAAAAAAAGAGTACAAAAAGAAAATAAGTTTGACCCACTGTTAGTTGGTTCGCTTAGTGCGGTTTTTCTGTTTGTTATGTGCGCTTTGTCGCCGGCGGTTAAATTATGCTCAAAGTGTTAATCAAGAAATTGTTGCAACCAGATCCAGATGCCGGGCAAAGGCATTGCAACTCAGACCCTTATAATGTGTGGCGTCTGTTTTAGTTGAAACTTAAACTAGTCGCTTAGAGAGACAGCGACTTTCAATTGCTTTCGAGTGCAGAGAAAGTTGTGGTGCTTTATTAGTTTTAATGGCAAAGCAAAGGCTATTAGTCTAAGCTGATTTGGCTACTGTAATAGACACTAACGAATCATAAGTCAGGATCAATGCGGAAAAGAACAACAACTAAATTTGGCTGACAGCTTTATGGCAATAATAAGAAACAAAAGGGTTAGGAAAGCCATCGATAATATAAGTAAAGACTTCACCGCACCCAAGCAAACAGGCGACACACTAAACTAGTTGAATTTCAATTAACAATAAAATTAAACCATAAATCGGACAAAGGCCCCACACAGCCCGCAGCAGCTCGGTGACGATTGTTATGATCGCAGTTCGATCGCTGGTGGTCCCCCTTCCTTCAGATGAAAATTAAGTCAAGATAACAACAACAACAACAACAGCAACAAAGTTCAAAGAAATTGAATTATCAATGGGGCAAGGAAAGTAGTAGACCAACATCGGACTGATCGCTAAAGTTGTAACGATCGTTGGACGCAACACCTTCGACTGGCAAAGCGCCGCACCAGACTACAAAAATCAATGTTCCAACAATCCGAATATCGGAATCATGTCTGCCATGCGTGTGGCATACTTTAAACTGTCACATAAACTTGAACGCTGATTAGCACAACAAAGTCGGGTATTTATAGAAGAGACTGGAGATGGAGGATTAAGGCGTAGAAAAGCTGCATAGAGTTACTATAAATCACCGATCCGAAAGCTTCAAACTATTGTTTACACATTGTATCAGTGATATTTGGTGGCATTAACTCATTTGATTTAAGTAGCCGGGGCATATTATGACAAGTCAGCTTGTGAGGTCTGAACTCTGAGCAGACCTCACAAATGGTATACAAAACAAAAAAAGACTTGAAGTGAGAGTGAATTATATAGTTGAGTGGCCTAAATGAAAGATCGTATGATCACACGATAAACAAGGAAGCCTTTTTTGTGCACCTGCAGCTAAACATAGTTTGTATTAATTTTTAATTGATCAATTATGTTTGTTACAGCAGCAACTACCACTACAACTACAACTACAACTACAACTACAACTACAAGCTTTCGAGGATCGGTAAGGTAATACAACTTAAGGAAAACATAACGCTTGTTGCTGATCATAATCGAAACGATTTAAATGATTGCCAAAGCTGCAGTTGAAGGAGGAGCAGCTGCAATAGCTGGCAGTAGGAGGAGGTACAACGAAATGCCAATGCAAGCACTGATCCAGCCACGATCTAAACTGAACCCAACTGCGATCGGCTTGAAAGAATAAAAACTCGTGTCTGCACCTGTTGGGAAGCCTCATTTTGCAGGGTTCGGTGTGAAAATGCATTTGTTGTTTACCGCTAATGTTGATGATCACGATCACGATGGGATCGCGAGCTGAACGCAAACAGGCGGAGTTTTAATTTAATTAAAAGTTATTAGCGCTAACCTCTAAGGCTGTTTGCTGTTTGCTGTTGTCTGGCATTTAGCAGCAGCATCAAAATCACATCATGTTGAGCTGATCAGCGCCAACGACCAATTATGATCACTTGAGTTTTATGTTTAGTGGCTGGCAATTGGTCATACACAGATATACATACATATATTTTTTGGCACAAAAAGATCGATCGATTGATGCTGATGATCTGAGCGACATGTGTTAGATCGTTGGACAACTCATTTGCCAACCGTTGATCAATTGAAATGCCAAACACGTACAGCCAACGAACATGCCGATCAACACTAACAAGTCAAGTTAACTTCAGCTCTTTGATCACAGATCACAACTGATCGGAGTACGTTGATCGGCAACGATAGAGCTGATTAATTTTATGTTGCTGTTGTCGGCTATGCTAGAAAATTGTTTCAATTAATTTAGTGATTAATCCCAGTACGTGCGCCGTATTACAAAGCTTGTTCAACTTCCTAACTGGAACATAAATGCAGATTAAGTGCGTCTAAGTGGCGTTGCTTATAACTCATTTAGTTAAGGAAGAGAAAATGGCACACAGTAGTCCCAATCATAAACATCATTGGCAAAAGTTTCCTACTAAGTATGATGGCCAAGTTGACCTAATTTGCTTTTTAGCAACCGTTTCTCAATAAAATCAAATTTAATTTGGTGTTAATGCTGCACATAATTCCGGCCAAAGTCACAAAAGGCGTTGATTTTGATTGCTCCGGTCGTTGGTTCATTTTGTTGCTTGGTTGCTTGGTGACTTGGTGGCCCCCAATGGCCTCCGGTGGCAATCTGGCAGTCTGATAGTTGGATATGGGGGCTATAAACGGCATTGAGGAAATTATAAAGGCATAAAGTGAGCGCAAATAAGTCGCATGCCGATGTTGTTGTTACTGTTTTTCGTTGTTGCTGTTGTTGGCCAGGATCGGACTCAGGTGCAGACGTTGTCATGCATATGCATTTGATTTATTAACCTTTCATAGCCATTCGTGTCGACAGCAACAACAACAGCAAAATCACAAAATTAATGCGCATTGAAACGCCAAACATGCAAACCCAGCCATTCGGCCAGTCAGCCTGCCCCAGAAGAGAGCAACAGAAACAGAGCCGCAGAACCACAGAACCACAGACCAAGATACCAAAGAGACCAGCTCTAACTACAGAGTCAACGATCCTTTCATGTGCTTCGACATGTGTTTGATGCCAAAAACAGCGACGTGCTCCGAAATCTGGGGCTGCCAAGAAGCGGTTGATTCTAACTAACTAAGTATATATGTATGTATGTATCTTACATATGTATGGGAGCACGCATGAGGTGGCCCCAGGTTCGAGTCAACAGCTGCCAGTAGGGTACAGTTATGTCAGCGACGTTTTTGGAAGGCCTGCCCAAATGGCAGACAAACTGGCACGCAGGCAACGCCGTCTGACAGCAAATACGGTAGCCTTTTGTGGAATGGATCGCGAAACGAGAATCGCGAATCGCGAATCGCTTTCGACCAACAGACAACAATAAATTTGCGTGCCAACACTTTTTATGGCCATACTGTGCAAGGGTATCTTGATTTTTGCAAGCAGCTTGCTTCATGCTCAAATAACTACAAGATCAGCCAGCTAAGTTTGGGCAATCCATTTAAATAATACAAATTGTGAAATTTCTCGATATTTCTTGATATTTCGAAAAATAATATGATATACCTTTATTAACATGTTTTGAAGACCACTTTTAAAATATTAAAAATTGCATTGCTCCCAGCATAGGCCATAGCAGAATACAAGAACAATTTCGCATATTTCGTTTCTTATCTTCATTCTTTGCCTATGCCGTCGAGTTCAGCAACAACACTTTCATATGTTTTGAAGTTGCGCTACTAATCTCAATGTACTTTTATTGTTGTCTTGTCAATAAGAATGCACTTGAAAAAATCAGTAATGGTTTTAAACTGTCAGCGAAATGTTGAACATGGCAAAAAACTATTTATTGTTCGCAGAAAATTATTTAGCATTTTTAAGTTGTTTAAAATCATTTCAATTTATTTTTATTTTTTTACTCACCGCAGCGAAGGTAAACATATAATTTTTTCAGTGTAAAAAACTAAAAAATTTGTTCAATTCTATATATTTATTTAAATGTATTGGTGATCTGCCATTTTCAAATCCTGAAGTTGAATGTTCTAAAATTTATCAGACACGTGTCGAATTGTTAGAAATCAAGAGCTTTGAAACTGAATTTGATCCTGATTGCATGAAAATTTTGCTTTGCTCCATGTAAACTTTGTTTCCACATTTGCTCAGGGGTTGACTTTTTCGAAATCGGTGAAATATGTGAATGATTTTCTTATAGATCTTTTAAAATAACTTTGAGCTAGATCGAATAAAAAGCAAAGAAAAGTTTTCCGACAGAAATTTCCCAAAACCCACCTTAGTGAAACTTATGTACAAAATTCTGCATTCTTTCTGCTCAGCCTTTTACATAGAATTCAAAGCAAGGGCATTCGAACTTCGTTTGAATTTAGGTTTTGGCTGTTTGACTTGTGCAAATGATCTGGCAATGTGTAACCTGCCCGACATTCTAAGTACCCTGTATGTGCTCTTATGTATATATATACATTGTGCAAAACATACATATATGCCTAAGTAACATGGCCGGCGTGTGTGGGAAATTCACTGAGCTGTTTGCCAGTAGCCAGCAGATATCGCCGTGGTTTCAGCAGACCTCGGACCAGGTGCAGTTATGATTTATGCGCCTCGTCGTCGTCGTTGTTGTTCTTTGGTACCCTGAGCCGTTCCGTACACTCCTCCCTTTCAATGGTTGAGGCATGGGGGCGCCGCCTTAACGTTTCCAGCGGCGTAAATTATATTGAGCTTAGCATAAATCGTCAATTACAGCACATGATTATTATTAGGCATTATGGTCGAGACCGGTAAAAGGAAGGGCCTGAGTCTTAGCCAGAGCCTGAGCTTGAGATTCGCGCTGAGCCACGCCCGCGCCAAGCCCAATCCGGCCAGGAGTCTGCTTAAACGCGCTCTTAAGCGCCAGTTTTATGGCAACGCAGCAGCATCGCGTTGCATCCTCCCAGGCGGCCTTAAATTATGGCCTAGTATGCGATTGCCGCTGGGCTGCGACCCTGCGGATCACAATGCACAAGCCCAGACTAAAACCAAAGTATACAACACATGCGGGAACAGTAGTTGCCATTGAGATCGTGTTGCTCAGATATCTATCTAATGAAATTATTACACATTTCTTAAGATGAGAAAGCACAGAATTCTTAGCATTATTTCGGTGTCGCAAACAAGATATCAAAACAAAAGTTAAAAACACAACTTGCCTTCTAAGCTGATTAACTACTTATCGATAGATGCAAACTCATAGATACTTTATACATACTACTATACATATGCATATGCTCCAACAACAACACAATATAAATCAATCAAATGCGTACAAGTTCATTGACAGCTTGCACAGCTTGCCAGCCTCAAGCTCCAGATACATCTACAGCAACAACAACTTAAACAACAACCACAGCAAACATGATCCATGATCCTCTTGGAACGGGGCTGTGGCCGGCCTGTGCCTGTCAAATAGCCGGACCACATTGTAAGTTATGATTAGCTCAACGCGCTCAAGATTTAAGACCGGAAACGTTGTCGAGCTGTGGCTCGAAGACTTTGGGAGACTTGGGAGACTTGGGAGACTCTTGGACTCTCGGCGGGCCAATAATTCAAATTCAAATCTCAATAGTTTTGAGTGATTTGAAATGTGATTTGCGCTTTGTTTTGACTGCAGGCAGCATTGCATTTTTATTGGCTTTTCAAGCCCGCATCATCTGAAATCGAAACTGAAAAACTGTCTGTGAAAGAGATAGATACATAGAGAAAGAGAGAGAGAAAGAAAGAGATTGCTAAAGCACCCACTCGATGACGCCAAAAAGCAACGCATAGTTTTGCATAAATTATAGCAAGTTATTGACATTGTTTGAAGCTGGAGTCGATCGGAGTCTTTGCAAAATATCAGAATGCTAAAAAGTTATTCAAGGGCTACTGTGATTCTTTAAGATAATAGATATTAGTTGAATCAGAACTTAGAAGCAACTGATACATACACACAAACGAGTCGTTGTTGGGGATTACTCTTTTTTTTAATTTTTTTAAAAAAATTAAAGGAAAAAGAGTATGTTGGGTTTGTGAAATGTCCATCTGTTCGTTTGAACGCAGTTTTTTCCACAGTTTTGAATCTAGAGCAACCAAACTTGATATACATGTTGATATATACAATAGGCAGACAAAGTGTTAAGATCATTTAACTTCAAACACTAGCATAATACTAGCGTATAGCATTGATCGCTAATAAGGAATACCATGTTGACCAAGTTTGACAGAAAACTATATCTTATAGGAACAATCTAGGACTAATGAATTGCTAAACGAAACTTTTTTGGTTTCATCTTAGCCTGAGTTCTCTCAAATTTGATCAATTTTGGACTAGTGAACCAACTATTGTGGGCTCAATCGATTATAAAACTGAGCATTTTGCATCGTTAAAAGTTTGCAAGTCACTAAATATGCATTTTATTGTTAAAAATGATTGTTCAATCTTTCATCAAATCGATATATAGTATTTAACTTTCGCAGATACCCTAAACAAGAAATGTGTGTTGGAGAGGCTAACAAGATCCTTTCAGTTGCGCTGAATTTCCCATGCATTCATGCAGTTTAGTTTGAACTGCAGCAATTGGTAACGTGGCATATTTTGCATATAATTGGCAATAAAACTTCATGTTAATGTGCAATTAATCATATTAGCAATTAACTTTATGCTGTTTGCCTGCACTGCACGATATCGTCGCCGGATCTTCGACAATCTTCGACGATCCTCAGTGCTGTGGTGATCGTGTCGCAAAACTCGCTTAGAAACCAATGTCAGTGCCATTTGGAGTATCAGTCTCAGACTAAGTCTTGGTTGCAATGGCTGTTTCAGTTTCAGTCCCGTTTCCAATTCCAGCTCGCTCCCAGGCTGCGCTGCGCCAATTTTCAAAATTTATATCTATGTACGAAACGCCAACAACTTTTGTGGCCTCTTGGCCAAATTGAAAACTATACGGAAGCCAGCGCAACTCGACTGCAACTCGCCTCGCAGATGCGTTGCAAGTTGAGTGCATAAAATTTTAGTATTATGACCGTACATTGGTGGGGTGCTGGCCGCTTTATGAGGCCGTAAACTGCAGCAGAAGAAGCGCGTATTGAAATAAATAATAAAACAAAAAAAAACAAAAAACAAAAACAATGTCAGTAAGTGTAACCGGCAGGCACCAACTAGTTAGCCATCAATTAATCATCCATGCGCAACGCCATTTGGCACTAAGCGGGGCCTACACACAACATACAATTGATAGCCAATAATCAGTAATTGTTTTCCATTTTCGGAGTATTCTTTTTCTTAAGTGCCTTGGTGGCTCATTGTCCGCAACCCTTTGACGATTGTCCATTGTCTTTGGGTTCGCAGCATGTGTGCTTTGATGCTCTCAAGTGTCTTTTCATTAGACGGCTTTCTTTTGCGGTTGGTATTGGCTACTGGGCATGCGACAATGTCTGGCATTCAACTTGGCCAGCTAAGTAGCCCATAATTAATAACTGTTAACTTACTTAGCGTTGTATTGTGGCGGCTAATGAATCCCATTTCCATACAACTTGAAGCTTGTCATTCGGAATGCGGCGTGAAGCGTCCAACAAGCTTAAAACCTTATTAGCCAATTGATTAATATGCCATTGACTAACAAAAATATCAATTTAATGTTTGCATAGTCTTTTCCTATTCGTTTCTTTAACCTTAAATTGATTAATTGATATATATTTGAAATCATATGATTTCGTTTTCCAGCAAAGATTTTCATAGCCCTGACCTACACGGTTTTTAGGCAGAGCTTTAAAACTGAGTTTGAAAATAATCTTGAAGCTGGTCGGATGAAAATAAAAAAGGTTTATACAACACTTTCCGCGCTTTTTTCGACCTTTTGGGTAAATTTCCAAATTTTGAAAGTCATGTATTCTGTTTTTTCTCGCAGATTTTCCACAATTTTTGAGTTAAGGAACTTTTTGATTTGTTCAATGAAATTGGAAGAATCGGACATCAGTATGAATATAATATATATTTTAATTTTATACATTTTTTTTCAAATTTTTGATGCACTTGTATTGAATATTGTATTAAAAAATGCTATTATGATTATTTTGAACTTTTTAATTCCAAAAACTGTAGTTTCAATTCATTTAATTTAAAAATCTGAATTCAAATTTGTAGATTCTTAAATGTTGACTCAATAATAAACTTTCTTTGAATACTGTATTTATACGCATCCCTGTCAACCAATGCACTTTGAATTTTCATCAGCGCACAAAACTATGCAACACTTTATGCAACTAGTTGTCCGTATTCCGTTGAGCGATTTGAGTCCATTTCAGTTTTGACTCAATTGCTGAACAAATTTAGAACAACGCTCAATTACATTTCACTTTCCAAGGGAAGGCCGCATCGTTGTGATGCCTAACAGTGCCAGTGGCAGTGGCAGTGGCAGAGGCAGAGTACCATGTGGCATGCGAGTACCAGCCCAGCTTCAGCTTCAGTCTCAGCCCTCCACCCCCATTGAGCATATGCTCTGTGGATTATTATACAATGTATGATGTGCTGTTCTGTGTTGTGCTGTGCGGTTCATTTTGTTTATAAAGAGCTGTTTTCAGCATATACTCAAAGAGGGGACGGCAGCCACTCGTTGAATTCGTTTCATTCTGGCCCTCATTTAATTGAAGAGATTTATTTGTCGAGCGTTGAGTATATTTCAGTTGCGATCGGACAACAGACGTTACAGTTACGTATCGAACCGAACCGAACCAAAACCGAACCAAATGAAAGCAAGTGGTGTTTTGTGCAACAATTATTTATACTAAGTAATACACATTTTAGAGAATGTGCAGTGCGAGAGCAGAGTCAAGTGTGCCTGCAGTCATTTTTCTAGAGTGCCAAGGAAATATTTCTGGAATTTTAAGTGGAACGCAAAAAGTGCTGAATAAATAACATAAATAAGAATAAACCAAAAACTACAAGTAAAAGTGAAAATTGTTGCTCAAGGAAATTTACATGAAACAGAAACGTAACACATATATTGGATACGATTTGGCAAGAGCAGGTAAGCCTTATAAAATATTACATATATATTTTTGTTTTTCTATAAATTTAAGTGCGTAGTTCTCTGTGTTTTTTCCCTTTTTGCCTTGCGTAATTGTACAAATTATTTGTTTAGAACACTTTTTGATTGACCGCACAGCAATTTGACTTTTTAACCCGTTTTTTGTTGTTGTTTTTGCTGTTTCTGTACTGTGGGGTAAACAAATATATACTATTGTGCCCATTCAATTTGTGTTGTTTATGTGTGTCCGAGTGCGCCGCAGTCAATCGTTCAATTATCAAAACTGTTTTTTATGTTTTGCCCTCAACCCATTTGGGTGGCTTATAGAAATGCAGCATGGAGGGGGACACTGCGGCACATGCCACAAATTTCATGCTTTATGCCCACTTTTTACAAAGTAGAATCAATTGTTCATAACGTGCAGTGTAGTATTTGTTATTTTCTCATGAAAATATTTCGACTTAATTTTAGTTTTATACAATATACTTAACTGAGCTAACTGGGGCGTGTGTTTATCAACACATATCGACGAAAGCGTCGGCATTATACGATATGAACATGCAATATTTTCTTGACGCATAAACAAACATTTTAAATGATCTGTTTGTAAGTGAATGTGTCTGTCGGAACTGTCTGTTGGAGCTGCTTTTTGTTTCCACTGCCACATTCTCTACATCTGTTTATACTCTGCTTTCAAAGCTAAGAGAGTATATTAGTTTTGTGCATTCTCTTCACCATTGAAGCTACCCAAAAATATATATATTTATATTCATCTTTTTCTCAAAATACCAAATTTAATGTAAGAAATGGGAATGATCTACTTAACAGTTGCGATAAAACAAAAGTTTTAAAAATTTTCTTGTGCAGAGTATACAGTAGTCAGGAGCTTTCGATTTCAGCGTTCTTACTTATTTTGTTTCGGTTTTGTTGCCCTTGGCAACCAGTTGATCCGTAGTTGGATTGGTTTATTTCTATAGAGAAGGTTGCAGTTCCATACGCCCAGCTATTTGTAGAGCTGTACCACATTTAGAAGCTAATCGAACTTTAGATCGTTTACATCTACACACACCTGAGACAGTTAATAACCTTCGGGATCTCACGTATTCGCGTGCATATTTCACATGCAACGAAGCATTCCAAATAGCACACTCGTGTTGTTTTATGTTTTAGGTGTGAAAATGTACATTGAATATTGATATGAACTTGAAAATCAATGGCCAATTCCACAAGCGAAATACTTTATTGTTAGGGGAAGAAATTTGTGTATATTTTTTTTTGTTTATTTGCCAAATATTGCAAATCATGTGTTTTTTTTTTGGCTAGGGCAGGAAATATATTACTTAGAAATCAAGTAGTATGAAGGTCAGTCCGGCTAAAAAGTTTTCGACTGACGTGATCAGGAAACTCGTGGCAAACAACCCTTCTGAACGAATTTTCAGACGCGTATTTCCAATGGAGAACAGACGCCGTCGACACATGCAGCACATGTGGCACGAACGGCAAACAGAAAACGAGGCAAGTCAAGGCAAGGCACAGGCTATTGTAGGTAAAGAAAGGCCCGCCTTTGGATGTTGATGATGATGATGAGCCCACATGTCAGACAGGGCACGGCAGAGGCTGCCACAGAGAGTCCCTCAGTCAGAATGACAACAATAGCGCACCAAATGCAACTCGAAACAATATTTTCCCTTGTCTTCAACGGGTACTCCGAAAGATCGCGGCGATCTGTTTTAAAAGGGGCGATCGGATGGCGGACGGCAAAAACAGACAACTTTCAACAATTATTTATACCCTGTAAACTGACTAAAAATACTTTTAATTTTGGTGTTTTGCAAGATATTAAGGAAAAAACAGTATAGATTTTTGATATCAGAATCGGAATATGAGCTATGAAAAGAATTTAATACTGTAAATATACGTTCCTGTTCCAAATTCCGTAATATATCGAAAAGTAAAAACGAATGAAGTCTGATCGATTAATAAATCACTGTTTCGATATTGGATCGGAATGGTTTTTGATGTCTTTTTCGAGTTCGAGTTCGAAATTGAGTTTTCATATCAATAAGTCTATTTAGTTATTATCTAGTGGGCGTTTGCTAGATTGAGACAGACTGTTTTTTAATTTTATAATATAAATGTGATTTGAATTCAATCTAATGAACAAATTAACTTTGGCAAATTGAGTTTTACAATTTGTTTTTTGAATTCCTTGCAAATATCGAATGGAATCGGAATTGAGAACAGGCCTGTATAAATATAACTTGAGTTCCATTTAATGAATTCATATGTAAATAAGAAAAAAAATATTTGAAAATTGAGTGAAAGGATTTGTCAATTGAAATTTATGCATAGTCTGGCAAATATTTTTTCATTTCGTCGACAAAAAGTAAAGCTTTTAAAACTTTAAAGTTTGACTAGCTTTGGAATAGAACAGCAACCAATTTTGTTTCCAAGTTTTCCAATGCGTCGACAAAGAAAGCAAAGCTTTTAAAAACTTTAAAGTTTGAGCTTTTTGGAACAGAACAACAATGTATTTCATTTCTGCAAACTTTGAACGGAACCGGAATGCAGAACAGCTCTTATAGAAGGTTATACCTCAACATGATGGATATTACAGGATGCTTAATAGTCGAGAACTTAGCGTTTATACAGTTTGTTTTTAATTTCTTTTTATTTTTGTTGGCTTTGTGGCACAGATGTGGGCTGGAAAGATCAGAGAAGAGCATATTGAGAGCGACAGTGATTGTTTTAATTAAGCGAGAGACATAGCGGGTGTGAGAGTGGGATATAAACTGAGATCAAGAGACAGAGAGAGTAAGAGAGTGAGCGAGTGAGTGGGTAAGTGGCAGACAGAGAGAGAGAGATAGAGAGAGAGAGAGAGAGAGAGAGAGAGAGTGAGTGAGTGCATCGACACGCATATGTGGAAAATTAAGGCTGTCTGCTGCGAACCGTTGAAAGCGAAAAGGCGCAAAAGATGCGGGAAGTGAAGGCAACGATCGAAGAGAAGCAAACAGCGAGCAGCGACATTTGTATGCCCACCCGGCAGAAATACCCAACAGAACAACAACAACAATAACAGCAACAAACATTGAATTTAACTGCAAAATAAAAGTGGAAGCAGGGCCACTAAATTGAGTCGTTTGAGGCGCAGTCGCAGTCAATGTGAGTAGGACGCGTAGTCAGTTTTTAGTATTATTTTGTTGTTGTTGTGTTTTTTTCTTTTTGAGCGTAGGAGCAACATATGTACATATGTCTGGCCTCTGCTACAAAGTCGTCTCTGCTGAATTTAGAACAGTTTTCAAACAGCGTTGCGAAAACTCACAACGCGAACCGCACCAAAAAGATCGGAGAATATCGCCGCAGCGCACCCTCATCGACCATATAGACGAGTGTTTCTGTTCTGTTCAGTTCAGTTCTGTTCGGTTCTATTCTCTATTTGTATCTGTATCTGTGTTTTTGTGCAAAAAATAGAACATTGTCGAAAAGTAGCTGCCATTTAAATGAACTACATGCAGCTGTACGAGTACTTGTAGTTCACTATATGTACTTGTACATATCGTATAATACTATATATGTACATATATCTATGTGTATACCTACATTTGATGCAAATTGAATAACATCGCATCGAAGGGCGAAAGTGAAAAACTGTTTTACATTTGCTGCGGGCTACAAACAATTTTAAAATGTTACAACAACAAAATGTAAATGAATAATATTAAAACCGTTTATGACACATTTTAATAGACCATTCAAAAGTTGCAGCATTTAAAAAACACAAATGGTTCTACCAAAAATACGCTTGTTTGAATTTATGTAGTGATCAATAGTCGTAAAGCTATTTTCAAATTGAAATCAAAATAAAAAGCTGTGGAATTTTTGGAATAACTTAACTACGCAGATCTCTGCAATGTGAGCTCATAGCTCGCTTTCAGGCTTTCGACTTGTATTTTATATGGCACGCGCTTCAAAAATGTACCGGAAATGTGCGCGACATTTTAATTAAGGCTCGCCAAAACGTAAATGGTTTTTAATCAAGTCTGAGCAACAAGAAATCTCAGTAATTCAGTCTGAAATTAATTGTCAAGAAGAATATAAGTGCCAAATGATGCACATGTCCAAAATAAAATAGCAAATAACATAAATTTGGAAAAGAAAAATGGCCGAAATGTTTATAAACAAAAAACAATCGACAATTTTTACGAGGTTCGCGTGAAAACATTTTGTGTATTGCCGAAATGAAAAAAATAAAAAATGAGAAAAGCAAAAATCGAATTGAACTCAATATATTGGCATTTTCCGGTACACGAAGCGGATGTGCAATTTACAATTTTGTTTGCTGTACGAGTATATGGATACATTTGTTCAGATCTCTGTGGATCTGTATACTTGGTGTATCTATATATATAAAACTGTTCAAACTGATGACCACAGTACGATCCAAAAAATAAGAGAAAGAAAAACTGTAGTTTGTTTTAAACCGACAATATTCAAGCTCATTTTCATTGATCTATGTTTATTCAAGGAAGAAAAACTTAAAATTTTCTGGAATATAAAAAATTTGGGAAATCTTCCGTCGATTCTTTTGTTGTTCATCTGATCAGAGATCAGGACGGAAAATCATTAGACACACATTTTTCAGATTTTGGAAAATTCACCATTTCTGACGGAAAATGTTAGGGTTAAAGTGTACTTTCAGTTTGATGGGGCTTATACACATTTGAGAAAACAATTCAATACGTGTAGAATGTAACTATGCTACTATATCACTGTGGACGGCAGTCCACGCTAGTGACGAAGCATCAAGAAGTGTGCAATTTTTGGATAAGCTTCAAATTCAGTTTGAAAGTTCTGCCCAAAAACTCTTACGCGTGTGGGTTAGACTTAGGAAAATCTTCTTTCTCGAGCGGGAAATTGTATAATCGCCCACGGAGGGGAAATGACGGTTAGGGCGGGTGAGGTGTATGCACACTGTAGTCAGATGTTTGTATCTGTCCTGGGTGGCTGCATCTGTGTGCGTGCATACAAAAATACATACGAATATGTTTGTATAACTTGAGATACGAACTGCTGCACTTGTTTATGGCTTTGCTAGGGACCCCTTTGCATTTTAATGTCGCGATCAGTGGATTATTTTGAGCTAAAATATGAAAAAATATAAAAAAAAATAAAACCAACCACAACGGAAACAAACATTAATCTAATTTTCTGCATTTTTCCAGGTGTTGCACTCATCCAGGCAGATGCTGAATGTTCTATGAAATGCTTCACGCCCACGATCACACGATCCAAGAGTGAGATGTCAAGTAAACATGGCTGCCATAAATCCGTCAGTGCTGTAAATAAATCACAAGCCAAGCGACTGTAATTAAGAGTCCATAAGAACATATTTTGGAAGTGTATTTCCGTTACTTGCAAGGTGACTATCAACATACAGGAGCTGGGCACACATAAAGCTACAGCCACAGCATCCGATTCCGATTCCGATTCCAATTCCGATCCAGATCCACATCTTGATCGCAAGCACTTCAAAGGCCCCGCGGTAAACACATGTTGCTAGCCATCAAGCTGCAACTGTTGTTCTTTCCATCATAAATTAGAAAAACTAGAAGATCACTGATCTGCTAGAGAGCGCCAGAGAGTGAGGGTGGAGAGAGAGAGCAAACGCTCAGCTAAAGTGGATTTCCGGTGAATAAAAAAAAACAACACATGCGACACACGAGTTGTAAGTTGTTGCAGTTGCATTGAAGTCGATTCTACCCCATTTTGTTTGAGGAGACACCGAAAAACTGAGGCAAGCACCAGGGCCCGGTGCCAGGCCGAGTACCACTTAGGGCGCTGCATCAGATACTGTTACAAAAATAAAATTATTCCAAAAATGTCAGGCAGTTGCAGGAGAAACGTTGCCAAAGACAGACGCAGCCACAAAATGTCCACAAACCTGCTGCTAACAATAATCCTGATGATATTCGTCAGCCAAACAACGGCACGAAGATCGCCAAGCAGTTCACAAGAGCTGATCAAGGATGACGATGGAGTTGTCAATAGCAGCAATAATGCTACACAAATAAACAACAATATGAATGCTGATGAGGATGCGTTGGACGCTGATGCCGACGAGGATGAAAAAACTGGGGTGGCAGGAGCGGGTGCTGGTGGCGGAGCCAGCAGTGATTCCAAACAGTTTGCGCCACGTTTTAAGAATCCCAAAAAGTTGAGCACACTCTACACTCGACCTTCCGGCTCATCATTGTCGCTGAGTTGCCAGGCGCTGGGTAATCCGGAGCCAAATATTACCTGGTACCGCAACGGCATTACAGATTGGACGCGCGCCTTTGGCAACTATCGGAAGACCAAGTGGCAATTAAGCATGGAGGATCTGGTGCCAGAGGATTCCGATCAGTACACCTGCAAGGTATGCAATGCTCTTGGCTGCCTCAGTCACGTGATGAATGTGATGGTCAGCGATCGTGTGAACCACAAACCCATACTGCTCAAGGCACCGGACAATTTGACACTGGTTATCAACAATAGCGGTGAAATGGACTGCAAATATCTATCGGATTTGACCAGCAAAAAGGCGTGGATCTTTTTGCCTTGTAAGAGTGTGAATGACTGCGCCAGAAATCGTTCCATTATAGCTGAGGATGTGGATCGTCTGGAGTTTACAAATGTCACACAGGAGCAGGAGGGCTGGTACACCTGCATCGAAAGCAACAGCCTGGGACAATCTACGGTTCGTGCTTATTTGCGAGTGGTGCGCAGCCATCAGCTGCTGGAGGCGAATCTTGGCAGTGTGGTTAGAGAAAATGCCATGATGGCCATTGTGATCACTGTGATTGTGCTGCTGATTATGTTGTGCATCATCTTTGTGGCATATGCGGTGCGTAAGATGAAGCATGAGAAGCTGCTGAAGCAGCGCATCGAAACGGTGCATCAGTGGACAAAAAAAGTCATAATTTACAAACCCTCAAGCGGTGGCGATTCCAGTGGCTCCATGGACACCATGATTATGCCAGTGGTGCGCATCGAGAAGCAACGCACCACTGTCCTGCAAAGCGGCAACGAACCGGTGCCTTTCAATGAATACGAATTCCCACTAGACTCCAATTGGGAGCTAGCACGTAACCAGCTGGTCCTGGGTGCCACACTTGGCGAGGGCGCCTTTGGGCGTGTTGTCATGGCTGAGGTGAACAACTCCATAGTGGCCGTTAAAATGGTTAAAGAGGGTCACACGGATGACGATATTGCCAGTCTAGTGCGCGAAATGGAGGTCATGAAAATCATTGGACGCCACATCAACATCATAAATCTGTTGGGCTGCTGCAGTCAAAGTGGGCCGCTCTATGTCATTGTGGAGTATGCGCCACATGGCAATCTTAAGGATTTCTTGTACAAGAATCGACCTTTTAGCAAGGAGCAGCTAGACAGCTCACAGGCTGCACCACCTTCTCCACAGCATTTGATAACGGAAAAGGATCTGATAAAGTTTGCCCATCAAATAGCACGTGGCATGGATTATCTTGCCTCGCGGCGCTGCATCCATCGCGATCTGGCGGCACGCAATGTCCTCGTCAGTGATGACTATGTCCTCAAAATTGCTGACTTTGGACTGGCTAGGGACATACAGAGCACCGAATATTATCGCAAGAACACCAATGGCCGTTTACCCATTAAGTGGATGGCGCCCGAGTCGCTGCAGGAGAAGTTCTACGATTCGCAAAGCGATGTCTGGTCCTATGGCATACTTCTGTGGGAGATAATGACATTTGGAGCGCAGCCATATCCGGCAATTATGTCCGCCGAGGAGCTGTACAGTTATCTTATGTCTGGGCAACGCATGGAGAAGCCAGCGAAGTGCTCCATGAACATTTACATTCTGATGCGTCAATGTTGGCACTTTGATGCCAGCGCCCGGCCGCCCTTCACGGAGATCGTGGAGTATATGGATAAGCTGCTGCAGGCGAAAGAGGATTATCTAGATGTGGATGTGGCAAATCTGGAGACGCCGCCTTCTACAAGCGACGAGGAGGAAGAAGCATCCGACGTGGAGCAGTCGCGTTATCACTACTAGCTGATATAGCTATAACTGATAACTGATCAATTGAACACTGTACATAATTAGCTTTCGGGCTATTTAACAATAAGTCTGTAAATCGCATGCACCAAAGGCATAAACCAAAAATTGTTTTAATTATAATTATCAGGCAGCCAATATTATAATGTTTAATTTAAGTCGATTTCCCTGAAAATCACTCATATCACTACATATTTATGTCACGGTTTAATCGTATTTGATTTCTATGAAGTTATAATTTATTTTGATTTTGAGAAAAATTCTCCTTATATGTAAGCTAGATAAAACAATATTTAATACATAAGTGATTAATCAATTCATATTGTTTTCCAAAACATTTGTTTTCTTTTTAACATTGATCATGTTGACCACAGTCTTGCCAGTAGGCTCCTGCAAGCTCATTATATTAAGTCCAATGACTTTACTTCATAAAACTTTCATTGAAATTGATTTTCTACGCACTGTGCAATTCGGGACAGACAACAATTTAAATTCCAAGCCAATCAGGTAGAAAATTTTGAAAATAATAAAAAGCAAGTAAGAATGGTTTAGTCAAGAGTGCCCAACTACGAGACTCCCAGCACCCAACTTGCATTTCAAGCAATTGAGCGGCATCGCAAGCAAGCAGCGTACTTAACTTGTCCAGTGCATGTCAAACTGTTGTTTCTGCTTGCTGAGACGGGGTTAATAGATTCATCCGATCGTAATGAAATTTACGCAACTGATTAAAATTGGTAAAAAATGTATGTGTATCAAAAATCAAAGCAATATCTTTAAAATTGTGGCTATGGAAGTCTTTTTCGATTTGCTGGAGTGCGGGGGGTGCATTCAATATTTGAAATATATTTGATCTGCGTATGGTATACAGGAACCTGCATGCCAAGTTTGGTGTCTCTAGCCCTTGTAGTCTCCGAGATCTGTGTGTTTATAAGGACAGACGGACAGACAGACGGACATGGCTATATCGACTCGGCTGTTGATGCTGATCAAGATTATATATGGCTTATATAGTCGGAAATGCCTCCTTCTGCCTGTTTATAACTCCGTTTTTCCCATTTTTAATGGGAACAGGGAGTAAATATATTGCTAAACATGAGAAATACAAGTGAACTAGTGTTGCATTTATTTCACAAAACAAACTGTTTACAGTCAAGAGTGCCTAACTGGAAAATCAAATTCAACATCGATCTGATAAGTTTTGTTTGATAGCACAGAAATATAAGAATGTTATTCGAAATTAAAAGCAATCGAATTGAACAGTGCTTTCACATAAATTCATATATGTACATATATAGCTGTTTTAAAAACATTCAAATATTTTAAATAAACCAATTTCTGCTTCTTATTAATCAATAGTTTAACTGCAGGCAATATTGTTGAAAGGAATTCTGCTTGAAAGATTTGACTTTGCGATTTTTAAAAGTCAGTTTTATATCCGATTTCTTTGAAAGTTTGAAGTCGTGTGTGTAAAAATGTGTAGTAATCATGCCCAGCTATGAAAGCTGTATAAAAAAAGTTAATTTAGTTTCTAAACGCTTTTGTCACTCAGTTTGGTTCGTGCTACAAAAAATTGGAATACGAAACGTTTGAATTGAAGATGTTTCAATTTTTAACTTTGAATAAACATGTATTAAAAACTTATATCATAAAATATGTTAAAATATAACATAGATAGCGTGAAATTAAATAGAGTTCAAACTGCAGAAATCTATTATATATAATTTAATTCTTGGTTGTATTTGCATATTGTATTGGTACTGATTTACGTAGTATTCAAATAGATTTAGTTATATGCTAAAACATATATGTTTCTTATAAGTTACATATATATATATGTATGTTTATATGCTAGTACCTTATGAAACAATAAATGTTGTACTCATAGTTTTAAAACAACGACGAACAATATATGTACTTGTTTACCTGACCAAAAGCAAAATCCGACAAGATCATGACGTCTCAATTCGAAAATCTGTACAAAAAATGAACAACAATAACAACAACAACAGCCGTCGATTTGGGCCGCACGAGGCACGCGCGTCACTAAACGAAAAATGATGAATGGAACGGCTCGCGGTGGGTTCCGAGCTGAGAAGTGTTGGGCAGGCGGAGGGGGTGGGTGCGATTTGAACCTGGGTCTTTAGCGGCGTCGGCGGCGTTGGCGGCTCGTTTGTTGACGCGCCAAATGCCACAAGCATCAATGTGGTGGGGGGAACATTGGAGGACGTTGGCTGCAGCAGCGCTGGCGATGCAATTAGACGATAATGCAATCCAGGCAAGACAACAAAATTTATATATATAAAATAATATTGTTCATATATTTTACGTGTATTTGCAATGAGTTTTGCTCAGTTTGCCACAGTTGCTCTGGGGCGTTTGCTGACCGAGTTGCTTGGGTTGATCCGTCAGTTATTGCAACACGGTGAGATATAGTTTTTTGTGGCAATTTAAATTAAAATCTACTTGTGTTGTAGTAGTTGTGTGTAACACAATATGGCAGTGTTTGTCGCACTTGAATCGTTTAATTGCCTGATGATGTTATTTATAATAACAATATTTAAGATGAACGTTGTTTATAATCTTTTTTACTTAAATTGCAACCCATTTAGAGGGTATACTTGCTTCCAGCAGACGATAAAAACTGGAAAACATTACATATGTTAACTGTTATGTTGGATGCGGCAAGGCATATGTATGATCCCACGTAACTTAAGTAGTTGTATAAAGTTGCATATCTACTTACGTAGACTTACAACATTTGATTAGCTCATGTTCACGACTTCACAACTAGCTAGTTATTATAGCAAGGTACTTCATCCTGATTGGTTCTTAAATCATGTACATTAGAGTGCAGTGTTGCCACCTTCTTATATTTGACTCGGTGGGGATTTTAGTTTTAAAATTTAAATGTTCACACAATAAAAAAAGTATTAATCAACTGTCTATTGAAACACTTTGGCAACTTTTTTTTGTAATCATTAACGCGACTTATCGATAGTTTTTCGACACACACTTGCAACTAACTTGTAATTAGTAAAAGCATGTACATGAGAAGGTGAAGAATAAGTAAGTAAATTTAACTGACTAATAAAACAACTCTAAAAACATAAATTTTTAAATTAATATCAACAGCCGAATCGATAAAAACAAATGAGAAAACGAAAGTTAAGTAGCTTTGAGTAACTTTTGACAGATAAAATGGACCTATAAAGCCGACTCTAAATATACAAACCCAAAATTTTATATGTTAGTTCTCATAAACCTGAATTTGGCATCAAATTTTAGACTGTCAATCCTTTTCCGACAACCCTGAAAATCAATAACAACTACATATATTTATATATATATGTATATATATACATATGAATATTTTTAGTACGCATGAATTTTAGCTAAATTTTGAGAATGTAATATATAAAATTTAAAAGAATAAACTGTACTTGAGGTTACTTCTAAATTGTATACTTATTTTTAAAAAACTGAAAAGACCCCAGACTGTTTCCAAGCTATTCGATGCAATGTCTTGAATGGTTGTTCATGCTTTAGCTGATATTTTCATGATTATCCGACAAATTTTCATCGCTTTCCACAAATATCATTAATTATGCAGCATTAAACAAACGTCGATCGCCAACGCAACAATGAGTTGTTGTTGCCGAGATTATTAATCTGAATATCTTTTGTGTATATGGCACACGCTAAACTGCATATTCGATAATTTATCAATTCAGTTTTAGGCCTTTAACAACAGACATATGTCTACTCGTATAAAAAAGAAGTGTGGCATTAAAATTGTTTTGTCTGTTGTTTTAATTAGGGATCAGGCTTGGGCTCGGGCTTAAGATCTGTGGGCGTGACAGCGATGCGCCTCTAATGATCGGAAGTTTGACACGTGTCTGATGCTGGGGCGTGGGCAGCACTGCTGACCACAGTCGCAACCACAAAAACAACAATGATGCAAATGGCGTGGGATGACCCCGCCCTAGCTGGCAATTATTGCGTGAATATGTTAATTGAAAATTTGTTAATTGAGCCATGAAAAGCATTTCAGCAGGCAGAAAACAGAAAACAGAGAGCTGCATAGCTACCTCAGGAAGTTGTAGCGATCTGTCCAAATATGCGGGCACTTACCAACATAATTCGTAGCGATCGGCTATCGATCGGTCAGTGAGGTCCGCAATATCTCTTGCTGTCTCGAGTGATCAATTAATTTTTGGCCAAAGTTGGCTATTAATTTGCATGCGCTTTTTGTGTTGTCGATCGTTGCCGCGATCGAGTGACTGCCACAGGTTGCAAGCTCGAGTCTTGCCTGCCTGCCTGCCTGCCTGCCAGCCTGCTGCTGTTCCATTTCAAACCATTTTAAAAGTCTACAAATTGCCTGTCCAATCCACCGATCGTTTGCTGCACTGCACTGCACTGCACTGCACTGCCTGCCTGCCAGTCAGTCAGTCAACTGCCAGCCAAAATCGATTGCACAGCTCCGATTTGACCTCGTCTTGTGTTGCAGTGTGGAGTTTTGGAAAGTCGCTGCATGTTTGCGTATGGTCGTCGTATGGGTTGCTTTTAAAGTGCAGTTATATTCCGCATCTGACATAATGGTTTTTGTCTTGATAATTTGATATGCATAACAATATTTTTCATATAAATAGCACCTGAAATCAGATAGCTGACGACAAGATATAAATAGTATGAGACACACTGTTAAGTAGGACTTTTCATGGTCGTAAAACGCAAAGAATTTTAAATTATATCTTATGTTTTGTGATCTCGAATCTCGATCCAGATTTGCCCCTTTGTCTGTTTCAATGCAAATTAGTCTATCAGTCTTAAAGGTATCTTAATCTGTCGGAACTGGCCAAATCTAAACACTATAAAATAACTGAAATTCTTTTTAAAATATCTCAATCTTAATCACAAATTTTTAATGCTAATTAAATCTGATGGAAATCTTACTATGTGATAATCTCAGCGTTGCCCGGCAACTATCGGAGAACTCGGCAGTTACTGAATTCTGCTATACTTCCTTATATCCAGGGATGTTATCGTAACCTCTTCCAATCAAAGTCGAATCGAATTTTAATTCTTAGGTGTCAAATAATTTTCTAGAGATTTCTAGAGGCCTTCAGGTCTTTTATTGTAACATCAAATTTATTTCTTATTTTAATTTTTTATGTTTGCTAACCATGCTGACCAGCTACAAGTAGGAAGCCCGCATGTCGACCACAGGCGAGATGTGCTGAACCAAGGCCAGAACCAATACCAGAAGCAATGCCAGAACCAATGCCAGAACCACGGACGGAACCAAGGACAGCTTGAAGGAAACCACTTACAAAATAAGATGGAATGAAATAAGATATTGTCACCTTTGTTATTCTTTTTGATGAACAAATTTAGTAAGATAATTTTTTATTAAATTATGAAATAAATAAATAATTTTGCAATCAATCTTTTGAATAAAGGCAACTCTAATTGCTTCTATTCATAAAATTGTATTTGGTGGGTTTTTTAGAAGAAAAAAAATATCTCGAAAAACTACTAGAGCTTTCAAAACAACCGGTCAGTTTTGTGAAGTCGATGATATTTATTTTGGCTTTAAATTGGTCTGGGACAGATGGGAATAGCTTCAATGACACTTCAGTCACTGAAGTTCAGTGAGTCAAAAAACTGAATATATCAAAGCACTTGGGCACCAACTGTATTTTTTGAGCGAATGAAAATACAAACTGAATCACTAAATATATCCGTGACACCCTTGATCATGCAAATGGATACCGTGAAATTTTTGTTCCGGAAATAGCTTAAAGCCCAATGTTATATGTCAATCAGATTCAAGATGCGCTATGGACATATCGCAGAATTGAATTGTACAAAATTGTGGTACTTAACTTTCTGCAAAGAGTAAATTGACCAAAATACCAGATAGATAAATGAGTGATTCAACAATATCTGACAGCAGGAAATGAGGTTGGCAAAATGTTGAATCTAAATCCGATCGTGCTTTGAATTGAAGATTGGGCTAATTCTAGACCTCAACTTACATAGACAAGCATACCTGAGAAAAGTAAAGACAAAGCTCATTTATTGCTAAGCTCTAATCCAAATTGAAATCTACAAGCAAGTAATAATAACTAAAGAAAAAGTTTATGCAAATAACCACAGTTCATCGACTGTCAAATCTTAATCAAAATGCGAATCTTCAGAATCATAAGCATAAATAAACAAATGTTGCTTTTGTTAAGATTCGTGAATTGGCATTTCAAATGATTCAGTTTAGCTGCTGGCACCTGTCTGAACAAGCAAAGCAACAATAGAAACCACAATAATATTTATATTCGAATACGAACGCAAACACTCACCGGAAGTGTTGATTCATAGGATTACTGCATTAAGTTGCTAATGTCTTGTGATTGAAATTAGTTTGGCGGAACTAAACGGGGCTGGTTCAATAGGGCGTATGAGTAATTGTTAGTCTTTGGTTCGGACACTTAATGTGCTACTCTCCAATGCAAATTTTACGTTAATAACAAACTGTTGTCGCTGTTTGTTTTTTTTTTTTTATATTCATTCATAAAAACAGTTTCATAATCAAAACCGCAACCAGCAAACCGGTTGGCGCCTTGTATATGTTTATTTTTTTGAATGATCGAAAAACATTTTTAACGATTTTGTGCTTTTTACTACATGCTCAGTTGACTTGGCTTACAAACTATGCAAATGCGGCAACATTTGCCATGTGGGCGGCAGCTGCTGCAAATGAGCCTCAGAGTTAAAAAAAACAGTCAAAACAAGCGAAACTCTCGAGATTTTTATGAATGAAACCTGCTCGAGGTGACAACGCAGCGTAACACTGCGAAGCGGAGCGAAGTGGGGAAGTGTGTGTATTTGAGCGGATGTGCCTAATTAATAATGCTGATTACATTTTATATTTTGTGTATTTATTAATTAGAATTATTTTTTTAAATGCTTGCAATGTAAATAAGCGAAAGGCAAAGCTGTGGCGATCAGCTTTCAAACTAAAAATGTTCAAACAAACCTTTGACAATCAATTTACAGACTTATTTCGTTGTTTAGAGGCGCATCTGTCGGATTTGTAAAGTCATTTCGACTCAATGCGGCAATAACGATGCTAAAGTTGATCAGACTTGATGATACACTGCAATTCAAAAGTATCTGGTTGCCACTTGGTCATTTTTCAAGTCAGCTTCTTGCATATTCAGAAAGTAAGTCTAGCGTTCTTTTCAAAACCTTACAGTTTTTGACTTTGATTACCGGTCAGTCCAAAAGCTTGCTTTGAACAAGTTGTATCTGACGTTTGAAACACCCCTTGACATTCATTGTAGAGCATCTGCAATGTGTGTAGCCTAGTTTAGGTATCTTTTTCCAGCTGTGTCTTCAACGCTTTTGTAGTTGCTTTTGCTTTTGCCGTTGCCTTTCTGCTACTGTTAAACGCAAAATTTATGAACAATTTTCAAAAGAAGTCACGCGTTAAATGTACGACATGAACTCACGCGACAGTCGGAGCCAATGCAGTTGCAAGCGGAGCAAGTGGAAGATGAGGAGCGGCAATTGTAGATGATTTCGTTAACGCGTTGGCTGCCTGGCTGCCTGGTCTCCTGGCAGAACGATCCATGGCCTGGCCAGTGGTCGCATTGGCCTTTTGTATTGCGCCTTGTAATATATTTTATTAACAATAAAATGTTAAGTGCCACAAGACGAGGAGGGCAGCAAACGGGACCGAAGTCGTACGCTTCATGCTGCGCCAAAAGGATGCACACACAGGCTATGGCTATGGCTTCTGTGTGCGAGGTGATTGCTCCTCTGCCCCACTGGACTGTCCGTTGGGGTTATTGTGTGAAAAATAAGATAAACTGCGTGCGCACATATAATCGCGCCATGAATCAAAATCACACCAGTTGGCTATATATAGATATCCGGCTAGCCAAGCTCAACTAACGAATGCCAAAGGCCCCAAAATGCCAAGTGTGTCTCTTTCTCTCTCACTCTCTTTTGTGTGTGTGTGTGTGTGTTTTGGATGCCACCTGTGGCCAGTTAACTATGCAAATCCCTATAAGTAAACCAGTTTGCTTCAACAGGACCACATGCCCAATTCGGTATCCGACTGCCACCCACAATTGGCCACAAATAGCGGCCACAATTAACCGTACGATGCAAATCGAACAATGCCCATAAAAAGGCTATAGAAAAAAACGAACTCCTCGCATTTCGAACAAATTTCATTTGGAAATTCCGCTGCACATGAAAAATTGTGTAGCCGCGGTGACAATGTCAAATTGTACTGGACACTGTCAGCATCATCAGTGGGGCATTTATCTTATGGTTCTGCACCCGCTACATGCTCCAACTATATACAACTATCATGGATACTCATGGATGCTGGGCCAGTAGCCAAACAGCAGCAGGTGACTTGCTGGCAGGGACCACACAAATTTGCGACATTTCCAGTGCTGCATCATTTATCTATTTCGGATTTATCATTGATTAATCGCCAGCGGGCTGAGTCTGTGGATGCGTGTGACGCCAGTTGGCTTCCAGTTGCTACACTAAAAAAAACAAGTAAGAACTTTGCAGTCGGATGCACCCGACTGTGATATACTCTTTTTTTCGCCTCTTTGCGGAGTCAGTGGGCGTGGCAATTGAATTTCTGCTCAAATCTTTAAAGTTTTGCCATCAATTAAAATTTGGTTGGGCCTGTTCTACAGGTTTGGGAGAAACAAACATTGCTTGATTGCAAGGGCGGGGGTGGGCGTGGCAAAAATATTTTTATCCAATCTATTAAATAGGGCAACAGAATTCAACCTGCAAAATTTGGTGATTCTAGCTAAAGGGGTGGGGGAGATACAGACTTTGCCTATTTGTGGGGGCGGGGGTGGGCGTGGCCGAATTTTTTTTTTGCCAGATCAATGAAGGATGTGATAAGTAGCCCTTGTGCCAAATTTGGTTACTCTAGCTATAAAACTGTGGAAGATATAGGTTTTTGCGGTTTGTGGGGGAAGGGGTGGGGGTGGGGGGGAGATCTTGACACTTTGTCTGCCTATGGTATATACCAACATGTATACCAAGTTTGGTTGCTCTAGCTTCAAAATTGTGGAAAAAACCTGCGTTCATACAGACAGACGGACAGACGGACAGACGGACGGACAGACGGACATTTCACAAACCCAATATACTCTTTTTTCCTTTTTTTTCAAAAAAGTTAAAAAAAGAGTATAAAAACATATTCCAAGCTTCAACTTTTTGATCAAAATATGATATACGAGTAAGCACTGTGTTTTCAAAAGTTATGCATCTAAAGTGCTATCCAAATCAAGAAAAAAGAGTTCGTCTGTCTATCTGTCCATCTAATTTTTTTACAATTTTCAAACTAGAGAAATCAAATTTGGCATACCAATTGATGAAAAACTTGGTGATTCAATCTTGGGAATTCCATAGAGAATTTTAAAGAAATAACACCACATTTTACATTTTGAAAGGAAATGTAAGCCGCCCGCTGAATCCGAAAAAAATACATACAACTTTTTTCTGGGGACCAAAAAGAGCTAGATTTTTGATTTTCCAAAAAAATACACTCAGAGAATTGTGAATCTCTTGAAAATCAAATTTATGTAATTTCAAAAAATTTCGATTATTAAAACAATAAACTTTGACTAGTATTATTCGCTTAGTCGCTATTAAGAATTGAATGGAGAATTTTGATTAATATTTAAAAATAGACAAATTTCAAATGGTGTTTTTTTTTTATGTTAAGTTTAGTTTAAAGTTAGACTTGCGCTTAAAGAAGCTAGTTTGTACATTGAGGAGCAGTCACTGCAATTGAGCTGTTTAAAGTGCAAGCAGTGCACTGCTTGCAAAGGTACACTGCTTGCTTATAATAATTGCAGCTATAAGTGAACAGTTTTAATCTCAGTGTAGTGCAGTCTGCTCTCTAATCGGCGGCATATTTGCATATTCGCTTTATACAGCAAATGGTCCAGTCAATGATCGTTAAGCCGACTTGAGACTAGTGGCAGTCCAAACTGGGCTGGGCCGGTGCATTTGTGTTTGTCATTGGCTAGCTCAATTAGTGGCCACAGATCGATGGATGCACCTGTGTGCCGGAGCATCTTAATGTTTGAGATTCATGTCTGTTGAGGTCAATCTACTCTGCCTGGATGCAGCACGTGTTGTTGCCGCTGTCTGCATTGCTAAGGCTGCCACTGCCGCTAATTGGATGCATCCGACACGGCCTGAGGGTTTCAGGGCAGTTGGATCTTTGATTATGACTTGTGCTTGTGACTAATCAGTGGTTCGTTTGGTTATGCCACTGGAATTTGTAACACCTTCGAAAGCCGCTTGCTGCGCTTAATCCTGTCAAGCTGTTAAATTAATTTTTGTGGCCCGTTTCGTGCTTAATTTGTATAGCAAATAAGCGGCAGCCACTGCACTGTCGACATAAATGGCCAAAACGTGACTCAGGGCAAGGGCTGCAATCTAGACTGGGCACAGATGCCATACTATACTCTATACACTATCATCGATTTGACAATCGACTAAAAGTTGTTTGCCTTACCAGACGCTGCCGGCTCAAACAAATTGCATGTTCTGGTAGCCAGTTCATTGCGGATTCAATTGAAGCTGGCCCAGACCCAGTTTGGCTAGCAGCTAGCTGGGAACAGGCAGCCAGCCAGACAGGCAAACGGGCTGGCAGCACCTGTACAAAGTGTTATAATCCATCATTGTAATCAACGTGCCGCTGCCTGATAATTGTGCAGCCCCAGAGCGGTGCTGGAGTGGTTGCGCCACTGGCGACCACACTGGCCAAAGCCAAAGCCAAATAACTGTAACTAATGGAAATTGTAACACTTTGGCAATGTTTTAAATGTTTGCGCGCTCCATGCAAAATGATTTTCTTTAAAGCGTGTTTATGACGCCTCGTCAGGCGTTCAAAATTGATTAGGATTAGGCTGGCGGCTGCCACGACGACGACCACGACACGACAACCACGACAACAACCAAAAAACGATTAACTGCCCCGGTCACTGCTCAACTCAGTTATTAGCTCCCAATGCTCCAGTCGAAAGTGTCCAATTGGCCACGCATTCAAGCCAAATTATCGGCATTGCATTTACACAAGAGGCGACGACTAATCGCCAGCTACATTTTACTGCCTGATAACTGCAGTGATCCATCAAGATTGACTCAGTCCACATGCACTGATCAAAAGGCAATAAGAGATGAAGGATGATGGAGGTAGAGCTTAGTTTGTAAGGATAGGCAATAAGTTGCGTTTATTAGACATACTCAATTCAAATATGCAATACGTTAAATAGTTTTTAATACTTTGTCAAGTGTTTTGTCTAAGTAAACTGACTGTATACGAAATTAAAAAAAAAACTTGTTCTGCGTATGGCATACAGGATCCTACATATATGTCAGGCTTTGTGCTTTTAGCTCTTTTAACCTCCGCTATACAGAATTCTACATATACACATGTCCAGCTTCGTGCTTTTAGGTCCTTTAGTTTCCAACATCGATGCTTTCATAGCTACATAGACAGACTGATATGGCTAGACTTTTAGCGCTGATCAAGAATACACATTCCTTATATGGTCGGAGATGTCTTCTTATGTCTCCCTAATTTGTGAATAACTGAACGACTCTTAGTAATTATGAGTTTGAATGAGATGCCTCAAGTATCATGAAAGTTTTTTACATAATAGAATTTCCTACATACCTACGGACAGCTATCGGTCAACGAATATTTTGATGACAGAGAGACTAGTTTACAAAGAAACGAAAGAAAAATAATATTGAATTTTCTTAATTTGTCTAATGATTAATAAATTACAATAGTTTGTGTCACTTTTCTATGATAAACAACTACTCTTGTTATTAATGAACACAATTCGAAAACAAATGCCATTTAGCTTGATTTTTAAGTTGGCAAAGTTAAACAATGTATCTGGTTTAGTTTCTGTTTGAACTTCGCTTACCCTCGCCCCCTTCAAACTCTCTAAGCTAAACTAAGAGTGCCAAATTGTAAGTCTAAGCATTCTCACGCAACCCTGCTGACCATAAGTGAGACATTAGGCGCAGTTGCAGCCATTTGACCTTTGACTTTGGCCATATTTGCGCAATGTGGCAAGCACGTCTGATGCTCGAGACAAAGACTGTCAGAGTCAACTTGGCTCTTAAAGTCCAACTCCCCGGCATCATTAAGACAAAAACATTTGGCCAGGCACGACCCAGCGCCTGATTAATTGCGCCTGGTGCAGAATTTGACTTTTTTGTTGCTCAAATTGCAATGCGCTGCTGTCGAGTAATTACCATGCCACTTGCCAGGGGCGCAGCGGGGGACAGAGGGGGACTGCACTGCGAAGCGACTCTATTTCAAATTGCACTTAATATGGAATTTCAATGTGCAGCGTGCGTTTTCAAGTTTATATTTTCCAGCTGATATTCCGCTCAAAAAATGCATTTGATCTGACCGTGTTTGACCAGCTTTAAGCTGTTTGAACTGAACTTCCATTCAGCATATTCATGGCTAATTGATGATGTCATTCTAGTATCAGATCGAAGGCTGCCAATGCAGTGATTAGCCTAAGGCATATTCTACAAACACAGCAGCTAATTTTCCGTAGCTAATTCAATTATTTATGTTTAAATAAACTGCAATAGACCGAACAGTTTCAACAAAAATGAATTATGAATTTCAAATACCCTTGCAAATCGTTTCAGCAAAATAAACTAAGTATTTTATAAGAATTAATAAAGTTTTATGCAATTTAAAAATGTATTTAATTGATTATAAAAATGAAGAGAAAGTCTCATTGACGAGTTAAGCGTTCCTGAAGTTTTTTGATCTTTGAAAAATATGAAAACTTTGAATGGGTAAGTTTGGTTTTGATTACTTGAGAATCAGAAAGATTTTTAAATAGCTAATTTTTCCATGCGATTATTTCCATCCATCTATCTTATAGCTATATAGCTCAAGTAAGCCGATTTGATCAAATTTGTAAAAATGCACAAATAATTCTAAAACTCAAAAGTGTTTAGTTTGGTCTTTTATTAAAATTTTAATTTTAATGCAGAATCATTTCTATATAAAAGACGCGCCAAATGATACCTTAAGCATTCCAATCCAAGAACTCGTTCAAAAGTTATGAGTTGAAAAGTCAGTTTGTGAATGTCAAAGAATTGGGATAGCTTTCTGCATTTTTGTGGAATCGATTAGTTTAACTTGAATAATGTATTCTTGGACTTTTCTATTGGAGTCTTACTCAAAGAGCTGTTACGCACAGTGCTCCACATCCGTCATATATATACTGTTTTATAGTATTTGCTAATAGCCTTTTTATAGAAGAATTATTAGCTAATAAATTGTTTAAATGGAAAAAACTATTCTCACAAGTGTTTGGATTTATGTTCATTGCGAGACTCATTAGAAAGTGTTTATGCCCTGTTCGAGTGTAGTATTAAAACAACAACGACAAACAAACTGCAACTGACACACGGATGCAGCTCCAAAGTGGCCTAACGATTTGGCCACCATTTTTGGAGGCGCTGCGTCGACTTGAAGCAGCAATTTGCATACCATGTCGTCGTCTCGGGATCAGTTTGCAGTCGGAGTCGGATTCGGAGTCTCGGTCTGTGTCTGAGATCTCCAAATTATGTCGTTATTTGTGCCATTTTTGGCAATAGTTGCGACGACGATGAGGCCAATGATAAATTTGCAGCACTTAGCTGCAAACGTTGCACGTTGCCCGTTGCCGTCTGTCGAGTTGTCAGTCAGGAGTATGTCAATTGGCTTGCTAATGGCTGGCAATGCATCAGCTCAAGATGTCCAGAATGCAATGATGGATAAAGGGGGGTGAAAAGGCAGTAGAAGGCGCTCTTAAAGTGTTGTAAACGATGTGGCAAGGCGACAGGCCTAACGAGCCGCACAAATACACACGGCATTTATCATAAGCAACTTTCAGAGTCAGAATCATAAATGCAAAAGTGTTTTACACTTGCCAATCAGACAATTCGCCTTATTCGCCAGCCAACTCATCTCATCTGAACTGAACTGAAGAGCCTAAGGTTTCAAATGCAGCGCTTGTTCAATTAATTTGGCCAGCCCAATGCTCGAGGAGAGGAAGCAGCCAAGTGCAACAATTGAATAGATAATAACTCACGCCCCACCTACCACCTACCAACTACCCAGGCAACCACCCACCCGCCACATATACAACATGCAACATATGTACAACTAGCTAGCCACAAGCTCTGACCGTTGACCAAGGCAACAAAATGTTGCAGCAGCAGCAGCAGCAACAACAACAACAAACAACTGCAACAAGGCCTGTTACTGTTTGCTGCCGCTGTCATATTCAAATTGCTAATATGATTGGTGTTTACAGATTAGAAAACAAATATTTCACAAATATTACCACTAATAATTTGTTGCTGTTGTTGCTGTATGACTACAGACGCGGCGTCATGTTGCAAGCGCTTGATGATGATCATCATCAGATGATGATGATGATGATGAGACTGTAAAAATGCTGCAAGTGCGGCGATAACCTTTTGACTCTGGCCGGGAAACGGGCAAACACAGCCACAACTCTGAGTCTTGGATTTGGATTTGGGCTTGAGTTTGAGTTTGAGTCGGTTTTTTGTGCGCCTAGTGCAAAACTGACAAATTGAATGAATAAAAGAGCAACAAGTGGTCGCTCCGCTGGACACACTCTGGACAGCCGCATAGTTAAACATTTTGAATGAAAACGCCAAGAGTGAAACGCTGACTGCAACTGCAACGTTGCAGTTGTGTTTTGACTGCAGCCGAGGCGCAAAAACATAAATCGAAACACTTGCTGCGTGTGCCAACACACCGCAACCCGCTGCAACCCTGCAACCAGCAAGCAGCACCCAGCACCAACCGCCCACCGCAGCAGGTTCCATTTGCGCTCGGTAGGTGTTGCCCCAGCAAAAGGCCCACAATGCGCTGTTGCTGATGCTGTCCAGGCAGAGGCAAGCAGAGGATGAGGCAGAGCCAACTTTGAAATCAAGTCGAAAATTGCAATTCCAAAATGTTTGCCCTCGGCTAAAATGGAGTGCAGTGCAGCAATGGTGACGCTGACGATTGCAGTCGACTCTCCACTCCACTCGACTCGGTCAGTCATGTGGTGGCATCTATTGGCCCAGGCAAACCCATACCATACCATACCATCTCAACCAACTGACCAGCCACATGTGGCATGGTCCGTTCCAAACTGCAACAACAACGTTTTTCCTGCCTGCTGTTCCATTGTTGCTTTTGCTTTTGCTGTTGTTGTTGCTGTGTTGTTGCTTTGTTGTGTAGTGTGTCGTTTAATGCGTGGCCGCCTTGCGATGCTAAGGCGCTTTATTAATTCACTCGACGGTTGTTTAATGTTTTTGCATCTTTTGTACATATGTTTACTCTAACTTATGGCATAGCCACATGAACAATACAGCTGTCCAAATTTTAAATATTTTCTCTTTTGTTTCTCTAAAGAATTTCAAATCATATTTATCCATCAGAGGGAAAACCCCTCTTATATCCGAATCCACATGATTCGAATGTGAATTCAAAAGTAAACGTCAAAATTGGAATAGAAAAACAACTCATTTTCATCTTAAATTTTCAATCGGAATGTGAATTTGTGGATTCGGAAATATAAGTATGCCAGATTGTCATACTGAAACCTTCTTTTCTTTTATCATGCCTGTTCCCATTTCCGAGAACTTTTCATTTCGAATCGTTTTCGATTTTGTGTTGCAGTTTTCGAATGAAATATAAATGTTCTTAATTTTAAAAGATAAGTGTGGATGAATCTGAAGTGAACCACTCTTAATTTTCTATCGATATTTACAATCCAGAACACCTTATATTTTCAATTGTTCTTATCTCCAAGTTTTCAAAAAGTGGAATAATTTGTAAAACGAATTTTTGAAATAAAAGCTATCGAATAACAGTTGTTTTTGCGTCTTAAAAGACAAATCACTAATAAGAATTATCTTGTAACTTATATTATATAAATCCGAAATAAAAGTGACAGCTTAAGTATTTTCATAAAAATCAGATATAACTCTCATTCTGCAGATGTTTTGAAGAATGTGAGTAAATTTATATTGATATATTTCTAAGATTATTAACTTTAGCAAAAGTTTTGTTGATGTGCAAACAAAGCACATGTTAAGAAAATATGCAAAATAGACAATCGAAATCTTGTTTCAAGGTTTGTTCCATATTGATTTGTTAGTCAATGAATAGAATTTGTATGAAAGCCATACTATAACAATCCCTGACCATTTTTGCCTTGAATTGCAGCTATCGATAAGTGTATCAATACGTCGACATATCTGTAAATTAGATTTGCCTGTTGGCCAGCTTGGTTTTGTAGGCTGTGCGGGTGCATCGGCATCGGCATCGGCATCCTAGGCAAGATCATAAATCGGCCCCAGGTGTTTGGGCGCGCATTTCCCACGGATTAGTGCATAAATAAAGAAGGTCAGAGCTCTGTTTGGGGCTGCTTGAACAGCACCAGAGAGTTAACTAGATATTTCAAATGTTGTGGCAGGGGTCGACCCATGGCTCTGACCAAAGACTTCCGATGCTGTGGCCGAGCAACTGTACCGTCGAGTTGCGTCGATTTCGTTTTGGGGCAAAAATGAAATTACTTTATTAGCTGTACCCTATAAGCAATAACAACTTCATTTGCCGCTGGCCGCCTACGGTGGTCCTGACGCAGCATTTCCTTAAGCTCATTAACACGTTTCGGGTCTGGCAATGATCGGGGTCTGTGGCTGATGATGGAACCCACACGCAGCGGTTCTCACGCTGCAATATATAAAAAAAAAAAAAACAAAAGCATTGTGTGCAATTTAAGATTAGCAACAGTTAACAGCACACACAAAGGAATGGATAACTCCAGTACCGGGTATGGATCATAATGATAATGCTTATAATAACAACGGTCAGCAAGGACCACCAAACGGCGCTGATAAGATGCAGCACAGTCCGAGGACTGCGTGCACAAGATCTGTGCTAGATAGCAGAGCAGAGGGAGAGAGGGGGACAGAGGGAGTAGAAGCACATGAAGGGAGCCAGGTGGCTCCATCGATAATCGCGCATTAAGCGTGCGTAAGTCACGTCACAGCCTCAAGAGGAAGACCGCAAGGCAGTCCCAAAGGTAGACCCAGAGAGATCCAGGAACCTTGCCCTGGGTGCGATCGCGATAAGCGCGACTTTTGTCTCGGTACGTGCTAAACCCTTGGCTGCGATCATTTTAATTATAGGCCCCTGGTTGGCTGGACCACGCCCCCGCGACCCGTTGTCCGCTGCTCGCTGTTCTTGCCGGGGTCAAGCAACGCAAATTGCGGGCTGGGTCAATGTTTGTTTTAGCCAGCCATAAATACTTAATTCGTCCAACGGTTTTTCGGGATTCCAAAAGCCTGGCGGAAGATCACAGCTATGCCTCGATCTTATAAAGACATCGAAAGATGGATCAATTGCAGTGCAATTACCTAAAGCACTTGGTTACACATTAAATTTTGGATTTATTACAGGGACTGTAAAACAGCACTTAGTGCCAAGAGGGGGGGAGGCTAAGTATAAGAGGAGGAGGCTTAGTCATCATCGGAGCCACGATGCGAGGCGGGCGCCGAGGCATCTACCTCAAGATAATCGTGCACCAGCTGGCATATATTCTCGGATGCCTCATTGAAGTTGCCCTCCTCGAGTCCCTCACCCACGTAGTGATAGACGAAGGCGCGCCGCTGATAAAGCTTATCGAATTTGTTGACCAGGCGGCACCAGGCGATGCGTATGTTCGTGTTGTTCGAGATGGCCACGCAGGCGCGACTCGTTGGCGCCAGATCACCGTTGGGCACATAAACGGGTGGCATGCTGCTCACGCCGATCTTGAAGCCCGTCGGTGACCAGTCCACAAATTTAAATGTCTTATTTCGCTTGATATTCTCCAGGGCTGTGTTAATCTCTCCGGGTGAGACATCGCCACGATACAACAGGACGCAGGCCATGTACTTGCCATGCGCCGGATTACAGCGAACCATTTGATTGCTCATCTGGAAGCATTGGCCCGTTAGCTGAGCGGTGCTCATGTTGACGAACTGTGAGTGGGTAGTGGGCACCAGAGGAGCGTAATTGATTAGCGGATAGTGTATGCGAGGATATGGCACAAGATTGGTCTGCAGCTCCTGGAAACTAACGCTGGACTGGCCGGAGAAACGCTGCGTGGCGGTAAATGCGGCAACTACCTGTCCAATGATACGGTTCAGATTCGTGTACGTCGGAGCAGGCACATTCAGTGTATTGGCGCAGATGTCATAGAGAGCTTCGTTATCCACAATAAAGGAAACATCCGCACAGTCCATTGAGAAATGTGTGGCAAGCAGAGCATTGTATGGCTCCACAATCACCGGGGAAATGCTACAGTTATCAAATTGGCCATAAGATGTTGTTTCAATGTTGCTATTAACTTACGAGGGCGATGGATACACTAGAAACTCTATGATTGTCATCTTTTTGCCAAAGTCCTCAACCAGCTTCTCCATGATACGCGTACCCAAACCGGAGCCCGTGCCGCCTCCAATCGCTCGAAAGACCAGAAATCCTCGCAAGCTGCGGCAACGATCTGCCACGCGGCGTATGGCATTCATGGCACGATCCAAGAGCTCACTGGCCATTAGATTATAGCCTCTGGCAAAGTTACTGCCGCTGTCATCCTTGCCGGTAATCAGCGTATCCGGATGAAAGAGATTTCGGTACGCTCCCGTGCGTATCTCATCTGCCAATTGGAAACATAATAATAATCTATTGAATCGCAGAACTCTGAGCACCCACCTATTACCGTTGGCTCCGTATCAATCATGACCAAGCGCGGTTGCACGCAAGGCTCTTGGCCGCTGAACTCAAAGAAGGTGAGAAAGGAGTCATCGCATGGCTTGGTCACGAGCCGTCCGTTCGCCAGGATGCCATGCTCAAGGCAGTAGAGTTCCCAGCAAGCGTTGGCGATTTGCACGCCAGCCTGTCCTATATGGATCTGTATAATCTCGCCCCTGCCGCCCATGTGGCGCCGGTATGGAACTTTGTTAAATGCTTCCCGTGCTCCCTCGACATGCGCCTTACCAATTGATTCAAAGCCGATCAAAAGAAATTATTAAAATACACGAATTTTGTTTCTGACTTTTCAAATAGTTTAATTTACATTGATTTTGGTGACAACATAAACATTTTATCTTTCTAGCTATATCTCGGAAAAAGTTTACCTTTTTTTTTTTTTTATATATATGGTCTATGTTTATGTACTCGTATATATAAGGTAAGTACGCACAATACAAGTATACATAACATTCATTATTGTCCGCGAGCGGGTTAGTCAGTTATCAAAGCGTGAAGTACATGTTCTTAAATATAAATAGTTAGGTAATTTCCGTGCTCAAGTGCATAATTTGGAAGCGTTCCAATTACTTTCTAGACTTTTGTATAATTGGAATGTACGAAATAAGATATAGATATATAAATTTATATGTTTGTGTTGTACGAGTGTATAATACAAAGAAATCGCAAGTTCTAGCTATATATATAAATAATTTACAGAACATAGGTAAAAAAATAATTTAAAAATAGATTAATACCCAACATAAATAACCCACAAATGTAAAATGAAAGAACTCCCAAGTTGAATATTTGTAATAGATTTCAATATCAAATTCAGACCTGTTCCGGTTTTCACTTTGTACAACATTTTGCGGATGTGAATTTTCCTTTAATCTTTCAGTTTTCTTTGTAGTCGTAGAGTTAGTGAAAACTCAACTTGAAGTGCATTCAATCGTACATCAGAGTCAAGTGAATTGAATCCACTTATAACTTGTCAAAAGTGTAGAAAGAAAAAAAGAAACTTTACTTCCGACAAATCTTACCGAAAGTGAATACCGGAATAGCTCTGATATTGAGAAATTGGGCATCATTCATAAATATTCCTCTTGGGAGCTGTTTTCATTGTTTCCATATTTTTGGATGCGAGACTAGAAAAGCTTATACCCTGGAAGCTGGGACAGGAGCAGAAAATATAAAACTGTCCTCAGCTCTTAGCTATAGACTGGAATTTTGTTCATGGCATGTGATTTGGATACACAAACTAGAGTAGCGACTGCTCTATTAAAATGCGCTCGAATCCTGAGGGAGGACCATGCGTAAAGTTGTCCAGAATAATGTCCAGAATGGCGCCACTGCCCACTGCAAGAAATTAAAACTAGATAAGATGAAGAGCTTAAACAAAGTGTTGAGCAGCTTACCAAAGATAACTGGAAACAGCGCTGCGCCTCTGACATTGCGGAAAGGCACTTCCAGGTTTTTGCCATTGAAATAGAAATTAAGCTCGACATGATCAAAAGCCACGCCCAGGATGTCGCCTTCGTCTGGAAAGTCACGTTGCGGTGCGCTGATCAAAGCTTCCACCGAGTTTAACTCGGGCGCTGTTTCAATGCCTGTGGTCATCAACAGATCCTCCTGCAGATCCTCAATGGCAATCAGACCCGCAGCTGCTGCGGCGCTGTTATTCAATATACCATTTCCAGTGGTAGTCACTGAACCCAGAGACCTGGTGGACGTTGGCTGCGTGCACCTGGCCACAACGGGACGAAACTCTTCGTCATTGTGGCGGGTGGCATTGTCGGAGCAAAGACACCACGATTCACGATCACCACCGCCCCATTTTCTTGCCAGATCCGTTTGTCGTGTGGCCAAGCCAATTGACCAGCTGCCACTCTGTTGTATCTTTACCTCAAAGTAAGATTTGGACTGCACCAATGGCGCTGTGGCTAGCACGCCGCCCGTGCCCGTCACACGCAGATGATGCGAGAGCAGTATAACATCGGGGCCTGCCAAGAACAAGAACCACTGCCTCATAATGCTTTTAACCAACTTGGAAACTTACCCATATGTGCAGCGTCCAAGTGCACTTCAGGCTCCCTGAGGCGATTTGCTCCTGTCGTTGGCTTTCGCAGCTGCCCCCCATTGAGGCACGTGCGCAGGCAACAGAACATTCCTAAAAGGGTTTAAAATGGCAGCTAATTAACTCTTTTTTTTATCAGCTTAAAATTTTCCAGCTGAAGTTTGTTTTTTTTTTCTTGTCGTTTTAGGTCGCTTGGTTTCTTAACAGCTGTTTAGTCGTGCTATGCAGCCCTGGCAGGCGCTTTGTGCGCTGACGCCATCTTGTGACGTCAGCAATGCACAACGCTAAACATGCTTCTCTTGGTTTACAGTAGATGGCGCCACTTAGCCATTTATAGTTGAAGTTTGAGCAATTCAATATAAGAGCAGCTGTTCCGTTTTAACAGTTTTTGGCGATTTTAAAATTGCGGTTTTTCCTAAAATAGCTAGTTTTTTAATCAGCTGATCGCTAGTTAACAGTTTTTGAGGATTTTGCCATTTTTGATCTATTTTGCGGAATTTTATGGTTTTGGGGGTGGATCGTGAAATAAAATGAATAATGTATGAATAGGAAATTTCATTATCTAATTTTGATTTTTGTCCAAAGACTTCAAATCACTCTCCTTTACGCTTTAATTTTGCTTTTTGTGAACGCATGTCCTTCGGTAACTTCGGTTTTTGCTTATTTGCCACTAAACTAGCGGCCCTCTAGAGCAACTTTTTTTACTCACATGCCATTTTATGCTATTTCGTATCGAACTGCATCAAAAAAAACAAATGTTCGAAAAAATTGCAAAATTGAAAACGAACAACGGCATTTTTTCCTGGAATTTTCTGCCGCGATTTTGTTGTTGTTTTTAACATTTTTCTAACAGGGGCTTAACATTTCTCTGTTAAAAGCCCGCAATTTTTGAAAAATAATAAAATTTGCGTTAAATTTGCAGATCTGGCTTTTTTTTTAAATAGCCAGAACTAGCTACGAAAATAGCCAAAATACAAACAGCTGTTTTTTGGCGGGCGCGGCACGCCGTTTTGTTTATTCAGCCGTTTTGGGCAAAATGGCGGAATATGATTGATCGAAAAAAAAGGAGTACAAGCACGAAAAATAAAATTTAAAAGAGGAGTACTATTTTGAGTTTGTAAAGTGTCCGTCCGTATGAACAGGTTTTTTTTTTACAGTTTTGAAGATAGATTAAGTCATAGCCAGAAAAACTTTCAAGAGAAGAAGAAAAAAGAGTGTCGCAGTCGAAGACAACAACTTAATTATTATTTTTTTTTAAATTTATGGAGACCTTTTGCGATTTTTATTAAACACTTGATATATTCAAATGTATTCAACATTATTAATTACATTTTTCGTAGTTGGCCACCAGTTTGCGGTAAAGATCGGATACCCGAGAGCTCTTGTGGCAAACAGTGCCACCTCCTCGATTATGCTGCTGTTGCTGCCGGTTTATATCGCCCACACAGATCCAATCGCCACCACCGATACGCCAGCGATGTAGCTTAATTCCAGACTCCTCTGAAACGGCCCACTTGGAGTGATCACCGGTAGTCTTAAATTCCACATGATACTCTGGATTGGAGATATCCTGCACATTGTAGACCTTGTTTGAATTGTCGCAGCTATCAGGCAAATTGCCGGCACCATCGCGCCAGGCCTCCACAAAGAGATTTACGCCTAATGCAGGAGCCACTACGTCCGCATAGAGTTCCACGTTGGCTCGGGAACTCTTACCAAAGAGACGGAACTGCTTGCCATCCAGTGTGCGCAGCTCCAGTTCCTTCTGGTAGGGTGACTCAGTGCGCCACTGGTGCTTCAAAGCACGCTGCAGACTGGGAAACAGTTCGTTGGCCTTCAGCAGAGGATTACGCTCGTAGTAAAAGTGTGGCTCATTGAAGACAAGCAACTCGCCCACCTTCTCCACGCCCTCAACGTCCAGCGTCATGCAGACCAGACTTTGTCCATAGTGCTCGCCACTGGTAGGGTAACTATAATCCGGTACTGTCGGATACTTGGGCACCGAATGCACTAGCCACATGCCCGTTACTCCGTCAGTGGCAATAACGCCTTTCGTATGACCGCCGGTGCTGGATACGGTGCCATTGGGAAACTCATCGTTGTAGGCGGCCAGCAGCACATGTTGCACATCCGCATACAACGGATTGAGTGTCTGCGCTGGCATCGAGTTGGCATCGCCGATACGTCGACCGGACAGCTGCCAGTTATCGTAGGAGCTGCTGGTCACATAGAAGTATCGCATGCCGCTGACATCCTGCCCTTGCTGTGCATTCGTGTAGTGCTTGGGCAGTTTATACATGTACCACCTGTATGTCGAAAACTTGTGATGAAACTCGTATATGTATAGGATGCGCACTTACCAGTCCACATCATGGCCCTGCTCGTCCTTGCAGGACACCTTGTTATCAGCCAGGCTGGCATGTATCGAGACAGCCGCCCATAGAAGCAAGCAAATCAAGCGCATTGTTAAACCTTTCCGTTTCAGTGCTAAAATTCAACTGAAACAAACCGACTAATTGAATACTTGGTCTAGGGGTTGGCGTCATATTCCCAAATACAGGGTGTTTCGTCTAGTTTTTTGGTACTACATTATCCACTGCACACGCTCAGCAGGTAATAATTTGTGCACAGGTAGTCAGGTAGATGACTCAGTTCATACATGAGATTTTTTTTCTTGATAAGAATGTCTTTCCAGTACAGTTACATATAAATCACCCGTTTGGCTGAGCTCAATTTTTTAACTTATCAGCTGAGAGCGCGACCTTAAGCCAAATCTGAGATCCGAGATTGTTTAAGGGGCGTAGTTGCGAAAAGCATTTGAGGGGTTTGATACATAGCATTGTCTTTGTGCGTCAACCGATTTTGCAGCGACTTTGGCATCTGTGATAAGAAAATTAAAGCTTGCTGGTTTTTGTAAACACAAAAGCAATTTATTTATACATATGTACCTATATTTTGTTGTTGAAGCGGGTGTAAAATTTGTTTCAATACATGAATGTTTGATGCTAGCTTGACATAAAGTCATTAGTAGTACCCAACTATATATTTATTTTTTTAGGATGTGATACAAATTTGTACACCCTCTACCCCATAGAAATGGCCAAAAAGGGGTAGTAAAGTACGGCAAAGGTATAACAGGAGACATCTTGAAACCCAATAAAGTATATATGCTCATCATCAAAGCCGAGTCAAATTGACCAATCCCTTCTGTCTGTCCGTTTGTATAAACGCCTCAACCTTGGAGACTATAAGAGTTAGACTACAACAAGCTTGAAATGCATATTCCTTTATACCATACGTATAAGGAGTTTCTTCCTAAGTGTATAAACCCTAACCTGTGTAATTTTGCGTCCTTTCTTATATTGCTAATGCATTTATCAATCTTTTTTCTATATCAAAAATCTCCCTTGTACAAAGGAAGCAGCAGGAGTATTTGATTAGGTAAGTTTTATGATATTGTATGTTAACTTAAAAAAAAAACGTTTCGATTTGCGGGGGTGCGGGGTGTTGCATCCAAAATTTGAAATAAACTTGATCTGCGTACGGTATACAGGAACCTATATGCCAAGTTTGGTGCCTCTAGCTCTTATAGTCTTCGAGATCTGTGTGTTCATACGGACAGACGGACAGACAGACGGACATGGCTAGTTCGTCTCGGCTGTTGATTATGATCAAGAAATTATATAGTTTATATAGTCGGAAATGCCTGCTTCTGTCTGTTACACACATTTGCAGTACTTTTTTCCCATTTTTAATGGGAACAGGGGGTAAAATTATTCGACGGAGGGTTTATGCCAAAACTCCTTGCCCATCCCCATGCGTGCGCTACTGTAAATGCTATATACTACCTATATAATATAATATAAAAATATAATACATAAATTTGAAGGCTATCATCATTCGTGTATCAAATTTGGTGTCTGACTGTACAGACTAAAGTATATATAGAAACATTCATGATTAATTTAGCTGCGGTAAGCCAACAGTCCGGGACAGATGAATAGGATAAAGTTAGGCAGTCAGTTTGTTGGACATACTCTTACAGTTCTTAAAACTGTAGCACTCTTTTAGGAACGCAGTGAAAATAAGAACACAATTTGATTACAATTACACAAAACAATTGTTAAAGTTTTTTATTTATTATTTGTATTACATATTATTATTTGTTGTTGTTGTTGTTGTTGTTGTTGCTACTGCTGCAGCGTTCACTGCGGCTTTCCTTCTGCCGAGTCCCTGTTTTGAGGCAGAGTCTAAGTTCATCGCTCTGATTTTTTGGGTAGGGTTTAGGGGAAATATTATCAAATTGTATCATTTTTGTTTTTGCTGTTTATTTATATTTTGTAGTACAATAATAAGGGTCTGATATTACGATATTGTAATTAAAATAAATTGCGTATTATCTTTATCGCTGGTCGCTTTATACTTTTTCTTCTTTTTTTTTTGTAAATGATGTAAGCATTTTATGATCTATTCATAACATTTTTCAAGTTTTTCTTTACCAATCTGAGACTGCCCATCGATTACTGTTATCATTTCTATTGCTTTAACTCCCGGTTTGTTATGTCTTTGGTTTTTTTTTTTTTTGTATTTTTGTATGCAACAACACAAACTCACAATACAATATTTTCGCTAAATGTTTATGTATGTTTTTTTTTTGTATTTTTTTTGTCGGTTTTAGTTTAATTTTAATATAGTAGTTAATAATTTATTAATATATTGTATGCTTTTTTTTTTGTTTGTTTGAAATATATAAAGAACAAGGCTGATATTCATATTTTAAATATACGTTTTGTTTCCGTTTATGTAAGTTTATAATAATATTTAGCTATTTTTTGCTTAGCTTGCGCTTTTTTTTGTATATTTTTTTTATTTGTTGAAAATCATTTTTACATTATTAGCAAAGGGTTTTCAATTCTTGAAATCAAATGTTCTTGAACGTTATTTTTTTCTTCTTTTCTTTTTTTTTTTTTTTTAAATAAATGAGCCTCAAAACAGACAAATATCTATTTGTCATTTGTTGTAGTTAATATTATTCTGAATTATTATTATGATGATAAAAATTGACGCCTCGAAAAATATGCAATTAATAACTGCATATTCTTTATATGAATTTTTCTTTATCAATACAAATATTTTTGTTGTTTTTAATTTGAAAATTGCTGCTCATAATTTGTTGCTGCAAATGTTGCTTATATATATATATATATATATATATATATATATATGTATATATATACCTATTTATATAATAATATATATGTATGCACATATATAGTTTTTGTTTTTTTTTTTATATATCGGGCACGAGTTTGATATGTTTTCAATTGATTTTTAATGTTATTCATTTCACTTGTTTTTGTTTTTTTTTTTTTTTTATCTGCATTGATGTTTTCAATATTCAATATCAATATCAATATCAATTTGTTCTACTTATATGGCTATATATGTATGCATATGTAAATGTGTTTGTGTATATGTATGTATGTATTTGTATTTGTATTTGTAAATGTATATATGTATATATACGAGTACATATGTATATGTTTGTATATAGTATATGTGTATATAATGTAACTGCCAGGCGATTCCAATGCAGCTAGATGCAACTAATTTTATAAACAATTTTACAGCAGTTAATTCATTTAATTTTAACTTTGTCAGCTTATGTTTTTTAGTTTAATATTCATTCATGTCTGCTCAATAGTTATATTCGTTATACATATATACCATATATATCGTATGTTTGTATATATATATATTATGTATTAACTTATATAGTTGTTGCAAAAATTTTCACTAATTTAAAATTCGTTTCTTTAAGGTTTATATGCACATCTACATCCAGACAGAGAAAACATATTAAAACAAAATTAATAATAATAAAAGAAAAACCAGACAAAATGTTTTTTTGTTTAACGAACAAAATGAATTTATTATGCATAATTAATACCGTCAATTAAAAAGGGCTAAGTAAACGCTACATATAATAAACGCAAGTACGAAAAAATAGTATAAAGTATAGTATAGATATAATATACAATACATAAATTACTTAATCATTAGTGTGGTTATAAAACAATTCGGGTTGTATTTTTGTTGTTGTTATATTAGTGCTTTGAACTTTTGTTTTGCAGGCAAACATAAGGCTATTGATATATATTTTTGGGAAATCTGCTTCAAAGAAGTTAAAAGAACTGTTCTAAAATCAAGTATTTTCGAGATGCACGAAATAATTACAAATAGCTAATAGTTAATACAATAATAAATACAATAAAATACAAATTACATGTTTCATTTTATTGCTATTACTATATATGCCATTACTTGTTTATAAGTATGCATTTACATAGTATATATATATGTATGTATTGTATGTATATAATCTGTGTAATCTATTACTAATTGCCCTTTCTGACAGTTAAAACCCATATTCTTTTACTGTTTTTTTTTATATGTTTTTTGGTAACTGCTTTGCCTTTTTACGCTTACAATGTCAAAAATTTTAAAAAACCACATCCAAACATATCGTTTATAATTGTAATATTTAGTTTTTTGTTGTTGCTGTTTTTATATTTTTTATGTTTTAGCATATTTCTTGTAAAAGTTTTTGCTTGTTCTATCTGGTAAATCTTCCATCCTGCTGATATGTATCTGTTGCAGTTGCATGTAGTTTTTTCTCATTTGTTTCTTTTTGTTTTTGTTTTCAAAAATGTATTCATATATTTATATAATGTTCCCATAATTCATATTGTTTAGTTTAGTTTAGTTTAGTTTATCGTTTACAAACTAGTTTCATTAAATATTCCCGAACGAAAGTGTTTTTTTGTCGCACTTTCTTAATTATTTTTCTCGTTTATTTTGTGTTTTTTTTGCTTTTGTTTTTCTCTTTTGCTTTATGCTATTTATTTTGCAGATGAAATCGTACGAAATGTAGTTAGGAGAATGTCTTGAAATAAGAGCCTAAAGGCAGCTGCGTTTGTCTTTTTTTTTTTTTTGATATTTGATATAGAAACATGAATTTGATGAACTATGCTAGATGATGGCTTAAACTTTAAAGTTAAAGTATGCTTTTAAAATACAGGCGTGTCGTTTTCCACATATTTTCAATTTGCAAAATTCAACACACACTTGCACACACACATATACATACGTACATACGTATACGCATGTACTTAATGTTATTTAAAACGAGTTTCCTTTAATTTTCTTTGCTTAAATATTGCACACTTTTAGGCGACAGTGCCTTCAAGTTTTTACTTATCTTCAAAATTAATTTCGAAAATATTTTATTAGGCATAGCTTCTATTGCCTTTTGTTTTTGTTTTTCATTCGGTAACTTTTTTATTTAAATTATTATTATATTTGTTTTTTTCTTTCTTTCTATTATTATATGCTTAGTTGTAGTTGTAAATATTGTTGCTTCGTAATTAATTTTGCTTTTTTGTTGTTTACATTTTTAAAGGCGCAATTTTATGATATGCATTAGTATAATATAATTAAACTTTTTCACTTATTTCTAACTTTTCATATTCGTCTCTGTAGAGAGTGTGTGTTTGTGTGTGTGTGTGTGTGTGTCAGGTTCGTTTATAGACTTTTAAATATACATTTAATTGAAGTATGTATTGTGGAACTGATGATACACCAACACGCCTGAAATTCATGATAATGATAATGATAATAAATGACAATGAGATTGATAATGATAATGATGTTGATGATGAGGCTAATTAGTTTATAGGCAAGAGGAAAGCAAGAAATGTAATTGGACGGAATATGCTTTTACATTTGACTAAAGTCAATTGAAATTATAACATAGATATGCAATTAGAAAATTTATTAAAATTATAAGAAATTGTTCACACACGTGGAAATCCATTACCAATTATGAAAATTATTTCTATAACATATTATGCATTTCCCTTACTTTTTTTTTCTTTTGTTTTGCATTAACAAACGTTTCAAATATGCCTTTGGTATGTCTAGTTGTTTAAACTTAACTAAGTATTAAATTTATTTTTGTTATTTTGCTGTTGCTTTGTTTTTGTCTTACAAATGTTGGGAATCGTTAACGTAAATATTTAGTAAGGACAACTTTGGTAAATAAATGTAAAGTTTAAAATATAATTTTAAATAATATATGTATGCTTACAATTTAAAGAATGCTGAGAAACTGCAATAAGTTAAATACTCAAAAAAAACAAGACATAACAAATGCTTGCGTAATGAAATATTTTTAAAAAATTTAAAGCGCGTTGGTAGTTGTTGCAATTAGCTACATAAACGCCTATGCCTTGCCTTTGTTGTTTTTGTTGTTGTTGTTGTTGTTGATCCTGTTTTTGTTATTTTGTATATTTTATTTTGTTTTTGTTTTTGTTTTTTGTTAATAGTTGTTTTAGCCTTTAACTTTAACATTGCTTTAGCATAAGTGTACTTGTAGTTTGTTTCGTTTTAGTTACAATAGATTTTTAGTTTCCATTAATGTTTAATGTTCCTCCTGCTGCTACTACGAAAGATGATATGTTACTGATTTTATATAGTACGGTTGCTTATTCCCGTTGTAAGAAATTGTTTTGCTTTTGTTTGTTTTCTGTTTGTGTTGGTTGTTGCCTGTCTACTGTCTTCTTTCTTCTGCCTAGAGCTACACTTAAGCTGTACTTAACTCTCTGCCCCTCTGGTTCGTTGGTTTAGCAAGAAATGTATGTTGATTGTTCTAGCATTGTTGAAAGTTAGTTAGGAATTGTTTGTTGTTGGGAGTCATTGTGAAAAAAAGTCAACAAGTTCAATTTTCTAGTTCTTCTAGTCTTTTTGGGGTGAGAGCTTTTGCAGAAATAAACCATCTCAGTTTTGGGCGGAAAGTGTCAAGAGTGTCGTATTCAATTGCACCAGTTACATTTACAGTTTGCAGTTCCCTTATCCGGTTCCACTTATGTACTGATATAACTACATGTGTTATGTTATGTTATGTTATGTTAGTTAAAAATATATGTGTTTTTATGTAACATACAATATAACGAGTCTGTACAGAGTCGTTCTCTAGCGAGGGCCGCTTAGTGCCGTGTCAAATTCACAATTGATTTATAATTACGTTATTATAACAAATAAATTTCGAAACCAGCGTTCAGTTTTTCTCAATATAAATTTCACTTGATGACGTCGACTAGTTCTCGTTGTTAAATTGTTTTTTTCTTTTTTTTTGCTTTCATCTTTAAATAACACTTCAAAATTGTATAACTTGATACAAGATTACTTTACTTTCATGCATATGCATATTAGCATACGGATTTACTTTTTGGTTTTTGTTTTTGTTTTGTTTGTCTTTTAATAATTCTAGAAAGAGAGCTATTTAAAGGGCACATTCGGTTAAGCTATAATTATGTTTTTTTTTTTTTTTTATTTTATTTATTTTTTTCTTTATGATATTCCCTTATCTTGTTATTATGGTTTAAAAATGTCTATGCAAAAATACTAACAAAATTAGAAGAATTGTTCAAAAATCATAAAATGTACATGCAATTTGTAATGTCTCAATTCCAGTTCTTGAATAACAAATATATATAAAGAAAACATGAACAAATACAATTCATTTTTGACTTCAACTCAAACCAATGTCTTCAATATATCAACTGTCAAATGGAACTCATCAGAGCAACTATAGTTTAAAATGTTTCAAAAATCGTTATCAGCTTTTTATCTATGCAAATATATATACATACAAATGATGTATAATATATATATATATATAGATATTTACTATGTTGGGGGCATATCAACTGTTTAGATTTAGTTCTTTCAATCTAATCTCTTCTATCGTATCGTTTTGTATATTTTACTACAAGTTTTCCTTTTGCTGCTTTTGTTTTGGTACCTACAATTTTTGCTCAACTTTTCATTTGCCTGTCAAAAATTTCACTAAACTGGGTTAGGCTTTCTATATAATTTAATATATATATATATATACTTTTTTTGTTTTTTTTTTTTTTGCATTTTTAAAATATTTTTTTTTTTGTATACTACAACTAAAGGTTTTGCCTCCGTTGCATGCATCCGTTACATGCGAAGCTTCTTTGCTCTATGTCGCGCGGGGGACGTTCAAACTCAAAATGTACGCCTGGACCTCTGGACCTCTGCACCACTGCACCACAGCACCACAGCACCACTGCACCACTGCACCACTTAGGCGGCAATGTGTGTAGCCGCTGGCAGCACATACGAGTAGATATGGTGGTGATGCTGCTGTTGATGATGTTGCTGCTGCTGCTGCGTCAGATGGTGTTGCTGATGATGATAGTGGGGCAGCGGGGTTAGTGGTGCATTGGCGCTGCCGGGTCAGGTCGCTGTCGGCGTCATCAAGAACTGCTGCTGCTGATGATGGTGATGATGCTGATGATGATGATGATGTGGCTGGTGGCTCTGAAGGAAATGCTGATGATGCGACTGCTGCTGATGGTGTGCCTGCTGCTGCTGTTGTTGTTGCTGCTGCTGCTGCTGCTGTTGTTGCTGCATTTCACGCTCTAGCTTCTTAGTGAGCAAATCATGCCTTGATTCCATACCCGCTCCTCTGTAAATATTTGGTAGAACATTTGGCAGTTTTAGTGGCTTTCCAATTGAATTTGAAACTGGGCTTTGACTAGCATTTAGTGCATTTGTTATTGGTTAGTACTTAAAGCGTTACTCTTTAATGGACACAACATGCACTGCCGGCTGTGAATTCCCTTGGGCATGCCCCAAAACGTGCCACCACAATGGACATGCCCACATAACCTTTAGCTGCCATTTTATGGCTGACCCGCCATAAGAATCATGTTTTATGTGTAAACTAAACAGCATGCAAAAGAACTTTCCTAGGCAAAACTCTAAGCAACATTCAATCACTCCCACTCACACTGAATCACTTTTTACGATGGTTCTGGCCAAATAAAACAACTTTACCCCTGGGTTAACAATTCAAATTGATTTCGAGCATGCAATCAACTATAAACATTTAAATGTATTACAAATTTTAGTAGGAAATTTATTATGTAACGAAGTGTGAATGTAAAGTCTGACTTTACTTTTACAACAAACAATGTTGAATATAGTTGGGTGAGGCTTAAAACAACCCCCTTTCCCTCATTTCTAATCGTTCTTCTTACATATACTTCTTCCTATTGATATTAGCCCGCCTCAAACACGCGTTTTGGCATTCCAATACATTATCGAATGCTGTTATCAATAAAAACAAGAAAGAAATGATATCTTCGGCGTGCCGATTTCGATGAGATTTTGTAATCATGTATAAACTGTTCTTAAACATAGGTTTAGTGAGTTTCGTGGAGTTATCTTGTAAAACAAAATTGTGTTTCATACAAAAACTTATTTTTCAACCGATTGTTCCTATGGCAGCTATAAAATAAAGTGGTCCGATTTTGATGAAATTTTGTCATCATGTATAAAGTGTATTTAAACTTAGGTTCAGTGAGTTTCGTGGAGTTATCTTGAAAAACAAAAAAGTTTTTCATACAAAAACTTATTTTTCATCCGATTGTTCCTATGGCAGCTATATGTTATAGTGTTCCGATCTGGCCAATTCAACTATAGGTACTACCAGCTACAAGAAGAAGCATCTGTGCAAAGTTTTGGCTTATCTATATTATCAATAGGGTAGGAAACCTCTATTATGAATTTAAAAGAAACAAGGAAAACTATAAAATAATGCCATTGTTTGTTTTCCAACACTAATAGATACATATATTCGATCATCTGCTAAATTTGGACTCTTTTAATGCACACTGATATAAATACATATGTGCTAATAGAAAGAAATTAAATGCTTTAGTCACTTTAATCATGTTAAAAAACTAAAGAGAAGTGCATTTAACTACGGAAAGGAGCAAGAGCCCGTTGTAGCTTGTTTACCGTCTAGCGATTTTCTCTTTTTGCCAGCCTGCCCCGCTGCCTGCCGCAGCAGCCTGCAGTTGCCTTATATTTGTCGACATTACGAGCGGGGCGGCACATGATTGTGGGTGTGGCACGCGAATGTTTTGCATTTTTTATAAAGTTTTTTGCTCGGTTTATTGTTTGTAGTTTGTGTTTGTGGCTGTTTGTGATCGCTGGACGCGTATCTTTTCTTGCACGAAAATTGAAAAAATAAATTTATGTGGTCTTTTAGCACTCAAACGTGCAGCAGCATCCACACACACACACACACACACACACGTACATACGGATGTGTGTGTGTGTGCTTAGTCAAAGGTAAAAAAATTGTGTGTTGGCTAAACGGAAACTTGCACTTAAAACTAGCGGATGTCTACAAAACCGAGACTCGGGGCGCAGTTGCCATATTAAGTCTGCATATGTGTGTGTATCATAAAGTCAAGTGCTATAAGGCAGCCATAAATTGCAGTGTATGTGTGTGTGTGTGTGTGTGTGTGGTGTGTAGGGTGTCTGCCAGAAATTGTTTGTTATAATTTGTATTTAAATGCCTGCCTGGCCCCAATTTTCGATGTTGCTGCTGTTACTTTGGTGTTGCTGTTGCTGCTGTTGTTGCTGTTGCTATCATGCAAAGTAAACGAGCCAACCTAAACAATAACAATTTGCAATTTCATAAATAGTTAATGGGTTGCTTTTTATGGGTCTTATGTATATGTGCGTAACATTTGCTTATGATACATGTGCCGGCATAAAGCTTTAAAGGTTGCGATTTATGTGATGAACCCTTTGCGTAAGTTGCATTATTTAATATTTGTAATGTTTAGCGAAATAGAAGCAGGTTAAGGAATTGCTGAGCGATGTTTGTGAGATTAGAAAAAAGTAGGTGTGTTTGAGAGGATTGAAAGAGAGAGAGAGAGAGCGTGTAGGCGAGCGAGATAGCGAGCAACTAGTTAAATGAATTACTTTTACTGATCATTGATTGTTTATAATATACATACGTCTCTAAAGAGATGATTTTGGTGGTGCTGATTTGGATGAAGTTGGTGGTGCTGTAGTGAGTTAACAACAACGCTAGTGGTGCTGGTGGTGCAGCCTGTAGCAGCCTGTAGATGCTGTTGTTGTAGTTGATATTGCTGTTGCTGCTGCTGTTGATGTTGCTGTTGTTGTTGCTGCTGCTGCTGCTGCTGCTGCTGCTGTGCTGGTGCATTTTGTAAAGTTGCTGTGGTGCTTATTGCTGGTGCAGTGATAAGCATATTAGTATTGTTAACATGGCTCAAGTGCGGCGGCAGCGGTGGCAACTCCAAGCCGCCATTCATTATGAAAAGTTGCTGATGTGTTGCTGTTGGCATTGCCGCTAACTTGTTGCTGCTATTCATCAGCACTTCATTTATCATCTTTGTCTTAGCATACTCGATGCGTATGGAGCCGCGATCTGAGCTGAGCAAATACTTGCCCTGTAATTGCTGCATGGCCTGAGCAGCGCTCGGTGCATCGTTGAACTCAATAAAGGCCACCGGATGCTGTTGTTGTGGCTGCTGTTGTTGTTGCTGTTGCTGCTGCTGCTGGCAAGTGTTGCTGCTGCTGCTGCTTGTGGCAGAGTTGCAGTTTGTAGCTGCTATCGATTGTGGGTTGACAATTGCAGTTGCAGTGTGGGAAGTTAAAGTTGGTGTTGGAGAAGTTGAAGACATAGTTGGAGGCATAGAAGTTGTGATATTGTGCGTACCTTTTGTGTGCATTCGTAGGCGACAAAAGCCAGGCATACTGTGCATATTGATAACATATGTATGTATTTTGCATATACACGATATATATATAAGTAGTCGGATATCGATAATCGTTATTCATGTATAATACAAGTGATGGGCAACAAATGAACCAAAGAGAGAACGCAAAAATTTATTTGATTAGTTAGTCTTTGCAATTAGTAAGTATTTTCAATAAAAAATTGTGGTGCATTGGGTGGTTTAGTGGCATAGTGGTATAGTGGTATAGTGGTTTAGTGGGTGGCTCAGTATTTAGTGGTGCCTGTTGTGAACTTGGTGCACTTTTCGCTCAACAACTCAAACTGGTTATTCGTACTCGTATTTCGTGTTTGTTAAGTTTCATTTATCGTTTTAAAGTTTTATCGACTATCGATAACGATCATTAATGATCGATTTGAAATGCATGTTTTATTAATTACCTAGAGAATACCTCCTTGAGCTCGTGCTCGGATACAAACTGGCCCAAATTGGCAACAAACAGCGTGGAGCAGGGCGCATTGGCGGCTATCTGTGGGTTGGCCGGGTGTGTAGAGTTGTTCGTAGAGCCGGCGGGGCTGGCCAGCGCAGGACTGGATAAAAAATGATGATGCGATGCAGCTGCAGCAGCGGCGGCAGCAGCAGCAGCAACTGCATTACCCGCAGCGCCTTGTGGCGCCGCAGCAGCAGCCGCTGCACCACCACCACCAACGCCTGCAGCTGCAGCAGCCGCCATGTGCGCCATGGCAGCTTGGCTGGGATGTAAAGCAGTAGCAGTTGTCTGATGATGTGGCATAGTCATTTGAGTCTGCAACATGGCATATCCGTGTGAATACATATGTAGCTGTTGAGTTGTTGTTGTTGCTGTACTCACTTGATGCATAGGCTGCTCCATTACTTTTTCTGTATTTAGTCAGAGATAGGAGCGAACGGGCACCTGCGGATGCAGTGCCGGATGCACGAGTGTAGCATGCTGCAGTGCAGCGGCACCTGGTAGATCAGCAGCGGCAGCCGAATACGCTAACGGATGATGCCATAGCTCGGGTCCTCCCGGAAAAAATGGACCACCCAGATCTAAGAAAAAGTATAGTAACAACAAGAAAACAAGAAATCAGTTTACCGATATAACTTTGTTGGTTTAACGGTCGTATTTCTTGTATTATAGTTTTATGTATGTAGTAACCAACAAAAAGATAAGCTAGCAAAATGAAAATCGAAGAAAATGTTACTTTAAAAATATAAAGTTTCGAGTTCGTTGCCTAAGTCTTTCGTTTTATGGTAGATAAACTTAATTGAACTAACTATTTGAAATAAATTAAGTTTTTTCGTATTGGAGTAGGATGACGAAAGTAGGAAAGACTGTTCGATTATGTTTTGACGAAGTTTCATCTCGGGGTTCGACATCAATTGAAGAATTCAGTTTACTTGTTTGACTATATGTAGTATCTCACGGATCTTGTGTGTCAGTGTGCGTGTTTGTGTGTGTGGTTGTGATTCAAACAAAGTGTTACAGTGATCAAAGTGCGTTACATATGTAATATAATTGTTGTTTTTTGTTTTTGGGTTGTTGCTGTAACCTATGTAAATAAGTATATAGTATGTATATAGCGAAATTTAGTTCGGGCGTTCGGTTATAGATAACATTTAATATATATAGCAATATATTTGATATATAATATTGTAGAGAGTGCGCTTGAAGCAAATTTCAACTGTTCAATTGTTGGATTGTTGTTGTGTGTTCATATATATGTATGTGTGTGTGTTCTCTGGTGTGTGTGTGTGTGTGTGTGTGTGTGTAATCGTGTCAAAATAGTTAGGAGGTGCGTTGCGTACGCTTTGTAGTACGCCTTCGGTTGTTCGGTAGCTCCAATATGTATAAAATATTTTGTTTTTATTCTTTTTGTAACTATTAACTACATACATAAAGGAAAGAAAAGATTTTGTAACCAAAAAGTAGCAGCTGCTGAGTTGAGCTTTTCTTTTAGTTTTTAAAATTGTTTTTTTTTTTTATTGTTGTTTACTTACGTCCAGTGAGTGGGTGCATCAATGCAGGATGTGAGGCTGTTGTCGCTGTATTGGGCTGTGGTTTGGGTTTGCTCACTTTCGTGTTACTCTTGGCGAATTCCAAGCGAATTGTTTGGGGCATATCGGGATCGAAGCGTACACCCTGCTGTAAATGATCAGATCAAAATACAGCGGTTTGTATTTTCTATTTGTTTTCGTTTTTTTTGTTTTTTTTTTTTACTTTTGCAAAATAATAAAAGTGTATTTTGAATTTGATTATTTTTTTAAAGACTTTCTTTGTACGACTTTTATCGTTCTGTTATGAATTTATAATCTTGCAACAATTCGCCAAAAATAATTTTGAATGTCGCATAACTAGTGTTGAGAACTAGAGGAGTTTTCTCATTTTTGATTGGGGACATAAAAAACCAACTTGCTTCTCGAGCGGTGCTTACAAATGCTGAGTTGCGGCTTTGAGTGGTGCCTTTGATATCTTGCCTCTGCTCAGAGATGATCAGGTTAGGTTTAGGGGGTACACGGGTGAATTGTGGTAAGTGAATTTTGTGTTCTTTTGGTTTTTATTTTGTATGTGATATGCACAGAAATCAAAAGCAGTAGATGACCAGCAACTGCATAGGAGGAGCACCTATGAGTGGAGCGCGGGGTCATTCAAGAATTTCGGTGCCAACGGGAGTGCCTATAGAGGAGGGTGGGGCTTTCACATGCACCAGCCAAAAAATTGTGGTTTAAATATTTCCAGGCGATTGTCTATAATCATTTAAATGGTACTTGTTGTTGGTGCTACATTGCCTCATTGCAGTTGCTATTGATGAGAGTGTAACGTGATGTATATTTCTCTGTGTGTGTGTGTGTATAGATGGGTGTGTGTATGTGTGAAAGAGAGAGAGAGAGAGAGATAGAGAAGAAATCTGAGAGCGAGATGCAATACCAGAAACAATAAGATAGAGAAATCAATACGGAAAGACTTAATCGTAAATGCGGTGAAGGTTCTTTCAAATGCAAGCACGTGTGAAAGTACATCTTGTAGTTGTAGTTGTTGTTGTTGTTGTAGTTATTGCTGTGATTTTCTTGAGATACAATTGTTGATTTCTTGTTGACGGCCTAACGAATCTTAACACTCAGTATAAGCCAGGCAATAATACTAGTATGATTTTTCAATATTTTTTGAGTGCTTTACAATCTAAGTGTAGAAGTTTTGGAACGTCGAATTGTTTTTGCCATTGGAAAAGGCTGCTGATTTTGGACACGTTGCTAAGAATTGTTGGTGTTGATTGATAATATATTTTTATATTTTTAAATGTTAACAAATAAGTATTAAGTAATATTTATATATAGTTAAAGGCATATAAAGTGAATAGAATATTGCTAATATATGTTACCTGTAGATCTTGCTTGGCTGCTTCGGCACCGGCTCTTGTATGGAATGTCACAAAACCAACAGGCTGTTTTTGAAATTGTTCAATTTTAGGTATTAATGACATTTGGAAGAACTACTCATGTGTCTCAATTACTTACCGATGCTGTTTTGCCATTTTTGCTAGTTACTTTTAATAGAGATCCTTCGTAGCCCTGAGGAATAGAGTTGTAATGTTGCTCGTTAGTCTTAGCTTGAGTATTTTAATGCTCTTCAACTTAAAAACAACTTTGATATATCCCCATTTTCATTTTCATTTTCATTTTGTGTACAATTATTAAAACTAACTAATTAGTTGATAGTTCAAAAAGCTGCTTATGCAACTAGAAGTACAAGTTGACCTCAGTCTAAAGTTACTTGAGCTGCCCTTCAGCACTTTTTAGCTTATTAAAATCTTTTAAAAATAAGCTTAAATATGCATTTAATTGTTGGTTTCAGTTTCAGATTACTCACCTCATAGGCTCTAAATAGCAAGTAAAGCTCACGTGGCTTGGCATCCATTGGCAAACCACTGACGAACAATGTGCGCACCTGCAAGATACAAAATAAGAGAGAGAGAGAAAGAGAAAGTGAGTGAGTGAGCGATACAGTTTAACAAATCTGTGAAAATCTTTGCAACGTATTTTTGTTGTTGTGAGAAACCAATTTTCTATGATTGCGTAATTAAGTTAAGGCTGTCACGTCGCGGGAGGATTCAAAAGTAAGCCCGTATCCTTCAGTCTCCATTTCAATGTGTCAAATATTTAAATTTGCTGGGGCTTTAAGCCCTAGAGTTCAAGCCACGCACATATACATATACGAATCGACACGCGTGTGTGTTTGTGTGTGAAGTGATAATGAAACCAAATGGAATAAGCGCCATAAACGCTGAATTCATTAAGGCAAGGACGTGACGCGCAGGAACAGTGGAAGGAGCTGCTGCTAAAGGGCAGGAGGTGCATAATGAGTCTTGTCGCTCTTTTTTGTGTTTTTTTTCTTCTCTTTTTTATTTTTAGCACCTAGGCAAGCAGTTTGTAAAGGGATGAGCAGCGAGATGTGAATTGCTTTTGGTTAGCTTATTTGTATACCCTCGCCAGTATGACAAAAATGGGTATATAAACTTAATGGTGTTAGATATGTAACGACATAATCTTCTCAGATATGGTTGATTTTTCAACTGACAATTTTAGACATTTTTCAACAATTTCGCCTAGACATTGTTATGGCAAGAATGTTTGAAAACCTTCCAAAGGCATTCTAGGACACACAGAAGGGAAAGTAGGTTTCCGAAAGACTTATTTAGCTAAAATGTTGTTGTCTTCTGCCCCTTCTCTTAAGATATTTAACATAATAATCAAAGTTAATTAAATTTTATCCACTTTGTTAAAAAGCTGAACTGTTGGTTGAGTTATGCAGTTGGTCCGAATCCCTGCTATCAATATAATTAAGGTCTTAAAAATAGCATTAAAATTTAATTATATTAGTTACATTAGCTGGATTGTCATGGGTATAACACAGTCGGGGTTTTGAACTTCTGTGTCATGCCCTATGTCGACAGCTTTTTGTATTTCCGGCTCCCTTCAGAAGAGATTGTGAAAAGTGGTGTATGTCAGCTTTTGTGTGTGTGGCATGTGTGTGTGTGTGTTAAAATTAAAACGTGTTCTATCGTGAAATCAAGCTTTTGTTATCCAGCTGGAAAACAGCTGTTTAAAAATAGCTAAACAGATAAATTGATATATACCATACTGTGAAGCTAATGCTGGACTTGCTGCAGCAAAGGCTTTAAAAATATACAGCCGCAGCATTACAAATTAATTAACTCACTCAAGTTCGAGGCAACAAAATAATAAAAAAGCCCATTGACGTGGTCGCCGCAGCGCTGGCAAAAGGATCTCCAAGTTACGCTCAGTTAAATAGCAATTAAAATTAATTTTGGCGCAGTCTGCGGTTGCAACTTGGCTGCGTCTCCAGCTTTGGTGTCTACTAATTGGACGCTGGACGGATAATGAGCTGAGCTCACCCTTTGCACGAATGAGGTGCTCCAAAAGAGTGAAATAGAAAATATAGAAAATGAGCTAAGCAAACTAAGGTGTAGGGGTATTTGATACTTGTGGTTATGCATGCAATACAATTCATGTTTGGCAAACGACATTGAAATGCAATTATTTGATATTTTGTGTAAGCGAATGTGGATGATTTTTGTGATAGCATGTCTCGGTTAACAAATATGCCAAGAGCAAACAAAACAGACAGCAGACTGCAGACTACAAACTACAGACACAGTAGACAGGAAATGGAACTGTTAGACGTTGCAATGCGTTGCCAACCACAAAAGTCAGTTAGCCTGGCCAAATCAGCCATAGACGTGGCTAGGGAGCTTACGCTCAACTCAGCCATAGACGTGGCTAGGAAAGTTTACTCTCAAATGTTGTACAGTTTGCATTCCTCCAGTCTCGTTTGGGTTTGTTTTGTTTGTCTTCTGTTTTAGCCACTGCGGATACACATTTAACATTTTGGCAAACATAACCAGAGCCAGCTCGCAGCTTCCCATTTTCCATTTACCATTTGCCATTTCCCATTTGCTAGTTATCCTAGTTTCCCTAGTTTTCCCCATTTATAACATACATACATATGTTGGCAACTTTATATTGCAGTTGAGGTTTTGGGTTGTGTGCGGGTGTTGCGGGTTTGTCCAACTTTGGTTGCCAAATTCCATTTAAATACAGCAAATGTCATAGAGTTGCATTGCTTTGTTTTTGTTGTTGGTCAACCTTGCAACTCGGCTGACTTTGCTTGGCAATGATTACGTTACGGAGTAACCGCCCTACCCATCTTCAACCCCCCACCCCTTGTGTGTGTCTGTGTTTTTGCCATTGTGGTTGTTGAGCTACTGCTATTGCTATTATTGCCAAGAAGTTCAAGTTGTTTTGGTGCTCTCTTAAAACACTGTTTGTGTCATGCCGCAATGTGCTATATTTTGGCTCTGTTTTCCAGTTTGTTTATACATATATTCCCTAGCTATCAGATTTAGTTATAATTATGTTATGCACAACTTAATTAAGCTGCTTTTATGGCCATTATTATTTTGGTATTTTATCAAGCAGCCTAATAAATTGTTGATCTTATATTGTAATATGGCATTGCATATGCAAATATTACGCATACGCAGTGTATAGTACAGCCAAAAATGAAGTGTCCAAGCAGCTCATGTTGGCCTTGTGTTGTCTTTTGGCATATTGTAAATCACTCAGTAGTAAAGTGTTGACTTGCAATAATTAAGCGTGACACTCGCACACATACCTAAATAAACTGTTTATAAAACGATCATAATCACTCAACTGTAGCTGTGGGCGTGCCCCGTTGAGGAGGCGGCTGAGCTGAGTCTTGCTAAGGAATGTAAAGTCGAAAAGGCGTTAAATTGTAAGCGCTTGTAAATTGTCAAACAACTGACAAAACGTAACGACAGTCAAATAGAGAGGTAAAAAAACTTGCAGTAAGACCGCAACGAATCGCAGTTAACAGTGATTGCAAATATTTAAATATATATATATTTTTGTGTTTGTATTTGTATTTGTATTTGTGTTTATATTTGTTGTTGTCGTTGTTGCGTGTAACCGCCAACATTAAAAATTTAACATTGAAACAACTTTTGCTATTGACTTTAATCGCTCGGCGGCATTTGCACAAAGTGTTTGCTCAAAATTTTCTATAAATAGCTGTCAATTAAAATAATTTGATATGCATTTGTGGCTCTGAGATTCAAAATGTTGATAAAGCAACCAAAAAAGAAATTAAACAAATTGATTTTATTGCTAATAAGTTAAATAAATGTATGTAGTCAGCTTAGAAATGCTTAAAAACTGCTATTGAGACTGTTTAATGATTGGCATATTGATTACTGCATTAGGAAACTTCACGCATGGCTCAAAAAAGATATATATATATAAAGCTTTGCAAATATTTATAAACGCTTTATGGCCGATTACATTGTGCATTGATCCGTGAATGTTTAAGTCTTTGTCAAATTGCATAACAAGTAGTCCAAATATGCGACAAAAAAGGCAGTTTCTTGGCCAACAATACAATAAAGCAGCTTATAACTGAGTTCTTGCAACCGACACAAACAACAACAACAACAAAACCCTAACCTAATGCCAATTAAGTCGAGCGTCAAGTCAACTAAACGCCGCCAGCTAAAAACTTGACTGCAGTTGTTGTCATTGTTGCTGCTGTTGTCATTGTTTTTTATTTTTATTTTTATTTTTGTGTTTTTGTTTATGTTTTTGTTATGTTAGCTGCTTGTTTATTTAGTTTTTGAATTGCTTCGCTGATTTTTTCTTTTGCTTTCAATTTAAGAGCAAGCCAATTTGTAAGTGCAACAACAAGCTAAGTAGAAGAAGAGCTGCCGCAGGCTAGAAAGCGGCGAATGTGAGACAAGAAGAAGCTTATGTTGCTTCTTTGTTGCGACAATTGTTGTAACCCAAGAAAAAAGAAATATCTGCAACAGACATGAGGTGACAGATGACGATTAGAATAAGTTGTTCAATTTTATATTCGCGATAGTAAACTGAAAGTAAAGCGTTGTCAGTTTGTTAAACTCGGTAACATCGGATCTGACAAGACAATTCCAAATAATACAAAACTGGTGGAACAATAGTTTCAGAAAAAGTCTTATAATACTCTGATATTTCTGATAAGATTCAAATTTAAAAAAAAAAAACTGGAAAAATATGGAAAATATTTTTACAGTTATGCAAAATAAATGTGCTTTGTCGGTTTTACGTTATTTGGTATATTTGGGTGAGTCTGTTCAAGTGTTGCTTGTGTATTTTTATAGCTAAAATCTTAAAAATGTGTTCCGTGGAGTAGAACTTTTGTCCTCCTTTCCTCCTTGTCCCTCCTCGCAACTGTAAATGGTGTGTTTTACTTTAAACTATGCAGATTACGGTTTTAATAATGGCTTTATCCGGTTTTTGTCCCATTGTGAAAAAAATTCACATATTGCAAGCAAATATGAGTTTTTCCGTTTAGCACAGCTTTAAACTTGGGATAACAACAAGTGCAGTGATGCCACTCTGATCAAGTGGATATTGAATCAAATCAAAGGTAGGGATTGAAGTACCCCGAAAGTTGAGGAAATTGGTGAAGAAGTTGTACATTTTACGAATTACATTAAGAAGTACTTTTTAAAATCCTCTCAAGTGGTGTCAAACCTCAAAGTTCAACACTCAAGGCGGCTTTCTGAGAAGATTATGGTGGAAGGGGTGAGGGTGAATTCAAGTTACAAAATTAAAAAATCTAAAATTCTATATAAATTGTATTAACCTATTGTGTAAAAAATGAAGACTCTAGCTTGTAAATTGGCTATTTTGCCAATAGTGCTATGTATAGTTCATAAATGTTTTGAAGCTGTTTAGCAAAGATGTATTTCATAAAATAATATTTCTGTTTAGTCAAGTTTCTTTTATATACATTAGACTTCATTCTTGATACTTTTCAAATAAAAGTAAATATTATTAAAATATATTTTGAACATTCCCAAATTAACCTTAACTATCTACTGGTTCGATTATAAAGCATTTGACAAAATGTGTAAATCAAATAAATGAGTGCTGACTGTGGTTGCCTCATGTTGCAATTGTTACTGCCACTACTGTAGTTGAAGTTCTTGCAGCTCTTGTTGTTGCTCTTGATGTTTTGCCGCATTTTGCATACAAAATGTGAAAATCAAGCTCAGGATGCAGTGCAGCAACTGAAGCAACAGCAGAGACAATTGCAGTAACAGCAAATGTGACAATAACAACAGCAACAACAGGCTAGAACAATGTTGGCCAACTTCTTTTGGCTTAAATGAAACGTTTTGTTTGCATTTTGCGCCTTTCTTTGGCGCTTTCTTTGCAGCATGCTTTGGCATCGTTTGCCACTTGGCTCACGCGCGCAACGTGCCGCAATTTGCCACGCCCTCACCGCCGCCCAAGCCCCTCAGTTATCCAGGCACACCAGTGTCGCGGCTACTGCTCAATTAAACTTCGTTGGACTCGACGTCGACGTCGTCGTCGTTGTTGTTGTTGTTGTTGTTGTTGCTGGTGTTGCTTTAATCTTTTGGCTTGGGCATCCTTGCTGCTGTAGTTGTTGCGGCTGCTGTTTGTTTTTCATTTTTCTTTTTTGCTTTCAGCATTTCTTTTTTTTTTTTTAGAAATTCTTGCCATTGTTCGAGCGACGCTTTTGGTTTTGCCTCGCTTCTTGGCCTGATCCTTGCTGCTTGTTTGGTTGTTATCTGGACTGCAGCCAGGACAACAGCAACAACACAATTGCACAGGTAATTAGCGCTTTTCTTGTCGCCTGCGCTTATTTGATTAAAGACTTTGCCCCGCCTCCGCTCACGCCCACTTCAGCTCCCTCTCTTTTCCAGCACTCTTTTAAATCGCTTAATAGGCAGCCTAACAACAAAAATAGCAGCAGCTGCTGCAGCTACAACAACAACCAAGCAAAACTAATATTTTAATTGCTAAGCAAATAACTGGCAGGCCTCACACAGATACATATATGTACGTGTATTGAAATACATACACACAGATACACGTAAATATGTATATGAAAACTTTTGCCTCGTTATGCTTATTTTACAAATTAGCCAATATTTGGAGACACTTGCCTCACAGAAAGAGACAGAGATAAAGAGTGAGACAGAGAAAGATATAGAGATACAGCGAGAGAGGGAAAAATAGCTTCAGGACATTGACACGCCCCTTTTCTGTCCAAAGAGCACGCCTACACACAAACACACATACATACATACATACAGTAAAATGGTAAATTTTCATGACTGCAACTTTTGATTGCAAATTATTTGCAGCACACATACACTGGCAGTCAAAAGTTTGTTGCCAGCAGCTAAAGCAACTTGTGACTTGTTGTTGTTGTTGTCGTTACGAGATAAAGCAGCCGAATAAAAAGTATGAAATATATATTATATTTGAAGGTGGGCGTACAGCAGCGTGTGGGCGTGACTGCTGGAAATATGAAAGTTGACATTTTAAAAATGAAACAGCAACAAATTCCAAAATTTTAATAATTAAAACTCATTAACACTTTTGGAAGCTTGCAAGGGTTGTCCCTCCCTTCATGCTGCTGGACGAAGATTAAATAGCAAATGAGCGATGACTTTTTGCCGCACACTTTTGAGGGTAGCTGTTGACTGAGTGGCAAATAGTAAATGAATACTAGTATCGTTCTAAGGGTTTTGGGCTTCAAAATGTCAGCTTGGTTGCTTATTAATAAGTAAGAGATGACTTGAAGTTGGGGAACATCTTTGGAGCATTGTTTGTAATTTATGGAATTTACGAAATTGCATGCAACTGAATATGTTATGAACATTTGGCATTCACTTCATTATGGAGCTGGGGGCCAAGGGAAATGATCGCATTGCTGTTGCATGTTGCAGTTATGTAGGACAAGGCTGCATTGTTAAACAGGCACATTGAATACATGCAACATTTGCCAGCACATTTTGACACGCTTGACGAGACATGACTAACTAGAAGAATAATAAGAAGAAAACTATTAACAATTCAACGTTTAGGCCAAGGCAACAAATACGTTTCCGCCACCAAAGAAGGAGACAAAAAAAAAGACAAAAATATAAAGCGACAAATGACAAAACAATAGAAAACTCAACCTTGGACTCAAAACGTGAACAATGCAAAGGCTTCTAAGGCTTTACATGTGCTCCTCTTACTTGTCAGCCAAGTTGACAGCGCACATTATTAAAACTCAAAAGTTGCAAAAACAGCCAGACAAGGTATTAGCCAAAAGTTTAATGTTTAAACCGAAGAAACATTCAATTAACACTTAGAATACTTTAGCTTCATTGTGCAGGCTTTAAGCTAAATGAACTTTGAAATGTGTTTTAGAACAAATGCAGACAGCAGCTTAAAAAAAGCAAAAACTAGTTATCTCAAAAAAACACAATCAACATTAGATTAGAAATCATTGTCATATAACGAAAACCTTAAACGAGATCAATTTAATTAGTCGTTAGTTGGAATGAAAGTATACTTTTTTAAAGTTAAGTACTTTAATTAAGTGCTGAGCAGTTTATCGAGCTGACTTTTGTTAGTACCCTTTAACTGTTTGTGTGTGTGTGTGTTTTTAATTTTGGCAGCTTATTAGGCAAACATGACACTTTTGCTGCAGGTAAACTAACAAGTTGCAAGCTGACAAAAAAAAAAAAAAAAGTGTGTATATTTGACACACATATATGGGATATTTCAACCTATTCTGCAGCACTGTGGGTAACTGCAAACTGCGTCAGCTAATTAAGATTGAAGTTGCCGCAGAGGAGCGCAACGCAGAGCCAGAAGCAACAGAAGCACCAAAAGTACCACAAAAACCAGAAATGGCAACAAAAAGCCAGCAAGCTAATTTATTATGCCATACGTACAAGCTGCCCTAGGGAGAGGAGTGCTGCTGGTGTTGGGGTGTAGGTGGAGTAGGGAGAGGTATGAGGATAGGAATGGGACATGGTGTATGTGGGATGTGGCATGTTAAGAGCTGTTGTAAATGCAACGCTTAGGTAAATGCGCTTAACTACATAGTTGCTGCTGCTGCAGGTGTTGAACTGAAAGGTGTTAACGAATAATGTTGGCTGGCAACCGATTGATGCAGCATTTGCTGCAACTTGATGTGGCAGCATTTTAACCTTGTGGCCTCAAAATATTTGGAAATATATATAACTTTTCAAACATAATATACAAGAACTTGTGCACAAAAACATTTGCCAAACTCTTTCCAATGATGTTAAACAATTTGCAACATTCTTTTTTATGCTTGGTAAATATTTGGCATTTATATTTGCGAGCAATCGGTTGGAATTTCAATAAACTTGTGGCATATTTTGGTTTTCAATTTGCACAAAGCTTGAAAACATGTATTCCCGCACAAAAATCTGGCTAAGGAAGCAAACGAAAGCTCCGTGAAAATCCGAATGAATCAGCGCGTTTTTGGGTCAATCACAAAAATGAAAGAAGGACTCACATACAGAGAACGTGAATTACGTGCCGAGGATATGCTTTTTATACCCCGTACTTTGATTCCAACATGTAGTATATCATTCCCAAGCATAAGTGTGCTTGGCATCTTGAAGTCAAAATTCAATTTGGAAATAAGTTTATTATTTTATCATATCTTTGAATATGTAATATGTAATATAATGTAATACACAAAGAGCTCTTCAGCAGCATGATTATTTCCAAATAAACTGTAGGGCATCCTTATGCTCAGCATCCTTTCTTAGCGCTGCTTGTGCAACATACTAGCCCAGTCAAATGTTTGTCCATCTCTTTCTATAACTTCTATTTCATTCACTCTCACACTTCTTTCGCTAGTCTCTCTAACGAGCACTGTGCCAGGACTAAGCACTCGGCAGGTTCTGCTCCGATTGACCAAACAACAAGGCATGCATATTAAACACGATGCTGGCTTTATACAAATACAGCACTGAAATTTTTGTAAAAGCATCTGCCCAAACTCCTGCTACGCTCCTCCGCTGCTCCCCTTCTCGACTCCTCGACTGCGAGCTCTTAAATAAATGATGTTGGCGCTGCGGCTTTTGGGTTCCGATTCGCTTTCAATCGGCCAAAACACTTGACGAGTAAGTGAAAACTGAGCCTCAACACTTGGCATCCCGATTTGGTTTCAGTCCTTCAGTCATTTGTTGTAGAGTTCGATGCGGCAGTTTAATGAGTGGTTGCATCATCTATATATATCTATATATATAGTATCTGTATACATGCAATATATATTTGTAGAATGTAGCATACTTATTGGCGCCTCGGTGCAGTGAGAAAATGGTTTTGTTGTTTTGCATTTTGTTTGCACAGCAAATTGCTGTATGTGTTTGTGTTGACTGTTGATAATTAGTTTGGCATTAAAGTGAAAACAAAAACATACATGGAACTTGTCACAAAACATTTGATGGCATTTAATATTTATAAGCCAGTCACAGAGGACAACAATGGGCTGGTATGTTAGACTTGACGAAAACAATTCACAATATACATTTCGTAATGTTTCATTCACCGCATAACATTTGTGAATAATTGAAACGTACCCAATTATTCTGCATGTCAGTTGACAATTCAACATTGCCATACAAAAGTTGTAAATTTACTAATAAATATGTAATTAAAATATTTAATAATGTTATTGACACAACAAAGTTCCAGTTCAAGTTTAATGTGTATCATTGTATAACTATAGTTTTATGTCATGCATAAGTATATTTATATAATAATAAGCAGCGGCGTAAGCACAAATTTCAGTTGTGGGGGCCTAATACATTCAATTTTTGTAAAGACTACTTATGTACTTATAAACTGTCCTTAAATTTAGGTAAAGTGAGTTTGGTTGAGTTATTTTGAAAAACAAAAAAGTTGTTCATACAAAAACTTATTTTCAACCGATTGTTCCTATGGCAGCTATAAGATATAGTCGTCCGATTTTGATGCAATTTTGTCAGCATGTATAAACTGTTCTTAAGCTTAGGTGAAGTGAGTTTGGTTGAGTTATTTTAAGAAAAAAAAAAAGTTTTTCATACAAAAACTTGTTTTTCAACCGATTGTTTCTATGGCAGCTATATGTTATAGTGTTCCGATCTGGCCGATCTCAACACTTTGTCTGCCTATGGTATATACCAGCATGTATACCAAGTTTGGTTGCTCTAGCTGTTCAAAACTGTGGAAAAAACCTGCGTTCATACAGACGGACGGACGGAAGGACGGACAAACATTTCAGAAGCCCAATACACTCGTTTTTTCCATTTTGGAATAAGTTGTATGCCTTTCATTTATTTAATCCTCTTTTATTTATCTAAACTGATGTTAGGATTCGAATTTCTTTCTAAATATTTGCATCGAATTTTATTTCAGTTAACTGCTGTAAACTTGATCCAGTTTATAATTGACCTATTTTAGTGATTAGGTATCTAAATTTGCACTTTTAGTTAAACACATTGCTTGTTCAATTAAGCATAACTATATATATATACATATATCGTTAGCTAAATATATTAGAAAATTTCTTATTTCAGCAAAGTGTCACTAGAAAACTGTCAACGCTTTTAATTTGAATATAGTTAAATATTTAAACAATTATAATTGACTGTGATGATGACACAAGCAGGTTGCTAGTTGAAAGCTGAAACATTGATTACGAGACTATTTAAGTACTCAGCTAAAGAATCCGTTAGCTCCCCCTTCTGCGCAATGTATATTTCCACCTGTGTCCCTGGTCACTACATTTGTTATTCGGGCATTTTAAGTGCTTTAGTATTTTGTGTTTAAGCTGCACATTTGTTGCATAATTCATGACGCTGCCACAATGTTGCATTGTTGCAGTTGCCAGACCAAATTTCCACTGCATTTGTAGTTGTCTCTCTAGTTGGTTGAATGATGTCCCTGTCCGCTTGTCTGACTGTATGACTGTCTGACTGTCTGTCTGTTTGTCTGTCTGTCTGTCTGTCTGTCTGTCTGTCTGTCTGTCTGTCTGTCTGTCTGTCTGTCTGTCTGTCTGTCTGTCTGTCTGACTGACTGTCTGTCTGACTGTCTGTCTGTCTGTCTGACTGTCTGTCTGTCTGACTGACTGTCTGATTCGAATTTGAAATTAAGCTGCTTGGAACTGGGAGCTTAGTGGGGTTCCCTTACATTTGGCTGTTGGCTCGTCATTTGTTACATTTACGCAATTTATTTTATTGCCAAAGATCAAAGTAAATTGCACAATTGGCCACTGAAGCTGCTGTATTTGTTGTTGTTATTTGTTGGTCTATTTTTGAGTAGTATTTCCCGTTAGTTTTATTGGCGCATGTTGTTTGTTTGTTAGTCGGCGCTACGTTGAGTGTTGGTAAACAGAATTTATTTGTCAATAAAGCTGTCACTTCATTACGGGCATTGTCCTTGCTCCTGTCGCCACCCCAATTCCCAGTCTGCCCAGTCTGCTCACTGCCCACTACCAACATCTCTTCCGCTTGTTCGTGTAAACCGTTTAACAATGGTGCGCAAATTTCCGCGTCCAGAAATAAACTTGTATTATTGCATTCGGTCAGGGAAGAGCAACGGGAACAGCTGAAACAGGGCCAGGACCAAAACCAGGAAAAGGACCTGCACCAATGCCAATATCTGTTCGCTGTCTGCTTGGCATGACATTAATGAATTTGCTGCTGTCAATATAGCCAACTACCAATGACAGGAGTTGGGTGCGATGGCTGCCATCGTGTCCTTAGAGCAGCTGCATAAAAACAACAAACGGGTGGAGCAAGCAACGGAGGATTCACGTGTATCCACACAGGATGACAGGATGACGATGACGATGAGGATGAGGATGACGATGACATTGACTGCCCGTCGTCTGCTCCGAAATGTTCGCATTACAATTTTCATTTTTGATGTCTATTGACAGAGCAATATGGAAAGGCAAAGTGTGATAAGGGGAATGCACTCTGAATACAACTGTTTGTAGCTGTCGTCGCAGTTGTCCTGCTGAATCTATACTTTTATTGGGGCATGCTGACTGCTGCAATAACTTTGCAAAATATTGCTGAAAAAATAAATATATTATAAATATAAAACAGCTATTTCATTAAGCTAAAACTTTAAAAAGCGCTTTTTTCTTATTTGCTGTTCTTAACTAATTTATCAATATTGTAAACTTTGTTAGGGTATTTGACTACTCGATTTCAAAATGTTTGCTTGATTGTTACTTTATGTTGTTGCCAAAGCAAACAACACCTTTTCAATTTTTGAAGCGACTGTCGCTTAATTTGTATTTGGTTCATGCATTTTATGCTGTTTGATTTCCGTGCAGTGCATTTAACGTCATTGGACAGGGGGGAAAAAGGCGCCAAAGGGGGGTATTTTGGAAGCCAGACTCAATTACGCGCTTGTTTGTGCCAATACTTGTGCAATGAGAACTCAATTGTATAAATACTCAGCTTTCGGCCCTATTCGAACAAAAAAAGCAGGTTGGCTTTAAGTAAAAACTGTCGCTGACAGCTTCATTAAATTAAGTTTTTGTCATAATTTTTAGTTTTTTGTTTGCATATTTTAAGCGCTTAACTTAATTACAGTTACATTAAAAAATTAATTGTAAAATAAAGTTAAATATTTGCGGTTGACTTTGTAAGAATTCAATTCAATTGTTCACTCATTAAATAAAAACACTTTTAATGCAATATCAAAATGAATTCATTTGCAAAGCAAAGCGTATAAAGAGAGCAAAAACTAAAGAAGTTGTGCACAATTTTTTAAAAATACCAGATATTTAATATAAACATTTTCAATACTCTTTAAAAGGGCATTAGTATAGAATTAATTAAGATGCTACAACAAGTATTTGTTTAAATAATCCTCATCAGTATGATAATTCGAATAACCTGTTCCTTAGATTCGAAGTTATGCATATTGGTAGGTAATAATAGATTATATTTTATTATAATTAACTTATAAATTTGGATAGGTTCAATCAACACATATGCACTTTTGCACTATTCTCATATCAGCCAGGGTATTTTATTTTCAGCATCCAAAACAAAGCTGTTCTTTCTTGTCTTTAGTTTTTTGATGACTTTCAGCATTTGATTAAATTACAATTTATGAATAATTCAGTATTCGAAATCAGTAAACACTTTCACAGCAAGAGCTACGCAAAACGCTAATTAAAACAGTTAAAAACACTGGTCAAGGATGTTTTTGGGGGCGTTAGCAATTCACCCTTACAGAGCCAACCCTTCACAATGAAAACACATTTCAATTTGCAAATCAAATTGAAAACTGTGAACAAATCGAAACAGAACCAAAAAATACGAGCCAGAGTCCTGACCAACATTTCACCTTTTCAACTAGGGCCTCTCATTTTATTTACTTTCATTTGGAAGTTTTTCCGGCGAATGGGCATAGAAGCAGTTTGGGGGGGGGGCTATGCGGGAAAACGCGTTGCAATTAAAGCAATGCTAACTAGTCGCAAAAAGTTTGTTAATGTTTTCTCTTAGCTGTTTCTATGCCCAACATTTTTCATTAAATTAGGCAAAGGTGACAGTTTGCAAGTTAGTTCAAGTGAAAGGAAAAGCAAAACGCAGGAAATACGAATAAACCTAAGCAAACATTAGTTAAAGTTGGAAAATAAATTTGAAATGATACTCAAAATTAATTTTTGCCACACGGAAATAATTTTCTTCAAACACTGTATAAAATCTTTAGTATTTGCTAGTTTTTAAGCCAATACTTTTAAATTTTGAATGCATTTGAGATGCTCAACTGAAGTTAGCTGTAATCCTTTCTAATACTCAGGACCATTTTGCCTGCTGCTGGCTATGTCCTGGCGCAACATTCATTAGCCTGCTGCTAAAACAACGCATAAATATTAATATGGCAGTTATACCCATAGCTGCTGTTGTTGGTTTTTTATTTTATTTTTATTTTTTTTAAACTTTGTAGTTATTTTCAAAATCATACACACACATCCACACAGAGGATTTTCATAGCAGCGTTTGCATTTCATTAGCCAAAGTGGCATTGTTGTTGTGCTTGTGCTTGTGTGTGGTTGAGTGTGTGTGTGTGTGTGTGTGTGTGTAGCCTCGCATAAAAATAGAGCACATTTAGCAAAGAAGCTCACAACAACAACAAGAACAACCACTGAAAAAGTAAAACACAGAAAATGCAAAGTATCCAAATAGACTGAAGGACACTCCAAGCATTGTGTCCAAGTGTGTCTGTCCTGTGAGAACAGCACGGTCCAGCAAAAAGAAAAAAGTAACCAAAAACGTTACAGTAGTCGACTACAAAATACTCTGTACATAAAAAGATGTAATCCAAACAATGTTTCTAACATTCAGCAACAATTTAACTAACTTTTGTTTTATTTAGTTTTCTTGAGCTATCCAGTTTTCTTATATTCTCACATGCAAATCGACTGCACTTTCAGATCAGCTTTAATTCAAAGTTCTTGGCAGTGCTTACAAGTTTCAAACCTAGAGTATAAATATGCTAAATGGTTGCATGCTTTGTAGCCGTCTTCTTCACTCTAATGACTTCGCATAAGCGAGAAGAGGTCTAAGTGTGTGGGTGTGATTGTTTCAAGTGTTTGCCTGCATTGTCACACGTTGTCAAACGCGCTTTAGCCAAAGTCAGTCATACTCATTGACAGTGAGCAGATTCAGCATTCATCCTTCGTCCTTCCGCCAAGCAGAACTTTGCTTTTCTTATTTTTAGCCATACAGCTTATTGTGAGGATTAAGCCGCTACATTCAACTGTTTTCATATGCATATGTATATGTATCTGTATGTGTAAGTATGTGTGTGTGCGTGTGTGTTTGTGTGCGCATCGATGGCAACTCAAGTGAGTGTGAAAATCGCTAGTAATTACATCAAGTGTGAGCCACATGGGGTCAACCCTGCATACCCGAGCTATTAATAGTCGCTTTAAGTGTCAGTATGAAAATGGCTTGAAAAGCGACGCGCATCCATTTAAAGACTTTTTTCGCCTTTATTTTTTTACCATTTGCTTTCGCATGCTATGCAGCGCTTTTCCGGCTGTCCGCCTTCCCAGCGGTTCGTAAAAGTAGCACAACCACAATTTCACAGCTTTAAGAATAGTTTTGCAGAAGTTTGCCTAATTTGTGACAGCAACAGCAAGCAAAATATAAATAAACAATGAAATGCAAAGAAAAACGGGAAACCAAAGTGCGAAAAGTTGCAGCAGCAGCATTTCCTAAAGAAGTAAAAACAGTCAAAATTGGCTAAAGTAAAGTGCTAAAAACAGAACGAAAATATTGACAGCTTCGCAGAAGTTCAAGAAAACTTTAAGTATTGTGACAAAAGTTAAAAATAGCACAATTCATGAGAAATACCAATATATCTCGCACACTTCCTGAGAACTATAATTTGGGTTGGATTTGAAAAGCAGATACACTTGTATACCCAGATCCTTGCTAATAGATAAACTAGCTATATGGGCTAAGTCGCGATATACACGCTTCTCGAATCATTTTCTTCTCGAGGTTCAAGCCTCAAAGCTCAAGCATTAGTTTGTATATTCTAGTTTTATTATACCTTAGCTCCTGCCATGCTCAAGTTAGTCTTCCATAAAGTATCGACTGACTAAATCACAAGTCTCAACACTTTTCCAGCTTTATCTTAAAACAATTTCTTCAGTCAAATCTGTAAATCCAGTTTGATAAAAGATGCAAGTACTTTAAACTACTCACAATGCCAATTGCGGTTCTCAGCACAGCCAACAGATAAAGACATTTTTCATATGTCTGATTGTCTCTTTTCTTACTCTTTCTCTACCATTTACGCTTTATCGCTGTCTCTGTCTGTCGAGTTGTATAATGTTGGCGGGCTAACCCTCCCGGATAACTCGCACTGATTTTTTCCCCTTACATTTAGGATTTGTTTGTTTGTTTGTCGCATTTTATCGTTGCCTTTTTTATGTGCAGCCATTTTTTTTATCGACCAACGTGCCTTGGTTATGCTGCCAGCTCCCCCTCTGCCCGCTGTCACCACTGAACTGCCTTCTCGTTTATCTTCAAGCGACGCTTTGTAACAATTTTTATTGTTTTGTGCCGCCATCGGCTGGAGTTGGCTTTGAGGGGCTTTTGGCCTTATCTTGCCACCAGGAGACGCGACGATGCCAGACCAGACCAAACCTGAGATAGGCCACAGTTTTAGATATTTGATCTGTGGTTTGTCAAGGCTTCTCCTCGGAAGTCCTTATCGACAATAAGCTACTAGCGATGTGTGTGTATGTCCTCGATTTTGGCCATGCTGAAAACGATTTATTTACGATTTGGGCCTGCAAAATGAACTCGAAATTAAATCAGACATGAAAAGTGAATGCAACAATGACTTTTGACTGGTTCACTGCCTGCCTAACTTGGCTGGCAGTCTGAATGATTCGATGATGCAACTAACAAAGTCAAGAAAACATTTTGTGCTCATCAAAAAAGCAAATGCGACCCATATTCCTCCAGAGGAGCTGCCGGCTACAACTTGCTTGGCTGTCAAGCACGTGCCAGCCTCAAAACTAAGAGCTCACACACATATACACACATAGAAATGCTTGACTTTTGGGCTTGCCAAACAACTTGAAAATTGTGTGAAGCCTTTGCCAACGTCAACAGCATTTTAAACGCAGTCAAACTCAACTGCAGTGCTGCGTTCCGCGCCCCTTTTCACGTTCCGCCCCTGGCCAATTGTTGGCTGCTGCTTTCATCGCTGACTTGATTTTTATGCAATTTTTGGCTTATTGCACAAATTTTGAGCAGGCCGCACTACAATCGCTGCCTTAAACCCAGTCACGTGCTCAACCAACGCTGCGCCTCATCAATATTATGAGCTTTCATGACTTGGCTCCAAAGGCATTCAAAGCTACTTGTCACGGATATGAAATTAAGGTGCACTAAATCTTACAGCCATTGACGGTTAACTTATGCGGCAATATCTGGCCAAGGATCGTCACATCGAGTCAGCAAGCATAAAATGAGCGAAGTTACTGACAATGCAACACATCAGCAACATCAATGGAAGGTACAAAAACAACAGCAATGCAAACAATGAGTGAAGCATAAGCGACTGTCAGTTGCATATCAAAAACGTCGGCCATTGAAGGGGATTTCGCTCTGATGCGTCAGTCACGGCTGACAGCCAAACAACAAACGCAGTCCCCAAGGCGACGCCTTAAAGTATGCAGCACAAAAACGTACTGCAAGAACAGTGGCAACAACAACAATGCACATGAAAATTCTGATTGCAAGCCTTTTAGATACCACGTAATGCTAAATAAAAACATAATTTTTAAAATAAATGCATTTCTTTTTGTGATTTTACAAGTTATCTGCCAACCGAATCAAGTATTTTTCTTCAGAGTGTCGCTTTGCTCTCATTCCGATTTCTTGGTTGCAGAGTTGCAATTAAAAACGATAACTTATCGGTTTCAAATGGACATGTTCATTGGCTGAATTTAAATTGAAAGATATAAAATAATATGGAAAAATGAAAATGTTGAGCTGTTGAGCTGTATGTGTCCTGCTTCGTAATGTCGCTTTCAATTGCGGACAAAATGAGGTTAAATGTTTTCTGGTTCATTCGAATGTATTAAAAAAAAGAGATGAGCCGTCCATACTCAATTCTTTCATTAGACAACAAAAAGACCCAATGTTTGGCCGATCTTTCCTCCACTCCTTAACCCACTCAGGTCTCTTCCTTTTTTTCGTGGCATTTCGGCAGCGGTTTCACAGCAGTCCAAGAAAGCATGAACAATTTCGACATCTTCTGTATTGGAAAAGTCGGTTGTTTCCACTGCTAGGACTGTCGTATTTATAAGCTCTTCAATAATTGACTTGTTGATATTTACATTTCTGTCACATTCACGGCCTTTCACGTTAACAATGAAATATTGTGCCTTCTTCAGTTCTAGTTCATAATACACTAAACACTTTTATATTCCAGGGTATTTGTGTACATACATAACATTTATCACACTTTGCTTTTCTGTTTTTGAGCTGTGTGCCATGGTGCGTTTATATGCTTTTCTAGCTGAAAAACACCAGTGGAAAAGGATTCATAAAAAGGGTCTCCAAACAGCAGCATAAAAGCAAAAGCAGCTGCAACTTGCTGCAGTCTCTTGCATTATTGGCTTTTGTCTAAAAACAAGAAAAATGTTGAGCAGCTTGTGAGAGACAACTTAAAAAAAGGGATATAAGCAAACAAAAAAACGAAAAGAAAAAGAAAGCGTCACACTCGTAAGCTACATGTTAACTTTCCTTGTCAAACTTTGTTTGTTGTTATTGCTTTGTTGGTGCTGATGTGATGTGAGAAACGTGTCGAAATTGCTTTAACTCGTTTTGTTCATAGTCGCTTGTTGAGCTCACTGAATATCATATTAAGCCATAACGCAGCCGGCAAATGTTAACTGGGTATCAAACTTATCGCTGGAAATGGATTGAAATACACGAAAACATTTCAAAAGCATTATTCGCACTCTGGAAATCAATCACTGGCAATAACTGAAAGGTATCCAATGGAAGCCTGCTGATGTCTGATGCGTATGATAAAGTTCTTTTGACCAAAAGGCCGAAACAAATTGATGATTCCAGCACATATGAGAGGCTTTTGAGTGTAGTCGTCGATTGATGTCCATATGATCCACAATTTCTGTTATGTTGGCAACTTGAACTATAAATGTGTCAAGTGAAATGAATAGGCGACAATGCTGCGTATACGTAATGTTCAATAAAAGGCTGTGCAAAGGACAAGGAAATATTCTACAGATATGCTTCGAGAAAGTTGATAACAATGTGTTTACTGGCATTTCTTTGAATTATGAAGCTTTTCAATGTTTTTGATTACATTCAAAAATAGCAAACATTCCACACTTCTCTAAAAAAATGAACGCAACGACAGTCAATTGGTTATTTTTAGCAGATATCATCCAAATTTATTTATTGTACTTGCAATTGAAAGTAACTAGGAAACAATATAAGAACTCCAACATGTTTAAGCGTGTCAACTGCTACCGAGCAGTTGTGAGTTGTGAGCTGGTTTTGCTAGCATTACGCATACGCATCGTTGGCCAGCCACATCGAATCTAGTGCCTGGCATTTTTTCAATCAACGCCAATCAAATCAATGCCCTCTAATGGCATTAACCCATCAACTTCAGTGTCAGTTGCCGTTTCTCATATGCAGCTGCTGGTTGAGTTTTGATTTTTTCCCTCAGTTTTGCTTTGATTCGATCGGAAATGTTTTGCGCTCTCTTTTTTTCTTTTTTTACCTGCCTGCTGTGTAATTTTGCAAACTATTCTGGGAAAAGAGACAGCTAGTTGCGAGTAAAAGAGACAAATTCAAATTGTATTTGCCTGCAGCGGCGACAACGGCCAACGACTTTTGGAGGCTGCCACAGCCACTGCAATATTCAAAGGTATGCCATATGGAAATTGGCGGTTGGCAGTTGAAGAAGCAGAACACAACAACAAAAAATTGTGGACTAGCAAAGGGGCGTGGCTGGTGTACTTTGAGTTGCAATTCTGTTTCGTTGCTGGGCAAGGTAAATAAACTTGAAATTGGTTTTTGGACAGGCGAGAACTTTAAGATGCACTGATGTTTTCACTCGCAGCTGCCACAGAGTTCAAGAGCTGCTCGACCTGTCCTTTAAAGCGACAACAGTACGTGCCACAAGCGTCAATCACGTGCACCTCATTGAGCTCATTATATCAGCAGCTCTGGCAAAGGCTTGAAATTCAAACCGAGGGCGCCACTATTGTCATTAGCTCTAGCAAACATGTCTTCATGTCCTTACACACACACATGTATGTATATAAAAACTGTCCTGCTTGGCGTGGCAGGAAAGAGACAACGCTTTGCGACGGTAACAAAAAGTTAGCTTAACCCACAAAAGTCGGTGAACTGTTCATGAAACATTAAGGGAGGCTAACTGACAACAGCCCGCTCGCACATCGGCCTCTTCACCATATTATTGATGAAATGTTGTCAAGCTGTTTTGATTGAACCAATGGACTTGATGGCCGGAAAACTATGGCAATGTCAAGTCACAACATAACAAAGAGGCGACTGAATTCCAGCTGGCGCCAAAGAACACATCAAATTTTAAGCATTCTTCGGTGGGGTGGTTTTGGGACTGCACGAGAGAAGCCATTCAGCAGACATGAAAATTTAATAGGACCTCGCAAGACTAATGCCACAAAAGTTGATGGCCAGAAAGCTGGCACGAAACGGCTAAGGAGAATATTGGTGGCTATAACAACTGGCTGAGTAGGTCTTAGTATAGAACTTAATAGTGCAGGGAGAGAGGGGAGAGTAAAATGTCAACAGTTTTCCGCAACATGTCATGAATGTGAAGATGATGGCATCAAAGACGTGGCCAGAGGGATGCAGATCGTGCACTTAGAGAAATCAAATCGATTTTTAAGAGCCAAATATCTTGCAACTTCTTAGACAGCATTCGTTATTCATTTAGAAAATCTTTGAGTATCTTAAGAAAAGTAGAAAGGACATGGAGTTTATTAAGATTCTGAAAACCTTTGGGCGGTCTTGACTATTTGAGCCGCCAAAATCGATAGTTCTATCCTTATATGTTTAATGCAGTTCCTTTCTACTCCTCTTCTGTTAAAATTCTTATGATCAGAATCCAATATGAGATTTTTTGAGCGTAATGCAAATGTTATGAATATTGCTTATGTCTGCCATGTTAACCAGTTTTCTGTCAGTGTAGCAAGACTGGGGCGCGCGTGGAGCAGAGACGTGACAGTTTGTCATAAAAACAAGTAAGGAAAGTGGAAAGTGTTTCGATGGTGAGGGCATAAAAATTATATAATATTATAGCACCAACGTTTTATGCTTTTTTTTTGGCATTAAAATTTTGCACAACATGAAAATATTTTGTATACCTTTAGACAAGGTCATTGAACTGGTTATGTTGGCCATTTGGAAACACAAAAAGCGGTCCAAGTGAGGTTTCTTCATTGCCTTGTTAGCTGTCTTTTTCCGCAGACAACTTCTTTGGCCAAGCAAATGCAATTTGATGCCAAATGCCGAGCAATTTTTAGCATCAAATTGCAATTAATCAGCAAATGTGGCCCAGGCAAAAATCTAAAGCGATTTCTTTGGCCATATGTGCGACATTTGCACTTGTCGACGATTTGTCGCCGCAATTGGGAAGGGGCGATGAGAACTGAACATTGCGGGACTGAGGGGACAGCGATAAATGTTCTCTCATTAATAATAATTTGCGTTAATTTATTGCCTGACATTCTGTAAGATGTTTTCCTTTTCTTTGCATCGTTTTGCTATGTTTGCTGGCAAATTCAATTTGAGTGCCACGACTTACAGATGGCCTCAAATAATGAAATTGATGTGTGGTTGTAGTACATACCTGAAAAGAAATAGAAAAGAAGAGTATGGAATTTAGAAATGATTGATATTAATGTTATTCAACAGTTTATTAAAGCTTTAGATTAGGTCTAAGCATAAAATATCCCAACACTTAAATAAGATACTTTTGAGGATGCATAAGTCTTCTGCTCTGTGCAAGTGCATTGAAATGTGTCCAATGGGAGCTAAAGCTGCCATAAATAAGCTGCAGACAAACTTAACACCAACACACGCCACAATATGCCGACCCGACGGTAGTGAACAGGATAAGAGCATAACAGGATAACAGGGGAATTGGAGACCGAAAGAACTATGGGAACAGACCCTAAGTTTACTCATGTTTTGTTCTTGCTTCCTTGGCACGCACGTTCGCCAGTACCATGTCCCTGCCAGTCCTGAAGTCCTTCAGTTTTGAAGTTCTCTGTATCCTCTGCTTAAATCTTAATTCAACATACTATATTGTGCTTTATGCAATGCTAAGTTCAAAACTTTGTATTACATTTAAGGCTCATTGTTGGCGACTCTTTCCTGCTTTGTAATTCTACTGTTTGTGTTGAACAGGCGGATAAAGAAAATGGTCTGAATAATCACAAATAGCACATTCATTATGATTTTTCAATAACACATATATTTATTGCTATTAGACAGAAAACAAGTTTACAAAATTTGAAAAACACTTGATATACAGAAACCTGCATGCCAAGTTTGGTGTTCTAGCTCTTATAGTCTCCGAGATCGGCGTGTTCATACAGACAGACGTACAGACAGACGTACAGACAGACGTATAGACAGACGGAAACAGCTAGATCGACTCGGCTGTTGATAGTTTATATAGTCGAAAATGCTTCCTTCTGCCTGTTACAGACATTAGCAGTACTTTAATACTCCTTTTTTTTAAAGTTTTAATGGGAACAGGGAGTAAAAAGAGACAAGCACAAAATGCAACTTAAAATTTAAAATCTAATTATATTTTTAACTAGTTGTCGGATGGGGTTAAACAAGTTATCTGTCGACATGAATTTCAGTTAAGAATAATTCTGCATTAAAAAAAGACCCAATGGTCGCCTTTCGCACACTTCGTGATGCTGCAACGATGTTTAGCTACTCGAACGTTATTCTTGTGCTTGACATCGACATCGATTCAAAATTTACATCACTAGAATGTCCAAAATACTTGATATACAAGCATTTTGAAGAAATACTTATGTTTTAAATGTTTTTTTGTGAGCAAACATAGCAAGAGCAATGTAAAAAGTAGGAAAAGATTGTCAAGTTTGAAAGTAGTTGAATAAATAATTTTTGCACTTCGAAATCGCAAAAAGTGCGAGGTATTTTAAGGTCGATTTGAAGGCTTTTGCTGTTTTTCTCTACTTGTTACTGGGGGTGTTCTGGGTTGGGGGTGTTCTTGTTGTTGTTGTTATTGTTACTGTTGAAACATGCGACAAACAAACAACGCAACAACATTCGGACTGATGCAGTGAGCCAACATTTCCACTGACCACCGCACCGTTCTTACCCAATGCTCATTCCCTTCGCAACGCCCACCCCGTCTGGAAGTGTCTCAACACATTTGGCACGGTTCGTTGGGGCGCGTGACATGTATATGAGAAATTATACCGTTGACTGCACCAGCGGCAGAAGCAGACGCAGAAGCAGAAGCAGAAGCCGAAGCAGCAGCAGGAGGCATGAAGCCTGAGCCAGGATGCAAGCGGCACGCTGTTTTCATGCTCGACTGCTCGCCTGCTGCTCACCTCCCTTGGCCAGGACATTGTGGTTGCTTTTTATTCGATTTTCTCATCGCATTTTTCTTCGCCCCGTTTCCGTTTTGCACCTTTGGCCAGGACTCGGACTTGAACTCCACTCGCATTGGGAATAATTTATTATGCTTGGCTGAAGGTACATGTATATGTAGATGTCTTGTATATGTATATGTTTGTACATATACATGTGTGACTCAACCTGCTGCATGAGACTGCACCTTTGCGCAGGCAGCGCAATGCATAATTCTTACTTTTCGCGTGCAGCTTTTTGTGGCCGCAACGCATTGCTGGGTCCTTCGGTTTAACATCTTAATTCAGTGGCTGTCCTTGTAATGAAATTATTTGACAGTGCAATGATTTTCACTGGCCTTAACGATGACCTATGAAAAGATTTGTGGGGCTTAAAGCTTTAGCAGCTGCCGCTCTGCTGAATGTCACAAATCTCTGGCCAACAAATTTTTGACGGCTTTTCTCTATATGTACTATATTTTATTTGTGTCTACAAACATACAATCATACATACATATTTTTTTGGCTGCAAAATAAATATTTAATATTTTTGTTGGCGTCAGTTGCAACAATTTGTAAATATTTGCGCACACTTTGGCATTCAGGGAACAGCACAGAACAGAAGACAAACTTTCAAATCCCCCATGAGCCATCGAATCAAACATGTTTCCCCTTTCTGCTCCACCCAACTCTTTTCTCCCACCACTCAGTGCGTGTTTGTTTTAAATCAACGCACTAAGCCATCTAGATGTACTCGATATATATATATATATCTATCGTTTGCCGCGTCACTTTATGTATTAAAATATTAATATCAATTTCATGCTACATATTTTCACTGATGCATCCAAAAAATCAACAAATGCAAATCACAATTGCCCTGCAAAAACCTCAAATGTCTATTGAATTATTTCAACAATCGATTTCAAATTTTTGGTAGCAAATTCTATAAATTTATGTGTTCTAACTAACTAATATTTAAATTAATTAAATATAAACTAATCTATTTATAGTTTATAATACATTATCAAAATAAAAATAAATATAAAATAAACAGAAATAATTTTATAATTTATAAATAACTGAGGTAATCGAATTATAGCAAAGTAAACAATTAAATGTTAAAATAATAATTTAATAAATATTTAAAGCATTAAAGATTTAGTAAATATTGTTTTTATTGAATTGAAGAAATTGTTATAAAGTAAATATTAACCAAATCAGTTTTTAATTCATAATTATAGTTTTTAGGAAAACAAGTTAATAAATACAAATTATTTTAAAATTTTGAAACTGAGTGAATCGAATTATACGTAACTAAAATAAACTGTTTTATGCAATTACTTAAAATGGGGTTTGAACTCTAAAAATATGTGTTGATGAGAATATTATAATCATCTGATGCTAAATTTAGACAGCATAAATTTGATAATAGGACTGAAATGTTGTACAGAATAATTTTAAAATGGAACTTTAATCTTTAGCATCCAAAAGATAACTAACTATTATTCCACATTGTTTTAAAAGCCCATTAAAATAATATTATGCTATATCGCCCGTTGCCATTGAGGCATCAATTTGCAAATGCGAATTTGATGATGATTTTTTTTGTTTGCCCGCTGACGTAACATTTTGGCCATTTCAGATGCCATTTTCCCAAATGAATTAATTTGTCCCACTGGGCGAGCTGTCATTTGTGAGCTGTGAGTGTGAGTGTGAGTGTGAGTGTTTGGGTAGTGTAAGGGGCAAGGGGCAGGGGCAAGCTCACTGCTCAGCAATTAAAAGGCATATGGCAATGCTTCAAATGAAACCACGCCCAATTTGGCCACGCATGACGCACAGCTAATCACTGTAAAATCGGTCGATCAGTGAAGCAAAACGTGACATAATTTGCCTGTTTTGGGTATTAAACATTGTGAAATGAGAAGGGAAAGGGGTTGGAAGCTGTACAATTGATTACCACACCTTTTGAATATATATATACAGATTAAAGTTAAAGCTGCAAGCATACATTTTCAAATAGCATAATAATTTGAATTTTCACATTTGTTGCAAAATCACGCAGCACAAAAGCTGCTGTAAATTCGTTGAATAAGTTTTATTTGAAAAATAAATATTAATGCAGTAATGGTCTGATATGCGGCACTGTTGTCAATTATAATTTTACTTCAATAATAAAATGAGTTTCATCGATATAGATTGCTTAATTAATGAACTGCAGCAGAAATTTAAAAAACGTTGGAAAAAATGTGCATTAATTAAACAGAAAATTGCTGCAACATTTTACGACATTTTATCCACAAGTATTTCCTCCTAATTAAGCTGCCAGTCGCTTCCTGTTTATACTCCCTTATCAAAGGCGAGTGTGAGTTTTGCGAGTAGCGCCTCCACCAAAGTCAAAGTAATTAAAAATGCAACCAGGCAGTGGAAGTGGCAGTGGCAGTGGCAGGCTGAGGCAGGCAGACTGAGGCATGCACGCTGAGGCAGGCAACAGCTAAAAGAAGCAGTTGAAATTGAAGCTCCTGCTGCTTCTTCTGGCACTCCTGCAATGCGTATCCCGTCGGGGAGTCAATATCGTGCAGTATTCACTTCATTATGCGATGTAATAAAAGCAGCGCATAAAAGAACGCTACAAAGTAAAGACTTGGAAAAGCAGGAAAGGTATGTTACGTTGATAATGCGGAAGGAAGCCCCATTGACAAAACATTGGCAAACATGCTTTCATGTGTGTGACTTGCTGCCATTCATTAAAGCTGCCACACACAGGCAACATGCAACAGCAGATCGGTGCCACATTACACTGCTAAAGAAATAGATATGTGCTAAAAGGAATTCCTGGTTGTTTTAACTAGGTGCAGCTTCTTAAAACTATCTAAAATCAGTTTCTGTATAGCTATGCTTACTTTCATGAAGTTAACTAACTAATCCAATCAGGTAATAGCAGTCAAAACTTACACTTAGTGGTATTTTTAAAGAGATTGAGTTAGTTTTTGTATTCCTTTTTGCTTGACCTTTTAAGCCAAATCCATTTGAAATGGTGGTAGAAATATATTTTGGCTTAAAAAGTATGGTTGTATTTAAATTTTAATATTATTTTTTAATCGCATTTCAAACGGTTTTTAAAGTAAACTATTTTGAAATAAATTTTTAATTTATAATAATTGTAAACTTTATTTCTTACTGTGTACTGTTTTTCTCCAATTATATTGCGCTGGCCCACCCTTTTTCTCAGTGCATTTAACTCTGTCTGGACTTGCGGTAAGTCCGTTAACCATTGCAAATGTTGTCTCTGGTTGCTGTTTGTGATAACGTTAATACGTTTTGGTCGCAGACTGATAAAGCACCTGGAGGCATGCAACATTTTGGGGCAAGCACAAGAAATGGAAAGCGTAACAGCGCAGTTCGCCTGCTGCAGCATTAAAAATTCCATTACAAAACGCAAAATGAGACGAAACGTACAAATCAAAATTAAACAGCGGACGCAATGCAGCAGCACATACAACATAGCAACAGCAACAGCAACAACAACAAAAGCAACAACAACGCAGCAGCAATGAGCAACAATGCTAATTACAATTGTAATTGCATCTGTGAACACACAAACACACTCACTCAAAAGCACACACATAAACACACACACACACACACACACACAGCGCAAATGGAAATCGCTGCAAAGAAATTTACTTTGAGTAGTTCTTGTTTTAGGTGTTTGGATGCGAATGTTTGCCTCTTCGCTGACCACGTGAAATATGTGCTAATTAGCTTGTGCACAAGCGGCAACAACTGTGCTTAACGGGCTGCGAGAAAGGTATGTGAAGTGTAGGGCAGACAGGGGAGGCGCCAAAGGGGGCTATTCAAATAAGGCAACAAATAACTGCAAGACACGATGACAATAGCTAAAATGAACACTTTTTATTTGGCATTAATTAATAAATCAAAGATAACTTTTTTTTGTAATGGCTGTCTGTCCTTTTGTCTGTCCTTCTGTCTGTCTGTCCGTCTGTATGAACGCATTTATTCCACAGTTTTGAAGCTAGAGCAACCAAACTTGGTATGCATGTTGGTATATACCATAGGCAGACAAAATGTCAAGACCTCCCCCCCATCCCCACCTCTTCCCCACAAACGGCGAAAACCTAAATCTTTCACAGTTTTACAACTAGAGTAACCAAATTTAGCACAGAGGCTATTAATGACTTCCTTGATGGATCTGACTAAAACAAATTTGGCCACGCCCACCTCCGCCCCCACAAATGAAATTCTGTATCTCCCACACCCCTTTAGCTCGAATCACCAAATTTTGCAGGCTGAATTCTATTAAATAGATTGGATATAAATAAATTTGTATAGTTTTAGACAAACAAAAGTTTTTGTTGCAAACTGTTTTTGTATGTGCTTTACAATTTCAATTAACTACAAAATCAGGAAATTCAATTTTACTGTTCACATCTACCAATACTTAGCAAAAACTACAATCAATACTCCATCACAAATGTTTCACTAGAATTTGATTTTCTTTATTTCTTTGAATTCGAAAGTCAAAGTAAAAATTTGACATTTAGTAATAAATTGCTTTTCATTTGCAACAGTTCAAATAATTATCAAAGATGTCAAAATCAATATGTGGTCATATTGCCAAAGGTATTTGAATTATACACATGTTTCTGCGTGTTCATTAATGTATTGTAGCACTTGAAATGAGTTCAGATTTAAATGCATTCTGCTGTTGAAGATAACTGTTTGTTAATGTCATATACTTTCGCCTCGGGCTTATATCTTCTTTTGATGTAGATACATATGGTATGTACGAGTATATTTGCGGTCTGTATAGCAACTAAACAGAACGCAATTGCAATTATATATGCGCTTGGTTAATCAAGTGAGGCGGCAGCGTTGATTGCGGGAGGGGAAGGCAACAACAAATGAGCTGCATGTTTAAACAATGCAACTGCTGCTGCTGTTTTGTTGTGTTTTTGTTGTCGTTGTCGCCTTAACTTAAAGCTTACATCCGTTCAATTGTATTGTGGCAAAATGCTTTTAGCTTGTTTTGTCAACGCTACAATTCGCCCATTTGTGGACTGCCACGCCTTCTGCTTGCTACCTTTGTAAATTGTGTGGATTGTTACTATTTCAGCGACTACTTTTATTTTGGGCCTCTACATTAATAACAAGAACGCATATATAACATGTGCTAGCTGCTTGTGTGTCTGCTGCACGTGAGATAAGCAACATTTTCGCTAGGACATTGAAAAAGTTGCATGGCATGTACAATTTTCAGGTCAACCTATTGCCGCAGCTGAGCAAATAAGCTGCAAAGGGGGGGAGGAATAGTTAGCACCATGAGTAGCGCAAATGTAGGGTATTCAAATAAGTACTAAGAAATTACACAGCAGCTGCACAAATTGTGTGCACTTTGATGAGAGCATTGATAGCGGCAGATCAACGTTTCAGTCATTCAAAATATTACGCATACGCAGCGTGTTGCCATTGTGGTTACTGCCCGCTCTAGGATTAGGCATGACGATCACGTTGCCAAATCATTTAATGATGCCTGTGGCCTGCGGACATTAGCGCAAATGGAAAGCAAGGACACGTGTCCTGCCACGAACCCCCGTGGCATTTAAATACGCCCGCAACTTGGCATTTGTCGCAGACCTTTGGTACATGTCACGCGGTTGCTTTGCTTCCTGTTCGTGGCGCAGCATAGTACAATTTTCAGTGGCAACAGCCTCCTGTCATGCCAGTGCCCCTTGCCCATATGCTATGCTTACATATTTTGTTTGCAAATTGACGTTGACAGGCAGCAGCAACAGCAATGGCCACAGTAACCAGACAGCATCCAAAACAACAGCAACAACCACAAAGCGCAGCTTTTGCAATTTGCATTGATTTTGTTGTTGTTGATATTGTTATTGTTTTTGTGCTGGCTGCTTTTCAGTTAGACTCTAAATTAGTTTATGGTCAAAACTTTCAAACTTTGCCAAGTTTTAGACATTTTAAGTTATCAACTTAAATGAAAAACAAAAGCTGTTTGATGTATAGATAAGTAAATATTTGGCTATTATAAGCAGAATTTGCTACAAATTTACCAAAACTAGTAACATTTACTAGATACTAACTGCTGAAGTATGTAACTGGCATAAGAAGACATCTCTGAATATGTAAATTATATATATTTTTAATCCACATCAACAGCCGAGTCGATTTGAACATGTCCATCTTTCTAATCCATGTGATGAGGTAGCATATATAACTTTTGACTGGTACTTAGTTAATATATATGTTAAAACAGCAAACTTTTTCAAACAACAATTCAATCTTTGAATAGAGTTCAACTTGAATCAAGAAACACACAGTTTAAAATTGAGGAATTCTACAAAAACCTGAACTTATTGTCTAACTGTGTCCCGTATTAGTTAAACACTATAATGAACCCATATTTGCAGTACAAGCTGCAAAACTAAATAAGTATATGTTTTAAGTTTCATAGAACCTTCCTGAACCCTTGCTAAAGAGTTTTAAAACTATTTGATATGGTAATTCACTATGCCATAAAGGCTTATCTCTTTTGGGCTTAAGTATTCGATTTATAGGATCATCCTGCGTAGTCCTTTGATATCCTTTACAGGCTCACACATACACAATAAGCTTATGTTTCGTGTCGACTGCGGTCAAACCACAATTATGATCCACCAAACTGACGCCGCCTGGGGAGCTAGCGTTGGTTTGCTGACAAAAAAAAAAAAACTTCCAATTTGCTGTCGTGGCAACAGAATTGTGTTTTTTTGCATTTGTTTTGCAGACTTTTGCTATTAATTTAATTAGCGCAAAAGCAACAACAGCAACAGAAAGTGGGTATTAAAAAGCCTAAAAATATGCAACAAAATGAAAACATTTTAATAATTAAACCACAGCTGTTTGTATGCCATTAAAGGGCATCAAAAGCGCATTCCCGTGAGTCGTGGATGGGGTAAAAAAAAAAAAAACGAATTTAAAATATGCTGGCGCTAAAAAAAATACATTTTTTCGGCCACATAATTTGTCAGCCAGCAAAAAATATCTAACTGAGTCAACGGAAGGGCTTTAAAAAAAAAAAAAACAAAACTGCGTGCAGTTTAAGGACGGCAGCTGCAACGTTTGCCACAGTTCACTGGGGAGATGCCGCATAACAAAAGGTGGACTGGGAACCTGAACTGAACTGAACTGAACTGAAGTAGCTGCAGCATAATTAACATGTAGCATGAAGCAGCTGAATAAGAGCCCAAAATATGCTCATTAACATAATGTGCGGCTACAAAGGACACGCCCCCGAGTCCACTTCAGTACGCCCAATTTGGTTGCAAGCGCCGCATTCAACGTTCTTCTACACAAATAAAAAAATTCACATTTTCCGAGTATTTCTGCTTAGAGAAGCGTATTATATAAATCTGCAGTCCACTTAACGACCACAAATCTACAGAGAATTTTATGCTGCAGCTCCTATTCTCTAGCTTCAAACCCAACCCTGCACCTGTTTCTACCACCTGCTGCTCATTAAACTGCTAGTGTGCGTATCCATGACACTTTTTTAGCATTCTGTTTTTTGTTCAACTACTCCTTTGATTCGCAATGCTATTGCATATCATTCGAATGCAGTCGCATGTGACTTATATCATTGTTATCAGCTGTTTCTTACATTTGCAAACGTCAAGCCTGAAGCTGCCTGTGTTCATTAAATTTCAACGTAATGCAGCTGATGCAGTGCGTTCTAAGTTGTTCGTCCTTTTCTAAAAGTTGGATTTAATTCCAGAAACTACTTTTAATGAGTTGGCAGCAACATTCGCGTTGAAAACGTGGGCAGCAGAAGTAACTGCGTTAGCTGTATCGAATGTGTGTCCTTATATAAATCGCAATAATTAAATAACTGCACTTGACACATGTTACACAGCAAATTTGTAGTTGTAATTGCTCTCGCACAGGATGATGGCATGACAAAAAGTTGCATTTGTTGTTTTGCTGGGACAATGATATACTTAAGTTTGTGATTAATTGTGGCATGTGAATAACTGAGTTGAAACAAGTTGAACTTAAAAACAATTCTTATTACTTTTCTATCTGCAAAAAGGAATTTATAAGTGTTTAAGTCTCACGTTAACTGACGGCGAGTAAAAATAAATAATAAAAGTCTGATAAACGATTGCTTCTCAGTTATTTTTTATAATTTTACTTATATTTAATATAAAACCAAACAAAATGCAAGCAAATAAAATAAAGTTGGGCAGCGAATTTCCTGCCCAAAGGCTTATTTTCACATAAAACATAGTTCAGTTCATGAGAAAGTAGCTCTCATTAGGACGAAGTAAAGAAGTAAAGATCCCAATTGCAAAACAAGCGCTTCAAATAAAAGCAATATATTTCTAAGCCAATGCGTTGCTATTTCTATTTCCCCAACATTTATAAGGACATTTATCTCTGATCTGCTTGTTTGGCATTGCCGTTAAATTGCATCGTTTATGTAGCTTTGCCCTAGTAGTCCTGTACAGCGACAGTAAGTTGGCTTAAACTCAGTTACATAAATATGACAAGTTGTAGCTGAAGAGGGCGAAAAGGAAAACAGCTTGCAGCTGCTAAGAAAGATGTCCTTGGCGACCAAAAACAACTTGTGGGAAGCCCAAGGAGCAAGAGGAAGCCTCAAGTGGTAGCCGCTTATGAAAAGTCATGATGTATTTGTGGCCATTAACGGCTGGCTTACACACACACACACACACACACACACACACACGCACACACGACCCACTCATACACACTCACAAGCTAGTAAGTGCGTTGAGAAATGAATATTTATGTTGGCAGTTTCCTCAGCTGACAAGTGGCGTATACATAATATTTTCATTGCGATTATTAGTTGAGCAGCGAGTAGGGCGTCCATTCAGCATATGCCAGGACTTTCGCACTTGCAAACCCTTTTATGGCAAATATATATACCAAGACAGCTGCACAAATCATTAATCAATTTCACAACCAGCAACTGGGGGGCAGTCGGATGTGGTGACATTTGCATAAATACCATCAACACTTGCAACTTTGGGGTTCGTTTTAATAATTTAACGGCGTTAATTAACAGTGAAGACCACCAGCTGATGATCGCATAACAGACCCGTAATCAAGTTAACCATTTACCTGTGGGAAGTGTGTGGGGGTGGTGGGGGTTGGGCATGCTGTGAAGCCCTGCAACAAACTTTAACCTCGTCGCTAAAGTGCCACTCATGAATATACATAAATACTTGCTGCCCCTTTCCATCTAACTAAGCCCTTGCCATAAACCTTCAACATATTTTTGCTAAATGTATACATGTATATGTATGGTATATATGTGTGTGTGTTGGAATGTTTATGGTCTGCTGACAAATTACGCGAACTTTTCATTAGTGGCAAATGTTGCACAGACATATAGACAGACGAAAATAGTATATGAGTTGCAATACTTTTGTGACACTCATCTTTAAAATTGTAGATTTCTTTATTATTTTTTTGCAGTCGGGGTCAATTTTTAATTGCTTTTTAAAGTTTTGTAGAAAAATCAAATGTAAAGTTTTGTGCAGCATATGTAATATGTAATTACGAGTGGGAATGAAAAAGTTAAAGTTAATAGAATAAAGCCACAAAAATGATAAAGTTGCCAACTTTATCCTGGGCACATGACGACGACAAAGATTAATATCACAAAGCTCATTAAAAGTGTCAGTTTTAATATATATGTATATATAATTCTCATACCACAGCGCTTGTGGATGATGAGATGAAGATATGTAGAGACGGATATGATGTTGGCTCGCTCTCTTCTCCAGGTGAGCAGGCAGCTGAAAGATTCACGCGACGCTAAATAATTTGTCTACGTTGAAGTTCAAGGAACTGGCAGGCGTGCAAGCTGAGAGAAAAACCAGGGTGGAGACACGTCTACGCTTTTGTTTTGTGTTGCTTGTTTATAAAAGTTGGCAATGTTAATATATATCGTAGGGCAACTACACACGGACAAGCCCCATGCATCATTTGAGGCGTGGGGCCTGTGGAGCATCAGGCAGTCTAATAAATTTATTACAACCCCTGCCAGGACACGCAATATGCCGAGCAGAAACGCGACGCGACGCGACGTGACGAGGCGTGGTGAGACAAGGTGAAGAGCATTCTGTAGGCAGGCCACACGCTAATGATGTAACCACATTTGCTAGCAAATTATCTGCACATCAAAAGAGGTTGCTGCGGGGGCAGCTGAACGAGAAGTTTGTTAGTAAAGTCGCCAGGGAGGGTGGGGTATGGGGCAGTGCTGTGATTTTAATGAGCATTAGCAAGCGGCTTGTGGCGCCCTTAAAGCACCCAACACCAAATAGAAGAAAGCGCAAAACTTTTTGGAATTTTGTAGAGTTAGCTTTTAGCCAAGGTGTTGACAAATTGGCTGCCTAAATTTAAACTTTGAGTTGAAAAGCCAGCCGCAGCTGGCATAGCCATTTAGAGACTCATTTACTAAATGGTTTTCTGATTCGTGTTCAGGTTCGCGTTGTTGGGTTGTTGGGTTGCCCCTATCTAACATAGCTGCAGCTGACTTATCAATGCTATAGTCTCTTGATCTCTTGGCCATAGTTGGCACTGGCAATCAACTTTTGTTTCTACTGCTGCAGCTGGCAAGATGCGATGAAATTGCCGCGATAAACTTGATGAAAGTGTCTGAGAGCGACACAGATTTATCAAAACTGGGCAATCTGCCTGTGTCTCTGTCTCTGGCTCTGTCTCTGCCTCTGAGCTCTCGACTGCCGGCAAGAGTAATTTGTTTACCAAATGACAGGCAAATGGCAGACAACAAAAGACTGGGCAACAGCTACAAGCAAACCAAGATGAGCACAACACATAACACACAACACACAACACATAACATAAACCTAAACCAAATTTGTATAAATGAAATATTTAATTATCTCGCACAAATAGCAACAAGTTGAGCGCATCTAATGCAGTCTGAGAAAGTGAATTTAAATCAAATTACTTTGCATGTGGAATTTTAAGTGGCCCCTGTCTTGCCAAGAATCAACTAGTATATGCTACTAGTTATGTATTTTTATGCCAATTATTTCTTGAAGAAGCAGACGGTGTGGCAACAACTGATGCCCCATTTATATAGACGAATGAAAAGTCAATTAAAGAGCTTAAAGACTTTTAAAATGTATTCTGTTTGTTCAATAAACGAAATATTATATGTACTCTGGTCAAGAACTAATCAAACAAATGAAATTATTTTGTGCACAACTATGCACAATTTTCATTTGTGGTAAACTCTTGTTATTTAATTTGTGCAATTTATTTGCATTGAAATGGATTCGGTTCGTTTGTTCGACTATAACAAATAATTTGAATTTGTTTTTGGGCATTTTCTATTGCATTTTTAATTCATTTGGGCAATTTACTTCCGGCTTTATTTAAATACCATGTGCCAACATGAATCAACAAACGCCACATTTCATTGTCTCTGGAGGCAGCTGATCTTCCAGCTGTGTTGAGTTGAGACCAGGCAACTTGGGAACTGGCACACATGGCAATCAGCGAGGCGTCAGCCATTCCCAGCAGGGCTCTGACAATGCGAATAATAGAAATGGTGAAAGTGGCTGACCAAAAAGTCAAACGAGTATGAAGTTGGAATTGTGAATTTATTGTAATTACATTTGCAAACATTTAATGATTGAGCATTAACTGATTAGATTACAAATGAAATGAATGAAATTCATCCACTTACAAACATGAGTCGTCACGCCCATATTCATATATTTCCTCAGACCTAATTAGTTTAATTAAGGCCAACCATTTTATCAATTGATCACTGTGCTGCGCTCAATTAAGTCAATGAGTGTCTGTGAGTACTAGTTAGAGTCTAAGTTTGAATATGAGTATGAGTTTGAGTCTGAGCTATGCTTAAATCAATGTCAAACACGATGCAAATTTCAAAGTCAAATAAGTATTATGTGATGTTTATCGATTGCTACTCAATAACCTTGCATGTGGCATTATAATACTCTGTTCATAAAAGTTAACATAGCATATTGGTATGGAAAACAAAATTGACAAAAGAGAGTCAAAACATGGGGAGCAAAAACCAATGTTTAACGTCCACTTTCGCCTAAAAAGGAATTGTGTTTTGAATAGAGTTTCAGCTAACGAGAGCTTTCTATTACTTGATTATATTCCAAATAGGCAAACTAAGCACAAGCTACTCGTACTATCTTTGCTACATTAATATTTTAGTGCACATTCAAAGCTAAAGCTACTTGCAGCTTCAGGGCCTACAACTAACCGCAAATTGTTAAGCCGAGTCGTGGGCTTAAGGCAAGAGGTGAGGGGAGTCACGATGACAATTGCCGCATTGGTAACTTGAGATGGGAAAGGCGTTGTGGTAAGTCCGAGTTGCATAAGTCAAGAGTCTGCTAATAAGTACATTCAAGTGTACTCATATCTGTAGATCTGACAATGCCTGAGGGGTAATATGAGCACCCATGAGTGTGCTAAACCGCATTCAAATGTCCCGCGCTTTATGTTCACGTAATTATTTTTATTCACTTTTTTAGCTACAACTTTTTTAACATTTTGCTCGGTCCTATTTTGTTGTTATATACGAAAGTACATAAGTACGAGTTGCCAGTAGCAAAATGTCATTAACTTCCTGTTCTTTATGTTATTGTTGCTGTTCTTGTTGTACTGTTAATTGTTGTTGTTGTTATTGTCGCTCTGTTTGCAATGCTTCTTGCCACTAATTTGTCAAACATTAAAAAGAGTCGTAAATATAACAATCAACTTTGGACATTTTGACATTTGGCGCTGCTGTTTTCGTGAGCCGCGAACCGTGAAGGTTATTTTAGATGGCAATACAAACTTACCTAGATATATATGTATGTATGTGTGTGTGCATGTGTATGTGTATGCATTGACTGCGTTGTGTGGGAGTGCGAAATAACGTCAGAGCTCGGGAGAACAAAAGGCAAAACAATCATTAGTTGCTTGACAATTTAAGGTTTGCACTTCTTACATAACAGTATAATATAATAAGGTTTTTGTTCACTTTTAAGTATAAGAAATATCTCGCATGATCAGCTCTTTAATCACATAATTAGCTTAAGGTCAGCACCAACTTTAAATTACAGCTTGAAGTACTTGTAAATACATTTACAATTAAGGTAACTATGAAAACTATAGATAATATATTTAGGCCTGATTCAATCTTCGTCTTCGACATCATTTGAAATCAATATTGCATTTTTTAAGCAGATTAAACGTGCCTTTTGAAATCTGTTTGCTTTTGAGCTAGCGAAATGCTGTTGATATCCGTTTTTTTCAAAATAGAGAAAAAAAAAAAACAGTTGTCGCTCGATACTTGGATTCTTCACATATTAGAATTTTGCAGAAATGTGGAACTGACGTCTTTGATGCATTCAAAAACACAACATTTTAAACTCTAATTCGCTTTTTACACTTTATAAAACATTTTCCATTTTTACTTTGTGATGAAAATGGCACATTAAGTCATTTAATTTGAGATATCTTAAATAAAATAATTAATTTTCACAATTTATTTGGCAGGAGAAACAATAAAAGAATAAAAGCCGTATAAAAACAGTTATGGCGCATTTACAGCTGAGAAAATGAGGCAAATATGTGCCTTTAAAAGTAAGTTTTTCATGAACTTTTAAAACTTGTTTGTAAATATTTGAAAGCAACATATAAGTTAGACATATATGTGCACTAGAAAGCAGCGTTTTTCTTATGCATATTGCTGTGTTATTTTGTATCTACAATTTATAAGAAAGGGTATACTTTATTAGTATGTAATTACAGCAACCACATCAACTAAATTAGCTGTGCAAAATGTTATGTATTTTTATAGACGTCAAGGCAATTGTCAACAGCGACGACAACGTCGACAAGGCAAATTAGCATTAGCATGAGTAATTAACTTAAATACAATAGAACAATTTAGTTTTCAAAATTGCACACGAGGCGTCTCCGTCTCCGTCCATATCCCCATGCCCCCCCCTCCCCACCACCCATTCTAGAAGCCCTCCAGCAGTCGCTGCTCGCACAATTGATAATTTTGTACGTTGTACGTTGTGACAACGGGGGAAAAGGGGAGATGAGCTGCAGTCTGTGGGGGAATGTGCGATGGAGGACACAGTCATTTCACCATTTCGGACTGTAATTACGCAAACGCACGTCAACGTCAACTATTCAGCGAATATAACTGACCGCTTGAGCGGATATCGGAGCCATCGCGGAATAAGCCCTCCCATACTACTATAATGCCCAGATACTACCTAGCACAAATTTATCATGTTGTACACAATTTTTCGCTTAAACCGCAAAACCAGTCGATATCGAGGCGGGGTATATTGGGCTGCATGAGCTCTATAATTTGTGTGTGATTTTTAATGGACATTTTATGACCTAATTTTAGACTTAAATAATAAATGTTTGATTGGCTTTTTGATAGATTCAACCAAATGTACGAATGTCGTTTATTTTTTTGCATTTGTGAATACTTGCGTGTTTGCAGCTATAGATAACCAAATATTATAGACTTAAGTATGATGATAGCATGTACTATATGTTGTGTGTAACATACCTGAAAATAAATAAAGATAAAAACAATGAATTAGAAATATGCATTAGAAACTTGTTTACTATATAAATTAACAACAATTTTAAGATTTTGATTCTCTCAATAACATTAGTATTATTCCTACATTTCCCAAATTCCAATTTTCTTTAAGTAACGCTTCGATTCAACTATACAATTATTTGAAATGCTTAGTGCATTCGAAATTTTCATAGGAGCATTTCTGGAAAAAGGTCTGTAAACTTCAAAGTCATTATTAGTACCTATTACTTTTGAATTATATTCCTTAATCGATGTAAATTGTTAGATATTGATCAAATCTAACAATTTACAATCTAGTTCATTAACTATCATGAGCAAATCGATGGAAATCTTGCAACGTTCGCGAAGTAACGTTAGCGATAGTTGTAAATTAGTTTAGTTAGTTAGTTTTTTGCTATTTTATTTTCAATGTAAGTGCGTACGATTGTAACGTTCGCGTACCTGGATATATTTAAAGTAAATTATAGAAAATATATTGTACCTCTAATATACCAAGTCCTTATGCACTGGTAGTTTGAACAACTAAATATATTTTTTAATTTTTCACATTTACATTGAATATTTCAATTGTAATCCAACTAGAATTTTATTTGCAATATGCGTATGGAAAATTTAGTTGAATGAAAAATTACAAAGTTTACTTGATTTACAGCTATGGACAATAAATGCCAACAAATCGTATTTGTTGGCCAGACAAAGGCTGAATCAGCATCATTTGTGTGGCAACACAATAGACGGCTTACGCATTTAACCCATGTTAGCCAATACAATTATGCCACAAAAGTGTTGGCAACCAATCGCTTTCGAATGCTTTTTCCTAACCAAAAATATAACAGACGTTGGTTCTTTCTTGTTAATGCATCACAATGCCAAATGCTTTTTTATGCATGCCACATTTTGAAAGTAAGCAACGATTCCTTTCTCTATGCCCCCTTGTCCTACCTATACACCCTTAACTTCCTTTTAGCCCAGAGTGAGAATAGAGCTGGTTTGGGGTCGAGTCGTTGCTCGGTGTTTTGGCTCGTCTTTTGTGGCTTAAATAGGCGGAAAAGAAAATTATGTTTACGCAAAGTGGAAAATGGAAAGAAAAGCAGGCAGCCCAGCAGCGTTTGCAAAGGAGCTCTGTTCCTTTTCTATGGCATACTGCTAGGCGCATTGTTTGTTGCCCTGCACAGTGGGACAAACAGCAAATGCCGCATCCGATTAAAGCCCAGCTTTGCAGCATCACTCAACTCAGCCCATTCGCTTTGCCAACTTTCATGCAACTCAAATTAAATGAATTGCTCAACGCGCACAACCCTCCTCAGGCAACCCCATCAACAAACCCCAATGCGCCCTGCCCGGCCCTACCCTGCCTCCTTGGCGCACCATTAAAACCATGCCTCAATGGTTTTTGACCAGTTTTTCATTTTTTTTTTTTTTTTTTGTTTGTTTGCAGCTCGGAAGTTTTTGTGTTGCCAGCATTAACCAACTGGGAAGTGGTTCAGCAAAAAGTTGGTTGCAGCCTGTGCATGAAAAGTACTTATCTAGGTAAATGAACTATGAAACACTTTGGAAAATAATTTACATGAGTTTTCATAGGCAGAACAGAACAACACTTGAAGCGTTGATCGACTGTACCAACGATTTGTTAGTATAGTTTTGATAAAGGGTGGTTATAATTAAAGAAGCACAGATAGCATCTGTTGAAAGTACAGCTTTTTACCACTATAGAGCTGTATTTTGAATCAGAATGGTATGCCTCCTTGTTCGGTTATTGTAAGAATCTGAGTGTCATTTATCATTTATTGAAGTTTCCAAAGTGTTTGATGAAATACATGTTCAAATTGTAGCTTTTTAAAGCTCAAAAAAGCCTTAAATGAGATTAAGTAAGTTGAAAGCTTTCATCAGCTTTATAGTTCGACATTACTTTAAGCCACATTGCTATTGTTGGCTTAAAGCTGGGCTGCGCTAAGCAACTTTAAAGTACACTCTGCATATTTGTATTAAAGCTGATGCTCCTAACGGCTTGCATAAAACATCAAACGCTGTGCCAAAATGTAAAGTTCCAACGCAACTCTCTCTCTCTTTCTCACACACACTTGCTGTCTCTCTCTCTCTTTCGCTCTCTGTCTCTCTGTGTTACTGCACCAACACCCCCCCAGCGAAGCGCGAAATCGCATGCTAAACAAATAAGAGCAGCATGAAGTAAAAAAATACGTTAACAAAAAACAGCAACTGCGTCTACACACAACTCCCCCCCACACTCCCTCCCTAGCACCCCTAAGGTTATGCTCTGATATTTTTGGCAAGCTGTGAGTTGTAGCTGCAGTTTGCGATTTGTTGTTGTTGTGTTTTTTTCATTGTTGTTGTTGTTTTTGTGGCGCATGCTGTTTGGTTTGGGGCGAAATAAAATCGCATCAACAAAAGGTGCCCTAAAGTTGATTTCCGGTTTCCGCTCAAATGGCGTTCGCCAGCGCGTTCGTGTGAGAATTGTGTGCTGCCTGCAGCCTAACTGCAGGTGTCTGTGTGTGTGTGTGAGTGTGAGTGAGTACATTTTTCATATTTTATGATTGACTTTAACCAGCATCAGGCAAACAAACAACTTTACGCTGCTTCTATAAAATGTTGGACTCTGATTCCAAACAAAACTCAGATTGAGCTGCAGAACAGGGGCAGGGGCACGTATAAAGTCCTAATGATTCAGTCAAGACAGAACAAATCAAATTTGCGACACATTGGTAATAAATAAATGCCAAGATAAACATAACAAAAACTTGCACGAATCGTCTATGTAAACACACTAAAAGAGAGTAACGAGCAGAGTGGGAGGTGGATATATTACGTATACGCATGCTTGGGAATCCTGGTCGTCTAATTGTGATGGACAGCAACACTTTGGGGGCGCTGGGGCCCAACTAATGAACGCCTCCAAAGTGCACCAGTTCAAACAGCACGCATTCAGGCAGCAAAAGGAAAACCAGAAGCAGAAGCAGAAACAGAAGCAGAAGGATGTTCGGTGGCAGCGTCTCTATGGAACAGTGCTCACCAAATGGCCAAACAATGGCCGCAAATCTGCGCCAAGGAAGCGCCAGCCTACACACATTGTCTACTCGTTGGTGGCATGTGGCAATGTCATTTGTCTTGGCAGCAGCAGATGGAGCAGCAACAACTATTGGGAATGGGGGAAGCTGTCTTTGTTCTGTCTTTTCTGTGGCATGCCTCGCGTGTTGTCATCGCATTACAAGACAACATGTTCAACACATTAGCAGATGTTGAATGAATAGCAGCAGGGTGTGGGTTGAGTTGCTTGATTGTGGGCGAGAATAAAACACTACTGTTGCCTGTTGTTGTTATTTGTTTAACATTTTCCATTACTGCACTTGTTCTCGCTCTCGCTCGTGTTCTCATTTTCGTTTTCGTTTTCGTTGTTGTTCGAATTTACAATTTGAGTGAAAACAAATAAAAACAAATTCAACCGCAGCGTGTAAATTAAACTTCCAATGTTGAGTTTAGCTCGTGCTTATAAATTTTCAATTGATGGCCCGCTCGGCCATTCAACTATAAATATTTAATTACATTTAACCTTTTTTTTTACGCAACCGCAAAAACTTTTGACTTAACAAGGACAAGAAAAACGGTGACAAAACTCAAATGAAACTTCAATTATTCCACGTAAAAAATAAGCAAGCAACAAAATGTTGCACAATGGGCGTTGCCTCACCGGCGACAAGCGACCACACAAACAAAAAGTCTAACAAAAACAAAAAAACAAAAAAAAAAAGCAAAAAGCAAAAAGGAAACTGAAAATGTCCTTTCTGGCATTCGCCTGGTCACGATCTCCTGTTTACATGGGACAACTGTGAACTTGCTTTGTTTATTAGGCAATGTTTAAGGCAACGTGTCTTTTCAGCTGCCGTTACCTTTTTTTTTGTTTTGTTTTGCCCAACAGATCGTCCCTACACCTCTCGTCCCTTGTTTGTTTGCTGATTTGTTTGACTTGCGTGTCGATGATGACACAACACAAAAGTGAAGAAACCCTAAAGCAATAGCAAAAGCATAAAAGCAGCCGAACACCACAAAAACTTAACAACAGCAGCAGCATCAAATCGCTAACTGAAATTTCCCGGTAACATCAGGTAGGAAAAAAGATGTAATCCAAACATGGCGAAAAAAATGCTTATAATAATCATAAAACGGCAGCAGACGGCAGAAATCGCATTGCATACCAACAGGCGCTGAGGAGCCTGCAGGGCGGAAAAGGAATCAACAACTGACCAAAGCGGAAATTGTTGCAAATGTCAGCAGCAATTTCTTTTTTTTCTGTGTTTATTTTACTTTATTTATTGCATTATAAGCGTGTGCCAATGGAAGGGTGCTGAAGGCAGGGTTCCGAATGACAGTTAACGGCAATTTCGGCACGTAGTTCACACGCACAGAAGAGACAGGAGGCCTGGCTGCTGATTTGGGCACATACAGGACACAGGACACAGGATACAGGAAGCGTGCGCTTATGGCATACAATATGGAATTGAGGGCTCTTAAATTCAATTGGCGATAAGCAACAACAAGCCTGTGGACAATTGTCGCATAGAAGGGGCTTTAAATGTAAGTGTAGCTATATATATTATACTATATCATTCAAAGTCTTTAAAAGTTCAATTTTAAATAAGATTTATTTCATTCATCAATCACAGGGAAGAAAACTTACTACAAAATTGTGGTATACACAAAAAAATTGGTCTAATCCCCAACTTTTCAAAAAGTGGAATAATTTATAAAACCAGATTTCATGAATACAAATTATAGACAACTCTTAAGTTTTGAGTTTAAAATATAAATCTATAACATGAAATCTTTTGTAGATAGAGTTTTATTATAAAAATCAAAATTAACTTTTATTCCATAACTTTTATTTTAAAACTCATAAGTAACTTTTATTTGTTAACTTTTATTTTTAAAATAAAAAAAAACCTCATTTGCCTTAAATTTTATTTAATAAATCAGAAATAAAACCTTTAGCTTGAGATTTGTTTTTTAAATCTCGGAAACAACTCTGATTAAATAATTTTTTTTTAAATCACAAATAACTCTTAAGACATAACTTTAACTGAATAAAGCAAAAATAACTCGCATTCCAACATTTTATTTATAAAATCAAAAATAACTTTTATTCTTGACTTTTATTTCAAAAATCAAACATAATTTTTATTCCATAACTTTTATATTAAAAATCAGAAATAATTCTTATTCCATAACTCTTATTTGAAAACATAAAAATAACTGTTATTTCTTGATTTTTATTTCAAAGATAAAAAAAAATTAATTTTCCATTTATTTTTTCTATTAACAATTAGTTTATTTAGAAGTGTTTCTAGTTTTGATTCAAGTTATTTTGCATTCAGACTCGTAACCAGTATTTTATTTCAAACATGGAACACATTGCTTATAAGCAATATGCAAACATTTGACAGCTGTCTGTCATGATGCTCCAAACATAAAGGCAAAGCATACACCTTCAATAACTTAAAAATCTGAAAGTGAAGCCATTTCTGTTGTCAAACTCAGCCGCCTTCTTGTTGCCAATTTAATTACAACACGTTAACAGCAGCAAGTAAAAGAAGAGAACATAGAACAATTGGCCAAAAGCAGCAGCTAATGAGCTATTAAATAAAAAAAAAGCGAAAAAGGTTAAGATAAAAGAGACTTAATGAGCAGATGTAGAGAAGCGCAACAGCTACCGGTTGCCTGATGGTGCTGATGATTTGACGAGGCGAGGAAACAAGGATAATAGCAAAGGTGCTAGATTGTGCCCCAAGGCGGCATAAAGTGCTAAACCGGGTCAAGGGAAATTAATGATGCAGCCCTGAGGCAGGCAGCCCTACAGCTGCATCAATTTCAGCAAATTTGTGCTGCATTTTCTTGCTCAACTCTCGGCTCAAATGTTGTTGTGTTGTGGAAATGTGCTGTGCACTTTGGTAATTAAGAGTTATGGCCGTTTTGGGGGCAGGTGCCACGTGCTGTGGGCAGGGGAAAACAGAACTTATTAATTTCTGCATTATTTAAGCGTGTAATTTATGTGCACAGTTTGCATTTTTAATTGCATTACACGGCGTGCGGTTAATGCATGTTAAATGAATTCAATTGAGAAACAGGAGACAGAAGCCAGACTCCTGGTCCTGGTTCATGTCGAGGAAGGAAGCACTGTGACTGCGAGTGCGAGTGCGAGGGAGTTGCACAAACAACTTTGACATGCTCATATTATGATTGTACAATATGGCATTTGTTTAATTAATTGAAGTTTAATCAGCGACAGCTGTGGCGCACATATTTTAAATACCCATCGCTGATTTCCATTTTGTATAAAGGTCAACTTCTGAACTGTGCACTGTATAAAATGATAGGTCAAACATAATGGGAAAAGCTGTTTGCCATGATGATGATAAGCCTGTGCGACTAATCGAGCACAATTCACTTTAATTTTTTTGCACTTTGTGTCCGACGAGCACTTGGCACAATTAACTTAGTTTTACACTAATTATTTCCGATAATATCTTCAACTTCTGACCTTTTAATAATCTCATTTATCGCTAAATTGTCTTAAGCGAAATTGAATAAGGCGCCAACAAAGCAACGCAGCAAAAAAAGGCCAAAGGATACTGCAGTGAAACGATGCATAGAGATGCGAGTTACCTAAACAAAACACGACAGGACACGAACTGCTTCGAGTGTCAGACGATAATGCTTAAGCTCGACACTCTCAGCAGAAGCTATAACATTATTATCTGCTTTCTTGAGATTAAAGTGGGCCATAAATGTAAAAAGGAACTATACTGACTGTATGCCATAAAGGCTTCATAAAAACTACGTGACACGCACACGTCTCTAGCTTTTTTGCTACCTGACGAGCATTGTTGGAGTACCCTATCGGACAAAGCAATCGAGCAAATTCTTGTGTCCTGGCCACCAATTATGGCCAGCTAATGGCGCTCAATGTTTCTTAAGCACTTCCCGGCACTTCCGGTCGCTGTAGTTGAACGGCTAGCTTTAGCCATTATGGTGTCAAGTTGTGGAAAAACTTTTGAGGCGATTGGGTAATGGGTTTTGGGGCATATTTAACAACGTTTAAGAATGCAGTTGGATTTACAAAAAAACAAAATGAATTTAAAGCCAAGTCACAAACTGCTTGGCATTTGAACGGGCACAAACAAAAACGCAAATGGCAAACAAAAACAAGTAAGAACTTGCAATCGGGTTCTCCCCACTGCGATATACTTTGTTTTATCAAAGAACAATAAGTTAAATTCTTGTAAAGACTACTTATATACTTCGAACTATAAAGTGAGTTTCATATATGTAGTTATCTTAAAGAACACAGAAGTTTTCATACAAAAACTTATTTTCAACCGATTGTTCCTACGACAGCTATAAGATATAGTCGTCCGGTTTTGATGATATATTGTCATTATGTATAAACTGTCCTTCAACTTAGGTAAAGTGAGTTTGGTTGTGTTATCTTGAAAACCAAAAAAGTTTTTCATACAAAAACTTATTTTTCAACCGATCGTTGCTATGGAAGCTATATGTTTTAGTGGTCCGATCCGGCTGATATATCAACATGTATACCAAGATTGGTTGCTCTAGCTTCAAAACTGTGGCAAAAAACTGCGTTCATACAGACGAACAGACATACGGACCGACGGACGCACGGACATTTCACAAACCCGATATACTCTTTTTTCCATTTTGGAAAACAGAGTGCAAAACATACTCAAAAGTTGACATTTCACTTAGGGAAATATATATGGAGCGGGTGGAAGTGTGATGATCAGGCAAACAACGCCACACTCTGCCATACATATGTATATGCATATATGTGTGTGTGTGTGTTTGTGTGAGAGTGTTGTTCGTCCCATGGGGTTCACACAAAAGTTGTTTAGAAATTCATTGGACCAAAAGTTACTTTGCTGCATTGTCTTTCCCTTTCTTACCTTCAGCATTGTCCTTGTCTCTCTGCCTCGTCCTTGCTTGTTTATTTATAGTTATAGCGTGTGTCAAGCCAACAAATACGCTTTTGGACAGCAATTTTTATGCAACGTACCGGACACAGCACCGGAAAGGAAACTGAAATGTTGATTTGAATTTGCCACACACCAGGGAAGCAGCTAGCAAAGCCACTAAACTAAGTCCAAGACCCGTACCAAACTAATTCAAGTCACAATGCATTTATTTATAGGCCCTGCGACCGAAAGAGATAGCACTTGTTTCATAAGTGGGCGGCAGCATTGCCAGCTGCAAGTGTGGGCAACAGTTGCCGTTAGATGTGGCATTGCCAGTTGCAAGTGTGACGGCACAAAAATAGTTTGTTCAAGTTTGTCGTGTTGTTCATGACTTATTTGAGAGTTTTATTTTCTGGTTTTTTTTTTGTTTTTTTGTTTTTTTTCGAACTGACAAGAGACGCCACCTAGCGGTCAGTTTGAACAAAAGTCAACTTTATGCTTTGGCCAGTATTTTATTTGCATGCAACAGCAAAATAAACGCAAAAATGTCAAATAGAAAACTGAAACCACCTTGGAAATGACAAAGAGCAGTAACACTGTCAAGAGACCGAAAGAGTGAGGGAGAAAGAGAGGGCTGAGCGTTCTGACAGCACGCCATTTTGGCACATGGCAATTTCCGCCGAGAGCACATGACAAAAATGTAGAGTAGTGGGGAGGGGGGGCAAGCAGAAAAAGGGGAAAAACCGTAGGTAAGGAAAATTCTTTTTGGCCAAAGTCTGGCAAAAAGTTAAAAGTTTAATTGTGCGCAACGCTTAAAATGCAACGCTGGACAGGCAGAACAGAGTGCGAGAGGCAGAGGGGTAAAGGGAAAAGGGTAGAGGGGATCTGTGAGCTCAACATCTGTGACAAGTTTTATTAAGTTTATTTTATATTTTCGCATTTTTGTGTGTAGGAAGGGGTTAACGACGTGCTGCCACAAACTTGTTCGCTAGCATTTTGTGTGGTGCGTGTGTTGTGTGTTGTTCAGGGGTGGGGGGGGTAGATGGAGGAGGCAGGTCTTTGTTGCAACTTTGATAAAATCAAATGTGGAAGCAGTAAATAGATGAGAAGGCTGGTTGGGTTAGAATATGTATGTGTGTGTGTGTGTGTGCATGACACATTCTTTTATATGGCAGGTTGCACACACTTGACTGCTCAATGGTCTTTGCAACTCAAGCTGCTGGACCCGGACGATGGTCACTTAAAGCTGTTGCATACTCATAAAACGTTTAAATGAAAGAACAACAACGTGCTGCAGATGTGTGGAATATGTGTATAGTTGATGTTACAACTGGAGCGACAGAAGGACCTGGTTAAGAAGCGACGTGTAATGCAACCTCGAGGCCAGTTCTGGTCTGTAAAATATTTAACTGCCATCAGCCGCTGTCATACTTTTTTAATTGACTTATCAATAATTCATGCGGATCAACACACACTCACACAGACACGTGGCAGCAGAGCGAGACAGCCAGAGCAAGATAAATACATAAAAGGCAGCCAAATAGATAGAGATAGCTACAAACAAAGTCACATACACACATTCATAAATACAAATGAAGGCAGTTGCTTGAGCGTGAATGCGAAAGGTGAGACAAGTGAGTGAAAGAGAGAGAGACGCAAAGTGTTGGCCAGGTCGACGACTTTGGTTGAAATTGCACACCTTATACGCCTGGAGACGTCAACTGATTATACGTTGCATACACTGAACAAAATTAAATACTTTTCGGAAGTGAAAACATTTCAAATGGGTTTCGACTTGGAACTATTTACTCCCTGTTCCCATTATAAATGGGAAAAAGGGAGTTATAAAGTATTGCAAATGTGTGTAACAGGCAGACTTAGGCATTTCCGACTGTATAAAGTATATATATTCTGGATCAGCATCAACAGCCGAGTCGACATAGCCATGTCCGTCTGTCTGTCCGTCCATCTGTATGAACGCGTCGATCTCAGAGACTATAAAAGCTAGCTATACACCTCCCCCGCACACCCGCTAATCACAAAACACTCCCACAACCACAAATTTAAAGATAAAGCTTTGATTTTTGGATTACACATATATGTTGTATCAATGTTGATCAGCTGTGTAAATTTCAGTACGATCGCATAAATAACACCAAAGTTATGGAAGAATCTATTACCCCAGTCTCAGCAGACAGAAATAACCGTTTGACAGGCACTGGACAAGTTAAGTGCGCTGATTACTTGTGTTGCCGCTGAACTGCTTGAAGTGCAAGTTTGACTAGATCATTTTTACTTGTTTTATAATCCTTAAATGTAATATCTGTTCAAATTGAAAATATTAACAAAGTAGCACTCAAGATTTTTCGAAAATATTAACAATGTAGCACTGAACATTTTTTTGCTGTGTATTTGTTGTTGCTATCGTTTTGGGCTTATATTTATATTGATTAATTTAACTGACAGCCAGATGAGTTATTCCGCATCCTTACTGCAAATATTTTTCATTTTTTATGCTCATCTTTATCTACTGTGCCACTTTTGGCAATTTCAACTGCAGCATCCAAAAGTGGAGGCACGTGATTGATGCATTTTTAATGCGCATTTTGGGATGCCGGTTTAATGCATTTTACTATGTCAGTCGGAGATATATATATATATATATATATATATATATATATATATATAGATAGAGAAAGAGGGAGTGGTTGAGCTGGTAGGAATTGGGGAAACAGTCTGAGCTGTTGTAGCTGATTCGTTTGAAAAATGCAATTGTGCAAGTCTAAAAGTCAGAAAGTCTGAAAAGTCGAGCCATTAAATAAATTTAGTTGAAATCTTGTGCGCACATCATAAATATTGCACAAAATATAATCAGGGCAAAGGTTGAGGCCAAAACAAAAGCAGCGCAAAATATTTTATAGCAAGGATGAAATCAAATTTAACGCATCGCTTGCATTTGTGCAAAGGCTGCTCAAGGAGGAGAGTCTTGAATGCTGTTCTAAATGCTTTGAGTTTGGGCTCTGTGGCTGCTTAAAGAAAGGCCACGTAGCACTTGACATGAGCAGAGACAAACACATATGCACTCTCAAGAGGGGGTTGGGCTAGAAATACATTTAAGGGGGCGGGCTCTGGGGGGTTTGGGCACGTGCCGTTGGATTACATGCCGTTCCTCATCGAAAGCCGTCGCCATATGAAAAAAGTCGCTGTGTGAAAAATGTGTAGCATAAGACAAGGCGCATAATCAAAAGTAAGCAACCAACTGCAGCCCCATTTCCATTCCCATTCCCCTTCACAACCCCAACCACATTCACATCCACATCAGCCTGAGCTTCTTTAGCTGCCTTATGCATATGCCCACTTACAATGGGTGGCGGGCTGCTGCGTTTGGATTTATTTCGCCGTATTCCACCCCACCAAAAACACAAAAAAAGAAAAACAAAATGTGAGAAAACGGTGCAAAAACAAAAGCCAAGCCATAAAAATCTCATGCCCAAGCAGCCGGTTGATGTTGCGCATGCAGCTCCACATGTGAAAGTGGAAAGTGGCATTGGGATTCTGGTTGGAATTGAGATTGGGATTGTGATTGCGTTGCTGCTTGAGTGATGAGCTTGTATGTGTGTGTGTGTGTGTGTGTGCGTGTGTGTGCGTGTAAATACAAGCACTTTACATATCGATCATAAGTATGTTTGCTTAACTTTTATTATCTTGGCTTGGTTTTACTGTTAACCTAAACATAAACATTACATAAAACTGAAATATAACTATGTAACTCATTTTGCATACTTTTAAAATTTCAAAGACTGATTATAACTTTTTAACTTAACTAATTTCTTAATACTTTTTAACAACTAAGTTTTGAGCTCTGAATATAAGTGGCAAAAGTACCTACTCAATTTCTTCTAAAACAAATACAAATTGAATATTTTTAATAAAAGTTGCACAAACTTTGTTCAGAGTGAACTCTGGCAACAGGCATGTCTTGAGTTGACACAGGAAGTTTTCTGTTAAATAAATATGCAAAACTTATTTGAACTTTATAGTAAAATATGTTTAACGGATGCATAACAACACTATAAATGCTGGATTAAGATCTTAAAAAACAATCGATTCTATATCCCCTTATCGCACTAACACTGCTCGTATCAAGTTTATTCTGGATTGTATTTCAGATTACACCATCAATATGTTGTTTAAAATCGATTATGTTTATGTTTCGTTCAACAAAAATGTTTGCCATTTGCTTGATTTTCTTTTCTTTTTGCCTTTTGGCATAATTCCCAAGCTGTCAGTTTTCCAACAGTCTGCCGGCGGGTTCTAAGTTGCCAACAACAAACCAAGCTTCGTCCTGCCATTCAAAATTGTTAGTTGCACTCACCTCTTCCTCATTGCTGGCCGTATTCACGGAGTCCATGCTCTGTGAGAGTCCCAGGGGGGCAAGGGCCATCTGATTCTCCATTATGGTGGCGTCTCTGCTGTTGTTGCTGTTTGTTGTTGTGTTGTTGTTGTTGCTGTCGCTGGCGACTGTTGCTGCTGCTGTTGCGACTGCACTGGCGCTGCCTGCTGGTGAGGGAGTTGTTGGCGCTGAAATGGACGCGGATTCGTGCGACTGTGACTCGTGCGTGGAGCTGCCCGGGGAGCTGCTATTGGTGGTGTTGCTGGTTGCTGCTGTGGCAGCAGCTGCGGCTGTTGCTGCTGTGGCAACGCTTAGCACAGTGGTTGCCGCTACTGGGATGGGACTTGCAACTGTTCTGGCTGCCTGTGTGGCACTCTGATGCTGTTGTTGTTTGTTACTGTTGCTGTTGCTATTGCTGTGACTCAGCAATATATGCTGTTGTTGTGGAACGTACTGTGGATGCGCGTGTCGCAGCTGATATCCGCTGTAGTGGGCAGGTGTCTGCTGCTGTTGCTGTTGTTGTTGATGGTGCAACACCGCCACGTGCTGCTGCTGCTGCTGATGCTGATGTGCAGCGGCAGCTGCAACGGCCGAGTGCTGTAGATGCTGATTGAGCAAAGCAGCAGCGGCGGCCGCCTGATTGAACTGCGCCAAACGCTGCTGTTGCTGCTGATGATGTGTGTGGTTTGCCTGTTGTTGTGATGCGGCTACTGCGTAGGCAACTTGTTGCTGCTGATGCTGCTGTTGCTGTTGTTGCTGATGGTGCGCTGCAACGGCGGCCGCAAACTGTGTAGGATGTGCAAAGCTCAGCTGATGACCCTTGAGCGCTGCTGCGGCTGCGGCGGCGGCGGCTGCTGCTGCTGCTGCTGCTGCTGGCGAGCTAGCGTACTGCAGATGGGCACTTGGTGAGGCAACTGCTGTTGCTTGCACAGGCAGCACCGAAACGGCGGCGGCACACTGGCGCTTGGGTGACGGCGACAACACCTGTGGGGCACTCGCTGGCGTTTGCGGCAGCGTCGGCCTGCGTTTAATCGCAATCGACGAAATGGTGATGGCTTTTTCAAACACTTGCCGCTGGTGTTGGTTGTTGGTATTGCTGTTGTTGTTGCTGGTGTTGGAGTGGGTGTTGTTGTTGTTAATATTAATGTTGGGTATTATGTGGCTTGCCGTTGTCAGCGTCGGCGTCAGCGTCGTCGTCACTGCGGGCAGCAGTTGCAGTTGCGGTTCGGCGATGTGGAGCAGATGGTGATGGCTGCCCAACAGGTTCTGGTTCTGGTAGTTGGCTATGTTGGCGACTCAGTTAACCTGCAAAAGGGAACAACAAGAAAATGGCACAATTATTGGCTTGTTTGACAAATATTAGCATTGCTTTTGAGTTATTGTTGTGGAAGTTTGTAAAATATGCAAATAACATTTCAAATATTGTCAAAATACTTGCGAGTTTATTCAACATAATGCAAATGTTTGCACGCCACTTGTGGAGAAAGAGGCCATAGTGCGGCGTTTGAAAACGCTGCATAATTCAAGAGCAAACATGTCGACAACTCAATAGAAAATAAAACACAGTGAGAGAAATTTGAGTGTTTCAATTCGTCATGAGCATGACGTGGCACAATGGCTGAATATGAGATGTGGAACGTTTTTAAGTTGAACTGAAATTTCTCAAAGTTTTATATTTTTCTTGCTGCAATCGGAGTCGGAATTTTCATGCCGACAGCTTATTAACAAGGTGTCCAATTACAAGTCGTATATGAGAGACTTAAACATAAGTCCAAACACAGAAAGTCAAGCAAGAAAAGTTATTTTTGGCGTGCAGAAAAGCTTATCATATAAAAACATAAATTATCACCGGTTGTTCCTATGGCAACTTTAAGATATAAAGACCCGATTTTGATAAAACTTAATCAGCATGGAGGGAGCATAATCAAATTGAGTATCTGCGAGTTTGGTTGATGTATTTGCACAAACAAAAAAAGTTTTTCATACAAAAACTCATTTTTCAACAGGGTGTTTCTATAAGATATAGTAATCCGATTTTAGACAAATTTATTCAGCGTATCAAGAACGCTACTTGAACTTAGGAATGTGAGTAAAGTTAAGACAACTTCAGTAACAAAAAAGTTGCTTATACAAAAACTAATTGTTCCTGCGGCAGCTTTAAAATAAAGAAAACCGATTTTGGTGAAATTTTGTCTGCTTACATAAAGTGAAATACATGATCTAGATTCAAACACTCTTGCAAAAAAGATTATAAAATTTTAAATAAAAAGTGAACAACTCTAGCTAAGTATTTTTCTGAGCCAGTTCGTTTTCTATAAAAGCGTGTTGCTGCTTCGGTATGAACCGAACCAGTTGATTGCCTTTGGCAGTATGTGAATGAACTAGAACGAATGCTAATTGTATGAAAAAGATGAGCTCAAGCTGAACAATGAACATGCTTGTCATAGAAGATACAAGATAGGCGATGTTAAGGCAGCTTGTAGAAAATGAGCAAATAAAACAACATGCGAATTGTGTAGGTCAGTCACAGAGCTTGTGTAGAGTGAAGCTTGATGCTGGCATTTCTTGCTGTGTATTTATATTTTTGTTTTTTAATGCTTGTTCTTCGCTTTCGGTTATCGCAAAGAGCCATCGGCATCCGCAGCTGCAGGCAACTTCATTGCGCAGTCAAGAAAAGAATCTGAATAGTAGAATACAGCAGCAATGAGAATAACGGCAACCGCAAGGCAAACAAACAAACAAACAAATAAACCAAATAAACAAAATATACGAAAACACCGACAGATAGACAATCGACAATACATACATATACACACATATGAGTATCTGAAACAACTTGAAAATTGAGCTGACAACATACTGAAATTGTATTACAAACTGGCGAACCAAAAATATATGCACATAACTAAAGCTCAGATCCCAGAGATATCGTTCTTACGTTCATGAGTATATCGCATATGTACAATATATGCACATATTTGAGTACAATACACAAACAGAGCTATGAATGCGGATTATAATGGCGCCAGGGAATCAACGAAGCACCGAAGTATCCCCATCACAAAGGACACACACGGCAATGGCAACAAGCGACTTGAATGTGTCGCCATCGACGCCTCAGTATTGTATCTGTATCTGAAACAGTATCTGAAACTGAAACTGTATCCACATCTGCATATGCTGGATGGCGCTGTCATGTATTTTAGATACGAGCTATCACCACACTTTGCATATGACAAATTATGCAGATAATAATATACAACTCCTCTCCATCTACCTACTCCCTTTCCTACTTTCATTCCAACTTGCAACTTCCATCAGCAACAGCTTGGCCACGTTTAAGAACAAGCCACATATTTGTTACTCAATGTGGCAGCTTACTTTATGCGATTGGGGCAACACTTGAGCTAATTACATACAACGCTTGCCAAACATAATTCAAATTTAATATCGATCAGACATTAGGGATTTGAAGGTATTGGTATTGAAGCATTTGGCTTGTTGCTGTGGCAACTGCTCTAATCTCACACGATTTATAATTAATAGAAATTGCAAAACCACCACCAAAATCCATGCACAACACACAAAATATGGCCAATATTTAAATATTCCATTGTGCCATCGACGCGCTCTGAGATTTATGTTCAAAATGTGGCCAATTTTAAAATAATAGACAGCCGTCAACAGAGCGTATGCGCAATGAAAATAGTACGCTCTGCTCATCGAGTATTCTATTAAGTACTACTATAGTACACTCAGATAAATGACACATATTCCAAGACGCATACCAAATGGTTAGTTAAAATAGTTCGAAATGTGTCCAAATAACAATAATTCATGTATTTTTTTGGAAACCAAATAAACTTTAAAATTTATTTTCAAAGTTGCTTGTAAAGTTATAGCTTTAAATTGTTAACAACTTATTCTATACAAACTTAGGCTCAACTATTTGCATAGATCTTTGAAACTTAGTTTGTTATTTATCTTTGCAGCGTTTACAACTAAGATAAAGACATATTCATAGAAATATAAACTTTAAATTAATAAGAAATAATAGAAATCTAATACCCAATGCAATTCCCAATTTATTAAAATGCATTGTGCAATTATAATATAGTAAAATTTTTTATACCCTTCCAGAGCGTATTATAATTTTGTCACGAAATGTGTAACGCTTTCAAGGAGACATATCAGAAAATCAAAAATGTTCATGTCCTTCAAGTCCGTCATGTCCGTATGTCTGTCTGTCGGTCTGTTTGTATACATACATGTACATACGTTTTTCACGCCTTTGTTCTAGAGCTACTTTGAAAAACTTTGAGAAACTTGGCACAGATGCTTCTGCTTTCTGCAGGTAGTACCTATACTTGAATTGACCAGATCTCAACACTTTAACATATAGCTGCCAAAGGAAGGATCGGTTGAGAATAAGTTTCTGTGTGAAAAACTTTTATGTTTTTCAAAATATCTCAACCAACCTCACTATATCTATGTTTTATCACTTTTCACACATGTTGACAAAATTTAATCAAAATCGGACTTCTTTATCTTATAGCTGTCATAGGAACGATCGGTTGAAAATAAGTTTCTCAATGAAAAACTTTTTTGTTTTTCAAAATAACTCGACCAAACTGACTGTGCCTAAGTTTAAATACTTTTCACACATGTTGACAAAATGTCATAAAAATTTTGTTTATGCTTAAAATAAACAAACGTTTTAATTCACACTTAAAACATATATAAATTCATCATTAGGATTTTTACATACACTTTTTTCTTCGAACTGTTTAAATAATCAAATATTTTTCAATTTTCGTTTTGTTCAGTTTCGTTTGAAATTCTTTTTTGTACTCTGTGCTTTAATGTAGAGTTATGTATGTATGTGCTATGAAATTTGCACAGTAGCGATAAAGCAAAAAAAAGCACACATATTCGACTCATTCCTTATGCAAACATCAACAACAAAAACAACAACAACAACAACAATTGCGTTACAAATTTTAACAAACAAAAGCCCTGACAGCAACAATAATGACGTTGCCATTGTCGGTGCTGTTGTTGTTGCTGCGTTGTCGTTTGTCTGCCATGGAAATTAGTCAGTAAAATTTTCAAAGTATAGTGCAACAACAACAACAACAACAACAACAACAAAACTAGTCATAAATATTGCTAATGAATTTCCCGCACGCTTTGCTGACCTCACAACAAACTCGCGTCTCTCTAATCGACTTCCATTTTGTATTGTTGTATCTTTTTTTTTAGATTTTTCAAACCTCACCTTTTTGAGCTGAAAAAGCCTGGAACGGAAGTTGGCCACGTTTTTGCTATTGTAGTCTCCAAACAAATATAATTAAAAGTAATTTTAATAATGACAAATGCGTTTTGTTGTTGATACAAGCTAAGCCAGGCAGTAGCAACAAATGACACGCCCAAATTGCCATTGAGAGAGAAAATGTGAAGGCCTCCCAAATTAGGCAAAGGCCCAAATTTCAAAATTGGAGCAAGCTTAAAATCCAATTTCCGAATTCTCGTACTTAAGTTGAAATCTAAGTTAACCCAAAATGTTAATTTTTCTTTCAGTATACCAGTTGAGAATAGTTAAGTTGGGTTCCAATTGAGTTCCCGTGTCTGTCCATAATCAGCAACACGATTCTTGCTGCTCAGATTAGCTGGCAATTGGATCTGCCACGCCTCAAGCCTTAAGCTAAGCTGACTTCATGCAAATTGACTAGCTGGCTGGCTGATTTGGTTGTTGGAGCTAAAAAGATCTATTGTAATAGATACACTCTCGTGTATAGAAACACAAACTAATCGATGCACGCCCACGATCCCATCATTATTATTATCATCATCATCATCATCAACAGCATCATCGACATCATTGTAAAGAGGTGGAAAACAAGTTTCTCAGCTGCTGCTAAAATAAAAATAAAGATGATTTTGGATCGCAGATCACTTGTCATCAGCACTTTGGCGTCTCACAATTGCCAATTGCCAATTGCCAATTGCAATTCCAAAAACAACAACAACAACAATTAGCATTGCTAATGGCCACAGATAAACGCAAGTGCAAGTTACGAGTATCGCCCACGTGATCCGGCTTAGATTCCCTTATGCCAGACCCTGCTACAAATACCAAAATCCAAAAGATATATACTTGAGTTGTAGCTAGTTTTGTGCCAATGTCCAAATTCGTCGACTCGGGCGAGAATAGCTGGGAGATGGCACCGCCCAGTGGCTCTACAAATATATATATAGTATTACTACGCGTTCATACTCAGAGTGGTTTTGGCCATAAATGTTGCTGTTGCCTGTTATTGTTATTGTTATTGTTGCTGCGCATCTGTATGTTTCATAATTAATATTTAGTAAGCTAGGCGTCTTTTCGCATGGCTGACTTTGATATATTCAAGCGCTAGAAACTTATACTATATCATAGCATATTAGAATAGGATGAGCATAAAGGAACATCTTATACTCTCTTTAGTCACATAAATGAATCTTAATTGAAAATGTGTAAAAGTGTGTAATAAAGTACTGAAAACGTACATAATAGGCATAGGGAGACCTCTCCAAATATGTTAAGTATGATCAACATCAAGAGCAGAGTCGATTCGAACATGCCCTTCTTTCGATATGAGCGCGTCGATCACGGAAATTATAAGAGATAGAGATACCGAACTTATAAAACATACGCCGATCAAGTTTATTTCAAACTTTCAAATCCTTTCAAATCGAAATATTACAAGAAAGGATAGTTATCTTCAGCGTGCCGAAGATAAGTATATACTCATGCAGAAAACTTTTGCATGTAAAAACTTAATTTTACATCGATTATTCCTATAAGATACTGTTGTCCGATTTTGATAAAATTTTTGTCAACATCAGAAGAATCTGCTTGGATTTAAATAAAGTAAGTTTTTCATACAGAAACTCATTTCTTAACCGAATCTTTCCTATGGCAGCTTTCTGATATGGAAATCCGATTTTGATGATATTTTGTCAACATGTGTGAAAAGTGCTTAGATATAGTGCGATTTATCAAGACGAACTGACTGACAGAGAAAATGGCATTTTTCGACTTAGCTGTTGATGCTGATCAAGAATATATAACTCTTTTTTTCAAGAGACGTCTCCTACAACGTGTTACACATCTCATCTCATCAAATTTCACTACAACTTTATCTGCTTATATAATTAGTTTTGCAGAGCTTTTAAAGCGTATTTAAATTTCGGCTTGTGGCAAATTATTTTTGTTCCTCAATGTTTGTTTTCGTTTTGGATTGTTTCCTTTTTTGTATTCCTGGCATTACCAAGCAGCAGTCTCGTCTCAGCTCAGCTCAGCTCGACTCAGACGAACTCAGTTCAGCTTGGTTGCCATGCTTGTGTGCGCATATTTAATACGATGCTCAAGAAATATTTTTTATTACTTGGGCATGCTCCAATTCGTTGGCGCAAGGCAGTGGCAGATAGACACGCGGCTCTTGGTGGTCTCTATTTGCGACTGGCAGCCATTTCGAATGGCATCCACGAATACGAGTACGAGCACAAGATACTTTTGTATCTACAAGATAGTTTGCGTTTTGCTAGCAAAGTTCTATCAACGTGACTTGCCTGCTCTTTGCAGTAGTTGCTGCTGCTGCTGCGCCTCTGTCCTACCGTTAAGTTTGAACGTTTTTTGAAAATTACAAAATCCATTAAGTTGCTTGCACGCAACTTAAACATAAATCCATCATACGCCATGTGGCACACACACACACACGCACACATATATTCACTGAGGGTAGTAGCCACGCCCCACACACGCCGCCCCATTCGCTGCTGGTTTTATTTTCCACATTATATTCAATGCACAAACATTCAGACACTCGACTAGGTAAGTAGGTTGGGCCTTAGTCTTAATATTTGTCTTCGTCTACTACTTTGTCTTCTTCTACGTCTACGTCTTCGTCTTGGTTTTTTGGTCTTTCGCCGTCTCGTAGGGCTTTCTATTTAATTTCCCAGCTAGCTGAAAACTTCTGGGCTCAATCAGCCATCGACTTTGAGTTCTTTCAGCGAAATATATCTTTTTTTTGCGATTGATACTTTCAAATTTTACAGCATGCAATCAATAAATGATAGTTCACTTCGTGTTTTACGTTTGCCATTGTGATTCCGACTTTATTGTCAATTTCATTTAATGCACTTCCTTCTATCTAATGGATATCAATGAATCATGAGCAACTAATGAAAATAGGATATACATACAAATCAAAAGTAGATCTACAATCCATTTATCCGATCCTTTGCAAGCATTGCATTAACATTTAATTATATAAAATGCTCAAGATTATCTATAGCTTATCTGGCAAACTGATAGCAATATTTGCTTATAACCGTTGCCATGTCGAGAGTGCGCCCATAAATCATGCATTCGAGCGGCCTTAAGATACATACTCGCACATACAACACAGATACAGATATAAATATATACAGATAGTTAGATAGACGTGCTCACTCACGGCAATTGTGGCCATTAATGTAATAGACGTCGACCGAAAACGCCAAGAAAGATGTGAAAATGTAAAACTCATGCGAAGATTGAATGAAAGATTGAGCACACTAACATACTACGTTGAGCTCTGTGCGAAACTAGTTCAAAAGTTCAAGCGAACAGTGTCTGAGCTGAGCGGGAGATGAAGCTCAAGTTGTATCTGAATCTATAGCTTGTGCCTTGCCCGGCACGATCTGAAGCTCAGAGAAAGGAAGCCAAAAGCCAGCATTCACTGATGTTTATACCCTGTAAGCTGTGGCACAAAGGGTATGCAGGGTTGTATGCTACGTCCATTTCTGCACTTCGAACTTTGCTCCTATGCCCAACTTTCTAATTTGAAGAAATTTTATGTTTAGTTTTTGTATTTGTATACTACTTTAGCCCATATCTTAAATAACTTATACAACTTTTTGCTCTAATGTGGTTTTACTGAATATACGAGGTATATCACAGTCGAGCAGTCTTTCAACTGACTTCTACTTGTGTTCGATTGGTTATAAATAGCAATAGCTCAATAGCAATCATAACAATCACAGATGAATCGAGTTTCGAGTGTGGCGAGTCACATTCACATAGCTACTTCAATCAGACTTCCTAAAGCTGTTGGCCCAACGTTTCAATTCTTGTTTTGTGGCTCATATTGCTCTCAAATATAGGTACTAATGCCACATTTGGCATGCTTTCCCATGGCCTCTCACATCAAGTGCTCCTCTAAGTACACACATATGTATATGTATTTGAGTGTGCATGTAGACGTATTTATGAGTTTGCCATATAGACCGCAAATAAGTCACACATTTGATATAATTCGTGTGTTGATTGTTGCTGAAATGTGGTTAATTTAGTCATTGATTTTCGAGTGTATGTCATTTGCATGAAATTCAACAGCAAATGGCAATCTAAATCATAATCATAATCAACAATGTCAATGCTAGGTACAGTATCGTATGATATGGCACCTCTTGAACCTCTCTGCTTGCTACGTGCTGCCATTAAATTTAGTGAGTGCCATTAATTTCAACTCTGATAAAATTTAACAAATTTCAAAGCCCGCAGCCACGCACTGGGAAAAATCAAAATTTGCCAGCTGAGACACTGACATATACATAGATATAACTCTAACCGAGATTAATTAAAGTTAATTTTGCATAATTAAAGCGGCAGCAAAAAGAGAGAAAGGCCAAGCGGCAAGTCACTTGGGAAAGTTGAAAGTCATTAAAGATGAGAGAAGAACTGGTTGGGTTCACGGTTCAAGCTTAGGTTCTCAGGTTCAGTGTCAGTGTCAGGCCACTCATTTTCAATTAAATCTCTTGTTATATCTCTTGAAAATGCTTAATATCAGCCGTTTGGCTTTTTATTTGGACATGGAAAAGCTTTTTGAGCAACTCACTCTATGTAAGCTACTAACTTGTAGTTAATTCTCCATGGACCTGTAAATTCTCACACTCTCACTTACACATAAGTACATACACATACATACATATATAGCTGCAGCTACTTGGAGTAGAATCCAATTAAAATTGCAAAGCCCAAAACCTCATTGGCAGGACGGAAGGCCAAAGTCATAGAGACGACACAAAACTGTCAGTTGGTCACTCAATTATTTGCATAAACAGAATGTCCCAATGAAAGCAGCAACAACAACAGCAACAACAACTACAACAACTACAACAACGACAAAGTCAGTCTATCCACTTACAAAAACAATTGCTAAGGCTGCCCAAGTTCAGTTTGGCACTTTGTGGCTGCCTTTTAGAAAATATTTTATTTAATATTATTATATGCAGAGCTTGAAATGAATTTCTCATAGGGTTTGCCTCAGAATTGTACGAAAATAAGTTTGAAAACAAATTTATGAATAATTTGGCAGTTTTACTTTTATGATTGTGATTAAGGTTACAATTAAGTTGCTGATGTTGCTTAGTAAAATATTTAAATGTTTTACTAAATAAAAGTTAGTTTACCCTTCAAACAATTTGAAGTTTTGTAATAGACTTTCAAAATAATCTTGATGTTGTGGCCGTTTTGTTAAAAAAGTTTTCACAAAAATGAATGCAGTAAGCAAAGATAGTTTAACTAAAATAAACCAATTTTTAAGGTAGTCAATTCAGGTGTCATGTTGAAATCAAGACAATTGGTCATTTTAAAAATTGTACAGAATGTTTCTTAAATGAACAGAGCAACTCCTGCAACTGAACTCAGCTCAGCTCAACTGAGCTCAACTCAACTCAACTCAAGTGTCTCTCATATATCGTATGATGGAAATTGCGTCAAATTAAGCGCAAAGTGCGTGTGCCACGTCGGGTTGCTCTTTGTTTATCGTAGTTCATTCCGGATTGGCCCCTCCATTCATTCTTGAGTATGATGTCATTAATTAATGTGAACGAGTTCAGTATGATGTCAATTAGCTGCGGAAAGCGCACTTGACGGCACTGCACTGTACAAATTGTTGTTAAAGATACAGATACAGCCACCCACATACACAAAAATACACACACAGATACACACAGAGACACACACAGACAGAAGTACTCACGCAATGGTCATATTTTATGAGCATTTACAATTGAGCAGCCCCCGAGTGGAATCGTTGGATCATGAACAGCTGCCTGGCTACTTTGGAACTTGTGCTCACAAAAGTTAAGAGCTTTATCTTAATATCCAAAAGCGTACAAAACTTCTGCTCAAAGTGCTCAACAATAGTTAAGTCTCAGTTCCATTCACATTCACATTCACATTGAATTTAAATTTGGATTTTGGCTCCCATGTAGCTCCAGAGCAGGAAATGCAGAAAGAAAACAAAAAACTAAGCGCAGTCATTAAACTAACTGTTTGCCACGCCCATTTACGCCCATGCCACAGTACAACAGCTGCAGAACAAAAACAAAGCAAAGAAACTAAATAAAAAAACAAAATTATAATAATAAGTAAATGCAATAAAATGAAAATCCAACTGGGAAATATTGTTTGATTTATTGTTGTTGTTATTGTTGTTGTTGTGCCTTACTTAAGCACCGAAACAAAACAAGGCAACAAGAAGTGGAGTAAAGCTAAAGAAAAGCAAAAGAAAAGCACAAGAAAAGCAGCATTATGCAGATAAAATGCTGGACTGGGACTAGAGAAAAAAGTTTTTATGTGTTCAAGGGATTTGGCCCAGCAGGTGGATATTGGTTTAAGTCTAATCTCCCCCCCTATCCCTTCTGCCACTTCTTACGCTTCATCAAGTTAACTAAACTAGTTGCATTACTTACAGTCAAGTCGAATTATTGAATTTTGATGTACTTTGGTTAACATACCTGAAAGTAAACAGAACACAATGAAAACACGTTAGAAATGTTTTTGGCAATTTATGAATGTGAATGTTTAATTTATGATTGCATGCATGCATTTCAATTGCACCATATGCCAACTGGCAGATACTTTCAGCTGCAGATACAAGCTCACAGATACACAACTGAAGATTTATCGAAAAGCAAAAGATAAGCCGTTTACTTGAATGGTTCCATTCCAGGCCTGGGAATAGAGCCATAAATGCCTCATTCCCTATGTGCCTCCTATTGGAAAGTTTGTTAGCTTCACTCTCTCGATGACCAGGAGATACAAGCTGAGAGTTGGTTTGTATGGATTGGCATTGGTAAAAATTTAGCTAGCTGCCTTTTGTTATTGTTGTTTGTTAAAGTGCCGTTGCCCCTAAAAACGTTCGCATTGATTTTTCGACTTGTTGGCCAATTGCTGCTACATTTTGTTGATAGATGATTGCTGCTTTTATTTTTTTTTTTTTTTGCGCTGATGTTGTTTTTGTTTTCGGGCGAAAGGCGAAATCAGCTTAGCTTGTGAGCGAACACAACAAAATAGACAATTTCTGTGGTCAGCATGAGGTTTCAAAGAGTCAAAGCCTTTCACCTAACCAATCTCAATAGCAAGTCTCCCTGCTTGACCATCCCAAACATTGTTTTAGCAGCGCCCCAAAATTATAGCTCAGCCCTTTAGTTCGCATACAGATAAATTCATTTTTATATTTTTATAAAAAAAACTAGAAAGTTATGCAAAGTTACGTAAGTATCGTAATTGACCCTATAAAATATGTACATCTTTTTTTTAGAATAGATAACTGTGTCAATGCGCGTTCATCATTTGTTTCATTGAACCTGTTGATCTTAAAGTTCGTAAAGGAACATTAAATTTTAAACTTTAGTTTGAATAAACCTTAGCAAATACAGTTTTAAATCTTATTTTAAAAGTCATAACTTGAGCATGAGTTTGAAAGTTATATTTGAAATGATTTTCAAAACATCTTATTATACGCTTTTTATACCTTTGTCTAACGCATTGAAGGAAACATCTCAGAAAAAAAAGAATTGTATTTTCGGGATCAGCATCAGCAGCCGATTCATGTCCGTCATGTCCACCATGTCTGTCTGTCCGTCTGTCTGTCTGTCTGTCTGCTTATATATCTTGTCAAGACTTTGTTCTAGAGCTATCTTGATGAAACTTGGCACAGATGCTTTATCTTATTGCAGGTAGTACCTATAGTTGAATTGGCCAGATCGCAACACTATAACATATAGCTACCATAGAAACGATCGTTTGAACGTATGTTTCTGTGAGAAAAACTTTTTTGTTTTCAAAATATCTCAACTTAACTCACTATATCTATGTTTAAGCACGTTCTGCACATTTTAACAAAACTTCATCAATATCGGATCACTATATCTTATAGTTGCCATGGGAACGATCGATTGAAAAATAAATTTTCTTATGCAAATCTTTTCTGCAAGGGTATATATTTTCGGAATGCCGAAGATAACATTTCTTTTTATGTAATTATTAAACTCTATAAACATGAACTCATAACTACTATTATAATGGTCTGAAATCAACTATGCATTTTATAAAGTAAACCTTGCTGCTCTGCTCATTTTATTTAGTTAGTGCTGTAGCTGTCTGAGCTAATGATGTGCAAATAGAAGCCGAGAGCAACCCACACGACCAAAAAATAAAAAAAAAGTGGATATATTTACGTATATAATGAAGATATAAAGAGACAAAGGAGAGGCCTGCAAGCACTTGACAATTGAGGCAGAGTTTGCTCAGTTGCTGGCACCATGGAGAAGTGCAACGTAATGGAACATATAAGACTCCTCAATTAGCTTATGGTTAGCACGTAGATACACACATATACATATATACAAATACACACATGCAGAACCACCCGACTACCCCTTTAAGCATTAACTTAGGCTCGCAGAACCACCTTCACATTCTTTTTTTGTGCCTTGTGTCACATCCTTTGTTGCCTGTTCGTTTCGTGTTTTATTCTTTTCTTCGTTTTTATTTACACATGCTGTTTGATGGGCTGCCTAAAGACCTGTACAATGGGCACACGCAGTGCTTTAGGGGATGCAGGGTGGTGCAGGTAGTTCCTGTAAGTCTCAGATTACATGGTGGTTCACTCAATCTGCCACCCTTTGGCAAGGGGTGGAACGCGTCACTATCTTCGAGGTTTGTCTCCGTCTTCGTCTCGCCTTGTTTATTATTATTTTACTCAAAGTAAAAGACAGAAACTTATTGTTGTTGTTGTTGTCGCCACCGCTGAACCACCAAGACAGCGTCATCTGTGTGATGAAAGGGTGCGGTGCCAATTACAAAAGCAAAAGCAACAGCAACAGCAAAAGCAACAGCAAAAACACAGACAGCAGTCACTGCGGAAGTGGTTTTGATTTAATGCCAAGTTGCCGCCGCCGACGCCGTCGAATGACGCAAGATAAACAGCTGCTTCCATCGCGAACAGGTGACGACAGGTAGCGACAAAGATGCCCTGGACCTGCTTTGGCCTGGCCAACAAAACAAGCTATGCTAAGGTTTAAGCAGAAAAAAAACAACAGAAAATGTTGTCGGCACGCTTGGAACTGAGTAAATAAGTGTGGAAACAGGTGGTATTTAAGATATGTTATTTGTTTTGAGTACAAATTAAATAAAACCAAGAAGATTAGAGAGAAAATTTGAAGATTTCGCAGACTATAATTTTAAATAATATTTTTACTTTTCTTAATTACTTTGCTGATTATAGTAAAGAATGAAAGATTTTGTGATTTTTCAGCTTTCCCACCTATGTGAGAGATGTCTCTTAAACGTTTTCCAAGCCAAGACTTATAGACTGAATATCTGACTGTCAATTGCAATGTTTCTTAAACTTTAAATCGGTGCTTGATTTTCAAAAGGTTTTTAATTTTCAAAGATATTTTATCCAATTTATTAACAATATACATTTTCCCAATAGATGAAAAACATTGCTGATATAATACTTTGTCGATTAAGCTCAACGATACAAGTCAATCACATCAGTCACGCAATTTTGTGCTCTTCCCTGCGGTTGATTTAATTTGTAATTGCAGTTAAAATTAAATTTCAGGCTCCCCAAATCCTAAACAGTAAATACAATCAACAACAAAGCTGGCTGGGAATATCAAAAAGGTGGGCAGTGCGCAGAGGCATGGGCAGAAGTGAAGACGAGGACGACGGGGGTAGGGGGGGGGGCGTACTTGCCATAGCTAATGCTCGCCCTGGGTGCGTTTGTGGCTTATTGGCAATCAAAATGAGCGAACGATGACGATGGTGACTCTAGACAATGCCTACACTGCAAAAAAAAAGTAGCAATTGATTACATCTAAAATATATTTAAGAAAATTTCAAGTATGTAACTTAAATGGTTGATCAAAATTAACGAAAATATTTATAAGAAAGTAGAAAAAATTCTTTTCAAGCCTAAAACTAAACAAAAGTTTCTTTCAGTGCACTGAGTCAGCTAGTTTCATGGCTTGTTTTCATTGTTTGTAAGCATTGTTAGGGCAAGTGGAGTGAAGAGCAAAGCTTATTTCTCTATGTGTGTGCGTGTGTATGTGTGATTGTGTGTAGGTCTACTTATCTCTACTCTCGCCGCACTGCCAAACTGATTAGCATAATTGGCTTTCTGTTAAATTTAGCGTTTAATTAATATATGAATTTGGCTAGCTGCGAGCAGCAGACACAACAACAATTAGCTGGGCCAATCATTCCATGTCATATGTATATGTATGTGTGTATATATACTATCTATCTATATTTGAATTACTGGATAGCTTTAAGCGACATTTGCTCCAGTTTCCACTTCCTGCCGGCTCATCACAGCCACTTGAACAAAGCCTTGCCATAATTGACTTCTAGCCTAGCACACACACACACGCACAAGCACACCCCACACATACACACACACATTGCAAACACTTAAATGCTTGCCTGGCGCCTCAATTTGTGTCTGGGCCCACCCAAAAACAAAAAAAATTGCGCTGCAGAAACAAACTCTCAGCCCTCGCCCTGCACTTAACATGTTCATCAATTGCTCGACGAGACTTTCGCCGACATAGACAAAGTGTCGGACTACCAACAATTTGGACAAAAGCAAAAGGGGAGTAGGTAGCAGGGAAAAGCAGACATGAGAATCTGGCCAACACAAAACAATGCAACAAACGGTAGCTGAGAGTGTTGTAGTTGAAAAAGTAGCAGAGGGAAAAGAAGTCAAGTCTTAACCGTGAAATTGTTTGCCACAACAAATTGCAGCTAGGTTGGGAATTGGAACGCCAACAGCCAACAGCCAACGCAGCAAGTGCAACATAATCCATGCCACATAGCAAAAGCCAATTTGTTAGACGCCCACAACAAAGATCTCTTGCTCTCTGGTCTCAGAGCAAACATCAGCAGCAAAATGCGTTGGCAAACAAATTTTAAAGGGCTTTTTGATTAATCGATGGTAACTCAAAGTTAACTCGAACTGAAAGCAAAGAAAGCAGACTTGAGTTTCAATTTAACTTATATATGGTTAGAGTTGAAACAGATCTGCTGAGACAAACTTTGAAAGTCTAAAATGGCATACACAGTTGACACAGTTTATAGAAAAGTATCTTTACAGATAGTTGATAGCTATTTATAGCTACCTTTTTTTCATGTTTAAAAATAACATGCCTTCTCAACTTCAATTTAGTGTTTGAACTCTGCTTCGCTTTCTCATGATCACAATAAGCAAATGTGGCCTTTGGTATTGTTGATTCTGAGTTTTCACAGTAAACAATGAAAATCAGCTATGAATTGTGCATTTTTCTGCCAGCTCATTGATAAAGTAGTGCAAACCGCAGTTGTACACAGATTTTACATCACATTTACACTGAATCTCGCTTACAAAAGAAAACTCGCTTGCGACAACTTAAGATTTTATGTTTGTATGTTGACGTTGAAATTTAAAACTTAAATAATTATTTCTATGGAACAGTGGGCTCATCAAAAAACTCCAGACACTTAACTTTAAGCGTAGAGCTGAAGCATGTGAATGTCATTGGCATTAAAGTTGTCAAACGAGTTTCTGGCGCGACCCTGAGGCCAAATTTTTGCCACCAAAGAATCTATGTGAAGAAACAGTTGGCTTGATGGGGCACTTGAGTCGAAGAGGCGACCAAAGGTGGCATGCGGCATGCCAAAGCAAGGGCCACACATTGCGTCGTTTATCATTAGGCGCAGTTGATGAATTTGTAAAGCTTATGCAAATTACTCAGCAGTCGATAAAGCAAAGCTCTCTAATTACCTACGGCTGCCATAATGACCAGACAATAAATATACGCCAAAAACGTTTGTCTTACGAAATGGAAAGTGTCGCTGACTTTCTGTGCAGATCTCAGACATGACTAATGAACTGTAAAGACAAGTTGACAACAAACACAAAAATTTCACATGTGCCACAAAAGTGCAGTCAATGAGGCAATATATATTGTATCTTTCCATGCAAAATTGTTAGCAGAGAGCAGAACAGCGCTGTGACTGATAGTTTGTAGTCATGATAAGGAAGGTGTGAAGGTGTGAAGTTGGGGTATGAGTTATATTTCATGGCTGACAACAGTTGTGCAAATTTGCACAAACAACGACGTCAACAGGTGCGAGCTCATTTCAATTTCAATTCCAGTTTTAATTCCAATTCGAGTTCCCAGCAATAGCGCAAAATCTATTTATTTAGTTACACATTTCGCTTTTGTTTTGTTTTCAGACATTTCGCTCACTTGGCAAACTTAATTGTGTCGACTCTGGCAACATTTTACTTTCAACTTGAACATGTTTTCAGTTGCTTAACTGATTTTCAACTCTTTGCATCTTTCGCACACCACCCTCGAGGCAATGTCAACTCAACCATTCAACATATACCCAATTCATATTATCCGCAATATGCAAATGCAGCTCACTTCCACTCGTTGATGGCCAACAAACAGAAAGTGATGCAACAACTTCAGCTCAGATCCCAAAGACGCCAACCTCAGTAGAAATCTTCAACATTTACCATGCCATCGTCATCGTTTCCAACTCTCGTCTTCAACTGTTGCTGCTCGGCAAACAACTGCTTCGCCGGCATCGCTGTCAGTCACTTAGTAATAATCTTCAACTAACAGCTGAAAAAAAAAAAGAAAAATGAAACTACAACAATACACACATACTCCAATGCATGTATTTACACTGATGATGATGAGGTGGAATAGGATGGAATGATGACATGGCTGGAAAGTCAATGGCAAGCTCAATGCATATCGAAACTCAATAGAGATGCGCAGCTAAGTAACACAAGATGTTTAAAACTATCGATAATAGGTACTTTTGAATCTCAAATGCACCGAAAAAGAAAACTTATAAGATTCTTAACTTTTAGTTAAACAGACTACTATTCTTTTGTTTAAAATGGTTAATCGAAAAACCTAAAAATTGGCATGAAAACTAGTTAATACTCTTTAGAGTATTATGAGGAAAGATAGAGACATGATATGGTTTAAAATGAGGGATGACAGTGACACTGCAGTGCTATAAGCCAATTTCCTATGTACAAACATCGATCATTAAAGAAAACATGAGGCAAACACGGCAAAAAGTGTATCCAAGATTTTATCGATCAATGTTTTTCGTCGATAATACTACGCAACAAGCTTCTGGGGTAAGTCTAAACCAAACTTTTATGACAAAAAAATGATTTGATTTTGTTGCTTAGTATAATGCGCCATGTGCACATCTCTAAAGCCAACTTCAGCTGACTGCTGGCAGCTTTTGCTATTTTTATTTGCCACTGTTTCCAAGTCGAACTGCTATTGGCATTTTGCTTTATTAGCTGATTTTGCTATTGTCTTTGGTTGAGACTCAACTTCAACAGCATGTTGCATGTGTACTGTGTGTATGTGTGTGTGTGTGTGTGTGTGTGTGTGTGTTTGTGTGTTGACGCGTCTGAAACTCGTGCATGCAACTCAAACTCTTAACCTGAAGTTGCTGTCATTTGCCTATGATACAGTAGAGTCACCTTTTCACTCCCCGACCCCAACCCGAACCCCAGCTCCAATCCTAGTCTGAACCCCTTCTCTGACTTCGTTGCGATTATAATGACGTTTGCGTCATGTGGCTGATGTTTGTTGCACGTAAGTATCTTTTGGCAGTCTAGAGTATCTGTGTCTGTAACTGTAACAGTAATTGTATATGTAAATGTATCTGTATCTATATTCATATAACATTTACTGTATTGTATTGTTGTGCACTTGTAGAGCTCCTTTATGCGCTGCGTCTCGAGTTTCGCATTTAACCATATAAGTATTGCGTAATATAGGTGATTATTGTTGTTGTTGCTTTTGTTTTTTTTTAGTCTGGAATTGGGTAATACACATGTCCAATATCAAAAACGACAAAAATTTCATTCACAATTTGTCAGTTTTGACAACTATGTCGAATACATTTTTGAAAGATACATTTGCATAGTTTATCAATTTGGTAGATTTTAGGTTAAGCCTTTTGATAAATCGCATCAGCAGCCAACAACATTCAGCTGTCAAAAATGTATCTATTACTAAAAGATACAAATAAAACGACACACGAACTCATCGCTTGTACTAGTATATGGTATGGTTGTGTGGGTTGTGATGTGTTTTTTGTGCCCATCTATCAGGAAATGCGAGTGTACAATGCTAACAATTGCAATATTTTATTAAACCATTTTTGCTGAGCTAGATAGAAGCTGAACGCTCTCTCTTGGCCAGCACGTGAGCCTAAAAATAAAATTGGAAATTTATTATCCCTATTCAGGTGTATATACAAGTTGTGTTTTGTAGGATGCGAAGTATATAAAGGCTGCCTGCATGTGTGTATTAATGTTGCATGTTCATTTGTGGCTTGCGTGCAGCTCTAACACATAGAGAGAGAGAGAGAGTGAGCGAGAGAGAGAAAGAGAGACAGACACTCACGCCCAATGCTGGTTTTGTAATTTACGACCCAACCCCAAAAAACAAAAAACAAAGCAACGCTGCTAGCAACCCTCGCAAAGCAGTCGACCAACATTTCTGCTGGCCTCTAACGAGCCTCGAACCAAGCGACAGCTGATGGCGTTTCCTGCCTTCTTCCACTTGGCCTACAGAGTCGCCTTCGCCTTTGCCGCCGCCTTTGCCATAACCAAGCAACGTCGTCGTCATTTTTATGGCCACCAAAGGGCACTGAACCGCACCTTAAAAAAGGCGCAAAAGTAAACTGTAGCGGCGGTTTGATTAAAACTACACACACACACTAACACGCACACAGACATACACTCTGAGTGAGAAATGGTCACACACAAATACACATGGGAGCAGCTTGGTCTGCTTTTAATAGTTTTTAGCTTGACCTCGTCACCGTCACCGTCACCGTCACCGTTCACATTCGCGTTCGCGTTCCCAGTTCTTAGCTCTTAGTTCTCCGTTCTGAGTTCCCAGTTCCCAGTTGCCCATTCTCAGCTCAGAGTATTTGCTGTCCAGCTGTTGTCTCTGGGACTGTTCTGGCATGTTTTTTTTTCGTTTCGGATGTGGAAATTATTCAGCACTCGCATTGCCATTGCCCTGGTGACTGCTTCGAGTCCCTTTGGCTGCATTTCGTTTTCATTATCCACGATCCCTTGGCAAGTCATTGACACACCTGTGCAACGTTTAAGCATTAACAGCGGAGGGTGAGCGGGGTTTGGCTTGCAGACGAGTTATGTATGTGAGCTTATACTTGATATGATGAAAAATATGGCTTAGCTATGCTCTAATAAATCACCAGCAGCATGAGCTTTACTAAAACCGCTTTTAGCACTTATTTCTTAGCGAGAGTTTAAAGGTAAAGTTCTTATAAATAAATAACCAACTTTTAGCAATAATATTACAATAATTTCAAATAAAATGTTGTTTAATCTGAAAAACTACATCCAACAGAATAAGGACAAGTTTCTTGGATTTAGTGTTCGAATTCACAATCCTTACGATAAATTTATTACAACGATAAACTAGTTACGTTTTTACTCCCATTTAAAATGGGAAAAGGGTGTTATAAAGTACTGCATTTCGGACTATATAAACTATATACATTCTTGATCAGCATCATCAGCCGAGTCGGATTAGCCAGTTCCGTCTGTCTGTCCGTCCGTCTGTCTGTTTCTATGAACGCGTCGATCTCACCGACTATAAGAACTAGAAACACCAAACTTGGCATGTAGGTTCCTGTATACCATACACATCTTTTTATACATTTGAATTTTTGTCACAAATTTTTCTTCAGACAAAACTCTAAGCAGAAGTAAAAAATTTGTTATGTTCCAGGCCTGAAAATTTAACAATCAGATGACTTTTAGTTAGCTACCAAAACAAAAACATTGAAACAAAACTTGATAAAAACCTTTCTTCTTTAACAGGACTTAAACAAAGTGAAAGCCTTATTCGGAACACTGAGAAACCGGACCTAAAAGCCTGAGAACTTCAAAGTTAACTAACTCAATTACATTTGCCTTCTATTGACCACACAAAGTTCCCATAATCTAATTACGCCCCTCTCTCCTCCTGTATGAACCTAAACATCATCACAGTTGTGTAGATTTACAAACTATATTTCCACCGAAAAGTTCAAATAACATTTCCGAAAACCATTTAGATGTTGTGATAATTGTTACAACAGCCCGCACTCTGCTCTGCCCTTTGCTGCCCTGCCCCGTTTTGCACCAACGCCACCACCACCACCCCCCCCCCTGCAACCAATTGAACTGCTGCTCCTGCTGTACAAGACCCACATGGAGTCATTTGCCACGCATTCCTAACGACCTAATGATCATTGCCTCTTTCACACAAATTATGATGGTTACTGACCATCTCTCTCTCACTCACTCTCTCACGCTATCTCGCTCTACCCCCCTCTGTTGTTGCAGTATATCTATCTGTGGCACAATTCTCAGACCGATCGAGGCAACAACAGCGCACAAATTCAATTAGATTTTATTGATGATTGATTTTTGTGCAAGTGTGTGTATATTATGTTTGTGAGTGTTTATGTGTGTGTATACGAGTATAACAAAAACAACAGTAGACTTTAAATCGTGCTATATAATTGTCTTTAATTCAATTAGAATTGAGAACTCAGGAACTTCAATTGTCTTGGTCTAACATGAAAATACACATATAAGAACTTATGGAAAGTTATTATTATTTCAGAGCTCTCACAATTTCTATGAACGCATTGAATGTACATAAGTGTGTGTGTATGTGTGTATGTATGTATGTGTGTATGTATGCATTGTATGTATGTATGCATGTACATATCGTACAAAAGTACAAATCTCATATTTATTGGTAATATTTCCGCTGTTTAGTTATGTATATATGTGCAATCACAAACAAACAAATTACAGATACAGATACAAACACTTATTGAGATACAGATACAGATACAGATAGTTTGATATGTGAAGTGGCTGCCTCTCTTTCTAACCTTTGCATTTCGCGTTCGCCGTCATCATAAAACAAATAAAATATGAAATATTCATACGAGTGCCGGCTCATGTTATCTGTCTGAATGTTCGACTGTCTACCCCTGTCCCTGCCGCCACCACCGCCCCCGCCTGAGCAACAACACAAAAACAAAAAAAAAAAGAAGATACTTTTATCGATATTGTAAGCAAAGCTCGTTAGCGTATTGAGATAAGAGTCATTTAGGGGCAGCTGAAGCTTCGACACCGCCACAAGCAGCCCCTACAAAACCAAAGCAGCTGCTTGCCTCATTCATAACTCAAAGCATCGATCAAAAGCCGCAGGTCTGTACTCTATATGTATCTGCATCTGTATTTGTATTTGTATCTGTATCTGTATCTGTATCTATGTATCTATAAGTAACTGTATCTGTATCTGCATCTGCTTGTGTCTCTGAGTAAATTGCTGGCGTTGCTCGCTTGTCATTCCAGCAACAAATATGCCTGACTTGCTCAGCGGTATTAATGGATGTGGAGAGGGGGGGTAAGGCCAGAGGGGGGCTTGCATATACTAAAGCTCCCTACATTGCATGAGTTGTGACTTTGTCCAATGTTCCATGCGCCGCTGTTGCCGCGTTGCCATGCTTCAAGCTTATTGTTTTACTTGCGCCCAGCGCATTGGGTGTGTGTATGTGTGACTGTGTGTGTGTGTGACTGTGTGTGTGTGTGTGTTTGTACTGTGCATAGAGCGGCTGTCTTATATAAACCCAAACACAAACAACGACAGCGCACAGTTCATTTTAATTGACATCGATAATTAAAAACTATTTTCTGCTTAAGTTTTTTTTTCGTTTTATTGTATCTTTGTATCTTTCTATCTATATATCTAGCTATCGACTATATCGACTATATCTACCAACTATAATTATAATTCATAATGTGTAAAGCAGACAAAGCTCAAAATATGCTGCTACGTCACAATAAAAGTTAATGTCAAGTAGCTGCCACTTGAAGATATCAACGCAAGTGTTCAAGTTTCACCCTTCTACAACGCCTGCTTCATCTACGTTTGTTCAGCAATTAGCTAACAATTAATAAAGTTTATCACATTCTTGAAAATATCTATGCCAAACAGTAGTATTTCAATCAGGGCACTCGCTTAAGTGCAAGTTCTCTGATTACAAATCACCGAAAATGTCGTTAAGAAAACTCTCTATAAAAATTATTAATACATTTTTTATGAGTCGTCTGTTTGTTTCTCTATTTGCCAGGTAGCTCAACAAATGAAGCGGCTTTAGATAAGCAACGCACTCTGTATATAGGTAAGTTGCCCTTTCCACAAATTACATATCTCTCTCTTTTCGTATTTGTGCCTTCTTATCGCTGCCCTGCCACGCGCTTTTAATTGAATTGTTCGCGTTGCAACATGTACATGCTTAATTTTATCATTTCTAACCCATACTCAAACACCATTGAACATTATTTTTAGCAACTATGTCGTTCCGGATAGAAGTTCCAGACAAAAATCACTGATAACTTATCGAATAAGGAACTGTCTGTTTTTAGTATTTATAAAATAGTTTTCAAAATTGTCAACAATATCAGGGATGTCAAGAAAACTTCTTTCAAACGAATTCCAATCGAATACCAATTCCAAGCTGTCACAGAAATCTCTAGAGATTTTGACTGTAGCGCTGTCAGCAATCAAAAATCATTTTTAAATTATTATTTTCACTTTTGTTGTTCTTTTTATAAACAAATTTCTTAGGATCATTTTTTAATAAATTATGTGTCAACCAATTTATTTTTTCAATAATTGTTTGCTCCGATAAACAAAAAAAAAAACAAATTCCTTGTCCGGTTTATTAAAGATTTGTTAAATCTAAAATTAATTACGTCTTCAAATCGAATGTGTGTAAATTATAATGCAAATAGTTCAGAAAAATTTGTTTTGATTTCATTACAAATTTTGTTTTTATTTTTAAAGATTTTTTATGGCGTTTTCAACCAACACTTTTGAACAAATACTAGAGCTTTGAAACCAATTCAAGACTATTTTCTGACATCTATGATTGTTTGTAGTCAGATTGGAATAGCTTCTTCTCTAAGCCAAAAGACTAAATATCTCCAAGCATTTCATCACTGCCCTTTATTTTTGTGCGAATTGAAATGCAAAGAAACTGAAAATCACCAGCTGTTTCTGTGACAGCAGTGCATATGACTTTTTTCAAAACAATTATATCAGCAAGTGCTTTATATTCTCTAGTTTCACATTTTTCATAAGTTTTGACAGTATTGTTTTATATATAATAAACGGAACTAAGCATGTAAGTTCGTCTTTTGTTTCAGCTTCAATTTCTCCAGCGAATTGCTTTTAAATAAGAAGAAGAGATGCAGTGTTGTGCAACGCATGCTTGGTTTTGCACTGTGTTGTTTTGCTGTGCAAGCATTGCTCTTGCACTCTGCAGTCTGTGCTCTCTTTTCTTTGGCAATTGAGAGAGTTGAGAGAGGAAGAGAGCTCGTTTCTTTCTAAATGAAAGATGACGTTACTTGGTTTTTACCCAACTTTGACGGAACACTTTAGATAACTAATTGCAGTGAGTGCAGCGAATGTGTTTAAGGAAAGTAACTGTATTTCTTAGTATATTTATATATAGAAAGCTATTATCTAGTCTATATTTGTATAACTGAACCCAATTCAAGCATATTTAATATTTAAAAACTCTCTTTAGAACTTCAATAAGCGCCTTCGACTGCTGACAATCTATTTCTAAGTGCTACTATTTGTATTTCTAAGCCGAATCTGATATTATATATAAATATGTACATATCTGTAACTTATTCTGATAAAATTATGAGTAAATATAGCAAAGTAATTTCAAGTTGGAGGCACAACATTTTTGCATTTCCTAGAAACATTAACAAGCTCGACTCAGCTTTTGTTTATTTTCTTCAGTTTCTTTTTAGTTTTTATCGTCACGTCGCCGCCATAAAACATAAAACATTATATAATGGGTCGGCTTGGTGGCTTTGGCGCCGACATTTGTGATAAGTGGGCACCACTCTGATATTGTAATATTTGCTAACTCGATGCTATGCATAATTAGTGGGTCAAGTACAGCACACAACAATAACAATTACAATAACGATTGTACAATTGTACGAGAAGTGTAAAGCAAGAAAAGGAATATAAAACTACTTAAAACTATTTAGAGAGAGAAAAAAAGTTACCATTTTTTATGTAGTTTTTCGAAGATTGTTTGGTTTTCCTTTAACTTTTTATTTGGTTGTTGTTTGTAAAGCTGGCTGCTGATCCGCTTAGCGCTTCACTTCAAATTTAAACAATTTCTTTTTGCACTTTAAATGGGTTTTTCAATTTGAGTAAATCGGTTTACAATTTACTTATTATGTAGATGGATTTCGGATAGGTTTTTGTTTTGCTTCTTTGTCATGGGCTATTAAAATTGTTTCATTTGTTGTTTTTCGGCTTGACTGTGTTGCCTGTCACTTTTAACTGGTTTTTATTGTTGTTGGCGTTTTACTTTTCAGCTGCACTGTAATTGAAATTGTTGTTGTACATTTTGTTGTAGACTATGGCGCATTTTCAAATTGTTAGCACGCCCACTTTGAATTATATTTTGTATATTTGCAATGTTTATATACTATGTAGGTATATTTATTTTGTAATATATTCTCAATGACGTTGGCTGCTTTACTTTATCAGATTTTATATTATAGCTTCTTTAGAAGACACAATAAATATAATTAATAACTGTGGGAATGCGTTGCGAGCTGGGTGGTGCCATCAATTTAATGATGTGGGCGCACATTTGTCGTTAACACATTCAAATGTTTAATGCAGACATTCGAGGAACGGAACAAAAGTCTTGTCTGCATATGCCCGGCATGGCTATAAACAAATAAACCAGTTAGTTGTGGTCAGATGTTGCCGCTGATTTATGTTATGCTGCAACAACAGGCCGGCAACAGAACCGGTTCTCAACAGTCCCACTTAGATCCGGAGCCAACAATTGATACAATTTGCCAGCAATGTGAACAATTTGCGGGTGTGGGAAATCCGTACTAACTAACAGCACTTTAGCTCTAGATCTGAGTTTAAGTTTGGGCTTGGAGTTTGGCTCCATATGGTGTCCGGACAAGTCAACGAGGTCTTTCACACGCCCAAAAAAAAGGGCGTGCGGACCGAACAGCTGGCCAGCGACCTCGCTGTGCAAGGGTGGTGGTGGGGGAAAAGGGTCAGAAACAGTCGCAGTCGACTCAAAGTTCAAAGTAAGTGGCAGTCGGCAGTGCGCAACGCTTCAGCGGAAATAATCGTAAAGTAAGGTAAGTAAGAGAAGCATAAAGCCAGAGCCCATAGCCCAGAGCCCAGGGCCCAGACCCAGACTCAAACTCAGACCAAGTTAACTGGAGTCCAAGGCTGGCCCACGAATAAGTCGAAAGGGAATGGCATAAAATAAAAGTTAAGCGCAAAACAGAACGGGCAATGGGAGTGGAAATGGAAATGGAAATGGATGGATGGCTAAGAACTAGCCGGCAACTGGCGGTTGAACTTGGCTAAAATAAATAAAGCCATACAACAACCAACAACAACAACAACAACAACAACAACCACTTCGACATTGAGTTCAACTTCAATACTTGTGTCAAAAAAAAAAAAGAAGAAGAAAAGTTTTTTTTTTTTTCGGGGGTTCAAAGTTAACAACAAGAATGAAAATGAAATAGTTTTGCGGCAACGCATCCATAATTCAATTTGCAGCTAATTGCGAGCTGTTTTAATGAAGACCCAAATGGACTGGGCCACTGCAGCAAGTTGCTACTGGCCAATTTATGGGCCGGATTCCCTTTTGGCACGCAATTTGGCTAGCAATTAAATGTTTGCAACCAAAGAAAAGTATGTATACATATAGTATATATGTATTATACATATATTCGCACATTTTCATTATATTTCTTAAAGTTTCTTCACGCGATTTTCTTATTTCTATACAGTTGCTGTTTTAGCCTCAACTCTTAACTGGGCTGAAATTTCAATTTGTGGTTTGCAGCTGCAGCCGTAATGGCAAAATGTTTGCGGTTCACGTGTAAGATTTGTGGCATAACTTAACAGATTGGCGGTGAAAAACAAAAGAACTAACTAACTACGTGCTGGAATTTACAGATTTCGAACAGCACTAAAGTTAGGATTAGCAATGGTATTGAAAAAAACTATACTTAGTAAGATAATAATATGAAAACTAAGTAAATATATAAAAAGTATGTAATCCTATTCTTTATTTACATATAAACATGAAATTGGAATAGTTTTTATAAGTAATCTATCAAATTTGCACCATATCAAATAACATATTTTTTTAACTTTTTAACTTTAAATCTTTCTGGTTTTTAAGGGAATTCCAGCTACTATAATCAACCGTTCTTCTGTTCTTGATTTTAGCTTTATTTTTTATTCAATTTGCATAACTAAATATTTATTCTGACAGATTTCTTAAAGTTCGCAATTAAAATGTGAGCTTTTTTCAGTCCATATTACTGAAGACCGCTTTCCATTTAACCTAAATTCTAGGTTTTAACGTTGTTTTTTTTTTGTTAGTTTCTTTTGCTAGCGTTGCCAATTCGCCAAGCGAACTTCACTCGTGACTCATTTGTATCTGATAGATACAAAAAGCAAAGCGGCTAGAGCGGAAAGCACTTTTCACAATGGCAACGATCGGTAATTTTATACGTAGTTGTTGTTGTTGTTGTTGTAGTTGTTGTTGTAGTTGTTGTTGGTAAATGCACACCTTTATTTTATTTAACTTTTTTTTTTTGTTAAATAAACAATTAATTTTGCTTTGTTCGTTTGTTGGATAGTGCAATTAAAATGTTGAGATACAAATCCAGCAAAAATATCTTATGCACTTATTACACGAACTAATTGGAAACGGTTTCCGCTTTATAATTGTTGTTATACAGTAGCTTTTGTTGTTGTTTTATTGTTATTGTTTTGATTTATTTGAAATTTTGCTGAACTGCGAGTTTGTTTAGCTATTGAAATACGATAGGCAACATTTAACAGTATGTGTTTGTATTTTGATTTATAATGCCTCAAGCTTTTTAACTGACAATGCTTCTTGCTGTTGTTGTTGTAGTAGTTGTAGATATTGTTATTGTTGCTGTTGTTGTTTTTGTAGTGATAGTTATGTTAGCTTTGCCTTTATATTGTTTGAAACTTGCGCACGACGAGCAGCTAACTGCGTTTCTGACATTAGACTGACTGGCCCGAACCAAAAACTGTGGCGGTCTCAACTTAACTGTGACGCGGACTGCGACGTCGGCTCTCTCGTGTTTTGCTGCGATAATGCCAAGCTGTTAACGCCAGCGGCGCTGTTAATGCGCTGTTACTGCCCTGTTACGCTCACAACGAGTGACGACGCGCGGCGGCGTCGCAGCGTTGGCAGCACAAACAACGACTGGTTGCTTGGCAATCGGCTCTCTAGCTGGCGCTCTCGTGCCATTCGCTCTTTGGTTCGTGCAGGCAGCGAAGCGTAGCGGTAAATGGCTCGGCAAATGGCATCGGTACCGGGATCCAACTTCGTTGGCAGCCTTTTCATCACATTTGTTTTGGTTTTGCAGTTCGTAGCGTAAAGAGCGTACGCTGTGGATTTTAAGAGAAACGGCTGCCAACAGCGGCTCTTATTGGACTCTGTCTAGCTAAGAGCTACAACTTCCAATTTGCGGTACATTTACATTTTACAGCAGCCAGGTGCTTCGTAACACGGTACACTTCAATTTATGGTATAAAACTGGCACAATTGGACAAGTTGGTAGCTCTCACAATACTTGAACATAAAAGCAAATGCTGTGTAAGTGTCCTGCCGGCAAGTCAAAATACTACAAATCCTAACAACAACAACAACAAAATGGGCACACTGACAATACATCACGCACGCCTCAAACTTGCTCTGCAGCATGCTTTGTGGCAAGTGCTTCTACTTCCACTTTCTCAAAAGCAAAAGTTGCTCCAAGAAATGTTAACAAATCATTTGCCATTTTTAGAAATCTACTTGACTTGCCACAATCGCTCTTATGTAATACTAACTAAACCTAACCTCACTCCAACTCGACACATACTAGACCAGACTACGACTAGGAATGCCAGCGATGTGCTGAACTGGATTTCAAGCTCTAACTCAGCTAGAGGCTGGGAGTGCCGCTAGACAGGCTCCAGTTGCCTCCAGTTGCAACTATGAACAACAACAACAACGCTTGAAACTTCATTCACTTGGCTCACATATGATTTGCAGTTGGAGTTGGAGTGTTCATGGACTCGCCTCTGAGTTTCTGACTGCCCACGAGCCTCATACTGCTGCTCTGCTCTGCTCTGACTGCCTGCGAGCTGAGTTTAGATATGTTTTTGGATATGCTGGGGTATGCTAGCTTTTCAGTGAATATACCTTTGTTAAAGCCGAAAAAGGTTAAAGTATTGGCAACATCTAAAGATGAGTTTCTTCAAATAATCTAAGAAAACAATTATCAAATGTAAAATTCTTCATTTTTTTATTATCATCGCCTATTTAAACAATTTTTTAACATCGTAAACATTGACATTTGATATATGAACAAAGCTTTTCATAATTGAGAATTGATTCCAGGGGGTCTCGTGTGTCAGAACCGAACAATTTTCCACTAATCGAGTACAAGATTGTATTTCTATAACTTTACTTTATAGAGGGATTTCTATCCTATAAACTAACGAAAAACGTCAAAAGACAAACATAATTGTCTAAATTTAAAACAGGCATAATTTTATTTACAAATTCTCAGAGACAAAGCAAACATTTGATCTACTTTGATTAATTGCAGGGCATTTCGTAGTCGGCAAGTCAAACTAAAACCATATTATTTTATTTTTTATTCTTTTCTTTTCGGTACTTTTTGCTGTCTATGCAACTTGCACTTTTTGCACTTCACTTCCAGCCTGCTGAATGTCTGTGTGGAATTGAGTTGAGGACAGGATTGCAGTTAATATAGTTCATTAGCTGACTATGTGAGGGAATGTTTGCTGGTCAGGAAGTGGTGTAGTTATCGCTCGAATGGAGACGAGCAGGATGGGGGTTAATTAGGAGCAAATGCAGGGATATAGATTGGCAATTTCCTGAACTATTTTTAGCTAAAGCACAGTCATCATGCACCTCCACAAAAAAAAAAGCACTTAGAAGTTATAACTAAATTTGTAGGGTTTTGTTCGATAATTTGTCAACAAAAATTGATCAAACAAGCGAATATGAAATGACAAGAAATGCAATTTGCATGTCATGAGTGATGACTAACCCCAGCCCCTATATCATTTATCCTTGGGTAACTACACATGCGTGTGTGTATACGTTGATGTAATGGGGTATATTGGTGGGGTGAGTATTTTGCCTTACAATGACAGCCAGTCACGATTTGCCATTTACAGTATTTATTTATTCATAACTTTGTTCAGTTTTTCCATTTTGCTGGATTGTTGTTGTTGGCGCATAATAAGCGGACCGTTTAAGAGGTATGGAGGGAGGGTGAGAGATTGTAAATATGGTGGAGGAGTAATGTTACAAGTTGGTTCTTTGTTATCGGCAACTGACGAGTTACCCCAAATATTTGGCATTTCTTTTACTTGCGATTTTTTTTTCTTGGTGAACAAAACAAATTGCTTTTCGGTGTTGTTGTTTGTTTCATGTCAGGCCGCAATTACTATGGAAATTTTGGCGAAAACTAGCAGCTACCTAGTACCAAGGTTGTAGCCAATAGGGGGTGTGTAATGAGCAAGAAAGAAGGGGTTGCATTGTAGGTCGCCACGTGTCGTTTGCTCAGTTGACGTGATTTGTAGCCATAACTTGGCTAACTTTATTGGTTCACATTTGCATGGCCTAATCAGAGAGAACAAGCATAATACATTTGTGTAGGCAAGGAGAGAGCCATTCTTCTTGTTTACGACTGAAAAACAAACCCAAAACATGTATGCGAAACTAAGCAGCCGGCCCTATAAGAGCACACTCTCCCAACCAACCACCATCCAAGCAAATACCAAATACCAACTACCATCCACAACACGATTGTTCAGATATAAGCGTCTCTGGCTCGAGCCCTATCTCTATCTTTGGCCCAAAAGACATCTGTTAACGTTCTGGCAACAGCTGCCGGTCGTAGCTCACTTCAAGCCGCACTTCCCTTCTCCCTTCTCTTTTCTTCCTTTGCCAACAACTGCTGCTGCTCATAATAAATACTACAAGTGAACGTCACAGAGTCAGGTGTTTTAGCTGTTCCTTTAAACATGATGTACACCTTTTTGGGGTTGCTTTTTTGGGCAAGGTGAATGCACCGGCAACGGCAACGGCAACGGCAACGGCATCTCGAAAACCAGTCTAAAGTAATTCAAGCAATTGCAAATGCACTCGTAAATGCCACCAAACAATGACAATGCCAAATGCTCTAAACTCTGTGCGAGCTCGACTTCGAGTTTGACTCCGAGAACAAGTCCAAGTAGAGGCCCAGACATGCACAGACCCCACACCAGCAGCGACCTGCTGCAGACCAAAGGCCCAACTCAAATTCCGACCAGTCAGGCCAGTCACTGTGGCACTTACTCGTACTTGCTATGAGCTAGCCAGTTGCCAACAGTTGATATGTTATCTAAAAAACTCTGCACACTGGTTTCGAATACAAGATTTACTTGAATCATATGGTTTTCGAATAGGTTTTCTTTATGTATTTAGTATTTAATGAGCACTAATGAGCAAACTTATGCGTAATTAAGACTTTTTAATATTCAAAGGTGAATTTTCTTTATATAAGAGCATTTAGAAGTGGTTTTGGAAAATTCCAGCTATATGCATATGTGTGAAAAATTTGCATGAACTTTTCTAAGAAACTTTTCTTGTTTACCATTTGATCGCACTCAAACTAGTTTTCAAGATTTTAAACGAAAAATCATTCAATACATAATTCACCCCTGGGCGCAAATTTTGGGGGAAAACGTTTTATGGGAAATTATTGGGGAAAAGGTTTTATTAGAAAAACTTAATTTTAGCGGGATGAGGATCATTTTTGAGGATGTTTAAGGAGCTGTTTTTTTCATATCTTTAACAAATTCCTTATTTTGGCATATTTCTCTCGTTGTGTCCCACTGTGCACTAAGGCCATGCCTATATAGGAGACAATGGTCATAGCGGCACATATAAACAATCATAGAAATGCATTATGCATGGCAGATTAAGAAATTATTAGCTTACAACAATTGTTAAGATGAGAGCTGAAAGTTCTAAGCACAACTTCAAATGTTTTTGTTTTTGTTTTTGTTGGGAATCTCTTCAAACAACGTTCAATGCACTTTGACCGTTTGTCTGAATCATATCTACAATTGGATACAATGCGATTCTAAAACATGGCCAGCCCAAATGAATAATGCAGCAGTTGCACCGCCCGAACACCCACAATAATGCAATAAACAATAATAATGAAAGACTGTAAGACTGGGGTGCGCTTGCAGATAGTACATATATAGAGAGGGGGTTGGGCAGGGTGGCTGTTGGCAGATTGACTGGCGATGGGACGGCTATGCTTCAATGCGTGCGCAGCGGCGAATGCTTCCGTTTCCGTTCTTAATAGCTTTATTGTGATTTACTCAACAACAACGAACTGAACAACAATAATAACAGTGAGCAAAAGCAATCAACGGAATTACAACAGCGTTAAAAGTGCATTGATAAAAGGGCAAAATAACAACATTAAAATTACGATGAGCACAATTAAGACAACTAAAAATGCAAAGAGAATTTTAAAAGGAACAACTTAAAGTCAAACCTTTTTTTCAAACGACTTAAAAAGGCACAACTTAATAAATTAAAAATCCAACAGGAATCTAGCGTTAATGAGTCAGAAAAGTGTCGTCAAAGGTTGACAGATATGCCAAAGAATTAAAAATACTATGGATAGTACAATAACAACAACTCGTTTTCCTGTTACAGTTTACTATGGTGCTAAAGTCAACTTTTTGTCATTAATTTAAAAAGGACATGCAAATATCAAGTTGGTCAGTTCGAGTTTGTCATTTAACAGAATGTTTATAAAATCCCAATTGAATCTCTCTTTAATGCTTTGCAAACAATTTTGAAACAACTTATTCGAGTCATAGAAATTGGTATCGGAACCTTTTCTTTATATACTCTGCTTTTTAGTTTATTTAAACTATGTTTTGACCTCTATAGTATAAGAACGATATATGGAGATATTCTTTCAAATATTTCGAAAACAGGCAACGAAATCTATTTAATCGATAAGTTACTAGTTTGAATGTGATCTAAGACTACAAAAATACTAAACATTCCTTGAAATTCGTTTTAAATTTTGGAAATAGACAGAGGACATTCTACGCAAAGCATTTACATAAAGTCAAGAACTTAATATTGATTTAAACTTATCTATACAGATTCGAAAAATGTTGAAATTTTTCTAAAATTGATGTCAAATTTCTGTTCAAAAACATAAACTAAGGAACCACAGTACATTATGTGGCTTTTAATGAACTTTTGACAAGTAGTTGCTGATGCTTCTGTTCTGCTGTCTGTTTGCGCATTTTGTGCGCGCTTTAGCTTTATACCTTTCACACACACACACACACACACATACATACATATATAGACGGACATATACTTTTGTACCTACATAAATACATATATAGACAGGTATGTGTAATTATTTGTCACACCTGAGTTGGCGGGCGGCTCAGACAACAGGCAATACAAAAGCAGTTGGAAAAAAAGGCGTCACACTTGGCTGAGCCAGCAAACCCAGCCAAGCAACCAAGCAACCAGGCAACCAACCAACCACTTTTCTAAACACTATATGCCACATTCACACTCATGTCTATATAGTTTCGTTTACGAACAGTATGCCACATTATGTACAACATGTACTACATAGAGATACTTATGTGTACATCGTCATTTTGCTGGAGACTGAGCAGCGAGGCGCGAGGAGCGAGGAGCGAGTAGCGAGGACTGGCAACTGTCAGTCAGAGCTGACACTCGCTTCATATTTAGCTTTTTGGGTGACGTAAGCGAGTGCCTCGACCGGGACGACTTTGACCATTGATAGGGCTGTCTTTTAACGGTTTATGGTTAGGGGTAGCAAAGCGAGTATCGGTTAGTGAGCAGCGGGTAGTGGTTAGCGGGTAGCAGGCAGCAAGTACATCACAGAGTTTGATTGACACACTCATACATATTTTGTGAAGAATGACTTGTTTCACGACATGAATGTCATGTGGTCTCTGAAAGTGGCATTTTATATAAAACAATACTTTGCACTAAGAGAAAAAACCATTTTCAATGCAACTGCATGAAATGTGCACAAATCAAAAACAAAAGGTAGCATAATCAATAGAATAGTAATTCCAATGTTTCTCATATTTCAAACGCTGTGCTTATTTTCACAACGCTTTCTTTGAAGTCCAGGGTTCGAACTTTACAAACATATCGTATTAAATTTATGAACATTTTTTTAATTTTTTATGAAAAATGTAGCATAATTTAGCAGTATTTTGTTATTATAATAGAGACTTAGTCGGAATTCAGTTTTAAAAGTTTAGTTCATTGAGAAAATACAAAAAAAAAATGGAAAATGAAACCGAAAACAAATTGGAAAGAAATGCTAACTGTTTGAAAAACATTTGCTTTTTATTTCATGTTGTTTTCCTCAAGTTAAAATTATAATTTAAAAGTGGTTTCTTTATCTTATATTAAGATATTTGTACTTGATCCCATATATGCATAGGAATATATAGTTTAAATAAGGATAATAATCGAAATCGCAGTGTGGAAAAGCTATAATTGACTTGCTAAATCATATATATTTGCTTTTTCCTCAATAATACCCAGTTTTTTTTTCAAAATTAGCTTTTGTTTTAGTTCACCATACACACTTTTAGCCACATTGGCCAAACACACTTTTAGCCACAGCACATTGATTCATAGTCCCGTTTGTGGGCAAAAATGTGGAGCAACGCCAGGGGGCACATAGCAAACAGCATTGAATTGAAGCCCGCTTGACTGGTCAGCGAAACGTGCAACAATTTGCGGCAACTGCGCCACAGGGAAGCTGCACCAATGTGTTGGCCTCTGACCACCCGCTACCATGTTGCAGTTGAGGTTTTGATTTTGGCTAAGTGACTAGCTGCAAGCAATTCTCTCACAACTTGCAAACTCTCATCTAACTGCAAAGCCAGTCAAATCCCCCAATCACATTAAGCGGTTTCTTCTTGGCCTTTGGGTCGCTTAATGCCTCAGTCTAAGACTCTGATACTCTGAGACTTGGAGACTTGGAGACTCAAAGACTCTAAGGCATTGAGAGGCCTAAGCCCACGCACTTAACGGCTAAGTCCGGCATCGGGTGTCCACTTAATGGTTAATTGGTAGCAATTGAAATAATGCAGCTTGTCAAGTGAATCATTTATGCAGTCATCGCACTTTACAACATGCTTTACTGTACTTAACTTTACATTAGTTTATGTTTGTGTCTTTTGAGGTGGTCGTTGGGTCATTTGACTTGCGGTTTTTCAACCTGATATGATATGATATGATATGATACATAGCTAAATCTCTCTGTAGATTGACGCTTGTTTTTGTAATTTATGATTTCCTGCTCATTTGCATTTGAGATTAAAATATCAAAATGCGAAACCGCTGCGCTTAATTACATTGCCATTCAATGCAAATTAATTTGTATTTGTTTTGGCGCTGCTTAAAAGTGATTAAATTAATTGAGCACACAACTTGCCCGTAAGCTATTACTTATACATATCTTAACGGAAAATTGTACATGTTGAGAAAAGCATTTAGTTTGACAATGAAATGATTTGAATCTATAGACTTGACAGAGTACAATTGAGGTTGTCTATTCGTCCGTATAAACGCAATTTTCTCACAAGTTTTAAAGCTAACTTGACATAAGTGTTCATATATCTAGAGATGGGATCGGGACGTGAATTCAGCGGGATTCCATGATTCACGAAACCTACTTCGGAATCGGCAACATACCGCTGATTCTGAAATTTCTCTCAGTTCCCGACAATTCTCATAGGTCTCGAGAAATTTTATGTTTCGTATCTAAACTAGTATGTTATTAGCATTTTTGCATTGTTTATGCATTCCTAAGTTTATATTATAAAACAGAGTATGATAAACGTAACATTGTTACGAATATTCAGATATATAAGTATTGAAGGCAGTATTACTCACCTTGACACAAGTTACGCAAGTTCTCAGGCTTCCTTTGCTCTGTCAAAGTTAAAGTCTGTAAATAAATAGAAAAAAATATGATAAATATATAGCTTTAAGCATTATTATCATGTCATTGATTAAAGTGCATACCTTAACACTTGATTGCATTGGTATCAAATTGATGCATACCATATAATTGATGCATACCATCTAAAAAGCAGCTGTCTTAAGCTTTTGGCACCCATTGCACCAAAATCAATCGGAGAGCTCAACTAAAGTCTGTAGCTACCTTGGGTCTATGTGCTTTTAGTTTTGTTTCAATGCAATTGCAAAATGCGCTTGCAATTCAATTCAATTCAATTTATCTTTGATTTTCACTACAGCAGCAAAAGCAGCATCCCCAGCAAATAACTAACAAGTCACTGCAGACCCCCAAAAACCCCAATTTGATTAATTTTGTATGTATTTTGGAAAAGCAATAGCTGCAACTTGCGATTTTGCTTTGGTCAGTTTTATATTTTCTTAGATCGCATTTGCTGCTGACCAACTAATTGCAGTTTCAGTTGCCATTGTCCGACTGCTCTTTGGTAAATTACTTTGGCAATTAGCGCTACTATCCCCACACCTGGGTATTGCCACCAAATCAATTTGCGTTTTCTACCAGGCAACATGCAGCAAGCGCCAGGCAGAGGTCCAAACCACAAAGCTCATTTTGTTCGCTTGTTGCTGCCTCGAACATTGTGAGCCCAAAAAAAAAAAAAGCCCAACAATGGGTAAGCTTGTTGTCCTCTTGCCTGAGTGCATTGTTGTAAATTTTGTTTCGGCACTCCTAAATTCCTTTGGTGCTGCCAACTGCATTTATGCAAAGGTTGCAACTACCGCTTGTCTCTGCTGCTGCTGCTGCTGCAGCTACCAAAAGTCCAAACAGAAAGCAACAACAGCAACTCGCTACTAACTAATTTTATTACAACGCCGCAGCAAAAAGCCCCCAACTGAATAGGCCAGGGTATTACCTTAACACAACTTCCCGCCAACCCTTCGTCCTTAAACTAACTCCAACCAACTCTGAAAACAATGTCATTTTTACACTTGGTCATTTTGCTTTTCAGCCATGTTTGTTGCTCCCTTTTTGTGGCAGTTGTTGTTGTTGTTGGCGTGTTTCGTCGCTCTGTGAAAATTTACCATATGTTGCTTAAATCTTTAATGAAATCCGCCATAGTGCCATACACAGAGTTGCATTTTAAAGCATGGTCACCTCTGGGAGTCTCCATCCCCATCCCCAACTACGCTCTTTCCCTCGCTGCCACAATTGTTGCTGTTGTTGAAGAGCAGGCTCAATTTTCTAAGCCAATTTTGTCGCACATCGCTGCCAATGTTCAAAATGCAAACTACAACAAACAAACAACAAATGCAAAACACTCAACATTCCCGAATGGAATGAGAAAGCTAAAACCCATAGAGCTCATGGAATGCGCACTGCACTATACTATAAAGTGAATCACATAGAGCAGCCAAAGCTGTCAATGGCAATTGATTCTTATTGGTATGGGAAAACTCAACCTTAGGCAATATTAAAATAGTTTAAATAAGCATAAGATAAAACGAATTGTAGCTAAAAGTTTAAGTTAAACGGGAAAACGGAACTGAGCAAAATGGTAGATACTTTATAAAAAAAAAAAATTATGTTCGTTCGACTGGATTATTATATAACTGAAATTTTAACATTCTACAATATAAATAATTCAATAATTCTATAATTAGTCCATAATCATAAGTTTAAACGAGAAAGAATACTCTAGCCGAGTATGCCCGACTATGAGACTCCCTGCTCCCAATGCATTCAAAATTTGAAATAAACTTGATCTGCATAAGGTATACTAGCTCTTATAGTCTCCAAAATCTGTGTGTTCATACGGACAGACGGACAGACAGATAGACGGACAGACAGACAGATAGACGGGCATAGCTAGATCGACTCGACTGTTGATGCTGATCAAGAATATATATAGTTTATATAGTCGGAAATGCCTCCTTCTGCCTATTACACACATTTGCAGCACTTTATAACTCACTTTTCCCCATTTTCAATGGAAACATGGAGTAAAAAAATGCAGTCTTTAATAGAATTGGCTGTCAGACAGCTCAGCCATCAAATTTTATCATATAATTTGATGCTCGTTTCTGAAGTGTGCTTAGTTTGTGCCTGCTCCACTTAGAAGCTCTGGTCCAACCTCATAAATCACAAGAATAAATGAAAAATGAAAAAAAGGAAAACAAGAAAAATATTTGTGTGCATAGTCACAATAAACTCGATTGGTGGCCAACATTTGAGCTTTGAGCCAACATTGACAGGCTGTCAATTAAAATAGAAATGTTTAAGTTTTCGATGCAATAAAAAGGCTTCCTTGGAGCAGTCAAGCAGCCAAACGAGTGCACTTCTGCTCAAGCTTCTGGAGCATTTGCTGCTCCTGCTGTTTTTTTTTTTTTTTTTCATGTAGATTTTTATCGCATTTGAACTTTGACCCAATTTGCTTGGCTCCCAATTCCAGGAACTGGCGCCTCACACTTGCCGCCTGGCGTCTGTCAGCGTCATCCTGGTGCCAGGATTGCCCAGGCAACCTCGTATAGTCGCTTCAGTAGTTGCCAGCCACTCCAAGTCGAACTCCACGCTGATTGCACGTGGCACACAAAGATACAGACAGACATACAGACGGACAGACAGTCATATGTGTAGATATGTATGTGCTTATATGTATTTGTGGATGGGCTGCGCTACAAATTGAAGTCTTCAGCCAGAAGTCACGAAATCTAGAGTAGTAGTCTAGTAGTGTCTTTCACTTGCGCCAGTGTAAGCGAAAAACGTGTCCTGTGTATTATATATCTTATTTCGTATGTATTTCGTTTTTCACATTTCGTTTTCTCTTTGCTGTTGAAAGGAAATTGCTGGTCCCGGTGCCCAACACTGTCTGCTGTGCCTATCCCTGTCCTGTTACTGGTCCTGGTCTATAACTCCCATGTTGCTTGTCGCATGGCTAATAGCCGGCCGCTTCTTTAAGCCTTCTGCTATACCACCCACTTTTGCCACCCAACTCACATAAAATTCACATCACACTGTGAGAGAGCAAAAGACTTCGTCTGGTTAGTTGTTTCTGCTTCTGCTGCTTCTGTTCCTGCATACTCGATTTATATGTGCAACTCTATAACATGTCTACTTCTGCATGTGCACACTCGCATACGCATACACACACACATATATGCACACACACACACAACTAAAGATGGCTACGTGCCGTTTTAGTGCGCTGCAATTTCGACAAACGGGTGTGAGTCTTTTAGGCTCGTGGAAAGCACTTTAAGCCCAACACACACACAGACACATACACATGCAAACACGGAGCTGGCAGCCCTCCATTTGCTGTGTTTTAAATACAAAGATCTCACAACCTGCTCTGCCATCTGTGCAACATTTCTTGCAGGCATTTTACAGTTTTTCCTTTTTCCACTTTTCGTTTACTTTTATGAAAATTGCTGCTGCTGCTGCGTCTGCTGCTGCTGCTGCTGCTGCAGGACGCATTGCAAGGATTTGCACTGTGTAATGAACTGCACAGAGTGCCTGGCGCTACTCTGCCATATATGAACTCAAACCCTTTATAGTGCTGACCATTCTTGAAAAACTAATTTTATATACAGGTGTGTTTCATTCTCAGCTCTTCAGCAGCCTCTTTTTCCCTGCCCGCTGCCCTCTGCCCTCTGCCCGCTGCCCACAGCATCTCGACTCGCCACTCAATTTGTATTGAATAAATGCAAAAGGCGTGTTAATTGACAGACCATGAAGAGGAAAAGCAAAATATTTTACTTCAACTGGCAGCCAACAAACAACAAAAACAACAACAACAACAACAACAACAGCTGCTGTTGCATTCGCGTTCAGCTGTAAATGGCCAACTGAATGGACTGAGCAGCGGACAAAAGGAACGGACTGAAAACATGCATTGCGTTCCGCTGCTCTTCGCAGTTTGTGCGAAATGAAAAGGGGTATATTGACTATTGGATAAATACTTGTCAACAATTGAATATAGAAAGTCTGCAATAAGTAACAGCCGAGTCATGTCCGTCTGTCCGTCTGTCTGTCCGTCTGTTTATATACGAGCTTGTCCCTCAGTTTTAGAGCTATCATGATGAAATTTGTCACAGATGCTTATTCTTTCTGCAAGCAGTACATATGTCAGAATCAACCAGATCAGTCCACTATAACATATATGTAGCTGCCATAGGAACGATCGGCTTAAAAACTTTTTTTTTTTCTCAAAACAACTCAACCAAGCTTACTATGTCTAAATTTAAACACTATCCACATATGTTGGCAAAATTTCATCGAAATCGGATCACTATATCTTATAGCTGCCATAGCAACGATCGGATGAAAAATAAGTTTTCTTCTGCTAATCTTTTCTGCAAGGGTACATATCTTCGGCTCGCCGAACATTTCTTTCTTGTTAAAGAATAACATAGATAGTGAAAATCGATATTAACACTGCTGTATTGCCACCTCTAGTATGTATCAAGGACATACCTAAATATTATTATAGTTGTAGTTGAAGTCTATCGACTGGAATAATAAGTTCAATTCAAAAATCGGTCTCATACTATATATATATCAAGTAGATCATAAGTATTCCTGCTATGAAATTTGGTGATGCATTACAATTTTTGATATATAGAATGATCTTTCAACATGTATGTTAAGTCTTTACCCTTAGTGTCATCATACTATACATTCTTTTTTAGGATCTCAGTATAAACTTAGTTTTCACACCACATTTATGTTCACTTTTCCTAGCTGATTTCTGATTACTTGTGTCTATCTTTATTTAGTGAAAAAAACCTTAAAATTAACAAAAATAACTTCAGTATTTAAAAAGAAATGCTTTTATCCAAACTACAACTAGATACACTTTTCATTCTAAAACTTTATTTTGTGCGCAATCATGGTTATTCCTTGTGAGAATTATTGTTGTTACTAAATACTTATAGTTAGTAATATGTATAACTAAAAGTTTGTGATAATTCTTTTAGTTTGTAACAAGCTTTTCAGTTATTAAAAATCACAGCTTAGCAGTTAATGAAAAGTAGTGTAAAATAAGTTCGACTAAGTCTCGAATATCTTAGCATTTATATTTGTTGTAAAGTTCTTAAAGTTGGCTAACTGTTCAAAATGAAGAGCAAGTTTTTGCAAGTACCGTAAGCGGGTTATGATAAGCCAGTCTACGGAGTTAATTCAAAGGCAGCAGCCAGGCAATTATGTTAATTTGTTACTGCTTCAGTTTTTTATATAGTATATACGTATATATTTTTCATTTTTTACTTATATTTTTTATTTTTTTGTTATATATTAATAGGCGAGAGCGTGGCGCCTATAAATCTGACAGCCAGCGGCGCATGGTTTATGACGCTTCGCTGGACTTGGCTTGGCTTGTGCTATTGCATCAAGTGGCAAGTGGAAGTTGCGTGCGGCACTAAATCGCCCATATTTATCTATAATAAAGGCAATTTGGAAAACCAGTTCCCCCGTTCTCCCATTCTGTCGACCCCGACCCCGATCGTCCACCCAAAAGCCAACCATATCCTGGGCCAGGCACTAAAAATCGATTAAACAAATCGAGTAAAGTGTTGCCAGTGTCTGCCCGGCACACGACACACCAAACACCCTGCCATCTACTAGGTATGTAGTACCTACGAGTGTATGTATGTATGTATATAAGTGCTATGTACATAGTATAGTGGGTAGGTATGCCATGTCGTGGTCCTGGTCCTGGGGCTATCTAAGTATAATTATATGCTCGCCATATACTCTCACCATATTTTTGTACTTACACCGCAAGTTTGTTTGGGCCTACAACGCGTTGCCAGGCGACGCGTCAATAAGCAACGTATACGCCGCGTTGTACCAGGAAACACACAGCACCAGTCCACACAAAATGTCGTTAGACTTTTTCACTTTTGCCTTTTTTTTTTGGTTTTTTATTTTGTTCTTTCTGTTTCACGGAAATGCAAATGTTATTTACTTAATTTGCAGCTTCTGCTCACTTTGCTTGCTGAATGTTTTTATTTTTTTATATATATTTTTTTTTAAGGTTTTCACTTAGTCAAATCGTGCAGCTAGATGCGCATCCTTGCGCAATTTCTTAGCGAGCTGATGGCAAAATTTTTGCGTATAATTTTTGATTTTGTAAATCTTTTGGCCCAAGGACATGTTGCCATAGTCATTTTCAATACTCTACTCTACGTATTACGTCACCATTTTGCATATATATATATATAACTGTTGTTAGTTGTTGTTTGCAGTGGCATTTAACTGATATTTTTTTGTATTCAATATTCTCATAGTTTACATAACACTAGTCACTGCTGCCATTTGCCACTGTGTCCAATTGCCAACTGTCGTGCCAGGACAACGCGTGTTATTGTTTTGGCCACACGGGCGCGTATCCTAGCAATGTCGAGGAATTTTGCGTGCCTTGGCTAGTCCTTCGTGCTAACAACGAGCGCTAGTTAGACCTCGAGTCATCGTCATCGTCATCGTCATCCTTACTCGTGCGTTGCGCCAAGTTGTTGTGGCCAGGCTAACAAAAAATCGTTAAGACTGTTGCCATGACAACAACACAACAGCCCGCCCACAAGTTGCTTTACAATATGAATAATCACTCTACTCGGCCAATACATTTAATTAAAATAATGCGACCTGAATGCCCACAATTGCGTTGATTATGTTGGAAGGCAGCTAAATGTATATCGATCTAATTGCTGGCTCTGACTTGGCTTCAAATTAGACTTCCTTGGCTCTAATGGGCGTCTGTTGTTCTGTGTGCTGAAACTGTTAATCGAGATAATTGCATAAATTACAATAGATGAGCAAGCAAACTGTGGCAGCGATTGAGACGTAGCTGTCAGCTGCAGGAAACAGGAATCGGAAAACGGAAAACGCAAAACGCAAAATGGGCAACTTCAAAGTGAAAATCAAATTCAGCTTAAGCGATTTCCAATCAAATTGCATTTTTATTAGCTAGCAACAAAGAGGCATGTTACGCTCTTGAATTTCCATAAAACCATGGACCACCCGTCGTTTAACCCTTTTTTTTTGCCATTTTCTGGCACTTTAAGCTTTTCACCGAGCACCAAACTTGTCGCTACAAACTTTGATTGACGGCTGAGCTGTTGAGTTGCTCTGCCTGTCTGTCAGTTGATAGTTACCAGTTGCCAGTTACCAGTTACCAGTTACCAGTTGCCAGTTGGCACTTGGCAGGATCTGTTCGCGACAGCAGCCACCCCTTTAAATAACAACGTACACAAATCAACTCAACAGACTCAAACATAACTTTAAATTGACAATCAACGGAAATTGCTGGCAAAGAGACAAGCCCATGTTCTTCTGCCATAAAGTATTTGAATTATTTAGATTTTTAACAACAGAACATTTTGAATTTGAAGTCGAAGGTCCAGCAACAAATATACTTCAGCTGCCCATTGAGATTTTTGCCTTGAAAAGCAAATCAAATTTATTTATGCTTGCGTTTTTGTGTGTGTGTTTGGCATGTCTCTTACAGGCGCTTTTCCAGCATCAATATAAATCAAATGAAAAGCTTTCTATGTGTCCAGCTTCTCTCTGAATCCGAGTTGGCCTGATTGTCTGTCCATCTGACTGTGTGTCACTCATCAATTTTGGAAAATTATTAAAAATTTAAATGGAATACCAAAATGCACTCAACAAGAGGAATACACTCATATACGAGTTATGTATATCAAGTTGTATGTGTGTGTGTATGTATTTTTACGTGTGTATGAGTTGCTTGTTATACCCTCAAAGAGGGTATTATAATTTTGTCACGAAATGTGCAACGCATTGAAGGTGATGTCTCAGAAAAACAAATTTGTATATTCGTGATCAGCATCAACAGATGAGTCATGTCCGTCTGTCTGTCTGTCTGTCCGTCTTTTTATATGCGTTTTTCAAGACTTTGTTCTAGAGCTATCTTGATGAAACTTGGCACAGATGCTTCTTCTTAGTGCAGGTAGTACCTAAAGTTTAATTGGCCAGTTCGGACCACTAAACAACCAAACTCACTAAACCTAAGTTTAAAGACAGTTTATACATGATGACAAAGTTTCATCAAAATCGGACTACTATAACATATAGCTGTCATAGGAACGATCGGTTGAAAAACAAGTTTCTGTATGAAAAACCTTTTTTGTTTTTCAAAAAAAGTCAACCAAACTAGCTATTTCCAAATTAAAGTACGTTCTACATATGTTGACCAAATTTTATCAAAATCGGATCATTATATCTTATAGCTGCCATAGGAACAATCAGTTAAAAAATAAGTTTTCTTATTCAAATCTTTTCTGCAAGGGTATATATCTTCGGCACGCTGAAGATATCATTTCTTTCTTGTTTTTATGTGTTTGTATGTACATATGTATGTTAAAGCTCTTGTCGTTATTTGTGTCAGGCTTGTCAAACATTTTACATGTCCTGTGCAAGTTGCCAATGCGTATGAATTTTTAATTTTAATTGTTCAGCAAATATGCTAGCAAAATCTGTTCACAAGGATATACACAAATGCACGCACATATGGCCACTCGTGAAAGTGCTCAACCCAAAGGACTCTCGTGCGTTTCACATGCTCGCATAATTTAGTACGTTATTTCTGTAATATCCTGACATTTTATTGAAACAATTGAAGGCGAATCGATGCAGGATACTGGTGAGAAATCACTGTTACTGAAACACAAGCCCCAACTCTTCGAATCCACGTAATTTCCACTTAATGACTTTTATTCTATTGGCTCTGCGACACATACATGCACATATATGAAGAAGCTGCCACAAAAAGTTCTTCATTAGTCAACACTGTTCGAGCGGTCAAAAATCCATAATTATAATGCACCTTACATAACGCTTCATTAAGATAATGATAATGAATACGTGATAGACAGACATACACATACACTCATTCACACACACGCTCAAGCAGACAAACACAGTCGCATGTCCTGCTAGCTAATGGCACGCATGAGCATATAAGTATGTACGAGTGCGAGTATGTACATCTGTTTCCATATCCTTGCGAATGCCATGTAACCAAACTGGTCCTGAACCTGACTGGCCCACAAATGGCCAGCGGGCAAGTAAAATTAACCACTTACCGCCCCAAAGGCAATCGACCGTCGCCTGCGTGACAGCCTTCGTCCTGCCTCCCACAGCGCTGTATGAAATGCGGTCGATAATTTACATAAAAGTAATACAAAAGGTGGTTTTTATTTTTTTCAATGTGGAAGTTTTAATACCCTCTTTGTGGCGGCATCAATGACACTTGCTTAAAGTAGCGCAGAAACACATTTAATTAATTATGCAGAGCTGTATGGCAACAAAACTGGCAGACATATAATAATAATAAAGTAGTTCAATAAAGTTTAAGAACTCATTGTGAAAAGTTATGTAAGTTTTCAAGATTATATTCTTGTCATTGTTCAATGCGATTTTAAGCAAGTGTCATTTGACAACAAGTAAATCAAACTGTTTGACAAGATAGCAAAGATATTAGAAATGTAATAAGACCTTTAGCTTGCATAGTAGACGAATTAGCATAAGCTGAAATTAAAGTAATAAAAAGCCATTATAATTAATATAGTATAACATTAAGTGCGTTCTGGGGGCGTTACTAGGCAGCAGTTAGGGGGTTAGCTGCGGCTGCAAAGCAGTTGTATTACGTCAAAGTAAATTTAATTCCAGCATTAAAAATACAAACAATGGTGGCCTCAACTTTAACCTTTTGCCAGGCATCTAGTCAGTCAGGCAGCTAGTCTGTTAGACAGTCAGTCAATGAACCCAAGGACATAGAGTGAGCGGCAGTCATCAATAAAATATATTGCCAGTAATTTTGTAGCAGTAGATGGAGTTTTGTGCAGACTAGGTTTGCTGCTTGGGGGCTTAGGCTGCGTTGAGAACTTTGAGGTTTGTGGTAAACTTGTCCCCTACATAATTAATTCACTTGCATGATAATCAAAAAATCATTTGATTAATGCTCGCTCCTTAAACAGTGTGCAAACAAGCGTTGTCCTGCTATATGTTTGTCTATGAGCATATCAACAAGGGTTGAGTCTGAGCTTTCGACAGGGTTAAGGCTTAGGAGTTAAGGTGGTTGGAATGTGGAGATTGGAAGGGGGTCTGCACCAAAACCCAATTGCAAATGAGTTTTATGTTAAGAGCTAATTTGGGTTAATGCCGCAAAAATGTGGCACAGTTAAACAAATGCACGCTTAAATATAAACACACACACATATGTACATATACACATACACTAATCAGCACAAAAAGCAGCTGCTTGCTATAGCTTTTTAACATGCGCTTCCAAGTATGCTACATAAAGTTGCACAATGTGCGAATAAGCCACAGGGCAGGTTGTGTAATTGTACAAGTTCCTTTAGACATAACGTGTAAGAAGCAGCCAGATATACTGCCATAGCATTTTGACACTGCGGTGGTTGCCAGAACTTATTCTGCACCATAGCAAAAACATCTGGCAACGCCGTTGAAGTTTAAATGGCAGCCCGCTTATAGGAAAGATTATAGACTAGGAAATGTTTGTTATCTTTCAGCAGCAGCTAAAAATTTGATAAAATATATAATTTCCTGTCTATAAATATTCGGTCTTTTGCCAGTGTGTGTGTAAGCCAGCCTCATAAGTGTGGCTTGTCTACTTCGGTCTGCCGCTAAAAACTGTAGCATACTTTTTTGCGTTGCCTTTGGCTGAGTTTAGTTTCCTTCAGTTCACTTTTGCGTCCTGCTTTTGTGTTTTTAAAATTAGTCAAAATATTGACTTGACACAGATTTTGTTACAGTCTTCACAGTGATCCGCTTACACCACGCATTGATTGTTCAAAAGTCTCAAGAAGGCAAATATATCTTACTGAACGTAGCTTTATTCATGAGTTACTTGTTAACTTATTAAGAGTCATGCGTTGCACTGTTTTTTTTTTGTCACTTGACGCCACGATAAACTCATTTAAATCGTATTCAATGTGCAGAATACTACTGCAAACATTGGGGAAAACATATAAATTCCCAATTGAAATGTGCCAGTCGCAGAAGCACAATGAACAATGAAATCAATCAGAAGCACAGTCGCGATAGAGTTACCGAAAAGTTAAAGCATCGCTTTATCTGCCTTACTGTGTTATAGTAAGTGAGGCATTCACCAACTCTTAAATAATATACATATAATCTTGATTAGAAGTGAGTCAAAATAGTCATGTTCTTCTACAAATAAGTATATTTGTGAAGATAATCTACAAGTCTTAAAACAAGTTCCACTTAAACTGGGCACAGAATAGTTACCCAAGCCAACTTTTAGCTATCTTTATACCAGAATTGCTTTGGGAATATTGGTATAATACATAAAACTTACAAATATTACAAGTTTTAAATGGATTAGGAATTACATAAAGCTTCACAGAGCGAACATTAGCATGCCGGTTTTTCTTCAACCGTTAAGTCATTTTTTCGCCATTTGAACAGTGAACTAAGAATCGTGGTCGTTTTCATTGATTTGGCTTAAAATAAATACGTTTATTATAGCATACATCAACCTAATTACCAAATGTGATGTTCCCACCCTTCAGGGACTGATGGACAATGGTATATCGAGTAGACTGTGGATGCTGATCAGTAATATATATTCTCTCACATGTTTCATTTACATAACCTTAATGTACCCTTTTTACACATTTTTAAAGAGTTCAAGTTACCTATGATAATTTATTCGGCTCTGCTGTGATTGTTTAGGATCAGATAAACAACGAGAGTTTGAAATAATGTCTTCAAGAGTATATTATAATATCTTTGGCATCCCAAAAAATAGCCACTAAACGCCCCTCACCTTGAACAGCAAGCTGCCCTTTACGTCGCTGCCCCCGCTCCACAACTGCCTGGCAAATATTGACAAAACATTTGCGCTGTTTTCCGTTGCTGGGTTCTCGTTGCAACTGCAATGCTCCATTTGCTTATCTTAAATTACAAATCAGTCAATACCAAATTGAATGCAAACAGACACACGAACACGGACATCAACAGAAAGGCCAAACCAACTCAGCTGCAACTCGGGGGAGCAATAGAAATGCACAAGAGCTGAAATTCGAATACGATTTGGAAAGTATATACTGATGGATGCAAGAGCTGTTCCTTTTATGACTAGGGGAATTCACTTTGAGCATTTTGTGCGCACATCTAATGCAAAAGCCAACTGCTGTTGTGATTAAGGCATTTAGATATTTGATAAACCGATAAAAGTACAATACATACATATATATAATCTGTGAAAAGAGAGTTGGAATGTTTGGGTATCTATGACTAAACATGAGATACTGTAAAGCGCTGCTTAATGGATAGAAAGGCAATAAAAGAATTTACAAAAATGCAGCTTTATTTTCTTTTACATACATTTTCAATACTCTTTATGGCAACTAAGTTTTCTAGACTTGAGTATATTTGAATATAGATAGCACTTATCATTTGCACGAATGTGTTGCTTATTATTTATTATTATATAATTCCATATATCTGATTTTCGAGTAAAGGTACGATTTCATTTTGAACACCTGATTCAATTCAATTGAAAAAATGTGAACTGGAAATGTCCAATCTAAAAGTTCGGCCAGCATTAATGGCTTAGATGATAAAATTAGATTATTTGTATAAGGGTAAAACGCATCCGAATACATACACAGAGAGAAAAACGGCAGACTAAAAGCAAGCTTGGTCATACTTCAATTATTTAAAAGCCCGAATCTGGATTAAAGTCTTGAAAAAAGAACAAATTGTGTTGAATTTCGGAATTAGCCTTAATGGTTGTAGTAAAGAACAGAACTCAGTTCTTAGAATTTAAAAACATAAAAAGAATTAGTTTAAGTTTAACGTTCTTAAAATTTCAATCTTGAAATAAGAAAGTTGATTGAAATCAAATCAAAAGCGTATTACGGTAATTTTGGCACTGATTGAAATTGATTTAAGAACGGAATTCTTAATTTTTTCAAACTAAATATATACGCTTTTTCAAAATTATATAGAGTCTATAATGTATCTGTTTGAAAAACGAGAATCAACTAAACGTGAGTTCATTTAAAACACGAAATTTCAAAAATTCAATTAACTAAAGCTGCCTGTTAACCTCAATTTGCAATAATTTAAATGCCGTACGATTTGAGCAACTCAACTGACAAATGAAAAATATATGCTCATCTACAGATAAGGCTAAGTATATGCAACATATATATTATACATATACATATACATATACGTGTACATTTATAAGCAAAAACAAAAACCTTGCTGGCATACAAAATGTGTTTTGTAATAAAGGTAAAACACAAAGTATCTAAAACATTTTTTTTTTTTTTTTTGTATTTTTTGTGCTGTCTATCTGTGTCTTGCTCTTTGTCGCTCAGTCTCTTTCGTTGTCGCTTTCGCTGTTGCTGGTCCCGGCACGCTTCATTACATTACATGACATGGCAATCGGCGACAGGCCCCAAATGCCTAACTGCCTATATAGGCGGATGCCACGCCCATGTCAGCCGTGTGACAATGACGCAGTATAACATTTCATTTTTTGGGCACTCGCCAAAGCCGCTTGGATGAGGCATGTGGATGACTAACTGCCAGCGGCGACAGCCACGCAACGAACGCACTTTTCCCAACCACCCCCATAAACTACACACACACACACACACACACACACACACACACACACACACACACACACACACACACACACACATACACATACACACACTCGTTGCCGACTCATTTTTAATTCATGAAATGTTTGCTACCAACAAAAAATTACACTTAATGTCAACTTGAAAGCAACCAAGGTAAATATTCCAGCTGCCTTTTACATGCAAACAGCGGCCGAGACACCTACCCCAAAATAATTGTCACTTACTGTCGGAAAACGAGGCTCATACGACATATAACATATATACGATATACGAGTACCAAGCATGGCTAACTAAGTATATACATATGTATTGACATATGTACATAAGCATGTAGTATACATGTATATATATGCAGATATCCAAGGACCACAGTATAAAATATTTATCAAATGATATCTATACAACTACATATGCACGCAAATTGATTGACTGAGTGACGAGCTGACAAACTGACTGCTGATTGACAGTTGCGTTCTACCAAGTAATGTTCATTTCCCATCGCCCCAAGCCACATGTAAGAAAACCGGACCAAACTGCACTGTGTTAACCAAACCCTCTAGCCACGTTTAATTGACGCATTTAACTTAATTTTTAATATGATTCTGAAAACTTTGCATATGACCAGATGTTTGGGGCCTTTGAAATGGGGCGGCATAATGATATGAACAGCTGTAAGACTTTCGTTATTAAGACTGAATATAGTAACAGTTACAGTTTAAAATTAGAAAATGCATAAATAAAGTACGAATCAACGTTTGTCAGCTGGTATAATTATTAATTTAAATATTTATTTACGTGTTTTCATAGTGTTATTATAATAACATACGACTCAAGCAAACTCGCACTTACGAAAATTATTACTGAATTTTTGAATATAAAAAGTATTGCTTTATACTATTTTCAACAGCCGAGTCATGTTCGTCATGTCCGTCTGTCCGTCTGTCTGTCCTTCTGTATATATACGATCTAGTCCCTTAGTTTTAGAGCTTTCGTGATGAAACTTGGCACAGATGCTTATTCTTTCTGCAAGCAGTGCATAAGTCAGAATAGGCCAGATCGGACCACTATAACATATAGCTGCCATAGGAACAATCGGTTGGAAAATGAGTTTTTGTATGAAAAACTTTTTTGTTTTTCAAGATGACTCAACCAAACTCACTTAACCTATGTTTAAAGACAGTTTATGTATGTTGACCAAAGTTTATCAAAATAGAATCACTATATCTTATAGCTGCCATAGGAACGATCGGTTGAAAAATAAGCTTTTGTATGAAAAACTTTTGTGTTTTTCAAAATAACTCAACCAAACTCATTCTGTCTAAGTTTTAGCACTTTACACACATGTTGACAAAATTTCATCGAAATTGGACAACTATATCTTATAGCTGCCATAGGAACGATCGGTTGAAAAATAAGTTTTTGTATGAAAAACTTTTGTGTTTTTCAAAATAACTCAACCAAACTCATTATGTCTAAGTTATAGCACTTTTCACACATGTTGACAAAATTTCATCGAAATTGGACAACTATATCTTATAGCTGCCATAGGAACGATCGGTTGAAAAATAAGTTTTTGTATGAAAAACTTTTGTGTTTTTGAAAATAAGTCGACCAAACCGACTATATCTAAATTAAAACACCTTCTACACATGTTGACCAAATTTGATCAAAATCGGATCACTATATTATATAGCTGCCATAGGAACGATCGGATGAAAAATAAGTATTCTTATTCATATCTTTTCAGCAAGGGTTTATATCTTCAGCACGGCGAAGATAACATTTCTTTCTTGTTTTGAATTCCATTTGCAATTGCACAGAAAAGTGGGTAGCAAACTTGAAAACTTTAGTTTTCTTGTAAGCTCTTTAAATTTTAAGCAAAAGTAAGACTTACATATTTGAAATTTGACAGATTGTGATTTATTTATTTTTCAAACATAAAGAACTCTAATAAATTTCAAAGCAACATGTAACGTTTTGGTAAGAAACAATTTTGGTAATTGTTTGAAAGACAGGTTTCGACAGGGTTTCTTTACGATGACATCATATTTGCCCCCCCCCTTGTGTACAACGCTGCAGCACAAAACGCGCACGTAGCAAAAACAACAAAAAAAAAAAAAAAGAAAAATTAAAAAATATGCAGAGTAGAAATAGAAGTAGAAGAAAAACGCGCACAACTTTGAAAGTGGGCAACAAAAACAATTTACATAAAATTGCGACTACGTGGAAAATTGCCTTCACCCACTAAGTGGCTAGAAAAGTTCGCATCGCATCGCATTGCATCGCAACGAGTCTACGCTGTGCGTTCCCTAAAGCGCATTTCTGCAGTCATTAGAAGACACCTGAAAATATGCAGCATAAAAACCAAGGACCAAAGTGGCCTGACCAGAACCTAAAACCTAAACCTTAACCAGTAGCAGATCCAGAACCAAAGCCAGAGGGCCAAGGCATAAAGCCAATGCAGCTGCTGCCAGCCATTTTGGCGCGTTTTGTTTGCTTCTACCACTGGATTATGCCACAGCCCTGAGCCTTACGATTGGCTAAGGATTGGGGCAAGGCAACATGAAATAAAGTAAAGTACATTTTTGATTCTGCTGCACTTTGAAGCAGCTGTAGCTGGTCTTTAAAAGTGGCGCTGAGTGTGTCTGTTAATAACAAAAGTAACAACAATTTGTCAGCATTATGCAAAAATATTTAATGGCACATTTGTTGCGGTTTGTTTTTTCGCTTCGCAGTCACCTGTGAAATTTCTCTACTTTTAAAATTGGGTCGTGTTTTTGTATGCCAATTTCAGGAAGCACATGGAGTGTGGACTCCTGTGCAGGACTCGTCAAATGCCAAACGCAGTAATTGAAAATTAAATGTTATTTTACGAGCAAAGTTAAGCATTGTCACCAATACACACACACTCACACACACACACACGCTCACTTTGAAGCGTTTAGCGCTCTCAGCTGATGCTGGTCCTGGCCCTGGTCTTGTTCCTTGTTTCTCTTCGTGTAAGCTGGCATAATTGTTTCAGATTTTCGCCCACGATAATCATTAAAATGAAAATTTCTCTACTTTCAAAGAACAGCCAGATTATATGTGTGTTCTGTGACTGTTTTTCTAGCTGTTTACGAACATAAACATACATAGCTCCTAAGACACCCACACACACACACTGACTTATTGATTTTTATCCTTGTTTGCATGGCATGCTCTTAGGTGCTCCACCCACAAAATTAACTTTGCTACATAGTTGCTGCTTATGATTAAAGTCCAGCGATTGAAATCAAACAGCTGATTGTAATTTTAGTAATAATAGGTGCTGGTTCGTTCACAATTTTAATACTTTGTATTGAATAAAAATAAGCAGTCCTGTTCCGAATTCCACTTTCGAATCGTTTTCACAGAAAAGTGTACAGCATACTTTTTAGAGCAAACTAAAATTATAAAATCCTTGAATTGTTGATATGTTGTTTAATATATTTTTTGATTGGCCTAAAAGTATGCAGTACTTATTTTAAAGGAATTGATTGGGCAGTGGAATTTGAAACAGGCCTGATAATGTCAAAGGTATAGGGTATAAAAAGCTCATTTCATACATAATCGATCTAACAAAATTATTACCGATGATATTTAAGGAGATCGTAGCACTCTATCTTCCAATCGTACTTATGAACAAGTATACCAAGTTAGCTTTTCTTTTTTCTTTTTTTTTCAACCGATCATTATAGAAAATTGCATGCAACGCTTTTCCGTTCATTTTCCGACCTTGTAGTTGAATATTTCAAAATTGGTGAGACTTTTATTATTATTTTCTGTCAAGAGCTTTAAAAATCAGTTTGAACCCAACAGCACTAAAAATCAACAATTCTCCAGAATACCATCATATTTTTAACCCAAGAGTTGAGTTTTTCGAAATCGGTTAAATATGTTACGAATGACTTTTCGTATAGATCTTTGAAACTGTGTTTGAGCCTGATCAGACGATAAGCATGAACGTTTCATACACCAGTTTTTCTCGAATTTTTCACATTTCCTCAACAAAATTTTCCAAAATCCCTTATTACGGAACTAACGATAAAACTTGTGTAAAAAGTTCAGCTTTCTAGATCTTACGGCTTAGATTCGAGTTGCAACATATTCAGGACAAAATTGAAATCAGGAATCAAGCTATATCCCGAATTGTATTACCTTTACTTAGAAATGTGTTTAAGAAATGGGCTTTGGTAACTCACCTGGCTCATGAGATTTGGGGGTTCAGGTGGGATAGATAAAATTTAAAACATTGGAGCTGATAAAATTACAGATGTTTTCTAGTGAATGATAGCTCACTCGTCGAATTCTGACAATACGTTCAAAAGTTATGAACATTTAAAATTTTTAGTTGCGTTTCCAAAATGAAATGAAAAGCTTGCGTGTCTGTTTATTTGTTTTTATCAAAGAAAACTTTCTGAAATTTTATGGTCATGCATCCTATCATAATCGCAGAAATGTTTAATCTAGCACGTTTCTGAAAACCGCTAGTTTAGCGAATAAACGCTAAAAACTGCTTGAATTCTTAACTATGCTAAGACTAGATAAAAGTGCTATGAAAATGCAGCTTTCTGCTGCTCTTAAATACAGATAACAAAATAGATATCAAATGCTAAGTGATAAAGATAAGAGTATTAATAAATGTAAATCATTTATTGCTTCACCTACCTTTAATATTCTTGTTAACTCCTTCAGATATATGATCTTAAGTCGACTTAGAGCGAGCTTTAATTATGTTTTCTTATCAGATTCCGTACTTGTTTGGTCCACGCGTTGACTTTTTATAAAGTAAACAACTCATCTACTATATCATAGATACTACGTTGATATGTTTTTGAAATGTTTTTTGATGAACTTTAGTTACGACGCAACGTCGGTTATATGTTAATTAATATTTTGCTTACAATATATATTTGTATAAAGCTTTTTGCTTTGATGTAAAATTTCTAACAAAAATTGCTTGGCTCGATATGTGGCGTCAGTTTTCAAGTTGAAACTTATAATTTATATTGTATAATTGGTTATATTTATGTATATATTATAAATTGATAATAACGCTTTCTTAACTCTTTACAAGAGTGTTGATATGTATGCGATATTAAGCATGATTTTTTACTTAAACTAGTTCATTAATTATATTTTTTGTTATATTTGTGATTATTATTTAAGCGGCTTACAAAATGTTAGACCAAGTTTTAGGCGATTTACATGATATGTATCGTTTTATTATGTTTTTGCAACTTTTATATAATTTCTTAACGTTTAGATTTCGATTTTTTTGTAATTTACATTTTTGCTTTTAATGTTTTGTTTTCAAATTTTGGCTTCCACTCAAGTTCCACAATTAGCTTTTTAGAGTTCTCTCTCTTTGCTGGGCGCTCTTTTAGCCTTCGCAGTAATGTTCTACGTTTGCCCTTACAACTCTGCCCGTCTTCCTCTTGTGCTGGCCCCACTCTCTCTCTCTCTCTTTCTCTCTGTATATCTCTCTCTTTCTATTCACATTAACACACACACACACACACACACACACAACCTTTCAGGCGGCAACGGCAGCGGCAGCGTTCTTTCGTTATATTCCTTTTGTGCCTTAGTTCCTGCGATTCCCTTTTGTATTCACATTCGTTTGGAACAACGCAATTTACCGAAAAAAACTAAAAACACATAACAACAAGCTCACTTTAAAGTCTACTTTTAGGAGTTGTGCGTTTGTAGGTTTTCAATGTTTTTTTTTTATAAATTTTGCACAATTTTATTAAATATTGTTTTTTTTTTTCTTTTTGATATTTTTTTTGTTTCTTTGAATTGTTTTATCCTTTTGCGTGCTTTCGTCCTGCTCCTGGCCGCTGCCGTTGGCCGCCCCCCACAAATTATACAATTGATGCAAATAGTTTGCGGCTTTCGATTTATTGTTTATTTCTTTGCAAATTTCACTCGCGTTGCGTTTTGTTGAGTTCCTTGAGATTTTGCGAAAAATTTTTGTTGGCTGCGCCTTGTGGTATGCAGCACAATTTATTGCACAATTGAGAAAGACAGTCGATTCTGAGTTTTGTATTCGCTTCTGTTCGCTCCGTGTAGCTAAGTCAAAGTGTTGTCGTTTACTCACGAGCTGCTGGACGCTGGCTGCGATGCCAGGCTATGAATTTTTCATGAATCCTTATTAGAGATTTTCGCCCCCGTCTCATTGAGATTTCTGCTGAGCGCACTTCAGCCAAAAAAAGAGAGCGCGATGCTTTTACAGATGGCTTAGGGTTGGGGTTGGGGGCTGACAATGAATGAGCTTCTTTTGTAAGAGAAGCTTTCAAAGAGACAGAACTATTTGTATGAATGCTTTGCCTGTTAAATTTCGAAAAAAATTACGTTTTTTTAATATTAGTTAATTTGTTCTCGAAGTTGATGTTTTTAAAGGGCGTGCAATTTGTTAGTACGCTGGGGCTACATTAGGGGTTGCTTTATATGTTTATTTTATGCTCTTTGTATCCCCATTCAGACAGTTTTCTTTGTCCTTTGCACGCTGCTTCGCATCTCAGTTTGACATTTGTTTTTATTGTCACTCTCTTCTCAATTTGAGTCGACGCAAGCGTTTCCTTCTTAAAAGTCTCGCTAGATGGCGCTTCAAATGCACAGGTTGACGTATTGGCTAAGTCAGCACAGACAAGCGGCGGCAAGTAGAAACATTTATGCTTATTCGCAGCATGACACCCTTTTTTGAAAGTTTAACAAGTTGGGAATGCTCGAGGCGAGAGAAGGATATATGGTATATATGAAAATCTATTAAAATCTTTAAATACATGAAAGAATTAATAACCTACATCCAATCAACATTTTTATTAGGTTGATCTCGACCATTAAATTTAGTTTGTTTTAAATTGAATTATCTGGTTTTCAAACACTGACTTGTTGCATTTATCACCGTACCTAGCTTAACTTAAAACAGTGTGTACACACTAATTCATTTATCACCGTACCTATCATGACTTAATACAGTGTGTACACACTAATTTAACTAGTTACTGTGCGTGCGTTTTTTGCTGCTTTAAAACACCAGTGTCCATGTGACAATATAACTAGACTCGTCTTCTATTTTTACATTCCTCTTTCTAATGCCTCAATTCATACGCCTATAATATTTCCTATAATATATCTATTCTCACGCAGATTGAACTTAGAACATAGCTCCTATGCAACATCCCTGCAGCAACAGCTTTGGTCCGCTGAGCCCTAGATGGCGCTGCTAGCTATCTGCCTCTACACGTACGATGGCGCTACTAGCTATCGGTATATGGCGGTTCGTTCAAACGCAACCTGCTGGCAACTCTATTCGATCTCAACATATCGATAACTCTTGCTTCCTTCTCTCTCTTCTCTGACACGACGCTGGCAAGCACGCCTTATTGAATTACAATTTGATTTTAAAATAAATATTTATGAGATGCTGTTACTCTGCTACTTTTCTCTCACTGTTCGGATCATTTCATTAGCTTCAATAGTTATCTCCAGTTGCCTAGCACCCCTCCTTCTCCTCCACTGTGATTACGCTCATTGTCGGGGGTGGCACTGCTGCCATCTGTTGGCCTCCCACTTTGGGCAGCTGTCCTGCTGGTTGTCCTAGCACAAGCATTTTTTCGGTAATATGAAAATCAATAAAAGCTCAATGACGTCAGTCGCGTGTGCACATACATTGACAATGTAAGCACTCCAGCACACATACAAACACATACAACACACACTATACACACACTGTGTGTGTTTAAGATGAACACAGTGGCCCACTGGCAAGTGAGCTGCGTACGAGGCGGACAGGACACCCGCAGGATACGTCGACTGTCAGCGATGAAATCGCAGCTCGGTGTCCCCGAAGATGTCGCACGTGAGCCGGCCTAAAATTTCCAAGCAGCAAATGATGAAGTTTCCCTTCGCATTGCGCGACGCAGGACAAAGTGTTGCAAAGGGAAAAGCTTCTCTGGTGTTAACGCCGCATGACAATTTTCGCAAAATGAAGGCTGGCGATAAGAGAACAGCTAAAACCGACAATGATAGCTACTAAGTAATTTTGAATATGCAGTGGGGTCAATTATTTGCCATTTGCTCAACTGAGAAATTTAAAAATAAATTTCGATTCATTCTGATAAAAGTTTGCTTATTAGACATTAAAACAAGAAGTTATCTGATTTATATGATAGATGTAGCTAGTTACAACTTTAATTCCTACACATAAACCATATTGCTACATAAACAATATTCAGCAAACTGAGATTATTAATGTCGTTTCATATATGTAGGCTTCTGAGGGTAATTCAGCAGTAGGTATAGACATTTAATATACCTTCAATTACCTTATTCATTATAGTTTCATTAGATATTTATTACAATTTTGCTACTAAGTTGCGTTTATCATCAATTAACATGCCTGTATGTTTGTAACTTTGAAGTTGCTTTGAAAAACGAAATTAGTAAATTTAAGTTATATGCTATAAGTTCATATAACTCATAAAACTTGCATCTCAAACAAGCCACAACAGAAAAGCGTCACTCTGAAATTTCATGCATGTGTGCCTAGCCAAGGGTTTCCCGAAATTTTCTGCAATTTTCATTTTTACTCTTTTAGAAATACTTTATGCAACAGACGGTGAGTGTATGTAAACGATTTGATTAGTTCCTCGATATTATCAATAGCTGATCTAACCAAAAGTGTTTGAAAATATAAGAATTGCATAGCCAATAATATTTTAAATCTGTCAGTTTCTAAGATTCACGTTAATGTAACTTTATAGATAATATAAATCTGAAACGTTTTTGCAAATAGTATTTTATGTTTATTCATACTTTGATCCAATTATTTAATTTCAATATTTCACAATATTTCACAAAGTGAAATTGACCAAATATTTGTAATTTTTGACAGACAGACGAACATTTCACAAACTCAATATACTCCATTTTGCAATATGTACAAAACAGAGTATAAAAACAACATGGTAAATACACTTGAAGTTTATGAATATGCAACATCAATTTTGATGTTAATGTTTGGTAGCATGCGACAGAGAGCAGAGAAAACAGCAAATAATTTGAAGGGAGAAGGCAGGCTGAAGTTTTGAAAGCAAGAAACGAGCTCTCACATTACACACGCACACACATATACATACATTTATTATGGTAGGTGTTAAAAATGCACATGAAATATGAAAAGGCAATCGTAACAGTAAAAGTAAAAGTAACAGTAACAGTAACAGTACCAAAACAGTTAACAGTAACAGTACCAAAACAGTTAACAGTAACAGTACCAATACCAAAACAGTTAACACTAACTGTACTTGTAGATGTGCTCCCCTCCCGATGGCATTGTTAATAACTCCCTTAGCCAATTCACCACAGAGAGAAAGAGCGAATGACATGCAAAAATAGGGTAAACAAGAGAGAGAGAGAGAGAGAGAGAGAGGGAGAGAGTGATGGGAAGCGAAAGATAGAACGAGAGATAGAAGAACTGAGCGAAACGCTGACGACAAACGCAGCAAATGTTGCTCTTACTCACTTCACATACTCTTTCTCTCTTCCACACACCAGCTTGTGGGTGGACCGCTGTCGCTGTTGACTCGACACTTGAAAGCTCAGACGAATTTGGCTTCAGTTTCAGTTTTAGTCGTTGTCGTGTCGTGATGTCGTTGCCGTCGTCGTCGTTGTTGTAGTCGCAGCAACAGCAGCAGCAGCAGGCAGCTTCAGCAGCTTCAGCAGCAGCAACAACCAAAGTCGTCGCGCGCATTGTACAACAGCAACAACAACAACAACAACAGGCAAAGCAACAACAACAACAGCAGCAGCAACAACAACAGCAACAACATTAATAATAATAGTAACAAAAGCAGCTGCACAAAGACAAAAAACAAAAAATAAAACATAAAAAAACAAAAAAAAACAATCAACATTTAAAGCAGCAAGTTACGCATATGGAATGCACATAAGGGACCCCAGCCTTATATACATACAAATATATATATATATATACATATATTATATATAGCTATACATAGCGCTGTGTCTGCCAGCAAGCATACATATGTACAATGTACATAGCACATACAGCATCTATTTATGTATGTATATGAAATACACATAAGTATATAAGTGAAAACTAATTGTGATTTAAGCTAATAACAAATAATAATCAACAAAAACCAATAACAAACATTGAAAATAGCAACAACAACAAACTCAAAAAACAACAGCAACAACAACAGTATGTATTAAAGTAAGACAAAATTAATATTTTCATTGCGTTGCGTTGATTTTTCCATTATTTTTCTTTTATTTTCTTTTTTTTTGCTTTGTTTCGTATTTTTCTGTACACACAACACCACGCAACCCCCTCCCTACCAAAAAAAAAAAGAAAAATATATATATATATATATATATATATATATATATATATGTATATATATATATGTATATATATATAAAACCCAACCCAAGCCAGCAAACTCTCCACGCCGTTGTTGTCGTCGTTTCTGTGGCCGTGATCTCGTCGTGCCTCGTCGCACCTCGCATCCTGCCAACGCTCAAATGCCCAGGATAAACGCAATAAATATGCTGAATGTCTTGACGCACACATATACACATACATATATATTATATACATGCATACTTATATACTATACAATAAAAAATTGTATAAAATACTTAATCAACAATTTTGCACACAAAAAACCTGTAAAACAATTGTGCATGTGTATATAAATATGTGATTGGGTATGCGTGTGTGCCTGTGTGTGTGTGTGTGTGTGTGAGGCAGCAGTCACTCACTTTGCTTACTTTACTCACTCGCTGCGATAAGCTCACCACACATAGCAACAACAGCAACAATGTCCCACGAGCATAGCCCAAAAACAATGCGCAATGCACAGCAAAACTGCTAACTGCCAAGGCGCACAAAGAAAGTTGGCAGCCCTCTGCAACACACACACACACGCACACACACACACACACACACACGCACAAGTGACGTTTAATGGCAAATTGCTCAGCTACAGCGGACTACAACAAGTTGCAATGGACAATGGACAACAGTGCGTATGAGCACTATTGAACAATAAGAGTGCATCAAAGTTGAACGAGTGTGTCCTTCTTGTCCTTTGCTCGCTGTGCACGCTTCCCGTTGTTAACCCACAATACAAAAAAAACACACACAAACCCCCCTCCCCCCCCCCCTCCCCCTAAATTCACCACAAAAGAATATCCCCATGAAAATGTGCCCAGTATTTCTGGCCCAATGCAACATAATTACAACAGAAAGTCTTTTGCTCAGACGGCCATCGAGGCTCGTGCAGATTGCCAGCCAGTGAAAAGTGCAGAAATTTTAAAAATATTATAATATTTTCGAAATAATCTTTATTATCATTGCAGTTCAGACATTGAACATAAAAATAATATTTCCAAGTGTTTTGTAAATAGCTAACGAAATATGAAATTACGCATATTGTGAAATAAATTATTAAACTTAGTTTTTGTACAGTTTTTGCTTTACATACATATATAATGAATAAATACAAAAATTAAAAATGAATTGTGTAATAAGCTCTACAATAACAAAACCAATTTAATAACTTCTAATGCAACTACTACCAAAATCAACTAATTAAATAAACAAACAACGAAAGAACAAACAACGCCGTTTACAAACTACAAAATTATGAATACATGTAAGTTGATTGTTCTAGCTGACTATTTTGGGCAGTTAGTATATAAATTACTTTTATTTTACTTAAAATTCTATTAAATATATGTTTTTTAAAGTAAAAAAACAGTTATTTTCAATTACACTTTTGTTTGTTTGAATTCAAGTTAGTTTAAGTCGAAATTTAATTGTAGAAAGTTAATTTCAAAAGGTATTATTCAAATAATTCTATGCAAAACAATGCAGAAAGAGTATTTGTAATGTAGGTATTTCAAAAGTATTTCAAGAATCCGCCAGTTCGAACCACTATACCAGCTGATATAAAAACGATCGATCGAAATCTTGTTTTTCAAAATAGCTCTACAAAACTTAACAATTGCAAATTTGAGCATTTTCTAAGCATTTTCAAAAAAAATTTATTAAAATTTAACCACCATATCTTATAGCTGCGATATGAACAACTGGCTAAAAATTTTAAATTATTTGTTTTGAAAAAAATTCATTGAAAAATCAGTTTTTAAAAAAACTTTTTTGTTTCTCAAGCTAACTCAACCAAAATAACTTATTCTTAATTTCAGCACGTTTTGTATATCTTGATAAAATTTCAACCAAATCAGATAGCTATATTTTTAAGCTGCCATAGGAACAATCGGTTCAAAAATAACTTTTTAGTATGAAAACCTTTTTTTGTTACTCGAGCAATCTGAAACAACTTACCTATTTAGAATTTTATTATGTTTTTCTTATGTAGAACAAATTTGATCAAAATCGAGCGACTATAGCTTCGCTTGAAATCGATTGAAAACCATTTTTCAAATGGAAAACTTTAATGCAAGAGTATTTATATATCTTCGACTTGTTGTTTTTAGCTGCCATGGATTTTATAATATTTTGTAAAATTTATTTTAACACAAGTGAATCGCTCTATAGCTTAAAAGAGGGCAAACAAAGTGAAAAAAGCAAAAGCAACAACAATGTTATAAAGATTACAAGAGAAAAAAAAAATTGAAAACCAGCAGCTGCCATAAATTCGATTGTTGCTGTTGTTATTGCTGTTTATTGGCGATTAATAAGGCGCAGCTGGAAGGGTCAGTGCCGTTGGGGCTGTATCAAATAGTAGTAGTAAAAGGACTTGGTCTGCATTGATGTGCATTAAATTTAATTAAAAGGTAAACTTGTTAAGCAACAGGGACGAACGGCAACAGCAACAGGCAGCTCTTGAATCGATTTCTGCTTCTGGTTTACTGAACTGTCAGTTGAAAAAGTCAAACGTCACGAGGCAAAACTACAGCAGCAAACTTTCAGATACCTTTTAAAAACAAAAACAAGCAGAATTAAGGCGAAACTTGTTTGTATTTTCAAAACAATTTTAATGGAACTGGAAACAGTTGCCTCGTTTTGGATAAACATTGCTTTTTATGAAGAGAGTCAACTTTACCATTTTGCTTTTAATTTTCTTAGCAAAATCTGTAATAAAATTCCATTCAGCTAGGCTTACTTGATATACCCGTCAATATATGTGCTTAAAGGGTATATGGGTTCAGAAATTAAGTGCTGTGACTGTCGGTTGCCCTGACAAATGACAATGATGACGACACGTGACAGGTCCTTTCTATAGAAACCAACAGACGGCCACGGACGTCATATATGTTTGACAATGCACATGCTGCGTATGAGTAATACTTGTACTCACCTCCGCCTCCAACGCCCATTTATGCTTCGCTTTTCTTTCTTTGTTTTTTGTGTGGGCGAAGCTTGTTAAAATTATTGAGCCAACGACCACGTCTTTGCACACATTATCATGTTTGTTGTAGTTGTTGTTGTTGTTTTTATTGCTATTGTTGTTGTAGTTGTAGTTGTAGTTGTAGTTGTAGTGTTGGGTTCAATGGGTGCATAAAATAGCTTTCAGTGTTGTCCCATGTCATCGTTCGCTTTTTGACATTTTTACAACATTTACAATGCCAGCTGCCAAGTAAACGAGACTATGTTCATTTAGTTGGCCAACTTTTAGCTTTTAGTCTCTTTCCCTCTCTCGCTTTCTCCCTCTCTGCTTGCAGCATTCGATGCTTGTCCCTTGCAATTGACAAGTTTTGTTCATGGAGTGCGATTGTTTATGTCCCAATGTCACAATCAATGTTTTTTTTGATTGTTTTCTGTTAATTGCAGGGAAATTGTGCGCAGATTGTAAAAAGTTGCCAAGGATGTGAACGGAAACTTGTAATTTGCAAGTATGAAGTCTTACTGCTGGTACGTCTGCACATGTTTTTCAATTTATGCCCAGTGAGTGGACAGCAATGTGACTAAATTTAGTATGTATCATAATAATTTACTCATACTGGCCAAACAAAAGTTGACAGTTGAAAACATTTGCCTACTTTTTGGGGTCAAATATGAACAATTATAGCTACTATTCTACATGCACGCAAAGAGAAAGAACAGCAAGAATAGCTATAGTTGAAAAGGGCTCATTAGCTTGGGGTTCAACAGAACTTCCATTGGCAGACGAGCGTCAGTCAGAACAACAACAACTACAAAGTGGCCAAGTCATTGGCTCGTTTATAGTTTTGGCTTTGGCTTTGAGCCGCAGCGGCAAACAGCAATTTGGCCAAGTTTTTTTATAGCTGTATGTGTATCAAAGAGTAATGTACAAATACATACATACAACAAGTGCATTGCACTCGTTCACAACGAAATGACGCCATGAAATAAAAATAACTGCATAAATTTGCGATCGCAGCGGGCGATGACGCTACGTGACGTTGCAGAAAAAAGCAACTTAATTGAAAATTCACAAATCATGTAGCAAGAGAAAGTAGCCTATTTGAAATGTCAAATGCCTTGTTCAAAAATAAAGTCCAAGAAGTATTTTTGAAATTACAGTGAAATGATCTGCTTACTTGCACTAAACTGCTTGAAGTACAAGTAATGCACTGCTTGATACGTTTGTATGTATTTATATCAAATCAATAAATTTGAAACAAAACATGATCTGCGTATGGTATAAAGGAACCTACATGCCAAGTTTGGAGTCTCAATCTCTTATAGTCTCTGAGATCGACGCGTTCATACGGACAGACGGACGGACAGACAGACGGACATGGTTATATCGACTCGGCTGTTGATGCTGCTCAAGAATAAATATAGTTTGTATAGTCGGAAATGCCTCCTTCTGCCTGTTACATACATTTGCAGTACTTCATAGCTCCCTTTTTCCCATTTTTAATGGGAGTAGGGAGTTAATAGCTTTTGGCAAAATGTTGACATTTCGGAGAATAGAATATAGAAAATGGAAAAGTGTGTATTCGTAGCTGGGAATTGGGCAGCAGCTTATATCTAATTCTAAAATTGAACAAAAGCTGCACATTTTGACCTTTGGCATTGTGGTCGCTGAGATTGCTCTTTCTTTTATAACTAACCAGATTACCTATTATTGTAGTTGTTGTTGCAGTTCCCATTTGTTGTTGCTGTTGTTGTTAATTTCTTCGTTGCAATTGCTGTCTTAATTGTAATTGCTAATTGAAAGTGTCTATTTTGGCAACGTGAGAATGTTACGTTCATTGCTAAGCCGTTATCTAGCTGTGAACTTTCACATTACTCGTTTTTGAAGGTAGTGCTTTTCTATGTAATTCAGCGTTCAATCAATGCGACAACGTGGCGTATGCATTATTTGCAATAACCTTGGCTAATTAAATAATGACCACGCAGCACAGACCAAACAAATGGTTGACCTCAGCTACTTCTGGGATGCCCATTTTTGCCCTTTTCATATTATTTCAAATTATCCTTGTGCCTGTTTAATTGTACTTCTTTGTTTGTTTGCCTTTGCCTGCTGGTCGCTCAGGGCTTTATTTATACTCTTTTTTTTGTAACAACAATTGAAAAAAAAACAGGGTATATTGGGTTTGTGCAATGTCCGTCTGTCTATCTGTTGTTAGGCAAACAAATCTTAAAAACTCTGTAAATTGGTATCCAAACTTTAAAAATGATTCACTCCCGACATCGCAAACAATGTAAAAAACAGAGTATATCACAGTCGGCAACATAAGTCTGCAAAGTTTTTACTTGTTATACCCTTGTAGAGGGTATTATAATTTTGTCCCGAAATGTGCAACGCTTTGAAGTAGACGTTTCAGAAAAAAAATTTTATATTTGTGAACAGTATCATGTCCGTCTTTCCGTCTGTCTGTCTGTCTGTATGATTATATGCGTTTTTCAGGACTTTTTTCTAGACCTATTTTGATGAAAGTTGGCACAGATGCTTTTTGTTATTGCAAGTAATACCTATAGTTGAATTGGCCAGATTGGACCACTATAACATATAGTTGCCATGGAAAAAATCGGTTGAAAACTAAGTTTTTGTATGAGAAACATTTTTGTTTTTCAAGATAACTCAACCAAACTCACTTTACCTATGTTTTAAGACAGTTTATACATTATGACAAACTTTCATCCAAATCGGACTTCAATATCTTATAGTTGCTATAGGAACGATCGCTTGAAAATAAGTTTCTGTATGAAAAACTTTTTTGTTTTTCAAAATACCTCCACCAAACTCAATATATCTAAATTAAAGCACTTTCTACACATGTTGACCAAATTTTATCAAAATCGTATGACTATAACTTATAGCTGCCATAGGATTAATCAGTTGAACTTTTCAGCAAGGGTATATATCTTCGGCACGCCGAAGATAACATTTCTTTCTTGTTTTTTATTTGCCTTATGCTCAGCATTTTGGCTGCGTTTTTTCATTTTCACCACAAAAAAATAAGCAAATAAATAAATTATATTGGGAAATGTTGAAGAGAGTTTTCTTCCCCTTTTCTATCTCTCTATCTCTCTTGCTCCCTTGCTAGCTCTCTCGGCACACTTTTGTGCGCACTGTGGTGAATTGTTAACATAGCTCTCTGAAACAGCAACATTCCCCATACCCATACCCACCCCAACCGCATTCCACAGTCACTTTATGCTCAGTTAACCCCGTGCATGTTAAAGTTTTGTATGTTCGTCGATTTGCAGTTCTCGAAATATGTAGGTAGCTGCAAAGCCTGGATGCCTAGTTCCATTACAAACATTAACAATTTTCGAAAGTTTTGCAATTCGGTCAATTGTTGTGCTTGTTCGCTATCTCTTGCAATTTGCACAGTCCTTTCGGCAATTTAGCGAGGCAGCAACTGTCAGATCCTGTGCCTGTCCGAGCCCATAAAATAGTCACTTAAGCCCACTACAGCCATCAATTTTGCATGGATATATGTCGCTGTTGTTCTCATTGCCTCATTGCTCTAGTTGTTGTTGTTGTTGTTGTTGCTGTTGTTGTTGCTGTTGTGTTGCTGCATTTGCTGCATTATCAATTCATGAGGCACAAGAAGTTGAGCTGCGAACGACACGAGCTCAAAGCAGGCCATAAGCCCAAATAGGACCATAACCAGGCGCTTGGTGTTGTGTCCTGTGTGTTTGTGACGATGCCTTGGGCTGCTTTTTGCTTTTGTGTGCACATGTTTTAAATCTAGTCAACATAGATACATGGGTATCAAAAGGCGTTATGAGTTTTGTGTTGAAAAAAGCAAATATTTATTAAACCTTCATAACTAGATACTATATAAAACTGCACTTTAAGAACAGAAAAACTATGAAATATAAAAGTTTCAACTTGTGAAAACTGAAGTAGAAAGAAAATGTATATTCGGCTTAACGAAATGCAACAAAACGTAGTTTTCGAGCGATTGTTCCTATGGAATATATAAGATATAGACGTCCCATCTTAATAACATTTAGTCAGCATGATAAGAACGCTAATTTGTGTAAAGATAGCTTGAGAAGCTAAAAAGATTTACTTACAAAAACTAAGTTTTAGTGTTACATATTTGAACTGTTTTACTTTTGCTTTTAAAAATTCAATTCAAATATGTTTGAAAATGCTGAGCTGCGCATAATGTTTGCGTTTGTAAATGTTTCCAATATCTATTGATATGTTGCCACAGATATCTGATGCCTGACATGTTTAAAGCTGCACTAAACTGTCTGCCACATCAGACGCGAGTTCAATATCCTTGCAATACAAGTTTCTCATCTATTCAAACTAGAACATATTTATGCCTTAAACTTTTAAGTTCTTGTTGAAAAGTATTTTTCGCAAATCTCTTGCCACACTTAAATTGATTTGTGGTTTTTCAATTCAGCGCTGTCTGCCTGCCTCATCTACTGAATAAGTTAATTTTGAAGTGCGAAAGCCATTCACACACACACACACACATGCATGTCGGAAATGAGACGCTCTTGTGGCAGTTTCCTTATCTTGCAGCCGCACTTCCCCCTGCTCTTCAGTACGCCTCATTCATAGAACCCTTGCTGAAGTGGCTGCTTCCGGATGCATTTTGCTTGCATTTCTCAGTACTGCGCTTCAGCGCACAAGTTTGTCAACATTAACAGCTGCACCCTTCTGGCTGCCACCGCTCTTGGCCGCAAGTGTGAGTAGGTGTGTGTGTGTGTGTGTGTGTGTGTGTGTAATGGCCTCGTATATATTTTCGCATTTAGTAAGTACGTGCGTCACCGGGTCAACCGCAACCAACAACCAACAACCAGCAACCCACAAAACCTTACCCCTAGCTGCTCTCCTCCATCCCTCAGGGCACGCATTATGGAGCTGACCATTCTGGTGACTTGCTGTTGTTGTTGTTGTTTGGCCCGGCACGTTGATGGCCATAAATATGGTAAAACATGTTGGTATTGTGACAGACCTGCATGCTCTTTACTTCCTTCACATCACTGTTAACCCAGTTACCCGATCTCGTTAAAGTTCTCATTTCCGTTTTGAGCACAGAGTTGCTTATACACTGCTTTGAATTTGGCAGAATGCATTTCTTTCTAAATTTTAATTAAACGACCAAAGCTTGAAAAGTTGCTCCGACCAGAGCTGTAGAGCATGATTAACTTTGCGAATGAATCTACGTTTCGTTTAGGCAATGAATTGGCTAAATTCCATTAATACAGTTAGACTAAATAAAATTGAATTAAAATTTGAGCAAACTTTAATTAAATATGAGAGATTGAGCTATTTTAATATTTAATTGCCAAAGAATTTTAGATTGGTGAATTTAAGAATTTAATTGGAATAAGAATTAGTTTTGAGGATTTTCGGGAATCATTCTTAAGGTTTTGCAAATAAATTGAATACAGTTCTTTGACAGAGGTGTAAAGAATGATTCTCTTATCCTTAATTCTCAAAGGAAGCTGTGTAGAATGATTCTTTTATGCTTTATTTGTAAAGATTTAAAACGAACTTCAAGTCAATTCTTTATCATAATCAAAAGAATGATTCACCTGTTTTCAATTCTTTGGGAATTAAAAATACAAAAATAATCATACTTTTATAGCTCTGTTTTTAATAATTAAAGTTTAAACTTTAAACATGATTTTGAGCTTTAAAATAATTTTAAATTTGCTCGTATCGAAAGCAAATAACTTTTTTTGCAACAATTTGAGTCAATTTTCGTAAAAATGACTTTGTTTATATTAATTTTTTGCATAAACTGCTTGTATATAACTACTATATGAGAATTAAGATAGCAAAATATTTGAAAGGAACTGTAAGACATCATTTAGTAACATTATTCTCCTTTTCTGTCTCTATTTGCAGTGCTGACAACTGAATTTCTTCTGCAAACATAGCGCGTGCTTCAAATTGCTTATCAAAAATGGCTGTGCCCCACACCAAACAACAAGAACAACAACAACAGCTGCAACAACAACAACAACCAAAAGAGCAACCATTTCAGCCTCAACAACTGCAACAACAAGAACAACAAGCAACATTAAAAATAACAAAAATAACAAAAGCAAGACAGCGTTTTCGAGCGCTGTAAAAATGAAACAAAAACCGAATCGAGATGCAGTCAAAAAATGTATTAAAATTATGCTGCTAATATGATAGTGACCTAATAAGACCAAAAAAGGAATCAGACCTTGTCAAGGTCACAGTGCAACACACATATACATATACATGCACACGCACACGCACACAAACACACAGACACACACGCGCACACACATACATTATAATACCTCACCGCCATAAAAAAAAGTGCTTAAAAAAAAGGAAATTACAAACTGATCAATGCCGTTGTAAAAAGTTTCAACGAATTTCGAAAAGTCTTAAGAGAAAGCAAGAAACCGATATCTAATAAAGTTCTTACAACAAATACGACATAAAATACAATGCTAATAAAGTAAAGTAAAACTTAGAAATTTGCTCTGTGATTTTCTATCAGAATGGTTTAATAATCCAAATAAATATTAATAATAATAATTTATTAATTATTATATTTATAAATATTGCCTAAACGCATTCAAAACCAAAGATATTTAAACAAAGAAGCTTTAAAAATTTCCAATTTAAAAATAATAAACAACAAATTCTAGAATTCCAAAATATATATATATTTAATCGTATACATATACTTATATATATATATACACAAATCAACAAGAAAAATAACTGGTGAGCTCCTTAGCCATGGATGATATGCCTGATTTGTCGCATCTAACGCCGCACGAGCGCATGCAGATTGAGAATGTGCTTATGCGGCAGAAGCAGGAGGAGGAGAAACAGAACGAGATAATGCGGTGAGTAACTGACAAAAGTGTGTTAACAATACATATATATATATATATACATATATATGTATATCTTATCAATATAGCCGCAAACAGGACGAAGTTGTCACGCTGGAGATGCAAATCAAGCAGCGCTCCGAACAGCAAAAGAAAGCTGGCGTCGAACTGGATGCCACCTGTCACATATGCCTTAAGACCAAGTTTGCCGATGGTGTTGGCCACATTTGCCAATACTGCAACATTCGATGCTGTGCCCGCTGTGGCGGCAAAGTAACGCTGCGCAGCAACAAGGTAACTAACACATCAACTCACATCCAAATCCATCCAGCCTCCTTTACCAGCATCTTATGTGCATCTCAACTGACAGCCTGACACGTTTTACACTCGACAAATTTCAAGTGCCTGTCACTCGAAGACGCGTGAAGCCGGCAAAATGATTGCGACACTCTGTGCTCTGCTTATTTACCCTCGACTATTTGCAATTTAAATTGATAAATTAGATGACACTCTGTTGCCATTAAGTCTGCCGACTTGCTTACAACTGACAGCTTACTATTTATTCAGGCGTCACATCGCTCATACGCCCCGTTGGCCAGCGTTTGTCGCCAATTGGCCAAAACAGCGAGCAGTATGCATATATAACAGTCATTTATTACTATAAAGCAAACAAAATGTTATTGCTAGGCGTTTGAATTGTAAAGATTTTGGCAACTTCTAGTTTGGCATTTCATTTTAGTTTTAGAAACGCAACAAAACAGCATTGGAAAGTAAGAGCCTGCTAAAGAACCAAAATTCATTGATTAACAAGTAAGAACGTTACAGTCTGATGCACCCGACTGCGATATACTCTTTTTTCGCCTCTTTGCGGAGTCAGAAGTGGGCGTGGCAATTGTGTTTTTGCTCAAATCTTTCAAGTTTTGACATCAATTTAAATTTAATTGGCCTAGTTCTACAGGTTCGGGAGAAGCAAACTTTGCTCGATTGCAAGGGCGGGGGTGGGCGTGGCAAAATTATTCTTATCCAATCTGTTTTATAGGGCAACAGAAGTCGGCCTGCAAAATTTGGTGATTAAAGCTAAAGGGGTGTGGGAGATACAGACTTTGCTTATTTGTGGGGGCGGGGGTGGGCGTGGTCAAATTTTTTTTATGTCAGATCAATCAAGGATGTGATAAGTAGCCCTTGTGCTAAATTTCGTTAATCTAGCTATAAAACTGTGGAAGATATAGGTTTTTGCGGTTTGTGGGGGCAGGGGTGGGGGTGAGTGGGAGATCTTGACAATTTGTCTGCCTATGGTATATACCAACATATATACCAAGTTTGGTTGCTCTAGCTTCAAAACTGTGGAAAAAAACTGCGTTCGTACAAACGGACGGACGGACGGGCAAACTGAAAGACGGAAATTTCACAAACCCTATACTCTTTTTACTCCCTGTTCCCATTAAAAATGGGAAAAAGGGAGTTATAAAGTTCTGCAAATGTGTGTAACAGACAGAAGGAGGCATTTCCGACTATAAACTATATATATTCTTGATCAGGATCAACAGCCGAGACGAACTAGCCATGTCCGTCTGTCTGTCCGTATGAACACACAGATCTCAGAGACTATAAGAGACACCAAACTTGGCATGCAGGTTTCTGTATACCATACGCAGATCAAGTTTATTTCAAATTTCGGATACACCCCCCCGCACCCCCGCAAATCGCAAAAAACTCCCACAGTCACAATTTTAAAGATAAAGCTTTAATTTTTGGTACACATGTATGTTTAATCAATGTCTTTCGGATGTGTTTCAACACGATCGGATAAATAGCACAAAAGTTATAGAAGAATCTATTACGCCCGTCTCAATTGGCAGCAACAACAGTTTGTCAAGCAGTTTACGAGTTAAGTGCACTGCTTGCTGGTGTTGCCGCTGAACTGCTTGAAATGCAAGTTGGGAGCAGGGAGTCTCGTAGTCGGGCACACTCGACTAGAGTATTCTTACTTGTTTCTTCTATTCTTCAAAAAAATTAAAAAATTATAATAAAATATTGCTGGCTTTGTGGCTTTTAAGCACATCTACTCTAAGATTAGTATTCCGCAGAAACTGAGTTCCCATTTATGCGATGATATTTTACACACAAGCACCCCCTCATTTCAATTTAGATTGTACAAATTGTTAATTTTCAAAAGTAAAGCTTACTTTAATAAAATGTGATTAATATGAGTATACAAAATATCGAATTTTTGTCCTACCACTTTCATCTAAGATGAAGTGTGAAAGGAAATATAAGAAAATTTTGCGAGTACATTTCTATAACTCGCGATCTACCGTGTCGGTGTCTTTCCTTTAATAGGCTGTTAAAGTATATCAATGCTAGTGAAATTGAAGTCTTTCAGCATATGGGCTTTAAGCTTTTCAGAATCCTTGCCAATCTTTGCCAACCTTTGCCATTTGGCACACCATTTCACATTGCATTGCATTTCAATTACACTTTTTTCAATTTTTATTTTGCCCAGTGAGCCGTAACGAGTTGGCTCTTGCCTGGGCTTATCATTTGGTGGCCACGTTGCCAAACGTTTCGTTGAAGCGTTGCCAAGATGTCACATAGATACACACACACACACACACACACACACACACAAATACATACATACTGACTTTATACGTTAGAATACCAAGGAATAATTTGAACCATTTTCAAAAAACGCGGAATACAATTTCAATTTGACATCCTGTTACCCGAAATGCGAGGCATTAAATATAATAGACATGTGAAGCCAATAGTATAACTCTGACCCCTCGCGCTCCATCGCATGCTCATCATCAAGCTGCGACTCCGCTTCGCTTCCGCTCTCCTCTCTGTCTAACAGCCAGTCCCATCGCCACTGTGGAATACACCAGTGCAAACTGCAGAATCCGGCAAAATATTCACCCCTGCCACGCACAATGTACGTGGTCAGCTGGACATTGATAATGCCCAAGAGATCCCATAGCTTGCTATAACAGTAGAGCAGCCTTGCGGGACGCAGCTCGTCCAAGATTATATCCCGATCGCCCAGTTCAGGAGGCTGCTCCATACTTAGCCCTGAATTTGTCTTAATAATATGTATTGAATGTTGACGCTGGCGGCAAATGTTACTAAGTTTGAAATTTTGCTACTTACAGGTCATTTGGGTGTGCATTTTGTGCCGCAAGAAGCAGGAGCTGTTGTCCAAGACCGGACAGTGGATCAACAAATCAACGGCTCAACAAGATGGTTTTATCAGACGCATCGAGCCCGATGGCAGCAGCGTAAGTCGAATCTATATAATTAAACAACTACAACAACAACTTACTAATTACCTCCTTCTATCTAGGACATTTCGCAGCAGGCCATTGTGGATCCTCACGATACCACAGACAAACGGCCTAAGCTGGAGCGGACGCGCAGTGCTGCCGAGAAGGAGAACCTGCCCATGCAGCGCGCCGGCAGCATGTTGCGACGCCAATACTCGCAGCAGGAGCAGCCCACAAATCGTCGTCTCTCCATCTCGGACAGTGGCATGGATCCTATGAGTCCTGGCCAACAGCAACAGCGTCCACGTATGCAGCCCATGAATCCACAACAGGCGCAACAATACCAGCAGCAGGGATACGGACAACAGCATCCACAGAGATCGGGTACCTATCCGGAGGATGATCCACGCTATTATCAGGTAAGCATCAAGTAGCATCCTAAAGCACTTTAGCCTTGAATCAGGGCAAAAGTTCGATATCCAATAACTTATAAGAAAGAAAAGTTATAGCTGAAAAGTTGTTCAAATGTAAATTAAATTTTCGACCGAATGTTCCTTTGACAGCTATAAGATATAGATGCCAGATTTTGATTGAATTTGGTCAACATGACAATAACATGTTAAAACATAGAATAAGTAAATTTTCAGCCGATTATTCCTATGTCAGCTATAAGATATAGTTATCCGATTTTGATGACATTTTGTAAACATTTTTAGATAATGAAGTTAAAGTCTAGTGACGAAGCATTCGTTACACTGCAAACGTTACTTGGGCACAATACAAATACGCTGAATATTTTTGCGCAACGTGCGGAATGCAAAATTAATTTTATTTTAAATGGTTCTTAAATTAATAAGAAAATAGTACTTCGTCACAAAATTGTATAACTTTTGAGGCTTGAATAATCATCGTCACTAGACTTTAACCTCGCGTAGACGTGTTTTTGATATGAAGGAACAGACAGGCGAGCAGGCTGATCAAGAATGTTACACATTTTTTAAATATAAAACGATTTTCTTGACTGGAAATCGAACCCGAGGCTTATCGATCTATCGATCGCACGTACATCGATGTTTTGTCACCTCAAATACATGCACATATTAAATTAAATCTTTGTTTTTTAAAGGGCGAACTTGATGGATTAATGCGACAACATCCACATCTAGCGCATCCTAGCCAGGTGCAACAACAGCCACATCAACAACAGTCACATCAACAACAATCACAGCACCAACAGTCACAGCAACAACATCTAATGCCGCAGCAACAGCGACAACAGCCACAGCAACAGCAACAGCAATTTGCTTCACGGCAGCAACAACAGCATCAGCAATATCAACAGCAACAACAACGTCAACAACATCCACATCAGCAGCAGCAACAGCAGCAGCGAATGCCACAACAGCCTTATCAAGGAACAACCACACATGCCCAAATCCATCAGCAGCCCCAGCACATGGATACTCAAAACGAAACGGGTGCTGGCTACCAGAAGCCACCTCCACTTACCCGCAATCTGACGATCAGCGGTGGACATGCAATGGATGCCACCTCTTACAATCAGCAGCAACAGCAGCAGCGTCGTTCAATGGCTGGCGCACAGTACGCGTCGCAGCAGCAGCGATCCTTCAGCAGCTCCGAGGAGGAGTTTCAGAGTCATCTGATGGCTGCGCAGGCGGAAGCTCAATTGGATGGTAATTCCACGGTTATTGCTGGCTCCGATTATGACGGTGAGTTGATTCGTTTTCTCCAATTTGCACTTCTCTCTGTCTCTCTCTCTCTCTCTCTCTCTCTCTCTGTCTCTCTGTCTCTCTGTCGCTCTGTCTCTTCTACTATAAATGTAATTGAGCTCGCTCTTTTGTGACACAACTATTGCTCTATTTTTCTCAGTGTGTCTTCCCTCTAAGTGTCCACCCCAGTCGAATTGAATTCGATTTCAGTTTAAATAAGTCTCTTAAATGTTTTGTGTCTCTCTGTTACTCTGTCTATCTCTCTCTCAAACTCTCTATTGACTCGCTCGCTCAAAAAAAAATATATATAAAAAATGATAATGCCAAAAAAACAAAAATATATAAACTTTCAAAAAGTAACACACTGCTGTCTCTCATTGGTGCGTTGTCTTTTCCTTTAACTCTTTTGGCTTTTCACTAAAAAGTTTATAAATATTTTTCTATAATTTAAATCACATTTTTTTAATGATATTCTTTTTTGTTGTTGTTGTATACTTGTAAATGTTTTTGCTGCTCTTAAATCTTATGTATCTTTAAATTTAAGCACAGAATTAAGCTAGCTGTAAGTTTTACGTTTGGAGATAATTGTACAATTATTTCGAAACTGAAATCCGGCATATAGCTACTTAGCTTATAAATTTAGTTAGATTTAAGTCGCGAACTATATAAGCGGTACCTGCTGCAAGTTGAATTCCAAATCGAATAGCAATTTAGGCAATTTACTGACCTCGTTGCAAGTGTAATCTGCCCCAAGCAAACGCTAGAAAGGAAGTCTTAAATTTGCACATAATTTTTCTCTGTGAAAATTGTTGCCAAACTGCAAAAGAAAAGTTTTCAAATGCCTTGGAGCCAGTAAGAAAAACGCAAGTTGCATGCAACGCATTGCAAAAATAGAAAGCAAACCACACACATACATGCACACGTGCAATGGTATATGTATATTTCTGTGTGTGTGTGTGTGTATATATATTCTTTTTGTAAAGGAAAAACATTTGAAAGCGCTTATCTTGGGGCCACTTGACTCTCAACAACAGCCGTGGCAGCAACAGAAATGGCAGCTGCAACCAAAATGGCAACATAGGCGAAATAAACTAAAAATAAATTGTTAACTTGGGTTGGTTTTGGGTTTGGGTTGGGTTCTTTGGGGTGGTCAGCAGACAAAAGTAGCGCGTCAAGTGCGCGTTTTTTTTTTTTTTTTCTTTTAATATATCTTTGAAACTGCACCGTTATATGCAATCAGCATAAATTAAATGCAGCAGAAGGGCAGCTGAAGAGCAATAGAGGATGCTGGGGCACAGCTGACCCGAAAACACATTCTCCAAGCAGCAGCAGCAGCAGCAGCAACAGAAACGACAACAGTCGCCAAAGGACTTTTTTTTTTGTTGTTGCAGCAACCGCAAGAAATCAGTTGATGGCTGTTGAGGGGGGGAGGGCAAACGGAAATTGGGTGTTTTGCCATGCTTGCTTCATGTTTTGCTGAGCAGCATCGCCAGCGACACTGTCAAGTGCGTTGCTGGTGAAATTTATTATCCTAATTAGAAAGTTTCTTGTTGGCACTTTGCTGCAAGCCTGCAACTTGCCCCCAGCCTATCTTGCAACGACAGAATTTTGCTTGTTTCTGTTGCTGTCAGCCTGCGCCTACTACTATAAGGCGCATGCAACATGGCGACTGGTGATTTAAATTTTTTTTTTTTTTATTGCTCAACATTAGCGTGCAAAGTTTCTGGCGAGCATGTTGCACTTGCCACGCCCCAGCACCGGCAACACCAAGACCAACACCACCACCAACACCAGCTACCAACTTAATAGCAAACTAGCATATAATAATTATTGATTTCAACTTTGGCCCCCAAAAAAAAAGAAAAAAGAGAAAACTGAATGCTAGTTTTTGTTGGCTGCCAAGTTTTCTGCGGCCTGCTGCAAGAAACTGTGGCATAAAATTAGGCGCAAAGTTTTTGGTCTACCCAACAATGTCGATAAGCAGGCTGAAAGTTGTGCAAAGCACTGCCACTGCCACTGCAACGATACCTTAGCTGATAGAAGGCATTCCCCAAAAACCCTTCTCCAACCAAAGGCGCCCCCCCTCGTCGCCCATGAGCGTGTTGCAGCTTGTCTAGCGTGCGCCCGGTACAGCTGCACTGGCGTGTACCTTCACCTTTTCACCATATTGTGCCACGCGTCCTCAAAGCTCACCATTGTAACTTGCAACTCACCATGTGCCTGTTCACAATAGTCGCACGCAATGCATCCTCAGACGTCATGCGTTGGAATTTTTCCAGGCACAAGTTGGAAAATTCCCACACAACACACAATTGGAATGCAAGACGCATGCGCTGCATGGCATGCCACTTCTCTCATTCAGCTTACCCCTTGCCTTTGCTTTAGTTATGCCATGGCCTTAGCAGCAGCTGATGATATTGCGGAGCGCGCGTAATGTCAATTTTATTTGATTTAAGCCAAAAAATTGTATTTTCTTTGCTGAGTTACTGAAACAACGACCTTCCGGTTTTGCCATTGGGGGGGGGGGGGGGGTTAAGTGTTGGTGATTGAGATTTGACGATTGACAATTGGGATTGGGAGTTGGAAAACTGTGTCATATTCTGTGAAATGTTTTGTAAAAATCTAGTTCTATGTAATATTTAATCAAATATTAAACAATAACACGGTGAGGCATTGCTCTGCTTCTTATAGAAGAACTTGGAATAAGATTGAACTGCATGTTGTTTTTTGATACATTTTTTTACATAAAGAAAAGATTTTCAGAACAGCTGCTAAGAAGCTTGCTTGAAGATCTGTTCTCAATTTAACTTTGGCGCTTCGTTATAACTGAAACTCTGATTTGTCTAACAAATCGAAAGTTGTTGTGATATGTTTCACTTTTTAGCAGTTAATTTTGCAAAATTTGAAGAAAAAAACCCTCAAAAATGTACTAAAAACTGTGATAAAATTTAAAAAATACGCCGCATATTTATTTAATTATTGTAATATTTCACAATCAGTTCGAGATTTAATTAGCTTAAAAAAAAACTAGGCTCATTTCTACACTTAAAGTCAGCGTATTGCTTAAAAATATGTAGTTTGTTAGGCACTTTACTGAAGCTACGTCATTTCATTCACTTCATTTGATTACATGCATCGTCATGCTCTTTACTACGAATTCGCCAAAAACAATATACAAGAATAACAACAAAAACAATAACAACAATAAGAAGAGGAAGCAGCAGAGAATGAACTAATGCACTTGCAATCCAGTTAGACAGAGCAGTTAGTCGAGCATCCAACACGCGCGCGCCTACGCTTTGTTGGGGGGGAAGTGCAGGGAAAGGGTGGTGGGTTTGGTTTGGCTTGGTTTGTTGTTGCCACCTCGTCTGGAAAGCAAAGACAAACACGTTGATTTTGCCATTCGCCTTGGAGGTGGAAATGGCACAAAAACACAAACACAAACACAACAGAGACAGCCCCAACACGCCATAGTCCCAATGGCAGAGGCAGTGCCAGCCCCCCAAAACCCCCAAACCCCTAAACGAAGCCCAACCCGCTGACCCCAACATAAGGCAGCAGCTGTCAATGTTATCGCAGTCAACGTCGCCGTCAGCGTCGCAGTTGGCGTCGCTGTCATCGTCTCAGTCGATGTGGCCACGCTTAACTTTATATTTAGTTGTGCATTGGAAGCGTCATGGGAAAGTGCTTTTACAGCAACAACAACAACATGGCGAACTTGTAACATTGTTATTGGAAATGTTGTAGGCTCCCAAAAGCACCACCAGCAACAACAACAATATCAACAACAACAACAACAACAGCAATAAAAACAACAACCCAGTGCAAACGTAAAGCGAAATTCCATTGAGGTTTTTTATGAAATCGAAATGAAATTAGTTTTCGATGAGCTTTAAAGGCGAGTAAACAGCCGCTGTGGTCCACGTCGAACGGAAAAGTCGCACGTGTCGCGAAAGTCCTTTTTGTATAGCAAAATACTAACAAAAATAAATGATGGAAAACATCGCAAGAGTCGCAAAATCCAAACGAATTTCGTGACAATGCAAAACACGCTAAAAAACATTGTATGAAAACGAAAGTGAAACTTTCCGAGTGTGCGAAATTTAAGGCTAAGGTTAAGTTAAAAGCAACCTTGAAGTCAAATGTGAACAATTAAAAATAGGAATTGTGCTTGTGAATGTGAATGTGAATGTGAGTATAAATGTTATGCTCAGCAAACGGTTAAATAAATTGCAATTGCAATAAATTGGCGCTGATAAATAAATTATTAAAAAACAAAACTAGTTCGCTGAAGGTTAAATGTGTCATAAAGAAAAGAAATATATAAATGCAAATGCAATGAAATGCAAATGCAGTGTAATAACAACCAACGGCTGTAAAGAAAATAATATTTATAAATATTAACAATCTTGATTTTGACTAAAAATTTAAAAAAAAACAATAACATATATTACAAATTTCATGCAAAAATTGTTTAAAGAAAAAGCAGCAGCAACGCAAAAATCGAATAAAAATAAAATGTTTCAAGTTTTTACAACTCGGAAAATATAGCTGCCCGCGTCAAGTAGATATATTGCCAGCTTGCAACAGAACTATATCAAATCAGGGCATAAATACAATTTTTGGCCAGCCTAAAACTGCGCAAATGGTGGCGCCCGTTGGACGCTTCTACAAATTGGCCACCCACACACACACACACACACACACACACACATGCACACGCACACACATGCAGTGGACCCGCCTAGACAAATTTCTTGCGTAGGCGAAAGAAGCTGAAAAAAAAACACAAATTATTGTTATTATTTCTTTAGTTTTGGCTTATTCTATTACGTTGAAGGGCACAGCTAAAACAACTATGAAACAACAAAAAAAATAAATAAACTTAGCTTTGCAGAAAAGTTGCTTAAATGAAAACGTAACTTTCGATATAGTTGCCCGATTTTGCAAAAAAGTTTAGTCAGCCTGACAAGAATATAGTAAAACGCAATATATATCAATTTAGTTAAGATTGAGAAACAAAAAAGTTATACATACAAAAACTATTTGTTCAACCGATTGTAACTATGTCAATTATAAGATATATAGTGCTACGATTTTGCAGACATGTAAAAAACGTGCCCTGATTTGAAAAAACCAAAGTTATTCATACGCTTTTAAGCCGGTTGTTCCTATGCCAGCTAAAAGATATAGTGAAATGTATAAATGTAAATTTGTGAACATGTTAAGATATTGTTAAAGCTCAGAATTGGCAAACTTGAAAATAAATGTTTTCAAATGATCAAGTTTCATTTAGATAGCTCTAAAATTGAGAGACGAGCTTGCATCACTGTGGGCGGCAGTCCACGCTAGTGACGAAGCATTACGAAGTGTGCAAAAGGCGACTAGCAAGAATGAAAGATTTGCTGTGAGTGTCGGTATAAACATTCGGACAGACAGACACAGCTAGTTAGACTCGGCTGCTGATTCTGATCCAGAATATATCGAAAACGTCTTCTTCAATGCGTTACACTTTTCGTGACAAAATTATAATACCCTCTGCAAGGATATAAAAACTCTTGTTAACTGCGCTGCTTTCATCTTCCCTATGTGTGTGTGTGTGTGTGTGTATAAATGTGTGTTTAATATTTGTACTGCAACATAAGTGATCAAAATCATAACTAATAATTTAATTTTGAGAAGAACTTAAAAACAAATTGAAATAACTGAAAATAATTGTAAAAAACTGCAAATAATTGTAAGCACCTCTAACTAAATATAAACGAACAGCATTAAGGTGAGTGGCAATCACAGCTTGTGCAGCTACAACAACAACAACAAACAACACACACAAAGCATTCAATATCAACATCAACAACAACAATAACAACAACAACTGTCACAATCACATGACAACAATACACCACAAAATGCTTAGACAGCCAAAATTCAGTTGCCAACAAAATATATCCAAAATTCCCAGCAATGACACAATTTAAATGCAAAACGCAAATAGATTAGATTAGCACACAAGCCAACAACAAGAAACACAAAAAAATAGCTAACAAAGTACAACAAAATGTGCCCAAATAAACTTAAACTGGCAAACAAAACCCAAAACGCTAAGACCGCTTAGATATACACTGTAATAAATAAACATCAATTGTAGAATTTTAGCTACACTACAAAACAAATTTCGATTATTGCAGTTGAAGTTCTCAAAGTAGATTTATACAAAGTATCTTTAAAGTAAACTAAGCAAGTGCAAGTAATTAAAATATAAACAAAATACAAGTTTAAAAGCTTTCAATATAAAATGATAGTTTTAAATAAGTTGCATATTAACAAGTATTTAAACTAGAAATTATTACAAAATACATCTTTTACGTGAAATATATATCCGGACTCGTGCTTAAATTCTAAGTTAACAGAGCAGTTCGTTTTTTTTTTAGCTATAAGTCAATTTGGCTTCTTCAAATTTCCGAAAACTTCTTATTCCAAATCGTTTTTATACTCTGTTTTCCGTCTGTCCTTCTGTCTGTATGAACGCGCAGTTTTTTTCGACAGTTTTGAAGCTAGAGCAACCAAACTTGGTATACATGTGGGTATATACCCACATAGGCAGACAAAGTGTCAAGATCAGCCAAATTATATAACATATAGCTGCCATAGATCGGTAGAAAACTAAAATTTTGTATGAAAAACTTTTTTGTTTTTCAAGATAATTCAGCCAAACTCACTTTATCTAAGTTTAAGGGCAGTTTATAAGTATATAAGTATTCTTAACAAAAGTTTAATTTATTAAAAGTACAGAAAACAGAGTATATCGCAGTCGGGAGAGCCCGACTGCAACGTTCTTACTTTTTCTATTTGCTCTTGCTTTTTAAAGATAACTTCGAACTTTCTCAAAATCAAATTTATGTGAAAAGCATTTTCAGACTAATCTTTCTGATTCTAAAGAAAACTCTTTATTATATGTATGTATCAAATCTACTTGTTTATGAACACTCTCTGCAATAGTAAATATAAAATATTGAAGCATATGGAAACCAAATGAAAAGCATTTTCTACAACTGCATTCAAGCCGCATTCCTCCCTCATTTGCCATCATCATGTATGTTTTTTGTTTTTTTTTTGTGTTAGCCTTGATTGTGATTTTGTGCGTATTTGCATTTCGATTAGCGCGCAAAAAGGATGCAAGATTTGTTTCAACCAAAGTTGAGCTCATGAATAAAGCAAAATCAATAGCCAAATAACCGAACCGCAAAAGTAGCAGCAGCAATTCGCGAAACATGGCGCATATGGTGTACAAGCTGTAAATAAGTAAATAAATATAGCCCACACAAACTGTGTGTAGGTGTAGCTGTGTGTGTGTGTGTGTGTGTGTGTGTGCTCGCGAGGGGCGTATGTGGATGTGTGTGTTCTGCGGCCGATTTTAAACAGTGAACCTATGCAGCCGTGGGAACGAGTTGAGATGAATTTAATTAAAATGTTGACCAACAGGCCAACACAATATGTGTGTGTGTGCGTGTGCGTGTGCGTGCGTGCGTTTCTGTGTGTATAAGTATGTGCATGTGCAACTGTGCGTATGAGTGACATTAATGTGAACATTGAGGCTGCCCAAGCAAAGGAATATGTCGACCAACACCAACGCGATTTGTGCGTATTTCTTGTTGTTGTTTGTTTGTTTGTGCTATTTATGCGCACGCGTCTGCCCTTGCATCTGTGTGTGTGTGTGTTTGTGTGTATGTGTATGTGTGTGTGTGTGAGTCCTGTCTTTGCTTGTATGCGTTGTTTGTTGGTTTATAAATAGAACAAGCTGTTCTCGCCTGCTGTGCTTTTGCCAGCCGCAATGCCCAAACACCTCGCTAAAGCAAACGCCAACCGCCACCCACCCCCTGCCAGCTGTCAAGCAACTTGGCTAGAATTTATGGGCAAAAATATATAAAACAGGAAGCAAGTGTGGCACACACACACACATACACACACACACAGACAGACGCAAACACAAACTAAAGCAAAGTTGATTTGATTTTAGCATTTCTTGTTGTGCGTTGGGCACAATGCGATGATTGTAGTCACACACACACACACACACACACACACACACACACACACACACGCACACACACAGCAAAGGGCAGCTAGAAACGACCGTCAGTCCGTGTTTTTGTACACTTTATTGATTTTTGCCTTCTTTTTCTTGCTCGCCTTGGTCGTCTTTTCTCTGCTGCTTTCTCCCCACCTGCTGCAATTGTGCGTGTGTTTCGGCATTTGCCTTTCAAACTATACTGTGCTACAAACTACGAACAACTTTACATTTCAAGCAAACAAAATTTCGAAATTATTTACAAAAACTTTAAACTTCTGAAGTTCGTTATAAATATCTACCGAACTTTGCATTAAAACTAGTTGTAAATTCAAGCTGTTGCCTGTTACGGTATCCACTTTCATCAAACTTTTGGCGGAATTAAAGCTGTAATTTGAAGATGGATAGTATTTTGAAATGAAATTATGTTTGCCTGTTGCGGTATCCACTTTCATCAAACTTTTGGTGGAATTAAAGCTGTAATTTGAAGATGGATAGTATTTTGAAATGAAATTACGTTTGCCTGTTACAGTTTCCACTTTCTTCAACATTTTGCGTAATTGAAACTTCTTCAATGCTTCAAATTCACTTTGTGCTGTTCATTTTGTGATTTGAATCCTAGCTCAATGGCAAGTTAAAACAATCCTTGATCCAATGAAAGTTGAATTCAAATTCTTATCAAAACTGCATATAAAAGCATTTAAGGGAAAGTGACTTTTGCAATATCTTACCAAAAGTGAAAACCCGAACAGTCCTTATTAATTTGTTCTACAATGTTATCCAAAATTTATTTTAATATGGTATTTTTGAAGACTATTAGAAAATTGGAAACTAAGACATTTGAGAAAATTGTAGAACTGTGTAATTGACTTTAGTTTTGCTTTGTTTGGTTTTCGTGAGTTCTTTTGTTTACACTAGAACGTTGTCGTTGCTGTTATCGTTGCTGTTTTTATGTAATTTTTATATGTTTTGTTGTTTTTGCGTTATTTTGTCATCGTTACGGACACAATAAACGTTTTATATCGTGACCAAAGTCAAAAGAAAGTATGCCAGGGGTATGGCTTACAATAGGAGAACTTAATTCACATATGTATATGTTTGTGTTTGTGTGTGTGTTTGTATGTTTGTGGGGCATACAACTAGTGTTTAGACGAGCCATTTCTATGTGTATGTGTGTGTGTGTGTTTGTGTGTCAAGTTTAAAGAAATGAGCGCAGTGCGTTTTTTAAGCTATACACAATGTGCACTCAGCTTGTATTGTATTTAAAGGTTTATTGAACAGTAGCCATAAGAATTGAACGCTTGATTGCACCAAACACTTATTGACTTAAGCAGTTAATTAATAGATGATAATTTGCTTAGATATAGTTTATAAGAAATTATATATTTCAAGTAAGTGAAAGCGCTTATAAGCTGCTTTACGCTTAAGAGTCTTAAACATAAGTTAGTTTTAGTTGTAAGCTAGTTGCTAAGCTGCTTAAGTCTAATTAAACATTACCTAATGCCAATTGTAATTTCACCTCTTTATTATTTAATTATAAACAAATATTTTCTCCACTTTCTCTTTCTATTTGATACTCCAATGTGCGCCCAAACAAAAACCCCCCCCAAAAAAAAAAAATCAAAACTCAAAAAACTTGCCTCCCTCAAATGCCCGCCACAAACTATTATGCATATGAAAATTTCACAAATTTGTCGCTAAATGTCGCAACAACCAAAGAATATTGCAATAATACAACAACAACAGCAACAGCAGGTAATTTTGGCGGCGTGCAAAGTGTCCAAACCAATCTCTCGCCTGGCGATCTACAGATTCATGCAAATGTAAGCAAAATGAAAAAACCAAGTCAACAAATTCAGACAAAAAAAAACTGTTTTGCTTTCAACAAATTTTCAAAAGCATTTTTACTGCGTGTGACTTTTTTAATGTTATTGTTTTGTTTTTTTTTATATGTTTTTGAAAAGCCACAAAAATGGAATGTACTTACAACAATTTATGTCGTCTCTCTCCTAACTTAATTTCCTTCGTTTAAGCACTTTTCCAGTTCACACTGTATAGTATTAATCCTTCCTTCGCATTATTTCCATTCGATGTTTTGTAAGCGTGTGCGTGTGCCTAAGCCCAATGAGAAGCGCATAGAAGAGCTTCTCGTGGGTATTGTTAATGTTTCTTCTTTTGCTTAAAAACCCACTTCACTCCACATGTTTTGGAATTCACACTCCTCAAACACTTTCGCTCGCTGCGCTCTGAACACTTACAATTTTTTAATATATTCCTCTTACGTTAATTAACTTTAATATTTTATACTTATTTTCATTAAATTTGTTTAATTATTTATAAATGTAAATTTAAACATTAAAGAAAAACCAAAAAAAAAAAACTAAGTGAAGAATTTGCATGGATATCGTAACGCTGTTTCCTGTTTCCTCCTTACAACAAACAACACCAAAAACAAAACTCGAAACACTTAAAACACTTGAAAAGCTCACATACAGAACAAATATACACTTTCACAGTTCCTTCTCTTTCCAAGCGAGCAAACCATCAATTATTTATTTTATGCCCAAATTATTATAAAACAAAAAACTCATATCCTTTGTACACAACAAATAAGTATTTCGGTATTTCAATATACTTAAATGTAACTCCAAGTACCAGGCACAGCTCCTTGTCATGCCTTGGCATGTATTAAAAAAAAACCCTGCACCTCAACAATTCTGTACACACTTAATAACATTCAAGACTAAAAGCAGTAGAATCGTTTGCCAAGTGTCCAGACCTCTTATGATCATCATATATATATGCATTGCAATCTTGGCACCGACTACAGCATCTCTGAATCGTAGGTCTACTTATGATATACCCATAATTCAACTCATTAACTGTTCTCTAAGCTCACATTTTCAGCATTTACTGAACTGATTTATTGATAAGATTTCTCGATACTCCTTTGGTTCTGGTAAATGCTGAAAATAAATATTACATACATAAGTCTTATACTCATAATTATTTATTTAAAAGAATATATATATATATGATTTTCGCTCGATGAACAACAACAATTGCTAGAAGAAGCATATCAACATTATGTTTAAACAATTGCACTTGATTACATTTCGTCGCAAATATCCATAAAGGACAACAAACTAATGTCAGGCAAGCAGCATCAGCAGCGAATTCGTCAAGAAAGAAATCAGAGCCACTGAGAACCCTTAGAGCCTTTACCCCCTTAACCCACCACCCTTTAAGTACCAACATCTAGACACCCTAGCCAAGTGTAAATGCCAAACCATTACTAGTTCATCCTACATCTACAGGAGGCCGTCTACAGGTGCGCACGGATCCTTGGCGTCAACAGCGCAGCCTCAACGAGCGTGATCTTTTGACAGTCGGTGGTTCATACGGCTCGAGTGACTTTCGATTGCTGACGCAGACGAACCAACGACTCTACGCTTCAGCGGATCAGCGAGATCGCTACGAGCTGCAGCTGCAACATCGCGATCGCTTGGAACAGTATCCTTTGACGAGAACAGCGCGACTTGACGTGCAGCAGCGCAACTCGCTCAATCGCAGCAATCACGAGCGACAATTTGCAACAGGCGGAGGAGCGATTGGAGCTGGCGGTGCTGGTGCTGTTTCTGGTGTTGGTGTTGCTGGTGTTGCTGGTGGCGCCTTTCGTCGTGCACCGCCCTTGGCCGCGGCCAGTGGCTGCGGTGGCAGCAGCAGCAGCAGCACCAGCAGCAGCTACTATCCACAGAGCCAAAGCAAGCCGCAAATTGTAATCGGAGCAGGTGCGGGTGGCATTGCCTATGATCGTAGCACCATGTCAGCCACAGCTGACCGGGGCAGCCTGAGCCGAGAGCGCGGCTTGCTGGGCGCTGGCGGCGGCGGCGGCAGCAGCTCCCTCAGCTCCACGGAGGCCGCTTACTGGGACGAGCCGACGGGCAGCACATCCTCATCATCGGCGGCGCAGGATTCGCGTCGTTTTACCGAACGCAGAATAAAGAAAACCGTTCGCTTTGATGCGCACGACGAGGAGTCAATCATGGTGCCAACTGGCACACTGCCACCAGTTACAACCATACTGCCATCGACGGCAGTGGATGTGGGTACAGCCACATTGCTGACAAGCGGCAAGCTGTCACAGCCGCTGGATGGTGACTGGGCACGCTGGGATGCCGAGCGTCAGGGCAGCCAGGATTCGGCGACAAAAGATTCTGGTATTGATACGAGCAGCACATTTACGAGCAGCGAGGACTCGAATCGCGGCGATGGCCCCAAGGTACACCAGCATCACCAGACAAAAAAGGCATCCAAATCAATCAAAAAGCCCCCAAAACAGTTCTCCCAATTGCATTGTGTCTGTATAGAGTCTGAGTTTGTTATATGTGGTCCCCAAAGGATTGTCTGTCTGTCTGTAAATTTTGTATATGATATATGATACTGAACCCAGCAGCCAGCATTCCCTTACTCTTTTACTCACTCTCTGTCTCTCACTCTTACTTTCTGTCTAACTCTCTCTCTCTCTCTCTCTCTCTCTTAAACTTTGTTTGTTGTTCTTGTCATGTCTTCAAATCGTACGTCTATTCAAAATGCCCCCCTTTAAAAAGTATCGCCTGAAGTCTTTTACATTTTTAGTTTGCATTTTTTGTAGGTCACATCCGAAAGTAACTCCCAACTCTATAAAAATTCAATCAATTTCAGCCATTAACAGTACCAAAACTTTACTACTCTAATCAATACAACTGCATGCCAAAAACATTTTTCAATTTCCTATATATGTATGTGTGAGTTAACTATAACACCCGTTGCATGGAGAGCCTAGAGAAACCACCTACAGTCCCTTATGTTGCACTAGCTTAGATCCAGTTGCAGTTCCAATTCACAACACAATCCTAACTATATTAGCTATTGCCTACACCGACTTTAATTGCACGTCTTTATTGCATGATATCTCAATGTTGTAACAGCTGATCCTAAACATTTTTCCAAACAATTCAAACTAGAATTTCAAAAGATTCTTATTTGATTTTGATAAACAAAATTAAAACGTGTGTGTTCTCAAAAGTAGGGCAATTGCTAAACTCAAAGCAAAATGTGAATGATAACTATTCTATATGCTATCTATGATATCCTAAGAGCTTATCTAAATACATAAAAACAAACTACGTAGAAACTGTTTTAGATCTTAAGAAGAAAAAAAAACTAAAAATGAATGTAATAATAATAACAAAGTGTACAAAATGTTTAAATAATTATTTTTAAAACTCTTTTTTGATTTTTTATTTGACTTATTCTACTTATTAATAAGAAACGAGCCTAAGCTACTTATAAGATATTGAATGGTGCAAATCTAAAACTAAAAACCATTCTACTTCCCGCATACGATCATCGACATCCCGCAACACCAAAAAAAATACCAAACAAAACTATGCAAAATTGACATCCACGATCTCATATGATCTCACCCGACACCCGTTTAACACCCATCCAACACCACCACTTATCAACCCAACCACCGTACCACCGTCCAACCACTCTGCGTGTACATAACCACCATGTGTCCATAGAATCCGGTGAATTGGCAAACATCCGCGGATAATACTCGCATGATTGGTCACATGATTTTACGTAAATACTATGATGGGGAAGATATATTAGGCATCAAGGTGAACGGCGGTCAGCCCATTGGCATTGGAGGTCCATGTGGCGCTATTGTGGAGAAGGTGAAACGCGGCTCGGTAGCCGATCTCGAAGGCTGCATACGACCAGGTAACGATCATTCTCATACAAACATCATCAATCAGGGGTTTTACGGCAAACTCTAGATATTTAAGCTTCGGTTGGCTTGAAAAACTCTCGAAAAGAAACCGTAGGTGTTTCGATAGTTCGAGAGATTTTATTTTTTCGAACTTCTGTTTTCGAAACAACAATAAATAACTAAAACCATTCCGTAGGATTGTCAGCACACCAAAGTAATTTTGTTAAACTTTTGTCTCTATTTTATTTTGCATAAAGTCACAATTATAATAGATAGAAATATGAAATGATTTCGACTCTTTAATTACTTTAATTAGTTAACTATTCATAAAAACAATAGCTCAGATGATTTTCAATTTAATTTAAAGCAGGCTTACAACTCTATAGTCGATTTAACTGGATGTATACAGGTCTGTTGCAAGGTCTCATTCTGTTCGAAATTTGTGGAAACGGGATTGCTTGCGGTGAAGTTGTCAAACCGACAAACGTTTACACTTTTAAAAGTTTTACTTTTTTGTCTGCAGAATGAAAAGTAATTGCCAGATTAAACAAAGAATACAAAAAAACAAATTCTTAAGCTCAATTTTCTTATATATTTTCATATTTGGAAAAGAATAAGTCAATTTATTCATTAGGTTAAAGTCAAATAACATTAAATTGAAAAACTGTCTGTAAAACAGAATCGAAAACGTAGCTGTTCTCGATTCAGCAAAGCCTGGTAGAAGACTACTAAACAGACTTTTAACCATGAAAACTCGGTTTCGAACTCGGTTTCGAAAATGAGACCATTCCGATCGCAAATCAGAAGAGTCATTCGTAAAACACTGAATTCGGAACAGGCCTGAAAGTAGATTTGTTAATATTTATAACTGATTCTAATAGTGCTTAAAACATTTCATGCAGATTACTCAAAAATATAAATTTGTTTAAAATAATAAAATTGATTTTATTTAAAAACTTTTTTTTCTTGAGGAAACACTTGAGTTTCTGCTTTCCGCAATACCTACGGTTTGAAAGGCGGTCTCAACCCTGTTGCTTTGTTTGCCGTAACACCCCTAATAAACTCATAAAAACTTACTCACATCTCTCTGTCTCTCTCGCTCTCGCTCTCGTTTTCGCTCTCGTCTCGCTGTTTTTGTCATCGATCGCATCAAAAACATGTTCACAACACCAACAACACGCATATATATCATAAACAACGATCGTTTACAACGCTGCAGGCGATGAAATCACCGAGTGGAACGGACACAGCCTCCACAACAAGAGTCCCGATGAAGTCTATGATATTATAGACGATAGTCGACTGGATGCACAAGTGGAATTGATTGTATGCCGATCCCTCTTATTGCCCACTAACGCCAACAGCGTCGATAGCAGCGGCAGCAGCAACAACGTCAGCCCCATCAGCGGCTGCTCCAATTCCGGCAGCAGCGTCCCACGTCGCTCCACAGCCAACTTTCCACACAGCATACTGGTGAGCGGCATGGCTAGCAGCGCGGTCGTCAGCAGCGGAGGGCGTTATGTTCAGCGTAAAGGTATATAGAAAGAAACTTTGAGGGCAGGGTTTTAGGGTTATACCGATTATTTATACTCTGTGAGTTTTTTGTGCGAAAGTGTAGCTAAATTTAGCATCAGTTAGGACTAAAGATATTTGACAGCTTGGGCTTTGTACGAGTATGTCTAGCCAAAAAATAAACACAAACTCTGATCAGCCATAAAACTACTTCACATAGAACTCCACAAAATTCTCAAAAAACGCGTACGGTGTATGTCTAAGCAACACACACACAACAAAAAAACCGAACAACAAAAACATAGTACTTAACATTTGTCTAAGCTACTTCCTTCATGTATTTCTGTTCAATGCAGCTCCTGCCGTTGAAGCTCTCGAGCTACAGCGTGATAAGCCAAGCGTATTGATAACATCGCCCGGCTCACCGGACATACACATAAGTGGCGCGGGGAACGGAGTGCGACAACGTGGCGGTCTCAAACAGCAGACACAGCGTCTGGGAGCTAATCAGAGTCACAGCCACAATCACAGTAATCACAGTCACAGTCACAGTCACAGCAGCAGCGGCAGCGGCAGCAATAGCGGCAGCAGCAGCAACAGCAGCACACTACAAGCCGCTGCCGCGACAGGCAGCCAGCACAGCGCAACGACGGCAGACCATCATCATCATCATCATTACCATCCGGCAGCGCCATCATCGTCATCGCACGCGCATCCGCATCCGCATTCGCATTCGCACTCCCACTCCCATGTGCCACATCATGGCATGGGCATAACGACACAGCCAATACCCATCGAAGGAAGATTACAATTGAAACTGGGCTACGATCAGACAACGCTACAGTTGATCGTAACGCTGGTGTGTGCAACGGGTCTGTCGCTGCGTCAGAGTGGCGCTGGACGCAATCCCTATGCAAAAGTAAGTCAACTGTCAATTGAAAAGCGATTCAAGAATAATTATCATGATTCTCTTTATTTTGTGTAGGTGTTCCTGCTGCCCGATCGCAGCCACAAGTCCAAGAGACGCACGAAAACAGTGGGCACCACGTGTGAGCCGCGCTGGGCACAGACCTTTCTTTACACGGGTTTGCGACGTTGCGATCTCAATGGACGACTCCTGGAGGTGCGTAGCTACTCTCATCCATTCCTTCACCTATAATACTCAATTGGTACTCTTTGCAGATCACGCTGTGGGACTATGTACGCTATGGCGCGAATGATTTTATCGGCGAGGTGGTCATTGATCTGGCCCATCATATACTCGACGATGAAGCCGAGTGGTATCAGCTTCAACCACATCAGGACGCCTCTCAGCTCGTATGTTTTGTCCAGGAACTCGCCAAACTTGTCTTGTTTTTCGTTTCATTTCATTTCGTTTCGTTTCGTTTTTATGTTTCATACCATTTCATTTCATTTCGTTGGATTCGTTCTGAAACGAAATGATTGTGTTGGTAAACGTTAAACCCAGTTGAGGTTTCAAATGCCCGGAACGCTGTTTGTTGAGCGAAAAACTTAACACAAAAGCTTAAAATCAACAAAATTATGTGTTATTTATTTTGATTTGTATTTTAGATGTAATTGTTCCCTGCAGCTGTCCAAATGAAACAAAATTATGAACTTAACATTATCATATGTTTATTTGTTTTTTTGTCATGCACCCGCCAAAAACACAACCCAAAAATCTGACAACAAACACACACCAATATCCCACCAACAACAAACACACAACAAATAACAAACAACAACTGCAACAATACGTGCTCGCTTGCCTCCGTTCCGTTCCGCTCTGTTCTGTTCTATTCCAACAACATTTCGACGCTAAATTTATGACAACAATACTAACAACAACTACGATGAACAGTTACGTGACGAGAGCAGCGATGTGGACGGCCTGATACTGACACCGACAGATCATTTATCACCGCCCAGCACAATGTCGCGTCTTAGCGATTCGGACACAACATCCGAATGCGACATCGATGGAATGACGCCGGGTGCCAGCATATCATCCATGGGCAGCTCCACCAGTCCGCCCCTGCTCGAGGTAACAACAACAACAACAATCACAAACACTGAAAAGCCCTCAACAACAACAACAACAACAACAGAAACAGTAACAAAATTAAATTAAAATATATAATTCGTATGTACACATGTAACATATCTATGTATAAAGTATGTACATGCGAACCACAAAAATACATGCAACATGAACTGACAGCAACAAGAGTGAGGACACTTTAAGGGTCACACACACACACACACACACACACACCTACAGACAGACAATCGCCGCTTGCCACTTAATGAGACACTTCAACAATCTCGCAACACCTTCCTCGCACACCGCTATTCTGTTCAGAAACAAACCAGAAAAACAGTTTCTTCATATTTTTGTAAGTTAAGACTTTTCGGCTATTTGCCTTAAACAACTACTTCTGAACAAGTAATAATTAAGTGTGCCAAAGATTAAAGACTTGCAATTGCAAACTATAAAAGTAAAATAATACTAAATGTAATCCTAACTAGAATTTTGTAAATCTTATTCAAGTTTACAGCCAAAGTGCTTTTCATCAAATTCAAATTGAATGCTCGTTTGAAACGCATACTTCATACAAAACAGCTCTATTATAATGAGCCAGAAAAGTTTTTTTTATATGCGAATTCAACTCAAGTATACAATTCAAATGGAAAAGCAGTTCAACTCAATTCGATCTGTACAATTTTGTAAGGAAACAGCATTAAAAGTTATAAACAGTCCAGTTTCCTGTTCCAATTTCATAAAACTTTTGACTCCGAATCTCTTTTGATTTTGGGAATATGTTTTCGAAAAAAAGAATCAATCTTTCTTGATTTTTCAAGATATATTTGAATACTACTCAAACCAGAATTTTCATAAATATTCGGAAATTCAGAAATTTAGCACAGAATTTCGATACCTAATGTTTTGATCGGAATCGGAAATGGAAACTGGCCTGAAAAACTGAAAAGTCAAACAGTTTTTAATTTATTGTCAAGAAAATAAGTTTCATTTTATAATGATTCATTTCTCGTCGTTAAGAAATCTTTTATTGTTGCCTTATGACATTTCTTCGTCATGTGAAAGCATTCCATTTGAAATGGATACTAAGCTTTATAAGCAATTTCAATAACTCTATCAAATCAAAAGTGTTTTTAATCTTCGGCAGCTTAATAAGTATTCCTTTAAAACTTTTAACGTTTTCTTACTGTGTGTGTGTATTATTCCTCTATATGTAACTCATATCTCACTTTCAAGGCCAGTTTATCAGCTGTCGAGCTGATTAGATGATCTACCTTCATTCGCACACATCAGTCATACGCCCCGTTGTCGAGTTATAAATATGAATACATGACATCTCCCAAAACGACTTCATTGCTGTTTCAGTCAGTTACCTTGCATGCAGGTGGAATCGAACTTAAAAAAAAATGACATTAATACATCATTCTTAAACTTAATCTAAATCAGACAAACATAAGCGCATTCAATGCCATTCAGTGTAAATTGCACACATTTGAAAATTGTACACCGTAATTTTTGTTTAATGTTTTTTAGTTATTCTTTTTATAAATTAATTGGTGTTGTTATTTTGTTATGTGGGTGTTAAATTTTTCACTCTCTAAGTTTTAAAACTCTCAGCTCTTTCTACGCTCTACTTACTCTGTACTCAAACCAAAGAATCAAACAAAACTAATCCAACAACTACGTAAGGCGCCTGATGAATCTCTGATGCAAAACATTGAATACTTTTCTCTCATTTCTTAAGCATCAACTTTCAGCTATCAATAATTTGCATTTAAGATGAAAGTAATCATAGTTTAAGTTTTATAAGCAAAAAGTGGCTTAGGTTAAGATTCAGTGTAAACTTTTTAAACTTGAGAACACATACTTGAGAATACTTACTACTGTAAACAAAACATAAAATGCAGCCAGTGAGTTGTCATATCTAATCTAAAATTGAAATGCTTAGACTCAATTTTACATGAAATCACCAAATGCCAAAACCAAGAACACAATACTATTTCAGCTGCACTTTGGAGCTATACTCTTTAAGCCAACATCTGCATGTCTATCGCTTTTGCCTATCCACCAGATACCTTATGCTTATTCTCCTTATTGCTTTAAGTGTGTAGCATTGATGTGTATTTGTATTTGCCTTAAACTTATCATTTATTTTCAAATAACTTTAACAACCAATATACCCCCATACACCCAGTAATTAGCCAGATAAATACACAATTAAACCCTGAGTGAATAGCCCCGTCCACGCAAACTATTTTCATATATACAGTACAAAAGACTCATACACAAATGCAATGTAAGAAGGTTTAATATGACCTGAAAACACATTTGATTTATAATACCTACTTTCTATCATTATGATCATATATGTATGTACATTTCTTTTGTCTACTCCTCTTGTTCTCTTGCTCTTTATCTTTACCTCTTTTAATACTTATATACTCACATCTACATAAAAACCCTCGTTCTTATGTGCTGGATAACTGTTATGTGCTACCTCATTGCTTCCGAAATAATTACCCTACACCCCACGACCCAATACTCAAAAAACACACACATAATTCAGCTCGATCTTAACGAGCGTCGATCCAGACGTGACATGTCACCCCAGGGCCGCAAACGGGTGGCCGGGATGGTGGCCCGAGATTATCGCACTGTATCTGGCATTGGACAAAGTTATCACAATCAGGTTTGCACCTAAGCTAAATTAACGAACCATTCCAAAATTGTATTCTACTACAATCAGAACAGACAGCACAACAAGTAGGTAACACACACAGAAGAACAGCATCTATATAGATCTAAATACAACTAGTTATAGGTATAGCTAAGCAGATCATCAACGAACTCAGCAGAAAAGCATATCTTAGTTCATAGTTCATTCATTGAAAGACTTCTGGTTCAGTATTCATCTTGCTATGGCTTTCATCTTGCTCTTTATGACTTATCATGACATATCCAATTAGCTATTGCCAGGTAGTTAAGCCCACTTTCAAATTACTGCACTTCCAAAACTTTGCTACTCTTTAACCTATATACAACTAATTCTAAACCTACTTATAATAATACTACTCAGTAAAAATCGACGCTTTCATTAGCTGCCAAACAGATGCATTGTTCTGTGCCAGCTGATCGGAGAGTATTACATGATTTTGTGTTTTTTTAAAATTACTAAGTATACATTATCCGTATGCCTTTACTTGTACTTAACTCAGTATCTTTACTCATTAACCGTGTTCCAGTAGAATTTGCAGTTACAGTAACAGTTAACATCAAATATACACACTCTAATCAATCTTGAATGATATTCAGAGCCACTCCACTCACATTTGTTAGCCTGTAAGCTCGCCAAAAAGCCAACCACATGGACTCCCAAAAACCCGGCTATGAAATGCCCGACCATATTCAATCGTAGATTGTAACCCAACTAAAGTATGCTCCCTTTTTCTCTGCTCTTCCGTGGCATCAGCAGGCTTCTGCCACGGGCTACTATCGACGTAACGTAGGTAATGGTGTCGGCGCTCCCATTGGACCTGGTGGCATGAGCCTGAGTCAGCGCAGCCACTCGGCAGCTCCCAGTGACAACTATCACAGCACAGGAGGAGGCGGTGGTGGACACCAAGGTGCCGGACATTCCGCCTCAGCCTACGGTTACAGAAGCAACAGTCCACGGCGAGGATCGCTCTCGCCGCCCGACGATCGTTATATTGACTATCCAGTGCTTCCAATTCACGGCTCATCCAATAACGCATCCTACGCAGGCGGCGGAAGCGCTTCTGCGGCACAAGCGACGCAGCAACAGCGTTTCCAATCGCGCTCAGCAACTGCAACGCCAACGGGTTCCCCCAAGAAGCGACAACTGCCACAGGTGCGCAATAGTTGGGATCTGAATGGGTTGACACAAACTTGCTGTTTCTATTGTACTTAAATTGAAACTTTCATATACAAACTATATGGCTAAGGAGGGCATTTTCGATTTCAAAGTTCAGACTCAAATCGAGGATAGATTTCAAATTATGTTTAACTAAAATTAAATACGCTACGCCTTCAGTTATTTAATCATGCTTCAAATAAGTCTATCTTGACAAATGTTATTAGAAATCCATTTAAATTTCAAGCCCTGTTAATATATATTTCCTTTATTAACAAATGTAACCGCATTTGGTACAAAATTTGTACCAAAATTGGTACATTATTTAGCAGTTGGTACATTGGGACTCTTTTTTACAACATTTTTTATGGCGAGTTTTTGATTTTACTGTTTTTTGCTCAAATTGAAACGCATTTTTCATATCAATAACGAATTTAAACCGTTTTCATTTACATTTCGATATAGGGAAGTTTTGTGGCTTGGATATCCATCGTCACTAGACTTTAACCTCGCAAGAATTCTTTGAGAATTAAAAATAAAAAATGAGTCATATTTTTAGTCTCTATTCTTCTATCGAAAATGATCAATTTTCTGGTACACATTTGTAACTCACAGATACAAATAATATAACTAAAAATTCGAAATGTTTGTCATACTTAGTACGCAAATTGATCAAGAGATGGACATGGATGGCACTTATTAGAAAAGATCATCGTTGTTTTCAAACCACTTTCTTTTTCACTCCTCATTTATGACTTCAATCGCCTTCCACCCCCTTCTTGTCCCACAGGTGCCACAGACTTCTCGCAGCGCCATGTTGCGTGATCGGCTCGGCCAAGACTTTGACGAGCGCTTGGCATCGGGCAGCCGCTTTGGTCGGCACCGCACACGGCAGCCGCACCATCAGGCCACATATCGTAGCACCGGAATGGGCGGTTGGGAGCGTCACTATACGGGTCTCTCCGACAGTGATCTTCAAACAATGGACACGCGTATGCGACCACGGCACTCTCTGTCGCCGGACAAGGACTTTATGGGCGAGTTTGGTGACTCGGATATGGAATCCGTAGTCAGTGTGACATCCAGCGCCTTCTCCACGCAATCAGAGCGACCACGCACCTCACGTGGACTCAGGTAAGTAAGCCGATCAAAAACTCGGCACTCGGCACTATGTGCTGCACCCGCGTCCGCTTCGTTATAATCGCCAAAAGCCATGCCAAAGCAATGCTGCCAAAATTATGCTGAAATTTCGTTCTGGGCTACACACAAATTGGTAACACTTTTTCGAGTAGAAGGCTACAAAATCCAAAATTTCCCCGTCAATTAGTCTCTGAATCAGTTCCGAAGCCGAATCAGAAGAGCGTGCTTAACTCATAACACTCGACACAGCGACACCGAACACAAATACAAAATACAAAATACAAAATACAAAATACAAAATACAAAATACAAAATACCAATACACAACCACATACTGTAAAAGAAAGCAAGGCAATCCGAAAAAACATAAAGTTTCTTTTCTGCATTTACTTTTTGTGTTTACGAAACCAACCAACAAAACTGAAAACCCAAATAAACAAAAATCGCTCAACGCTCGACGCGCGCTGCTCTCTCTTTTGTGTTCACTGCTTCTCTTGCGTGCTGTGCTCTCTCCACCAAAACTCTCACACCATATACAACAACCACTCACCACAAATACCAAACTCACCACAAAAAAAAAACACACTGTGACCTCGGACGCCAACCATCGCTTCGATCGTTCGATTTTGTCATAAAAACCCACCATATTGAACCCACCACCAAACAATTCACCACTCTCAATATTAAACTTGCATGTGAATCTGACACAACCACTTCACTTACACACATCCAAACCAAACCACACAACACCACAATAAACCCCACAACCCCCATGGCAACCGATTCCAAAAATAACCGTCAGCTTTCCACACAACTGGCGCAATCTGTTTGGAGCCCAAAATAGCTTAGTTAACGGTCCTGTGACTGGTTTGAGGGTCTATCCCGTTGAGCACCACCGCGCCAATACCATCGAGGTAGATGACTGCGATTATCTTTCAAGTGGTGGCAACCAGCAGCTGTTGCTGCTGGAGCAACTTGAGCAGCTGCAACAGCTGGCTGCTTTAGCAGCCGCCGATTCGCCACCAAACACGGCCCATCTATTGGGCCCCAGTGGATCAGCAGCCACAACACTGCCAATGCCACAGCGTGTGCTCGTGACGGACACAAATAGCGGCGAGCTGGTCGAACAATTTTTTGTGGAGCCAGGCCTTGTGGCGGAGGAAACGCCACTAATTGAACCACACGAATCACATTTGCATGCGCATTGCGTTTACTATTCGCCCCATTTGCCCAACACCACATTCATTACGCCGCCTGACATGTACCACCGACGCCACAACGGACGCCAGCTCGCCCCCGCCACCACAACCACTCACAACCACGCCTATGCGCTGCCTCAGCCGCTGCCGCTGCCACTGCCACTGCCGCTGCCCAGCTTTGAGCAATTCAAGCGCATTACCACGCCCGTCATGAATCTCTTTCGCAGCTCCACAGCAACGCCCGCCCATCATCATCACGAACACGCCCATGCGCATACGGCCTCCTCCACGCCCAGCTCCTATGTGGGCTATGTTCGTGATCATCTGGACAAGAGCTGCAGTCATTGCCAGAATGGCAGCCAGCCTGTTGTATTATCCACAAATACAGCACTGGCCACACCTGGCCTCTCCATTGAAGCCTGCGCCGATCCCTGCTGCCTGGCTGATGCGCATCCGCATCCACAACATCAGCCCATTACGTATCCCTATACTGCCGAACAGCTGCTGCGACGACCCTCACTTTCCATGTACCAGCCCAGCAGCTCGGAGCCCTCGCTGCCCACCATGGATCCATCGATGTGTGGTGAATGCGTTGACCAGCATTTCCTGGGTGGCCTAACAGGACCGCAGCTCAATCAGGGCATTGTGCCCACCTATCATGTGCACACTCCCACGCCGACTTCACATCGGCGGGCAAAGTCGCAACTGGCAACTCCGCTCTCGTTGCCAACACAATCCGTGCTTCGTCTATCCCGGCAGTTAAGTGAGGATGCTCTGGTCTCAGCTGTGCCCATATCGGAGGCAACTGCGAGGGCACAGCCCACATCCATTTTAAAGAAGCCAAAACTGGAGCGACGACGCATGTTTCATGAAGGCCAATCGCGTTCTCTGGACTATGATGATCTACATACCAAGAGCTGGGGTCGCAGGCGTATACGCTATGAAGATGAGGTGGCACCACATGACATCGAGACCTATCCTATAAGCAATGGACAGCTGCCCAGCTCCCGTCGCTATGGCTCGGAGACGAACATACGACAATCCTATATGGGCGCCAATGTGGATGCCGCCAATCCGTTGAGTCACTCCCATTTCTTGGTCACAGATGACAAGATTGTGACCATTACCTATGACTCGGATGTGGGCTGGACACGTCGTGGCGTCGCACCTTCACTCTTTCGCGGTCCCCATCGTCGGGGCCTAGATGCTCGCAACCATATGTCCCTCGATCTGCAGCGAACCAGTCAACAGAAGATGTATGGACCAGCGGCTCCCTATATGAAGCGGCGGCGCAATCTTCCACATCCGCCCAGTGCGCAGAATGCACACAACTTTTCGCCAATGGAGACGATAGACCCAACGTTGGCACAGCGAGGCGGTGGAGCTGGTGTTGGATTTGGAGTCGGGGGCGGGGCACAGAACAGTATACACAACCACGATCACAACAGTAGCCACTACACACACAATAACCAAGCAGCGAGTAGTGTTAGTGTTAGCCATAGTCACAATAACAACCAACTACAACAACAACAACAACAACAATCAGCTAGGCAAAAAGGGAAAGAAGACATCGCCATCAACGGATTGATGGCATCGGCATCGGAACAACTGACGAAATCTAGTAGTGGGAGCGGTGGTGCAACATCTGCTGCCGCTGCTGGTAATCTCGTCGTCGATGGTAATAATGCTAATAATGCTTCTTCTTCCTCTTTTGCAAATCCCCCACAACAACATCATGGTGTCGCTAATCAACCAATGACAACAACAATTGCATCACCCAATAAACGTGCCCCATCATTAACACACAACACAAACACAACAACAACAAACGACGCCAACAACTTGACCCATGACGCAACAACAACTAATCCCACACAACAACAACAACAACAAACACCAAATACATGCACAAATCTCATTACAAATACAACAAACACATCGTCGAATATAACAAATGCTGCGGCAACAACAACAACAACAACGACTACAACAACGACATCAACAATGGCAACGACTGCTACAACAACTGCCACAAATACAACAACAACCACAAAAAATACAAATAACACGAATGAACCAAACGCAACAACAACAACCGCCAATGCCGATGCGGATCCGGATGCGGATGCTCCGCTTGATGCTATCGACTGGGATGCTATCGATGCGATGCTGGACGATGATTTCAGCGAGTATGACAAAGATAAGAACGGCACTAACGAGGCTGGAGGCTCCAAGTCTGTCGAAGGTGGTGGCCAAACTGGGGAGAAAGTGGGTAAGTGCTTTCCTATAATAATCTATATGTCCTTTAGTTCTAGATTTAATACACGAACTTTCATTGTTGAATTCATGAATTCAAAATTACTAGTAGTATTCATGGATAGTTAAAAATGAAAAGAACATATTAAAATACATTTTAACCAAGGCACAGTGGTTCAATCCCAAAAAAAATTATTGAAAAACTTATCAAATCGTCTTACATACAGATGCCACCAAAATTTCTACCACAACCAAACAGTATTATGTTTTTATAATTTTACCAAAATCAGATTACAATATCGAAACATAAATTATTTTATAATATCGTAACTAAATAATAACTAAGAATGTATTCAAAGTTACAAAACTTTTGTTAAAAATAGTAGTTTTGTAAATTATTCATTTTTATACTCTGTTTTCCAAAATTAAAAAAAAATGTATATTGGGTTTGTGAAATGTTCGTCCGTCCGTCCGTCTGTCTGTCCGTTTGTATGAACGCAGGTTTTTTCCACAGTTTTGAAGCTAGAGCAACCGAACCTGGTATAAATGTTGGTATATACCATAAGCAGGCAAAGTGTTAAGATCGGGCAGATCGGAGCACTATAACATATAGCTGCCAGTTGAAAAAAGAGTTTTTGTGTGAAAAAGTTGTTGTTTTTCAAGATAACTCAGCCAAATTCATTTTACCTAAGCTTAAGACCAGTTTATACATGGTTATAAAATTTCATAAAAATCGGACGACTTTATCTTATAGCTACCATAGGAACAATCTGTTGAAATTAAGTTTTTGTATGAAAAACTTTTTTGTTTTTCAAAATAACTCAGCCAAACGCACTTTACCTTAGTTTAAGGACAGTTTATTAGTATACAAGTAGTCTTTACAAAAATATAGTTTATTAAACGTACAAAACACAGAGTATATCCCAGTCGGGAGAACCCGACTGCAACATTCTGACTTGTTAATAATATTATAATTAAATACGACAGAAACATAACTTTGCTAATATTTTTTATTTATTTAGTTATTTTCAACTGAAAACAGTTCACAAATTTAAAAAGATTATAAGGAATTTAAGATTTAAAAATAATACAAATTTAAATTTCTAAAATTATAAAAAATTTTAAAATTATCTCTCCACATCCTGCAATATAAACTACAAAAATTAAGAGTCTACCTATTCACACATAAAGTGATTTCTTATTTTGATGTAGTGACTTTTTTAGGCATGCAATATTTTTCAATCATTCTTCAATCTTTTCACAGATGGTAGCCTTTCAGATACCACAACAGACCGGAAAAAGTGTGGCACCATCGAGCAGGAAAGGTCACCAAAGGGTGGCAGCGGCATGGGCAAGAAATCCAACTCCACCTCGCAGCTATCCGCAACAGGTATGGGTATTTTGTTTCCTATTTTGTATGCCGTTCGTTTACAGTTCTCGTTTAGTTGCCTTGTTGACAATCAGATTATCAGATTTAATTAACAAAAAAGAAGCATTGTAAGCTCCATTCTAGTACTATAATTCAATCATATCTTAGCCGAACATCTTTGGTTTCTCACACACATTTCAACATGCTTAACGTTTTTGCGTTTTGTAACTTATCATGGCCATAACTGCTAACATTACTAACAATATGATTTGGTATCGTAACAATTACAACAACCAAAAAAAAAAAAAATAAAATAATTACAACATGTAAATGCCATACTCAAAGGTCGTAAAAGACGTATGGGCTTTGGAAAGAAGGGTAAGAACTCGTTCACGGTGCATCGCAGTGAAGAGGTGCTGCCTGGGGATATCACGCGGGAGATGCGCTCCGCCGGAGGCGGTGGCCTCTCTCGTGGCTCGTCTTCGGAAGCGGACCCAATTGAACAGTTTTTCGGCGATGGCGCTGGTGGGGAAAGGTGCGCACAAAAGTCCAACTTACTCTGTCTCTCTATCTTTCTCTCTCTCTCTATATATCTCTCTCTGTCAATCTATCTCTATCTATCTAGCTATTTTTTCAACTTTACGCTATGCTTTGAGTTTATGGTTTAACTTTTGATTTGTGATTTCATTCACTTTTGGTTTTAAGTTGCCTTTTTTCGGAAAAACCGACGCAAACAAAGTGCGTAAAGCTATTTCTGATGACGATGATGATAAACATTAGTTAGACAACATAAAAAATAAAAAAAAAACAAAAAAAAAAATTATAATAATGATAATCACGCGCAAATCAAAAGCCGCTGACAAACCGGATGTCATCTTTTTTACTTCTAGTTGTAAGAGCTTTTCAATTTGCAAAACATAAAACTTTTCGCGCTCTCTCGCTCTTTCTGTCTCTTTCTCGTGCAAAAGCTTGATAGCAAAAAAAAAGCTTGCTCTGTGTTCTTCTTCGAATCGTGTGCTGTCGCTGTCGCTGCAACTGCCGCTTCAGCAGAACATAATACTACAAACTCTCTCTCTCTCTCTCTCTCTCTCTCTTGATTTACAATTCAATTTTAGTTTAACCACAAGCGCAATAAACCAACCAACCAACCAAACAACCATCCAACCAACAACCAACCAACAAACAATCCAAAGTCGATACGTATTTTTAGGCTTAAATGTAACAAGGAAATTGCCCAAAGGCAATTCTCATACATCGAAAGCTTTGCCTGGCTGCAGTTGTCATTGCTAAAGCTTGCAATTTGTGTCAAATGTTAACCTACGCAAAGCTTTCGACTGTGTGGCCGCATATTGTTGGCGCTCACTGTATTTGGGTGCAACGACGTATTAACATAAAGCTCCTATCTCAGTCCGAAATGCATTTTACTTTCGTAGCGACATTTGTTTATAATAAATACTAACCCCAATGCTACTCGTTTTTTTTTTTTATATTGTTAATGCCATTTATTGATATCTTGATTTGAAACCAATCCAATATTAAAACAATATACACAACATTTTGTTCTAGAACTTTGTTCGATTTGCATGCATTAAGTTACCTATTTATAACAACAATTTGTACCAGACATACTACTTTAGCAACCAATCTACATACATATTACAGCCTTTAAAATAAAACAAGCTAAGCCATTTCAATTAAATAAAACAAAAATACATTATTTGCAGTTATGCGGTAAGACTTTTCGAAATAATCCTTGCTTTATTTAATCTTATCAAAAGCTGTTCATTCGAACGAACATTTTAAAACACACATAATCGAACGTATTGCCACACTAGTCAAACAATAACAAGAATATCGATTAACGATATCGATATCGGTATCGGTATCAGCATCGATAGCTTAAACCATGTGACTTTGCATGCCAACGATAATTATGATCTCTGCTAACAAAGAAATAAAATGAACTAATGTTTATCATCTGTTTTCTACAAGCTTTCTGTTTTTGCAAAAATGATTTGATATTATCATATGTATGTATGTATATACAGGGAGCTCTGTTAAAGAAAGCCAAAACATACACTAAACAACAAACAACACAGAAAACAGAAACAACTCATACACAACAAGCTCACTACAAAATCATCTCTGAAAATTGGCATAATTATAAAACCAAATGGAAACTCTTTGCAGTGCATTAGCATATCTGAAAAATATTCTATAATTACTATACACAAGTTGCAAATCTATGGAACGTAAATATATATAACTATATAGTTAAAGTGAATAACGCTAATTGATATTCAAGTCACATAATAAAAGCTTATTTACATGTTCTCAAAACAACAATACTTATAAAATAAACTACATAAATGTAACAAATTTATGTATTTATTATTATAATTATTAATATCATTTATTTTATATTCATTTTTCATTCATATTATAATAAATACATCTGTATATATGAGCTACTATTTACTGTTTAAATTTGAAATTTTCCATTCTTTTATATTTTGTTATAATTTTGTTTGTAATTTTGAGTTCGTTTCACTCTATATGCTAAAAAAAATAACTGTACAGTCAGGGTTTTATCCCAGAGCCCAGCGTCAGGAGTCCCAGAAGCCAGCGTCGCACACAGTCCATTCTGAAAAAAACCAAAAACAACAACAGATACCAAAAACAATAAAAAAAAAAAACACATTGTTGCTGCTGTTTGTACTTTTGAGTTCTGAAAATCATATTGTATATTACTCGTATTGTACTATATGTATATCATATTCTCGACAGACCAATATCAGGCACAGTATTCAGGCAGCTCGAGCGCGAGTGCTTCCTCCACTAGTCACCATCATATCACACTACCACCACCACATCCATATTATCAACGGCAATCGCGCGGCTCGGCAGGCAGCATCCAGCGATCGGTGGAGGTGCCGCCGGTGCCACCAGTGACCCGTTACAGTGCAGGAAGCATACATTCGATCTCTAGCTCCGAGGGTTCATCGTAAGTTTCGAGCAAATATAAAATAAAATTTAAAAAACAAAAAAAATATCTATATGAAATTCGAATTCTCTTTGAAATCTGCTCTTTGCCTATGACACACACTATCTCTCTCTCTCTCTCGCCACTCTCTCGCTCTCTCTCTCTTTCTCTGTGTCTCTATCTGTCTCTCTCTCACTCTCTGTCTATTTGTCTCTCCAAGTCTCCATTTCCATTGCCTTTGTGTATGGCTATCTACATATATTGCTCTCTATATATATATATCTCTATATTTACTGTACTTATTGCATATCGTGCTCCTGAACTAAAACACAACTTTCTCTCAACATGTTATATATCTATTTGTGTCCAAACTTTGCCAGCATCTTCCTTGTTATTCTACGTATGTGCGCCTTGATATCGTTGAGCCAGTCTGCATTTTTGTAAATTCATAAATATTTTGACATCATTTACTTCTTCACTTCTTTGTGTATCTTTCTGTCTTATGAAATTGTACAAATTGTATTACCTTATTTATGTTAATTGAATCTTTGTTTAATTCCTTTCATTTCAATAAATATGTACATAAATACATAACATATAACATATAACATTTAACATTTAACATATAAAAAGTGATTTTTAACTCTTTGATGTGTGTAATAAATAAGCAGTCCATAAACTAAATTCTAACAATTAGTACTCAAATCTAGGCACCTAGTCTTAAGTCAACGGCACCTGTATTGTACTTGTTCTTATTACCATGGAAACTGTGGTATAAGTACTTCATTTATCCCACACAATTAAGGCCATATTCCTAACTCGAAATTGGTTTTAACTGCAGAAATGAAACACTTGCATGCAAATGAATTCTCCTCTGCACCACTCTATCAGTACATAACATATGCAGCCACCTACACTAACCATAACAATACCCATCCACAAAACCAGTCATAAACCAACAAAAACAAGCGACCAAGACTACTTACAACAATTTAACTGTCTTTCTACAACTCCCTGTGTATAAAATAGCCTGGTTCCAGAAATTTGAGTCGCTTTCTATTTGCAAATTCATTATAATGGATGACAAAGTTAGTGTATAGTGTTTTTATGTTCGTTTAATAACATAAAAGTCAAGAAAGTGCTTTTTAAGATCAACGGTTGATATTTCAGCGGAACCAGGCTATAGAAATTCTTTCTTTCTCAAAATCTACCACTTTTCTTTAAATTTTTCAATGGTTTTTGTGTCCGAATACTTTTGAGTCGTATCTGTACTAAAGTCTTTTACAACTCTGTCAACACCCAAAAACAAAAAAACATACTACAAAACTGTATAGATTTTCACCATCACTGCGTAATGATGGAGCCCTTAATGAATTTGTGGATGGACTTGGACCCGGTCAACTGGTGGGCCGTCAGGTGCTAGGTGCACCCTCACTTGGTGATATACAGTTATCGCTGTGCCATCAAAAAGGATTTCTCGAGGTGGAAGTTATACGTGCCAGGGGCTTGCAGGTTAGTCAACAATATCACATACATTTTACTTGAAAAATATTATTAATAAATTATGTTTCTTTTTTCGCAGCAAAAGCCAGCTTCAAAGATGTTGCCCGCTCCCTATGTGAAGGTATATCTGGTTTCGGGCAAGCGTTGCATAGACAAAATGAAAACATCGACAGCACGTCGAACTCTGGATCCCCTATATCAGCAACAATTGGTATTTAAGCAGCCTTACAACGGTTGTGTGTTGCAGGTGAGTAAAGCAATATATAATAATATATTATAATATTCATTTAAATAAATTTTAGGTGACCGTTTGGGGCGACTATGGCCGCATTGAAAAGAAAGTGTTCATGGGCGTGGCACAGATAATGCTTGACGATCTGAATCTATCGAATATCGTTATCGGCTGGTACAAACTTTTTGGCACCACCTCACTGGTCAGTTGTCCCACTAATATAGGTTTAGGCTCTAGGCGTTCATCAATAGCCTCACTCGACTCACTAAAACTCTGAACTAAAACTCAAACTTTCAACTCAATAAAACGTACAAAATTCAACAATGCAATGAAAACGACTTGCGAATTGATCTACTCAAAACACGAACAAAACCAAACAACACTTGCATATTATACTTGTGTATATGTATGTATAATATATATACATATATATATATTATACATACATTTAACTAAATTTTGTTCAGTATTCAGTAATATTTAATATACATACAATAATGCCAAAAAAAAAAGAAAACATTTCAAAAGATTGAAAACAAACAAAAACTTTTAAATAGCAAATTTTGTAGCATAGTCAGTCACACAAACATCTGTACAAACATTACACACACAATCAAACAAATAAAATACAGCTTATAAGAAAAAAGTCAATAACAAATAGATTGCATACATCTTTTGCATTTGTTTTTAGTTAGCTACATACTATATATACTTATATACTATATATAATTAAACTCCAAATAGCACATTGCGCACACTCCTGTAAACAAATTGGTTGAACCAAAACAAATATATATTTGCATACATATGTACATAGTTTTGATCTGAAGCAGCAACAACAAAATTTTGCAAAATGTACTGTTAATACACTTTCAAGAAAAATTACAAAAAAAATAACAAAAATTTATAAAAAAAAAAATATATATATATATATAAATATACATATAAATATGAATAAGTTTTGAAACAAAGTAAAACCTCTCGCAAGTCACCTTAAATCACCGTTACCGTTACGTTTTTGGCATAGCATACAACTTCAGCGTAGTTTTTTATAGACTCGTATAATACTCATATAGGTATGTTTCTCTATCCCAAACTACCAAAAACAACAAATACTAAAACCACAACAAAAACAATAACAACAACAAAGAAATGTTATCTTCGGTGTGCCGAAGATATATACCCTTGCCGAAAAGATTTGCAGACGATCATTCCTATGGCAGCTATAAGATATAGTGATCCGATTTTGATCAAATTTGGTCATCATGTGTAGAACGCGATTTAATTTAGATATAGTGGGTTTGCTAGAGTTATTTTTTCCCACAGAAACTTATTTTCAACCGATCGTTCCTATGGCAGCTATAAGATATAGTGGTCCGATTTCGATAAAATTTTGTCAACATGTATGAAAAGTGCTAAAACTTAGACATAGTGAGTTTGGTCGAGTTATCTTAAAAAACAAAAAAGTTTTTCTTACCAAAACTTATTTTCAACCGATCGTTCCTATGGCAGCTATATGTTATAGTGGTCCGATCTGGCTGATTCTGACATATGTACTGCTTGCAGAAAGAATAAGCATCTTACCAAGTTACTGAGGGACTAGTTCGCATATAAGCAGACAGACAGACGGACAGACGGACATGACTCGGCTGTTGATGCTGATCACGAATATACAAATTTATTTAACTGAGACCTCTCTTTCAATGCGTTACACATTTGGTGACAAAATTATAATACCCTCTGCAAGAGTATAAAAACCATAATTCTCTACTGCATGTTTAGTCATAATCTTTATCCTCATTATTTATCATATACACAAATCTTTATTACAATATTTATAATTCTAGTGAGCTAATTAATTGCAAAACTTTCAAATTGCTTCACATACCCTCCAACTCCAACATGTTATACATTCTACATATTACATATAACATTTTACATACAAGCATATAAAATGGCAAATCTTGGCTAGCTGATTATATACATTAGATGTACATAATAAACATTATTCGCATAGGCTAGCCTCAATATATTTAATAGTTTACCAAATTTACAATGCTATTCTCGATTCTCGAATGTGTACTCACATTAGGGTCGTCCGATTGTTTGGGCCGGTGAATCAATTATGGAGGAGCAGGGTGAATAACACTTTTCAACAACAGCAACAGTGAAAACACTTTAAACACCAAGCACAAACAAAATTCCAAACTAGCTTTCAAGCAAACGAACTGAATTGTAAGTGCACAAATACAAATACAAATACAAATACAAATACAAATACAAATACAAACACAAACACTTATTGCATATGAATACAACTCCTTTTTAGCAGCTTTTTGTATAACTCGCTTGAAAGCCATTTTGCCATTTTTTGTTAACCAAAAACAATAACAATACACTTAACAAGCAACTGAACTAACAACTATTTTGCCCGTTTATAAACAATTCAGATTTTATTAAAACAATAACATACTGCTGCATATCCTGTTTTCTAATCTTATACTCTGTAAATCTTACAGTAACCCTTGCATCTAGCTGTCAGCCAGGCAGCCAAATAGCAAAGGACCAAGGTCAGCATGCAGGAACAGCGAAGCTATGGATGAGGACGGCTCTAAGATTACTGGATGTGCCTAGTTCCCGTTCGGCACGTTGCTGGCCTAATCTATGTCCAATATTTTTTTGTATTCAATGATGGGGGGAAGATTTCCATAAAAAAAAGTAAGGCTCTAATTAATTTTGTAAGTCATGAAAACAAATGCATTTAAAACAAAACCGAGAACACAAGCAGAGCAGTAAATGATAAAAACTTAACTAAGTAATTCACACGATACAAGATACGGAAAAAAAAAAAAAAAACATAACATAACATAAAATATGGTATATATAAATAAAATTTGATAATATTTGAAATGATAAATGATAAATGAAACTTGTAAATTAATGCATATTTGAAAGAATTTTTATTACACACCTAATATATCACTATTATTTTCGTAATACGATTATTATTATGAATTATTATTACTATTATTAATAACAATTATTAATAAATACAAATTTAAGTAATACAAGATGAAAATAAAAGTGCTAATATCGGTCATACACCTAATGCTAAGTCAGTGAGATAGTGAAAGATAATGAAAACAAAAAAAAAAAAAACATACAAAAAGAAAAAAACAAAAAATAAGACGAAGAAGAAAAAGAAGAAGCAAGTTGTTTAATAGCTAAATCTAAATCAATAAATTAAAGTTATAGATTTTCAAGAGGCAAAATGTTTACGAGTATATACTATATATAATATATGTATACACATATATTTAAAATTTAAGCAAGCAAAAGAACCACTAACACTTAAATAAGCCTAACTTACGATAAACTTAAACTTAACGTAATCATAAAGTAACTAAAATGAGATATATGATATATGAGATACTTATGAATTAATCTACAAATATTTATCCAGCGTGATGATCAAGCAAATTTAATTTAGTAAAACACACACACACACACACACACACATACATAAGAACAACAAACATGCATTCAATATAATAATTTGCTCTTCAAGCTGTACATAACATAACACACACACAGTTACACATACTTACAAGAAACACGCTTACAAACATACATACAATTATAAATCCCATGGATAGTTACAATTTGTTAAACTTAGCAATTTTTGCTTTTTTGTTTAGCTCTGCAAAACTTCAAAAACTTCACAGCAACCCCAAAATGTTCAAGTTTTTGCAGTAATTGCAGAGTTTGTAAAAATAAAAAACAGACGCATTCGAATCAACCTTTAGATGCATTTTATGATGTCGCTTTTGTATTTAACATAACATACTTACGTACACCTACATACCAACTCGTATATTTTCTATCTAAATCAACTTTCCTACATCAGATAATTCGATAAAAAAAGAAAAGAAAAGAAAAACCAAAAAAAAAACACGCATCAAGTACCTTCAAGTTAATAGTGTGAGCTGTAAAAATGTTACCTGCTTGCTAATGAACACAAAACATGCAACATGTTTAGCTTATAGAATTATTTGCAAAGTTTAACAACAACTAAACAAATATATAAATATTTAAACATTTTTTATTTGGCGTTTGGTCAAGTTCTTTGGGGCAACATTTTGTAATGCATTAGCCGATCAAAGTCAACAAAAATGGTTCACTTTGTGTAAACATATCACATGCCTGCAAAAGATCTAAGTGGGATCAGTAGATATTTAGTACTAAGGACTCTTATACATAATGTATATTATTAATATGATATACATATAAGCCATATTGTATTGTTCCTACTCAGATTATAAACATTAACTATTCTTTAGAATTTCACAAGCTCACAGACACTTGGCAAGCTAAAAGTATTCATTTCAACCTGTCCGTCCATTCATAAGCTTTTTGCACACATTACAGTTACAGATACAGTTACAGATACAGATACATTTACAGATACGGATACAGTTGCATTTCAAACGCATATTCATCCAAGCTTCCTATCAAAAAAGGCAAGAAACACTATCGCAACAATAAATACGTAATAAATGCCAAAACAAAAAGAAAAATCACAGGGAAATGCATTCAAAATGTTGCTACAGAACAACAAAAGTAACATCATTAAAAACCAGAAGAAAACGCGCTTTAAGAACTTCAATACTATCAGCGAGGTTTCCAGCAAACTATTAAATTTGTATTTTATGATACACATGAATAACGCATGCCGAATAAACGATATATAGATACAAATATATACGAGTACATACTTACTTATAATAACCAGACTTTTACACTCTGCTCTTAACATTCCCATACAACAATTTTCTATACTCAAAAAATCTATTTTTTTATTTCAACTGGTCTCTTAATAACATTTAAAATGCTTTTATTAATCAATCAATAACTGCAACAACAACAAAAAAAAAAAAACAGAAATAACATGCCTACAACAAAAACAAATGTCGGTATGCACCGGCATTGAAATGCTCTTCCCAAACCCGAAATAAATTACAATAATAATAATTTAGAATTTAATTTTCAATCAACAATTGTCTGTTAAATATTAAATCTAAAAAAGAACATACAAACCCTGGCTGTAATTGATTTGTAAGAGTTAAGCTATTATTATATCTGACATATTTGTCCTCATACGATTTGGAAAGAGTATTTGTGATGCATATATAACATTTCATAGTCGTACACATTTCTTATTAGAATTCCTTTATGAATTCGTTGCATTGAAGTCATTCAAAAGGCAAAACACACATATAGAATTGTTAATGAAACACAAAATATATTATGACAAGTTATTTAAAGAAACAACAAAACCAAAAAAAAAAAAAAACAATGCTATTTACTAAGTTCAAACTGATAATACAATTTAAATACACAACAGCAACAACAAAGAGATATATCATTTATTGCAAAATGTTGAAACAAAACCAAAAAAATAAAACAAAGCAAAACAAAACAAAACAAAACAAAAGCAAATGGCTGCGTAAAATACGCTTCGAATATATTGTATTTTAATATCTCGACGAAAATTGAAGGTCGAGAAACGACAATAAACTGTGAAAATGAATATGTTAAAACCAAAAACAAAAACAAAAAAAATAACAAAAAAATTCAAAAACAAAAAAATATGTTATACTATTAAAATGAAAAATTTGCAGAGAAAATATTTGAATAAATATTGAAAAACGCAGACCTTGAAAATTTGTAAACTACAAATTTAATGAAAACAACATTTAAATAACAAAACAAAAAGAAAATATTCATTAAAATTGTTTTCTAATAAAACAAAAATAAAAAATCTATTATTTGTTCTCAGGACTCCTTGCTACAATTTGTTGATTAATATAAAACAAAAAAGATATGGAAAGATATATTTATACACTTGCAGCAAAGATTTGCATAAGAAAACTTATTTTTCAACTGATTGTTCCTTTGGCAGCTATAAGATATAGTGATCCGATTTTGATAAAATTTGATCAACATATGTAGAACGGTCTTTTATTTAGATATAGTGAGTTTGGTAGAGTTATTTTGAATAATACAAAAGTTTTTCATACCGAAACTTATTTTCAACCGATCGTTCCTATGGCAGCTATATGCTATAGTGGTCCAATCTGGCCAATTCAACTTTAGGTACTACCTGCAGAAAGACGAAGCATCTGTGCCAAGTTTCATCAAGAAAGCTCTAGAACAAAGTCCGGAAAAACGCATATAAGCAGACAGACAGACGGACAGACCGACATGACTCGGCGGCTGAGGCTGATCATTTTTTTTTTTCTGAGACGTCTCCTTCAATGCGTTACACATATCTACCCTCTGCAAGGGTATAACAACAAAGGAAAGTTACAGATGGAACAAACAAGTTTAAATTGATAATTGCAAAGCTCTCTCCCCACTTTGTTTTCCCCCCAATAGAAAAAAAACGAGAAATATTGGGGTTTCACATAAAGCGGTGGTATTTCTTTATTTACCATTGATAAACCTTTAATCATATATGGTTTGTATAAATAATTCAAACATTTAAGTATTTATTTGCTTATTTATGTGTTATAATAAATATATTTTTATTTATGTATGTTTTTTTATGCGTGTATCATGTCATATCGGGGTCATTGGCGGCATTTGTTTTCTTTTTTTGTTTTTTTTTTATCATTTACAATTTTCTTTCGGTTGGTTAGTTAGACTTAGAAAAAATAGGACCGTGATTATACATAATGTCATATTTGTGGGTTGGGGTATACTTGCTACTGTTAGATAATTCAAAAACCTTAAACTGAATTGAAATTATGTTACAAAAGTGTGACTTAAAACTTGCTAATGATTAGCATTAGTGCGTTTCTTAAAGGAACCAATGTTATAGACTGTGCACTTATGGCAACATTAAAATAAGTACATAAATACAATACATGGAACATTCGAATCGGATAAAAGTTAATCCTCCTAGTCCCATATACGTTTATTCTTATTATAGGATCAGAATGGGAATCATACATATAATGCGTTCAATTTATGAAAACGGTAAGTTTAACGGGTTTAAAGTGTGGATGATTGTGCGTTTTTGGGTTTCTCCTTGTATTATAATACTAATCAGTCTTCATAACAAAAATAAATACGGTCAAATTGTCAATAGAAGTGTCGACTGTGCGAGTGCCATTTATAGGAATTATATTAAGTTTAAACTTTTATCTTTTAATAATTATCTTTTAATATTTTCTATGAATCGCGGGTTTTTTAGTTTTCCATTGTTTTTTTTTTTTCTAAAAGCCAAGTATAGAGCGTATAGAAAAGCTTCGAATTGAAAGTCTTCATTGAAATTTTGGATGATACGATATGTATGGGAAGTGCTTTGTAGTCCGTGAGTTATGTTTGCGTATGTATGTGTATATTCCAGATGTTAGTATAAGAGTAAGAGCTAATTTAGTTAGTTTTCTTTTTATCATACATTAGATATTTTCATATTGTCGCTTTGTTACATTTTATTTTACATTTATCTTAATCAATAAGTATTTTAAGAGAGACCATCAAAATATGCTGAAGCTTAGCTAATTAACTCTACGACGACTAGCTGAAGCGATGCTAATGCTTTCCATAGAATACATACATAGAATATGGGCTAGTTAGTTGCCATTAAATTGAATATCATTTTACAATCTCTTTTTATAAAACCATACAATTGCAGCTTAAATTCGTATGCATTTTTGGAATTTGAGAAAATATTTTGTTTTAAATACTTGATAATATATATATAGAGAGTCATATATGCATGATTGTTTAGCTTAAATTTTAGATAAGTTGAGTAGTTTTATGTTTTATATATACCATAAATGATATGATAAACACACACACACACATTTCGATAACTTATTATCTTACATATTGTATACGAGCATTCGAGTAGTGTGTATAAATACAAAGCTTTATATTATGCATAGATATCGATCGTATAGTTTTTGGAAGTCTTTGCCTTAAAACTAAGCGTGGGTCTTCAGTTACAATGGCGTGGGACTTTTTGCTAAACTTTATTATATAGAGGAAAATAATACGTTAAATGGATTTTAGAGTTAGGGTTCTAAGAAAATGATCAATACAAAAGTAAAACTCGTCACAAGCATTATTATATAGTGTATAGGTTGAAAGCCTTATAAATATGCAAAAGATATGCAAGTTGCTGTCAAGCAGAATTCCAAGGATTGAAATGCCAAGGATTGATATATTGTTGGCTTGCAGCCTTAATCGTAAGTTATTTCAATGAATCAGCAGAGGATTCCAAATGAACTGGGCAGTGTATATGGAAGATATTAGATTTGAGGCTTCTATACACTTAAAGGGATAAAGTATTTAATATATATAGATATCTTTATGCGATACTACGATACTTAAGAGATATTTCTGCAACATCTATACCTAAGCTTAAGTTACGAATAAAACATTTACATATGTATAAGTATAAGTATTTATCCGTTTAAACAGTTGCAGCTATATCTCTATATATATAGATACTAAATTGAAGTCTTAGCCTTAATACCTCCTCATTATTTCAAGTAGGATCTGCTTAGTGCAGCTGCGCTGTTACATAGAGAGCGCAGTCCTGATCCGAGGCCATCGAATAGTTGGCTGAATCACGATCCTCGGGTATGGTCGGATGAGTCTCGTGGGATAGCTTGCTAAAGGCATGATATGCTGCACCATAGCCAAGATGTCCATATGGCGACTCGGCTGCTTTGCTTACGTGCGGCAGACGGCGTAGAAAGTGTGGATTGGAATAGCGTACGCCATTGGGCAGCGTTGTGTGTGGGCTGTGTGGTGCATGTGGCTGGTTGGTGCCCAGAGCCACCGCTGCATTGGCGTAATGCATGCTGGGAGTCATGAAACTGGATACCTGCGATGGCGGCAGTGGTGGGCCAACTGAGCTGGTCATGGCTGAGGTGGAGGCATAGCCGCCGTTGTTACTGCTGGCGAGCTGCTGGCTGTGGCAGCCCACCGGAAGTGGCATGGTGCTGCAGTGGGCGGTATAGTCAAACTTTTGCTCCTGCACACTACGCTGCATGGGTAATGTGGCGCTATTGATGACATTGGCATTGGCCGATGGATCAGCATTGAAGCTGGACATGCGCATATTGGTGCAGCGACCATAGGGCTCCTCCTGTATGGGCGGCTGTGGTGGACGCGGTGGTGCCTTGCAGCTGACGCGTGGTCGTATAACCACTTCCAGTTCACGCTCCTCGCCAGAGTGTACGCCACTGGAGGATTCGGATGGGGCACGCTCTGGTGGCGAGGTGGTATTGGTGCTCTCCGTGATAGAATTAGTGTCGCTGCGTGGCGTAAGCGCCTCATTTGGCACGCCAGAGTCGGCGCGTCGCAGACAGCGGGGTGTGGAACTGGAGGCGATCTGCCGGCAAGGATAACAGATAAAGCGTGAGCGAGACAGAAAGTGTGAAGGGATATAGTAAAGGCATAGACAGGAAAAGTGTCGTTTAATGGCTGCTGTAGTTGAACGCCTGCAAGTGAAAATGAAATTAAATCAGGCGAGTGTCCTGTTTCCGGTTGCCGCCTGACAGCCCAGACAGACAGCTGGACAGCTAGCCAGGCAGTCTGACGGGCTGACTATCCATCTATCAGACATGTGTTCACACCGCATGTATGGTCCTACACTGTTCCTGATTTATGCTGTCTCATAACAGCATACATAAATCTCATTGTTGGCTGCACATAACACCCGCAGGCGTGACACTCGCAACTCCTGCGTACACGCCCACAAAATGTGGCAAATGCAACGCATCAATCTAACTAAAATAAACAAGTAAGAACGTTGCAGTCGGATGCACCCGACTGCGATATAGTCTTTTTTTCGCCTCTTTGCGGAGTCAGTGGGCGTGGCAATTGAATTTCTGCTCAAATCTTTAAAGTTTTGCCATCAATTAAAATTTGGTTGGGCCTGTTCTACAGGTTTGGGAGAAACAAACATTGCTTGATTGCAAGGGCGGGGGTGGGCGTGGCAAAAATATTTTTATCCAATCTATTAAATAGGGCAACAGAATTCAACCTGCAAAATTTGGTGATTGTAGCTAAAGGGGTGGGGGAGATACAGACTTTGCCTATTTGTGGGGGCGGGGGTGGGCGTGGCCGAATTTTTTTTTGCCAGATCAATGAAGGATGTGATAAGTAGCCCTTGTGCCAAATTTGGTTACTCTAGCTATAAAACTGTGGAAGATATAGGTTTTTGCGGTTTGTGGGGGAAGGGGTGGGGGTGGGGGGGAGATCTTGACACTTTGTCTTACTATGGTATATACCAACATGTATACCAAGTTTGGTTGTTCTAGCTTCAAAACTGTTGAAAAAACCTGCGTTCATACAGACGGACAGACGGACAGACAGACGGACGGACGGACATTTCACAAACCCAATATACTCTTTTTTCCTTTTTTTTCAAAAAAGTTAAAAAAAGAGTATAAAAATTTACATCAACCGAAGATTGAACACTCTTGGCTGCCAAAGTCAGAGCGAAGATTGAACACTCTTGGCTGCCAAAGTCAGAGCTGTAAAAGAATGATTATTTTTAATTTTTTAAGAATTCAAAATAGCTAAATCTTTCTTTTGGCAATGATAAAGAATTTACTTGAAATTTTATTTAATTCTTTATGAATTCAGGATGAATCATTCAATACAGCTCTGCCAATAGTTCATATCTTAGTTAACAAACATAAGCATAATTTTGAACTGAGAAGATTAAATTTCACTTTAGATCTTGACAAATATCTATCTTTAAAAAGAAAATATTAAAATTTTGTTGTTTATGTAAAACACGATGGAATCATTTTAAAAAAACTTCAACCTGTGCTATATCATCATGATATAAAATGTTGTTAGCCAAGAAATGCTGATTTTAATATATCCATTAGACCGGGTCAACTTATATGGTTTGAAAAAAACTGTAAAATCATGAAAAATGTTTTCCAAACAATTCAAATCTGCTTTGCCCAAGAAACTTTATGTCGAAAATCGAATTCAAGCCTCCTATTTTTATAGAGAAGTTTCAAATAACCTATACATTTGCCTTCTTCATTTCTTTTGAAAATTTTATTATAAGTAAATATATCTTTCAAATGACTTGCAAAACTTGCAATATTCAACTAAAATCACAAATTTTATTTAATTTTATGCAACAAAAAGCTCTGATTTGGGGTAACAGGCAACATTATTTTGAGGTTAATGGCAATACTTGTCATGTATTGCAGCAAAACTCAAGTTTGAACCTTCTCTATAAAAATATTAGAATCGAAATCAATATTTGACATATGGTTTCTTGGGAAAAATATCTCAAAAATGAAGAACTGTAGAACATTTTACCCAACTACGATCTTTAAAAAAAAAAATTGACCCGGTCTAATATCCATAATTGCTAAAAAAGCTTAGCATGGGGAATCAAAAGATTTTAAAAATGTTGAAGTTTGTTTGACACGTTTCGAAAAATTACCAATTTTAAAGGTTTGTTTGAAACGTTTATCAGCGTTTCGAAAAACCAATCCCGAGGGTGAAACAGAAGATGCCCAAGGTTAATTCTAACTGTTACAAAATTGTTCGATCTGGCTAAATATCAGTTTCAAATTTTTTTATAAATCCCCCGGGGATGGACAATATGTCTCACACAGTTCCCCCCTTTAAGCCCTAATGCCCTTTGTCGACTTACATGAGCCTCGTTGGTGTGCACGGCGACCGTAACTGGTGCCAATGGACTGACTAGATGATGCTGTAGTGGATGCTGGAGCGCCTGATGGAGTGGCTGCTGATGCTGATGCGGATGTTGCTGCTGCTGCTGCGACGATTTGTGATGTTCAGGCGAAATTTGCATGATCTCGGGCATGGCCTGGGGAGCTCGTCCATAGCTGGCAATTTGATGCTGCATGATGGGCGGCTGTGGCATGGTGTTACCTTTGACGGGCAATGGTGGCGGCGGTGGTGGCGTCGGCTGTGGCGGCTCTAGATCACGTGTGGAGGCATAGGTGATGCTATCATCGCGCACACAGGCCAACAATTTGCCCTCCTCAGAGATGTTGTCATCGCTAATGCCGCCCAGGCCGTTTAGATTTGCATAGTCATGGATATGGCCAAGGACGTGTGATTGTGATTGTGCTTGTGATTGTTGTTGTTGCTGTTGTTGTTGTTTTTGTTGTTTTTGCTGGTTGACTATTGGTGGAGGTGGCAGCTCATCATACTCGCTTAGATGCAGCAGGTCATCGCCTGTTACTCCTGCTCGAACTGCCACTCCCCCTGTGTTGTTGCTTTTTAGACTGCCCATTGTGATGCCCACAACGGCGCCAGCAGTGGCTGCTCTTAATGTCGCGTACTCGCCGTCGTCAATTTCCCCCGTAGAACTGGCAAAACATAGCGAGGTTCCACGGCTCGTATGGCTGTAGGGAATACGCAAAGAGATCAAAGAGTGAGTAAACTAGGTTGAAATGAGTTGAGTTTTGTTACCCACTTGACTTGGCCACCTTGTGTTGCTCCGTTGGTAAGTTAGTTAGTTAGTTAAAAATTGTTTAAAATCTAAGTTATTTCATCACTAGTTAAACAATTGACCAACAACAACAACACAAAATGTGTGATTAGTTTATAAAATTTGAACTATCCAGAGATTCAATTAGCTAGAGTTAGTAATTAACGTCTAATTCACAGTCTAGTTAATTGAAAAAAAAAAACAAACAACAATGAAACATATAAATTAAATGTAAATTATAAAATGTTCTTATTAATCTGTTAAATATACATTTTTTTAATAAAACAGGCGACAAGCGGAACAAAAATAGTTTCCTTTATTCCTTTTTTTTTTTTTTTTTTTTTTTTTTTGATTATTCACATATTTTTTGTACAAACTGTTATTTAGTTGCAAATGGGAAATTTGGTTATAGTTGACAAAGAACAAAAGTCAAAAATGAAAATGAAAATGCACAGAAAATGTTTGTAAACTAATTAAAATGTAATGTTAAATAAACAACACACACACACACACAACCAAAACTAATGATAACAAACACAATGTGCAATGGGGGGGTGTTGGTATTGATGTTAATGAACTGTGTAATTAATTATATAATTAATAAATGTGCGCAGCGGAAACCGAACGAAACGTGCAAAACAAAATCAACGCAGAAATTCAAATAAAAATTCTAGATAAATTCTAGAAAAATGATTTTGTTAATTAGTTGCTATATATTCTTTTTTTTATTGTTTTTTTTTTTAATGTGCTTAGTTGTCATGGAATTTAATGGTGTTTGGTGGTTCAGTGGTTCGGTGTTTGGTGGTTATGGTGCATGAGAAACTAAATGAAACTAAGTACGTGTATTTATGCAGGTTGCAGATTGAATGTTCAACACGGACAACGGGCGCTGCCTTTTTTTGCATTTGTTTTTTTTTTTGTTTTTTTTTGGTTTCTTTGTTTGTTTGTAACTAAAAAACGATTTTTTACCGCTTGCCATCAGTTTGTTCTTGGTCACCAATTAGTAGGACATCATCAGACGTACTCGTAACTTCGTTGAAGGTGACCTTCAGCTTGGGCGAACTAGGAGCCAGCTTTGGCCAATAGATATCCTCCTGTGCAACCATGCCCATGCTCATGCCGCCGAGTTCCGTGCTCGTTGCCGTGCTCATCATATCCGGCTTGGATGAATCTATGCCATTTACAGTGGTGCTGGTCGAGTTGGCACCGCTGCTCGAATTGCTGCCCGTCCTCTGGCCACTAGACATGAGCAGCGGCTGGGCGCTGGCCTTGTTCAGCAGTCCGCCGTAGGTGTGGTCCAATGGTGGCAGCTTAAAGTGCCAGCGACGTTTGATGGTCAAGCACAGCCAGACGACAATCCATAGCAACAGATGCGTGACACCGACGAGTGCTGCAGTTGAATGTATAGGAGAAAAAAGGCAAAAGATGTTTAAGCTATTCGTACAAAAAAACATAATACACGTTAATTGAGTCAAAGCCAAGTCTGCACCTCGATGGGGTCGAGGGTCGCGGGTCGTGGTTCAGGGATCGAGTGTTGTGGCCATTCGATACGCGGCCTTTGTTCTTTAGACATTGCCGATTAATACAAAACGCGTCAACAAGGTCGCTAATTGGCTTAAGACTTAATAACAGACAGTGTTTGTGGCTTGTGGCTTGTGGCTTCCACTTTAAGTTCAAATTTAAGCTGAGAAAGCCATCTACTCCTTTAAGTTTGTTTTCACTTTATTGACATTGAATTATACAGCTCTTTGAGTCTATTTATTATTACATTTAAGTGGATAATTTATAGTCTACTTAGTTAAGAATTAGGTCCAACAATTTACATACATTGATAGACAGATACAAAACCGATTCATTGCCTCTTTTTGTGACTTATTTATCCACACATGGATACGTTGGATATATTATAATAAATTCAAGGCATGGAAAAAGTAAGAATTGACCTATCAATCAATTCAGCTTATAAAAATATAACTCACCTGCTAAGAACGTTGGGCAATGCAAATTATTCTTATAAGTGGCGCTTAGATCGTTTAACAGTGGCGCCTTGACCACAGCCAGAGCCAAAACAAAACACAAGGATGCGCAATGAGCAAAGTAGATCCAAGTTTGGCTGGCCTTCAGAGTTATAATAGAGCGATCTCTCATGCGAGTGGCCAGTCTGCCATGTCCATATAGATACATGACCATTGAGGAAGCCAAAACCAATGCTGTGGCCAGCAAGTAGAGGGCTAGCGTCACTGTAGCATTGAGTATGAGTCCCGGCTGATGCACAGGCATGATCTCAGCATAGATTTGCAGCTTGTACAGATTTGAGACGCCAACATAGCCCAGCACAATGTCCAAAGCAGCAACAATCATTTGCAGGCTAAACACGCAGGCAAAAGACTTGGATGTGTTCCAAAACACGGCTGGATAACGCACTGACCAAACGAGCAAAGCACACAACAAATTCACAAACTCGGCACTTGGTGGTTGTGCAAAGATGGTAACATCAATGGGCTTGTCAATGCCAAAGAACAACTGCAACATGCCCGCAAATCCATCCAGACGCACAAACTCATTGCTATTGCTATTGCTGGCTGGAATTGCAGCTGGAGTGACAGCTGGCAGGGATTGAAATTCGGCATCCTCCAGATCCAAATCTAAATCTTGTTGCTGTTCCTGCTGCTCACTGCTGGACTTGGCTATAAACTCGCTGGAACTGATGGCTGCATCGCCCAGCATATACTCCGGTTCGATTTCCACACCCGACTTGGCAGCTGCACGCTTCGAAATGCGTCGCTTCTGCGTTTTGGGCTTGATTGCAATGATCTTTGAGTTGCTGGAGACAGGTGTCGATGGTATTATAATGTCGGGCAGCACTTCAGTGCGCACTCGATGTATGCTGCTATCTCGGGTAGTGGTCTCCTCCTGGTGGTCTACGCCGTAGCTCTCCAGCAATGCCTGTTCATGTGAAGCGACGTGATGGCGACGTGTTTGCTGTTGTTGTTGTCGTTGCTTATGGTGATGCTTTTGGTGTTTTCGGTTGCTCTTGTTGTGATGTTGTTGCTGCTGATGTTGCTGTGGCTGATGATGTTGCTGATGTTGGTGTTGCTGCTGTTGGTGTTGCTGCTGTTGATGCTGCTGTTGTTGATGATGCTGCTTGCTGCCAATTGGAGTTGCGGTTGTGGTTGTCGTTGGTGCTGCTTCTGTTGTTGTCGTACTTGTTGTTGTTGTGCTGCTTGTTGTTGTTGTTGCTGCACTTGTGCTTGTCGTTGTGCGGCTTGTTGTTGCTGCTGCTGTTGTCTTGACGGTTGCCAAGCTGTTGGCCTTATCCAATGTGCCCAGCTTTTGCCAATTTTCTGCAGGCATATTATTGTTGCCCACTATGGCTGTAACTGTCGATGTGACTACGGGCATAAACTCATTGCTGGTCTCAAAGTCTGGCATAATGATAGTGCCTTCATTCCTTCCAATATCATCATCATCATCATCATCAACATCATTAACAGAGGCATCTTCAAGCTCCTGTCGTTCAATTTCATCATCCTCCTCTTCGTTTTCATTCTCGTCCTGTTCATCCACATCAATATCTCGATTAATTAAATCGGGCACTTCAAAGTATCTTGTCTTGCCCACGGCGCCCGCAGTTGCTTTCGTTTTTGCAGCTGCCTTTCTCGATGCTGCTGCTGTTGTTGTTGTGGTTGTTGTTCTTGTTGTTGCCGTCGTCTTGGCCGCCTTTCTGCCATTGCTGCTATCCTTATCACGTGTCAGCTCGAACAAATTATTATTGATGCCGCTGCCACCGCCACGTATTGCTGTGAACATCGTATCGTTGTAGTAGTCCTCCTCATCATGCTCCAAACTGTTTGCAGTTACGTTTAGCGTCTGCTGTCGTTGCTGCTGTTTTTGATAGGGTGGCGTTGGCCCAACAACAGACATGGCCATCAAATTGCGCCTATTGATAACAACAAAGTCCAATTCAGTCGCCCAAACTTGCTCTGCAAATACACAAGACAATCCAAAGAGAGAGAGAGAGAGATAGTTAGATACGTTTAATTAGAATAAGCTTTTTCAACTTATGCCTGATTTGCTGGCAACAAAGCTTGAGCCTTGCCCCTGCGTAACATGTAAAGCACTTCTATTTAGTACATACGCAACAAAGCACAATCACTCAGCCATACACACACTCACACACCCACTCACATGCACACACTAACACACACACTCAGTCTCACACACACAAACAAACACACGCATGCCTTCAATGAATACACACGCAGGTAATGAGCATTTGAACACACATAAAGGCGGCTTAAGCAGCTCGAACAGTTCAAACAGCTTGAATACGCTCGCATCTATTGCTAATTAAATGAGGCGTTAATACAAGATTCCTGTTTATGCTATATGCCACTTAAATAAGGTTGAAAGGGTAGCTTAAAATAGTGCAACTGTATGCGCACAACTCTATTATACTATAGCATATAGGCATTTCCGTAGTGAAACGACAGCAATACTAGCGGAAATTTCATTAAGATCGGATAAATAACACCAAAGTTATGAAAGAATCTTTTACCCCCGTCTCAGCAGGCAGAAACAACAGTTTGACAGCCACTGAACAAGTTAAGTGCGCTGCTTGCTTGTGTTGCCGCTGAACTACTTGAAATGCAAGTTGGGAGCAGGGAGTCTCGTAGTCGGGCACACTCGACTAGAGCATTCATACTTGTTTTTTAATAACTTTAGTAGGTGTCGTGACGTTACGTGACATTACGTCACTTAAATTTCTACTGACTTTACACTTCAATATTTACAGTTAAGCTAGGTTAAATTGATCTCTTTGTTTTTTTTTTAGTTTGTGCTTGTTGTTATTGAAGATTTATAAATTTATAAAAGACAAAGTAAATAGATAACGCTCTAAAAATGAAGCAAATAAGAGCAAAAAGCCATTTTTCCAGATTGCAGTCAATTTGCTCTTCATGGTTATTGAACTGGATTGTAATTTGTTAGCTTTCAGAAATGGCTAACAACTTACTTCAATAAAAGCAACTCAATACAGAAGAAATAGCTACTAATAATGACTTTGAAATTTTCGGTGTTGGTGGACTTTCTTTGGGAAATGCCCATTTGCAATTGTTGTCAATGGCGTTACAATCACAACTTTAAAGACATCCTACTGTATATTCCCATCAAGCGTGCTATCATCAATCATTCAAATTTCATAAAAGTCGCTTAGAAATCCCATAAGTAATTCAATCAATAAGTACCTATAGACAGCCTGATTTTTGTAAAAGCTAATTCGACGTTCAAGTTTTTTATTAAGTTTGAATTTTACTTTCTTGAACAGCAAATTCATAAAATTCATTGATAAGTAAAAGAAAGAACACTCAACATCACAACTAGCTGAAGTTTTTAGCTGTTTAGGCTACTTTTGTTTTGGTTACAGGGTATGTCTTAAGCGAGTACTTTGTATTACGTACTTGCTATGCATATACTTATATATAAAACATACACTACAAAGCCACGCCTAGTCAATTTCAAGAGCTTAACGATGCCATTTTGGCTTCAATAAAAAGTATTGCCTACATTTCGGCTGCTGTTCAACGAGTGTGCTTAGCACTGGATAATACCGAAGCCCCGTTGGGCTAATTAAGCGCACATTTACAGCATATGTTAGGGGTTTATGTTTCATTAAACGATTTTTGGCAACTACCTTAGTAATATTAACACACTGTTTCTCTCTGGGCGGTCATTTGTTTAACCTTTGCTGCTCTGTGTTTGAATATTCATGATTATGGCGGTCAAGCTTAGTTGTTCTCCTTAGAGGAAGAAGCTTACAAAATTGAATATTTATTGAATCTGACGTCCGATCGAAAAAAAAACTATTGTACGTATATACATTTTGTTTATGGAAACAGGCTCCACTAGTTAATCTTTTGATTGTTTCACATTGTTTATACCCTTGCAGAGGGTATTATAATTTTGTCACGAAATGTGGAACGCATTGAAGGAGACATCTCAGCAACAGCCGAGTAATGTCCGTCTGTCTGTCCGTCTGTTTATATGCGTTTTTGAAGACTTTTTTCTAGAGCTATCTTGATGAAACTTGGCACAGATGCTTCTTCTTATTGCAGGTAGTGTCTATAGTTGAAATTGCCAGATCGGACTACTATAACTTATAGCTGCCATAGGAACGATCGGTTAAAAATTAGTTTCTGTATATAAAACTTTTCTGTTTTTCAAAATAACTCTACCAAACTCATTATAACTAAATTAAAGCACGTTTTACACATGTTGACCAAAGTTTATCAAAATCGGATCACTATATCTTATAGCTGCCATAGGAAAACTCAGTTGATAAACTAGTTTTCTTATGCAAATCTTGTCTGCAAGGGTATATATCTTTGGCATGCCGAATTTTCAATCTTGTTTCAGTGTAGCTTAAGGTCAGCTCATATTGCTATTGTGTTTTTCACGTCAATTGAAAATGTAAGCGATTAATTATTGCTTGTCGAATTTTTGTTTGTACTGCAAATTTCTCATCGTGTTGACTTAGGCCAATAAATGCTGCAGCTTAGCGAAATTATACTTGCTGGCTAATTAGTTTATTTTATGGATTTGGATGGCCTTTCTACTTTCACTACGCATCCCTGTCCTAGATAACAACTTGAATAGCAACATGAAATTTAGCCAAGTTAACACTTTCATAAAAATAATTTATTAGTCGAGTTGCTTTAAGAGCACAAAGAACTGGCAACAAAACGCTGCGGGTGGTCGAGGCAAACAGAATAAGCTCGGAAATAAAAGATGAAAATTGTCGAACAAATATTAAAGACAATGGTGCGGTGGGCGTGGATGTTAGGTTGTGCTGAAGTAGACTTGGTTTGGGGATTGAATGGGATTACAACAATGGCTGCCATAATAATATGTCGTCGTCGGCAAATGGCAAGTGGCTCGTAAAACCGACAACACCGAAAATCTGCAGATTAACCCAGCGGCAAGTCGTCGCCCCTTCGTCCTTTTCTCGATTATGGCAATGACAATAACGCCAAGGAGTATAACGAACAACCGACGATGAACGGTGAAGCAAAAGTAATGAAAATGCGCAAATCCAAGCAGGGCAACGCCCACGAGCCACGTCCAGGCATCGAGAACTTCCCTATCTCCCCCTCTCGCGTTGTGGGTAATAGTTGCGATGCCGATAAGCCTCGCAGGATGCTTGTCTTCGTCCTACACCGTTGCCCCTGGAGCAGCACAGGCTCCAACTCGCGCTCGTTAAGTCTTTAGCATGAATAATGATAAGTTTCATGCCTTGGCCTGTCCTGGCCTGGCCACGTCTACATCCTGGCCACAACATCTTGGGCAACTTCCGGTCCACGTTTAGCTCCCCCTCAAATGTCTCCTCTGTAATTTGAGTGCGCCTGTTTAGCAGCCATTTATGCGCTCAATATGCTGCATAAGAGAGGCCTTCACATTTTCGCCGTCATCCTAACACAGTTTTCATTTGTGTGTTTTTTTCGAAACGTCTGCATTAATTATTTATGAGCGCAACACGGCGTATAAGTGATTTTAGCCACAAATTGTTGCCGGCCTACAGTTTTGCTCATCATTTAATTAAAATACAAGCAACAACGCTTGTCAACTGCTGCAAGGACCTTGGCAGAATTTTAAAATCAAGTTTTTCATAAAAAAAAGGCATTTAATTTGTGCAAAACAAATTTTAATTGGATTTAATTTATTAATTATGAAAAGAAATTAAAAATTTCGCACCAAACTCTAGTCAAATGTATTCTTATACTTATTTTCCAGGAATGTAGCTTTTTAAATTTTGCTTTTTTGCCATCAAAATGTCGTAATAATTTAATTAAATAAAGTAATGCAATGCGTTTTGCTTTCTTTTGCTGTCATAACTTTTCTCAGCCCCTTTGCCTCTCCCCAACATCATCTCAAATATATTTTCCGTTCGTTTTTTATGCGACTTGTGTCAAGTTTTAAAAGTATTTTTTTTTTTATGATTTGACGCTGCGGTTCCTAATTGCCTCGCATTTCTTCTTTCTTTGCCCCAATTTTATGCTAATGTAAAAGTTGAAAAATAATTATAATGCTGAATCTGAATCTGAATTTATTTTCTGATGTGTCTGTCTGCTGCATATCTTCTATAGTATTACGGTTAGTGCTTTAGTTGCCTGGTCAACTCGATCACAAAATAAAGTTTTTAATTGCTTTCTGGAAATTATAATACGTGGCTTACAATGCCGGAACAACAGCTGACAGGCTATCTCCAGAAGCTTAGATATCTTTAAGAATGTCAAGCAACTTGACAAATTGCAAGCGGGTGTGGGGGGGCTAGAGGGTTTTCGATGCAGCCAAGCGGCAAAATAGCCAAAGCACTCGCGACAAGGCATTGCACTTAGCTTGACCAATCCTCAGCTCCCTCTCCAACAACCTTACCCCAAGTTGAAGCTCCTGTCCTAGGGCCAAAACCCATTTAATGCCATTGCCAGACGCAAGTGCAACTAAGACTTTAGCTTTAGCTTTGAACCGTTGCACATTTTATTTGTGCCAATGATTTTCTAATTTCAGCAGCAGACCACGGGGAAAAGCAGGGAAGTCAACAAGTTGTGCGAACACTGTTTCCCAGCATGGATTTAAAAAAAAACAGGGACCGCAAGGATGTCTGGCACTGGCAGGGATAGATATGGCAGCTCTTTTTACTTTACGACTGCGCGAATAAAAAAAGAAATTTAAAAAAATACATATATATGTAGGTATATATAAAATAAAAACAAAAGAAATCGAAATTAATTGAAATATCAGATGGAGAGCTTTCTGCCTTCTGCATGGGTCACTCCGGATTTCAACTCAACTCATCTCAACTCAGCTCGTCATGCTTTTTATGATGCCAATGCGACCGCATGCCACATTTTTAATTTACTCCTGCAACTGGATGCCGCTTCACTGGCGGCTTTGTCATGCCTTTTCATTTCTTTTTTTCCATTCTTTCTGCCATTTACTGGTCCCTGGTTCAATAAACCCGCCATACGGTCAGTCAGCCACAGCGCGGCTACTGTCAGCACTCGACGTGGTCGTGCAGTGTAATTGAGATTGGAATTGGTACTGGGACTATTACTGAGACTGAGATTCACTTAAAATGTAGTTAATTTTGATTTGTTTGTCGTTGTATCACACTATAACTCAACTGCAATTCAATTTGCGAAAGATGAAAGACGGCTGTAAATATTGACAGGAAAAGCAAAGATCTTTAATTTAAACCAAATGTTTGTAAAGATCATGCTTAAGTCAAAAGTTGCAGATGAAAATAGCACTTGAAGTAAGTTTATCATAAAGGTTTTAACGAATTTTGAACATGATTTATTCCTTTTAAAGCTAAAGCCCATCATATTTTGAATGTACATGTTTAATGTATGCCACAAATTCTACATTAAGCTCTTTCAATTTACAAAATAGAAACATCATAAATGCAGCAGAGCCTTTTAAACATTACTTTTTAATTTGGTTTGTTTGATATCATCTGCATCAAAGCAAATTCAATGTGAAAATTCTTCTTCAGCTTCAAATAAAATGTGGTTAAGAATTGTCGGAGCATATTTAGGCTTTCAACTTGCAAACAAACTTTCTAGCTCTCTTTTTGTACTCTGTTTGCCAAAATGGAAAAAAAAAAAGTGTAATGGGTTTGTTAAATGTTCGTCCGTCCTTTCGTCCGTCTTTCCGTCTGTCCGTCTGAATAAACGCAGCTTTTTACACAGTTTTAAAGCTAGAGCAACCAAACTTGGTATACATGTTGGTATATACCATAGGCAGACAAAGTGTTACGATCGGCCAGATCGGACCACTATAACATACAGCTGCCGGTTGAAAAATAAGTTTTTTTTTTTATCACGATAACTCAGCCAAATTCACTTTACTTAAGCTTGACAACAGTTTATATATGTTTACAAAATGTTATCAAAATCGGATCACTATATCTTATAGCTACTATAGGAACAGTCGCTTGAAAAATAAGTTTTTGTATGAAAAACTATATTGTTTTTTAAAATAACTCAACCAAATTCACTTTACCTAAGTTAAAGGACAGTTTTTTAGTATGTAAGTAGCCTTTACAAAAAGTTAATTTATCAAATGTACAGAAAACAGAGTATTTCGCAGTCGGGAAAAGCCGACTGCAACGTTATTACTTGTACTCATTAAAAGTATACAGCAGGCAAAAGTAGACATTTGCAAGTCCTTTTAAAGTCCACAAACAATATACACTTTTTTATCAGTTAATCTGTGGTTTTATACCCTAAGCAGATCCAAGTTTGTTTTTTTTTTTTGTTGTTTGTTTGAGTACTTCTTGTGTGCTTGTTACTTGGCTACAGGGTAGCTGCTAGTCGAGTACACTTGACAAAAGCATTCTTACTTTTTAATTCTTTGTTTTTCCCATTTACTGTGGCATTAGTTTACTGTGCTACGAGTGGCATCAACTCGGCTAAACTCAGCGGCCCAACTGTACACATGTTGCCACACACACACACACACACACACACATGCACAGATGAGCAAACAGAGGCCATAGTCCCGGTTGTCCTGCTATTTCTGCTATTGCTCCAACTCCAACTCCAGCTCCATCTCCGTTCAACCAACATTTGCACAGTTTTGGCTCGGTTCGTTGGCTGCCTCGTTGCCGCCCGCGCTCTGTTAATAACATGGCTTATTGGTGCCCATAATGGGCGTGCCTCGTTCTCTGTCAACCTTTATGTGTGTGTTGTGTTCCCGTGTGTCGCCATGTCTGTGTGTGTGTGTGTGTGTGTGTATATGGTATGTCTTGTGTTTACTCCTGTGGTTGTTAGCCTGTATGCGGCCATATTGGGCATGTGTTTGGGTTTGTTTTTGTTTGCTTGTTGAAGCAGCGGCTCATGCATATGTTTTGCCAGCAGATTTCCCCAGCGATTGCAATTGCTTTGAAGAGACTTTGAGACGCCTCAACTATATGTATTAGTATATGTATATGTATATATGTTTTAAACTCGTTTACTCGCTCATAGTCCCCTAAGCTCACTTTGTTAAGCTTGCAGTTATGCTACTCGTCTAAGGCCTAACTTCTTTGGCAAACAGTTTTATGTGTGTGACACATGTAAATGCTGAAATTGCACTTTGATGAATGTCTGGCGGCCAATTATGACCACTGTATGCAATGAAATGCGTTGTCAAATGCGCTGACAAAAAATGAAATAATTTAATTAAAGAGCACAACTGCCATAAATTCAAAATTGATTGTTGATAAATTGCAATTATGAACAATTCAGTTGCAACAGAAATGTCTGCCACTTTTTTTATAGTTGCATTTATCAACTGACAATGTACCACGTGGCGTATGGTTAACAATAATGGTGCTGCAACAACAACTGTAGACTGCAACTGCAACAAAGTGTCTGCCACCCAGCAGCGGAAGTACAAAATTGAAATGCAATTGGGCAATAAAAGAGCAACAATAAAGTGCAGACCCGAAATGTCAGGCGCTATAAAAATAAAATTGCGCTGCGGCAACTTCCTGTCATCGCATATTTTGCAGACGCAATCTTCATTCAACTGCTGCAACGTTGACATTCAACAGTCTGCTTACATTGTCAGCATTCAGTTGTGTCAGCTGCCACACCTCCACACCTCTTAATTACACTCACCTTTCGGCAACAGTCCATTTTCAATGATGCGCGCCTCTAGCAAAAGTCGCGGCAGCAGCAAACAGAGCGCTATGAGAATGTGCACAAAGGCTGCCGTGGGTCCTCCATGTGTCCAAAGGGCGCGCAAAGTGCCGCCGCGCGCCTCCTCCTCGAGTCCATCGTGTGGGGCAAGAGTGCAGCGACGCTCCTTGGCGCCAGTTGCCAGTTTGATGCCATCGTTTGCCAAGTTGCCAACCTGTCAAGCAAACAAACGCGAAATTACAATTAGTTTTCACTTATCAAATATAAATATCGAGATTATTGAACAAATATAATACGAAAATATTCGTACGATGCCGGCGCTTTCAAAGGATCAACTAATTGCTGCATCTGTGGAATAAAATAGGCCAGTTTATAGATTCAAAAGACCATTTATACAATTTGGGAAAACAAAAATGCATTTTAGCCGAAATGAATTTCAGGATTTATAAACTGAGAGACAATCCTATATTTGGAGATCAAATTATAATACCCTCTTTAAATCTGAATATATTTTAGCAAAAATAAACTAATTTCTTAGATTCATTTGCGTTTCAGTAACATTCGTTAGACGACACAATTCTGGCACTTTTTTCATGCATTTTCAACTTACATCGTCCAAGCACGCATCTTTTGTTTTTTCGTGCACCTTGCAGTGGAATACCCAGCTAACCAGAGGAGTCCCAAGGGTGCATCGTTACGACTCCCCGTAAGGAATGCTAACCCTCCTAGAGACGCTCCTAAAAGAGCCCTAAAGGAGGGTATCCGACGGATAATAATACAGGAGTCTTAAAATGAGCTCACAGCCTACTGTGTTGAGGCATAAGATGATAGAATAAAGAGTTGAGAATTTTAGTGATTCTAAGCTCCCCAAACACCCCCAAACGGTGCTCTTTCGGACTCTCTTTTCACTCCAGTTCGAAGCGCTCTAAAAGCGCTGCAGAAACGATCCTTTAAGGAGTTTATATGGCAGTCCCTTTTCACTCCATTATCGGAGCGCTCCGGAAACGTTTCTTTGAGGATTTGTAATGGGAGTCCTTTTTCACTCCGTTTTCGGAGCGCCACGTATATGGTTGGCTGGGGTGTGTCAGAATTGCTTTTTTTTTTTCTTTTCCAAATCATTTAAAAAGAATAAATTTTAGAAAAAAATTAGAATTGTTCATTTTGCTTTGGCTGTTTTTAATTGTCATAATACGCTATTTAAGTATCAGTTGCCGTTTATCTGACGTCAAATGGCAAGCACAAAGTTAGGAACTGACCCAATTGGCCAAGGCAAAACGCTCGGCATGACGGATTCAGACATTTAACTTAACTGTACTTCAATTCATTTTAAGATATTTAAAGTGGAGTTTTCTTATAGAAACTCCTTGCACGCACGCTTAGGGTAGCAACAGATGAGTTTGCATTATTGTTAACTGATCTCAAGGATACGCGTTGCATGGAACGCTGTTGGGGCACTCGTGTGCTGGTGCAAGACATTTTGCCGCCTGTATTTCCCTTTGCTGGCAGCGGCGTGTCTTGGCCATTGCAATCTGATGTCGTGACCTTTGCCGAAAGCAATGATGGCTTTGTCATGGGCACAACCCGTTTGATGGAAATAACAGGCTTAGTGTTAATGCTTGATTTGCTTATGGCTGGCGTCTTGCTGCGTCCGCCCAAAAGAGCTCTGTACTGTGCCGCAGCAGCCGTTGCGCTAATTTTGCCAGCTGTTAACCCAACTGAACAGGAATTGCGGCGTTGCCTCAACGATGCCAGCGTATTTAGTTTACCGCTACCGTTTGAGAGCTCCTTTAGGGGCATATAATGGCTGCTGTTGGTGGTGTTGTTGCTCTCGCCAGAATATTGCTTCACTAGCGATCTTGGTTGGCTTTGCTTGGACTTATCGTGAATTGATAGCGAAGACGAACGGCGTCGCAATGTGCTCGACTTAACGTTGTCTACATCAGCAGAGTTAGCATTATTTTGTTGTATCTCAAGATCCAGATCAAATGTGGCTTGGCGCGTGTATGTGTGTGGTGAGTTCTTGAGTTCAGCCGTCTGGCTGGCTACATCTGCAATTGATCTGGACTGGATTGCAGCATTTAGTGATTCAAGGAGCGTATCGAACAGATGTCTTTTCGATATGCTAACATGCTCACAAATCAATGCTTTCAAATCATGCAAAAGTTTTCCAACTTCGACCGGTGCACTAGTCAAACTGTTTATTTTCGATGGGTTGGGTTCAGTAGGCAACGTTTCCGGTTTAGATGATTCCATTTTCGCTGATGAGTCCAATATAGCAATACGCAGCATCTTTAAACGTGCTTCGAACTCTGTGTTTGAGCATGTTTCATCACTTAGAGCGGAGACAGGTTCAGGAATAGGCATGGGCAAAGGAATTGGTTCATCTTCTATGAATTTAACCGGCGATTCTGCATCTAGCATTTGCAGATTCTCGCTCCATATCGAATTTCTAGAAAACTTTGCCGAATGCGGATGCGGTGGCGTACTTATAGTGTCATTGTTTGTCGGCACAAATTCCAAATTCCATTGGTCTGCATATTGAATGTCTGCTGCAATTTCAGTTTTTGGCATTTCATTTTTCAAATTTAACCCCTTGATGCATGCTTCTTTTGCCACCGAATCGAAAGGGTCATATGGTCTTATGAAACTATTCGATTCAGTTATAAGTGACTCTAAATGAGCATCGTTAACTGTTATTTCGTATTTCACAGGCTCATCCCAACCTGTTAAATCAATTAGATTACTTGTATCACACATTTTATAAAACTAATTAACAAAGAAATTGGCGGAAAGCGTTTAAAACAATGCACAATTTCCCGCTTATTCTCTGTTCAAGTGAATTTTGTGAATGTATTTTTTATATTTGCACTTTACAGCCTACAGATTTTTTTATAAAAGCTTATTTTACACAAGAATTGAAATAAATATACACATTCCTGCCGTCTTTTTTTAGTTTGAATGGAAAACTTATTAAGTGAAATATTTTTAAATTTTTGTAGAATTATTTCAATGAAAAACAAGTGACAAACAGAAACAAAATGACAACAGTATTATGGTATTTTGAGTAAACCAAGTAACAACAAAAGGTTAGAGTTCATGTTTTACATGTATTCAATTACACCACACAAGTTTATATCTGCATGCTGTCAGGTCTTTCAAATTGTTGTATTTTAACATTTAGCAATCACATCAATGCATGTGCATACATATATGTATATTAAATAAACCATAAATCAATTCAAAGCTCTTTACATCAACCGAAAAAGAGACAAGCAAATATGCCAGAGCCAATAGTTATCCTCGGATATCCTTGAAACCACGTACAAGCGCTCAATGGGATCATAAGCCCATTCAGCTACCCCAAACTGATGTGCAATTAATAAAAACCAAATACGTAAAACAAGACGAAATATAAAAAATAAAAATAAATAAAAAAAAATAAATTAAATCAACTACAGCGTTTTCAATTGGACAAAGCAAAAGTTTTGCGGGTGCTTTGAGTTTTGCATTTTTTATGTGGTATGGCAGCGAAAATGTAGCGCATACGACGCGTTGGCGCATATAAAATGCACGTGACAAATGGCGAAATGAAATATTTATATATACAGCGTGTAGTTACCCGTATATATACTATTGTATATACATACATGTGTAAAAAGGGAACATAAAAATCACGTGCACCATATATATAAATGCGCGCTGTTGGGCTTTTAAATTAAAAACAAGCAGACTTCATGGAATTGCTGAGACAAGCATCCATTCGAACCGCACCGCGCTGCTTTGCAATGGTTTTTGCTTTTGGTTTTTTGGTTTGGATTCGTTGCGTTTCGTTTCGTTTCGTTTCGTAACGTTTTCCGTGCAGCAACAATGATTGCAATTTTGAAAAAGCGAAACGCATTTGAAGTGCACACGCACCCACAGCAAACAAGCAGCAGATCAGAGTAGAACAGCAGCAGCAGCATGAGTACAAGCGAGATAGTAGATGGACACCCATTAAACCAGCGAGATAATACATTTAAACGTGCCGACATTTCGCGGTTGTCAGCCCTCTGGCGAATGAACTAAAGTACAGCGCCTGTGCCCAACCCAAAAGGAGCGACAGCAACAGCAGCAGAAGCAGCAGCAGCATGCAACAACCATGCTCTCCATTTGCCACATGAGCAACAGTGGTGGAGGACGTGTGGCACTCTCACCTTTATATACACACAAGACATACATATGTTAGCCACACTAAAATCAGCGACCCACTTGCTTATTATGTGCATGTGGTGCAGCTGTTGTGGCATTTAGTTTCATTTCTAAAAAGGCAGTACTTAACTAAAAGTTCACATCAACTGCATTTTTTTGCTGCGTCTCTTTAAAACGTTTGCACTGCAAGTTGAATTCGCATTAGAAATGTTGCACATCTAAAGAAATTACAGGTGGCAAAACATCGATGTACTATCGACAGTTTTCGATAGTAATAGTCGAAAACATCCACATTATCGATAGTCCTATAGTCCTATGGCAGTTATAAGATATGGCAGTCCGACTTTGATGAAATTTTGTAAACATATGCACTTATAAACTTATTTTCAACCGATCATTCCTATGGCAGCTATAAGATACAGTCATTCGATTTCCAAGAAATGTTGTGAGCATGTATAAATTGTTCTTAAACATAGGTAATGTGATTTTGGTTGAGTTATTTTAAAAAAAAAACAAAAAGTTTTTCATCAAAAAAACCTTTTTTTTTCAACCGATCGTTCCTATGGCTATATGTTATACGAATAGGCGGAAATTTCACAGACGCACCATATGCAGATCTAGCTTTGTACGACTTTATTTGGTCATTTCAAAAGTCGGTACTAAGCTATTTTTTAAATTGTTGTCAAAATTTATGCCAAAATGAAATAAAATATTTAATTTAAAAACTGAAATTTCAAGTTTACTTTTTACCACTAATAGAAATGTTATTGTATCTAACTTAATTTTAATATTTTACAAATATTCAAGTCCTAATGTTATGCGAACTTGCATTTCAAGCAGGTCTTATCGGAGGGTCGTAAGGAATGCACCTTATCCAAGTGCTGACGACTGCATTGCTGTGGCTGACAGTTGGCAGTCAGCGTACTCGTAAGTATCTAAGTTTATCAGGAACTGAGATAAGTTACTTTTTATAGATATGTTGTCTGACTTTGCAGAAACAGTGTTGACCCATGATAAGATAGTGGGTGGCTATCCGGTACCTATTTGTGATGTGCCATATCAAGTGTCCATCCGGAGACGTTCATTACATGAAATCGAGTTTGGATTGGGTCACTTTTGTGGCGGTACGGTAATATCACAGCGTGTGATTTGCTCGGCGGCCCATTGTGTTGCCATGTGGGTACATTTACTTATAAAAATAACGCTAACTCTTTGACTAAACTATCCAAACTTTTGCGATTCTAATCATAGAAACAATACCCATCCGGCAGAATATATGGCTGCGGAAAAATTTGTAGTTGTGGCCGGCGGCAAATATGTAACTCAATTGGAAGGATTAACTCAGATTTATTCGGTACAACAAATCATTGGACACGAACGGTACAATTGTTGGACATTAGAGAATGATATTGCGCTATTGTTTCTCAATCGACACATACCTTGGCATTATCATACTATACGCTCATTGCCACTAGCCGAGCAGCCGCAGCCACCGGGCACCTATTGCTTCGTCAGTGGTTGGGGCAAAATACACGATGGACTTCATCAGGCGAAGGTACCCATTTTGGATCAACGAATGTGCTCCTATATCTATAAAAACATACCGGTTTCACAGCTCTGCGCAGGCTACCTGTCTGGCGGCGTTGATGCCTGCATAGGTGATTCGGGTGGTCCACTCGTCTGTAATGGCACTCTTGCAGGCATTATATCCTGGGGCGTCGAGTGTGGCAAATTGTTTTATCCAGGCGTCTACACAAATGTCTCGCATTATCTTAACTGGATCACAAAAGCCAACTCTTCACTCGACTATTCAAGGTTCGTGCAAATGAGAAACTTAAATGGTGTGAGGAGTACAAGTCAGCGGAATTTCGGTTCATTATATGTTATCTATGTTGCTTGGCTGATGGCAATTATGACAGTCGAATAAAACAAACTTGATATAGCCGAGTTATCTTTTATAATTTGACTGCTTTGCGCGTATCCCATTGATATTATTTCTCCCTGTTTCCATTAAAAATGGGAAAAGGGAGTTATAAAGTACTGCAAATGTATGGAACAGGCAAAAGGAGGCATTTCCGAATAAACTATATATATTCCTGATCAGCATCAATTGGCGAGTCGATTTTTGGTACACATACATGTTTTATCAATGTTGATCAGCTGCGTAAATTTCATTACGATCGGATAAATAACCTCAGTTATGGTAGTCTCAGCAGGCAGAAACAACAGTTTTACAGGCACTGGACAAGTTATGTGCGCTGCTTGCTTGCGTTGCCGCTGTACTGCTTGAAATGCAAGTTGGGACTCGACTAGAGCATTTTTACTTTTATTCTTAAGTATCTTGAGAATATGGTGTCTTAACTGCCTCAAATCGGCTTTTTCTTTTCTTTTTCAGCCATATTCCAATGCCCTGAAACCCAGCTAAGGGATCTACCAATACACTCTTCTTGCTCCAGACTATCTGCACGTTAAACTTAATCTTACAACATCATTTTCATTAATATTAGTATTATTCTCTCACTTAAAGATGATTTTTCAACTATTATACATCTTTAAAATGACATTTTGCAATGTTGTGTTCGAAATAGTTCATCATTCTGTTGAAAAAGTGGTTTCCAATTCAACCCCGCAACCTGCATCCAAAAAAACATTTGCGTCTGGCTCCAACGTAAGCCACCAAATTGAAAGAGTGAAATAAAACCAAAAACTATGAATTGCCAATAATTGGCAATGGGATTGTGAGCAGGTCCTGTGCCTGAGTTCTACCAATGCTTTGATAGCCACGCGTCAATGGCATTCCGTTTTTACAAAAGCCCGGCAGTGCTTTAGTGAGTCAGTCAATGAATTGAGCTCTGCTGTTGCCTTTATTAAATGGCATATGCGTGATGAACTTTTCTCGTCCTTTTCACAGCACATTGTGGCGGGTACTGTGCTGTGACTGATAGGCAGCTTTTGGTTAGCTGCAGGCTACACTATTGCTATGCTTTATGCATCATGCCCCAATGTGGTGTGTGTGCATTTTGTAACAAAATTTTGGACTGAGCGCCTCATGAACTTGTTGCCTGGCGCATCTAATGCTCAATAATCTGCTTTTAGCAACTATTTTGTTAGAAATTTTGTGATTTTTTTACAGTTACAGTCAATTGCTTGCTCCAAAACAAGCCAATTATTTCGAAAAACCCGCAGGCAAGCAGCGTGTCCAGACACTGTTTGTGTCCTGGTTAACTAAAAGTGACAGACAGGCATTCACTTCTATACAATGTAACAAATGCCACATGCCACACTATCGTACAGCTTCCAAACTTGTTATTTACTGAGTGGAGGCCACTTAGGTGGCTTTCACAGTGAATGTTGCTTGAGATTCTCTTTGTAACTTGCGAACAATCGATCTATACTTGCTACTTAGATATTCCATATGATAGAATTTAAAGTTCTTAATTTATTTAAAACTCTATTTAAGACTCTACCTGCAAAGGGGGTGGCGGTAGATTTTACTATCAACAATGGATACCTTGCCAACAAATCATTACCACATCTCTTTGAATACTGAAAACTTTGTTTTAAGGCATAAAAGCACCTAATTTAAAGCCTGCACTAATTTGGTATACCCTATCGAGCTCCGTTGAGTACGAGGTATAAAAAGTTATTGTAGTTTTCTATCGGGTTTTCGCAAGCACCATGCACTTCAAATAGACAATAAATAAAGTACGATGCAGTGTATATAGCTACAGAAAGAGTCCGAGAGAGATATAGAAAGAGATGGACAAATATGAGAAAGCCATAATTGCATTTATTATGCTGATAAAAGCAGGGACATGAACGGCAGCGAGCCACATGGACTGACTGTGTGTGTGTGTGTGTGTGTGTGTGTGTGTCTGTGTGTGTGTGTGTGTGTGTGAAAGGATAACCAACGCAATTGTCTATCAATGTGTCTGTGTGTTGCACTATAAACGTTGGCAGCCATTTTGTGGCACAGCACGAGTCAGAAGCTGGTTGGGTGCAGCTGCCCCCAGGAGCACAACGTATGCTGCTGTTGTTTGCAAATGAATTTAATAACAAAAATAATGCCACTAAAATAGTTGATACACAAACAAAGGACGCAACAGTGCCAGAGACAAGAATCGACAGTAGAATGCAGCAAACAGAAAAAATTTAATTATCGAGCGCGTCTGTTTCATCCCCAGACTCTTTCAACCACATAGTTAATTTCATGATCCCAAATTGAGTTAAACTCCAGCTATAGCCATTTAAATATACTACTCACCTTAAACACAGCCGATGTGAAAAATACAGGCAACAGTATGAACACCACGCCGGAAAGCACTATCTGAAGATTCAGTTCAGCCACAGGCTCTATTTTCCATGGTATCAGCGAGCATCCTGAAATATAAGTAATTAAATCAGAGAGTGTTTAAGACGAATTAACAAAAGTGACCATAAAACAGTTGCTTATTGGTATTAATTTATAATCTTCATTGATAATAAAAAAAAAAAACCAGAAAGAAATGAAAAGAAACTTGTTTTTCAGCCGATTCTATCTAATTTTAAAATATAGTCGTACGTTTTGAAAAAAATTCAGTCAACATTAAAATAACATCCTAAAACACAATATAGGTGAGTTTGGTTACTATAAATTAAGAAAAAATAAGTTTTTTATAAAGAAACTTATTTTTTATACACAAACATATTTTTCGACCGATTGTTCCAATGCCATCTATAAGATACAGCCGCCCGATTTTGATGAAATTTAGTCAGCATGTACAAAATATGCTTAAACTTAGATTTTGTAAGTTTGGTCGAGTTATTTTGAATAGAATAAAAATATTTATACAAAAACATATTTTTTAACGGATCGTTCCTATGCCAGCTGTAGGATATAGTCATCCGATTTTGATTAAATTTAGTCAGCATGTATAAAATGTGCTTAAACTAAGGTAAAGTGACTTTTGTTAAGTTATCTTAAAAATCAAAAAAGTTTTCAATCGATGTTTCTATGGCAACTATGAGATATAGTCATCCGATTTTGATGAAATTTGGTCGGCATGTGTAAAATGTGCTTAAAGTTAGATTTAGTAAGTTTGGTCGAGTTATTTTGAACAGAAAAATAGTATTTATACAAAAACCATTATCAATATGGCTCAATAACAAAGTCCCCTTTGCAACGGTACAACAACTATTGAAAAAATACAAACTACTTTCTTGTCAGATCTAGATTAATTCCTTAAAGCTACGATTATAGCTACTTGCAAGGTATTATTAACTTACCGAGGAACCTGTAGGCGCCATGCATGGCCAAATATCCTTGAAAAAGTGTTAGTAGCACTCCATACCATATCGACCATAACGAATTGAGATGCAGATAGCTGCTGGAGTCGTGACCAGAATGCTGTAGATTGGTATAGCGACTTTGATGGCGCTTCGATTTAATGTACTTGGCCTGAAGCTGCTGCTGTTGCTGGCTTAGACTATTGCTAGCTGTGGTTGCATTTGTCATCACCGAGTTGCACATGCTCGAGTTAAGACTGCCACCACCTCCACCACCTCCAGCTCCTCCACAATTGCTACCTGCTCCATTTTTGCCACCCATTTCAAATGGAGTTGGTTTATCTTGTCGCTTTTGTTTGTCGTTTCTCACGCTTTTGTTTTCTCTACTGCGATTTACCTCTGGCAAAGAAATGCTGACTGTAAATTGAAGAGCTATTTGTATTGATTTTGTATTGATTTGCTCGTTGATTTTCTATTTGCTTAAGTAATGCTCATTGTTCTATCTGCTGTAGTTTTGATTGGTTTTGTTGTTTTCAATATTATTTGTTCGCTGATATGCCTCATTATAACGTCCAGCGATTGTTGATTGCTGTCGCATGTTTTGCAGTTCATAGAAATTCTTTTTCTATATTTATGTTGCTTTTCTTTGATTTTATATTATTTGAGCTGCAATGAGAAATGGAACAAACATAAATGAATTAATAAGCATGGCAAAGAAAAGCAATCAAATCAGTAAAATATACATATATACACATTTTGAAGTATTTACTTAAGATTATATTCCTATATCTAAAAGGTTCATGTCTATATGTGAACTGTTGTAACACTTCGTGATGCTTCGTCACTAGCGTGGTCTGCCGTCCACATTGATATTCTACACAGTTGCAACAAATACATGTCCAGACCAGGATCTATGGCGGTTTTTCTTTATCCACAACAATATACAAACAAGTAAGAACGTTTCAGTCGAGCTCTCCCGACTGCGAAATACTCTGTTTTCTGTACGTTTTATAAATTAAATTTTTGTTAAGACTTAAAACATACTTATAAACTGTCCTTAAATTTAGGTGAGTTTGGCTGAGTTATCTTGAAAACAAAAAAGTCTTTCATACAAATAGTTATTTTTCAACCGATCGTTTCTATGGCAGCTATATGTTATAGTGGTCCGATCTGACCGATCTTAACACTTTGTCTGCCTATGATATATACCAACATGTATACCAAGTTTGGTTGCTCTAGCTTCAAAACTGTGGAAAAGCCTGCGTTCATACAGACGGACGGACGGATGGACGAACCTTTCACAACATTTTTTTCCACTTTGGACAACAGAGTATAAATACCATTAAATTAATTACATATTTTGAAGTTTAAAGTGAAACTTTAATAAAAATTACAATTTAAAGCAAAATTCCTGTCATTTTTGATGCAACAAGAATACAGATTTTACAGCAACAAAAAAGTCCTACGGGAAGAGCAACTATAAATCAATCGACAGAGGCGTTGCCAGACAGACACCTCCGTGTTGCAACAACCAATTTTACATACACCCGTTTGTTCCTGTTGCAGTTGCAGTAACTGATGTGTTGGCTGGCGCATAATTAAGGCGTCGTGACAGACACACAACAAAGAAAATGGAGACCCGGGGGAGTAGAAACGACTCCTGTTGGTTGTATTCTACTCCATCCCGTCTATGTCCCAGTAGAGTCGTCTTTGTCTGACGCGCCTTTGAGCCTCGTACAGGCAACGTACATAATTATAGGCACATAGTCGGCTTGCGTTAATAGCAACCAGGTAACAAGCATTGCGTGTTCCGGTAGGGATTTGTAACAACAGCAGCAGCAGCAGCAGCAACGCAACAAAAAAGAACCGCAAACCGTTAACATTTATGAGTCTGTTGCTGCCTTTTTTTTAACAAAATGTTGCGTTTTGTTTAACAAACCGCCAGCTGGACAAATAGTCCGTAGGTGTGCGGGCTGGGCAGCTGGTAGTTCCATGTAGTTTTGCTGGTCATGTAAAAGTATGTTACAATTTGTTATAACACATGTAATTAAAACTGTTGCATTCAAGTGTTATTGCAATCCTGTAATTTCAGGAAATTTAAGCTGCAAATTGCTGTTTGACATAAGCAACGAAATTTTGTAGATAAAAAATAAGTAGAAAATTATACGAACAAAATTCAATTTAAATGGAATTCCTTACATTTTTTTGTTATCCCGCCAGTGCTGCATTTTTTTAGATCCTTTCCTTTTCGCAACTTTTTGCAACCACCATGGGTGTGAATTTCATTAATTTACTGACCCATCAACTTTATTGTTTTTACCTCACATTCTGAAATCGGTAATATATACGTCGAATGCATTTTTTATATTGATTTCTGAAAACCAATTGAGGTTCAACTGAGGTGAAAAACAGAAAAGTTGCATAACAAGCTTTTTCGCCCATTTTCCACTTTGGGGATTGCACTATTTTATCTTCTATAAAATTATCTTTTATTAAATTATTTTCTTTGAAAATGATTTGAAACCTGACCGCACGTAAAACCTTCACTATCCATTTTCAACCTGGGTGGCTTATTTCCGGATAATTGGTATGCATCGTCCGATATCATCGTCCGATAAAAAAGTGAAAGAATTTTTTGACTAACGCGAAACTTAATAGAAAGTACAAAACTAGTTCAGAAACTGCAAGAAATTACTACTCCAATTCAGGCATAAAGAGTTAGACATTATAAAATGTTGTTATAATCTTGTTATGGTTGTACAGCAAGTTTTTTTTTAACCGATTTTCACACCAATTTATGTGTATTTTCTCTAAATCGAGTTTTGTTCAATCCCATTTTATTTTAATACAAAGAACATAAAATACTTTAAAGTAGTAATAAAAACCGAGCATCAAAAAGTTTGGTACTTTTTTTTCGAAAACGGGTCCTTTTTTTAAATTTTTTTTTTATGTGAGTGGCGTTCGTGACGAATTTTCCGCCCGTTAGAGTAGCAAATCTGGTTTAAAATATATTTTTTTCAGCGAGCACAAACAGCTTTTGCTTCTATGTAACCAAAATGGCCAGAAGTTAAAATTTCCAACTGTAGGGTTGCATTTTTCAATTAATGAACGTTGAGTAGAGTTTTCAAAATGAGCTTAAAACCGAAGCACATGAAGAGCACAAACGTTAGGAGCCACCCATTTGTCAGCCGTTAGAATGAAATATCGGTTTTGAAATTTCGTTATTTTGTGATTTTTTTCGCATGGTGAAAAGTTCGAGCGACTTATCCTGGCCGACTGTCAACACAAATTTACTTAGTATTCGTTTAGGATATGTGTCGCTCAGTTTGTGGATTTCATTGCAAATGGAAGAAAGTTAAGTTTAGTTTTTTCATTCTATTTCATTCTATTGAGAATGGTTACTTTTTATTTTGAAAAGTGTAACTTTTTCGTTCAAATTTTGATACTTTACTTTTCATTGTAATTGTTGCCATATCTGGCAAACAGATAACTTATGCGTTATATATAAGTTAAAGCACATCACTGCCATTATACATATTTACTGGCGGTTACAAGATATTAATTTAACTCATATTCAAAATCTTAAGCACAAACCTGGGCGTAAACATTAACATCTTGCCAAATAATTATATTTCGACAGCAACTCTATTCCTGCTGGTAAAGGCTTAGAAACAACTTAAGAGACAGCTAGCAGTTCATGAGCACATGAGCCAACAAGGAGACTCTCTATACGCAACGCTAAGCCTCACACAAGTCGAGAGGAAGTAAACATCAGAACATGCATATAGACTTATATAGTATGTAGTCGTAATTATATACTCTTGAGCTCATTCAACAGTCCGGTAACAGGAGCAGCAGCAGCAGCAGCAGCATCAGCAGCTAACAGTCGCCTGTTTTCCTATTCCTTTTTCCCTATTCCCTATGCCCTGTCCCTGCTATTGCACATGCTCTCACATGTTGATATTAATTTTATGTTAATTACAATCTTTACATGTTTGTCTTTTGCTCTGAGCCTGTAAGCCAGGCGACAACTTCTCAGCCATGTCGTGTTGGCCATGTGTTTGTGTTGGCTTTTGGTCCTTGGTCCTGGTCTCAGTTCTGTTTTGACTCTTTGAGGGTGGCTAGCTGCTGTTGTCCTGGCATGCCAAGCATCAGATTAGCCTGCCGCAAAAGTCATAAATGCAGATGCTAACATTTCTTTTGCTCCCCTTGGGACATTTGCTTTGTGTTTTTTTTGTTTTTTTTTTTTCATTTGTTTTTGTTTTTGTAAGTCAAAAGCAGTGGCAAAGTCTTTTCCCTGCCTCTTTCGACCCCATCTTGGGCAATTTGTCGCGTTCGCACGACTTTAATGCAAATGAAACAGCCACTTTATGGCAATTCCTGTGTGTGCCTGTGCGTGCATGTGTGTGCATGTGTGTGCTTGTGTGTGCTTGTGTGTGCTTGTGTGTGCTTGTGCGTGCAAGTGTGTTGGTATGTGTCTCCTGCGTATGCATTGCAATTCAAGGTGTAAAATTAAAATGCGCTATTCATACCCTATAAAAGTATACAGTTCTATGTACAGTTTGACATGCTTTCTTTAGCATGTATCTCTCAGCTCACACAAAGTATATACTATTTGATACTTTTGCTCAGACTTAAAGGGCATCTGTTAGTCCTTGCAGCCACAACTTCAACTAGCGTTAAGTGTATTTTCGTTATCTTTTTGGAGTGCTCAACTCGTGCAAATGAAAAACTTCACTTCACTGCATTTGTAGTGTTCTCGCGTGCATTGTGGGCACGACTTTGACTTTGAGGCTGCCCCGCCCACTAGACTCACACTAGAGTCACATGCCTCATATATAGTCACTTCACATGCCACCAGTCCACAATTCACAGCCACAAAAAATATGCTAAATGACACTTGAGCTGCTTTTGAGGGCTTACCTGCCCCGCACAGCGCCCTTTCCCCATTAACTCTGGCATTGCGCCTTCATGCTGAGCTTCAAGTGGCCTCAAGTCCACTCATGCTAATTTATATGGGTATCCAGTTTTTATGCTTCAATTTGGAGCCCACACTCGCAAAGACTGTTTTGAAGTTAAATGAACCAAGAGAAGAACAAAGCAAACACACAGGAATATTGTTGGCTGCTGCTGCGTTTGCTGCTGTCTTTGATTTTCATAAAAGAGTTTGCCAAACAGTTGAAGCTCCTTTTTTGTGTCACAGCGGCTGCCATTGCCAGACTAGGCAACCACCGACCAGCAAAAAGTAACCAGCAACCAGCAACAAGCAATGCCAATTTTCATTTTATAAATTCATATTTATATTTTTTATTTATTTGTGCTTGGCAATTCAATGCGAAAACGTTGGGCTATTCAAAATGAGTGCATGACTTGCACTTGCACATTTCCTGCAGCATTTGCTTCATTTGCATAACTTCACAGCTGCATTTTGTGGCGAATATTTTGGTCTTTGGAATGCAGCTGCAGCTGATTCTGTGCTGTTCTGTTCTGCTCTGTTTATTCTTTTTTTTTGTTATTTTTATATTCTTTGGCCAAAATCAAACACAAAACAAACCCAGCTCCATGTAGGGGGAGTGGGCAAAGTTTGTTTTGGGCGCGTGACAAATGCACATACCCCCCCCTACCAAAGCAGCCAAGACAGCTTCCATTCATTCAGCAACGACTCCTCTTGTCGTAACTCAGATGCTAACCAAAAGAAAAAAATGAAATGAAAATAAATTTTGTGCATTGCAGCAGCAGCAAAACTTTCACGACGCAATTGCTTGTTGAGGGGCGGCGGAGGGGGAGTGTGTGCAGTGAGAGGGCACGTGGCATGTTTTGAATTGGATTTACACATGTGCCGAGCTAATACGTGTCTCGTACGGCGACGTTTTTCAATTTCAACTTGGCCCAAACAGTCCCAGACGTGCGCAAGCAAAGCAAAACCAAAAAATGTTGCCTACTTTTTGGGGCGCGCAACTCTTGAAAACTTGCACTAAAACTAAAACTAAAAACCTTAATTTAAGTGGGTCAGCCATACAATAGCTATGATTTACAATAGCCAGATATTACCAACTAAACAATAAAATACATATAAATAATGTGAATGCAAGCAACAAATTTATTGGCACAATTAAAATGTGTCCAAGCGGCGAGTCAATAAATTGTTGAAAAAAGGGGAAAATATATCGCGAGGCGATCATGTACATAAATTAACAACAGCGCGGGATTATTTGTGTTGCCAAATCAAAGAGAATGCATTCGTTTACCAACAACCACTTGCCACATGCCACTTGCCGCATGCCACCACCTCCAAAAAACAGTCGACAGTACGCATCGAAATGCGTGCAAATGCCGCCAATTTTGCAGCGCTTAAATTGCGTTAGACATTTGACGAAGCGAAAGCTTGGAAAAACCACCACCGGAATATCTTTAAGGGGTGTTGCTAATGCACTTAGCGAAATTTGTATGTCAAAATGAATAAGAACGTTGCAGTCGTATGCCATTTATTCAATTCTTATCCACTTTGCGGAGTCGCAAGTTTTATTTTTGTTAAAGTCTTTTTAGAGTAGATGCGTGGGTGTCACTTTTTTATTAAGTCTAGAATATGTTATAATTTTATTTAATTTGCAAAGTATTATCTTCTACTGTATATGTTCTTTTTTTGGGTGTATGGAAATTTCAGCAAACATAGAAAATTCTACCACTGTTTATGTTGTTTTTTGCTTTTACCCTGCTTGCCAAGCTAAGCTCGTAAAAATGCCGGGAATTTATCGCTTTTGAGTGGATTTTGGAAAGAGAGCCAAGTGCTCAAAACATTGGGGGTTGTTATTGTTGTTGTTTGTTGTTGTGCAGTTGTCGTCGGTTGTTATTGTTGTTGCTGTAGCTGTTGCACGAGTGAGTTTTTGCAGGTTGCTCTGTGAATCGAAAGCATTCAAAGCAAAACTTTTGCCGCTTAACAAAAATCGATGAAAAGCCCCCACATTCTCCACTCCTTAGCCCATAGACCAACCCTTGACATATACACGCACAGGTGGCTACACATACACACATACACACACACACACATATATACAAGTGTGTAGCCATTTCAATGGCTCAGCGCACGCCACATTAAGCGGCATTTTGTTGTGACCAAAATGTGTTGCCTACTTTCTCGGGCGGGCGTACCTAAGAAACGGTTTTCCTTTTCCTTTTTTGTTAAAGCGAAATGCGCACTTTGCAAAAATGTTCCAAATCCGAAAATGCTTTGAGCTGCAGCTGACTTTTTCAGTCTGAAGTATGAGGTATTGCTCACTTTTATTTTTTTCAGCTGTTCAAGTATTATTTTGTTGTTTCTTGTTTGTATTTTTTGTTGTTTTTTTTTTTTTTGTATTTTTGTGTATGATCTGGCGCATTCACTTACTTACACCAGATTCACTCACATTCACATTTCAAATTGCTTTTTTAATTAAACGAAACGAACTCTGCTCGCTTTCCAAAAGGATGCTCCTGGGCCCATCTTGAACCCATATCCCATATACAGCTAAAAGTTGAAAAATTCATTGGCAATGGACTCGCATACTCGAACTGAACAGCACTAAATGCTATGGATTTTATTTTGCTGTTCATTTGTATGCCGCAGGCAACGATTCAAGCCAAACCACATGGATATCAAAACAACAACAAACTCGGTCAGCCTGTGAATGAATAAAAAGCAAACAAAAACAAAAAAGTATCTACAATACATATATGTTATATATATAAAGCCAATATATTGCAATACAACAGATATCGCTTGAGAGCAACTAATTTAATTAACCTATTTCTACTGTATTAGAGCAGATCTATTATTATATAATACAGTAAATGCTTGTTAGTTTCAATTCAATTTAACTAATATTTTAAAAGCTTCTCGGTTAGGCATTGGTCTGAAATTAGATCTTAAAGTTCTAACATGTTTCACATCTTTTGATTTTCACAGAGTTTCCTTAATTTCTTTAAACTGCCAGTTCTAATAAAGAAGAGTTCACTGTTTTTTTGTCTTATGGCATTGGCATTTAGAATGCTTCAAATGTTAAATGACAATATATTATTGCAAAATATCAAAGAACCCTAATTCAATTCAATTTTTGGCAAACAAAACGTTAACTTAATTTTGTTGCAATTTTATCAGTAAGCTGCTTAACAAGGATCAACAAAGTTTGATGAAAACTTCACATTTTTTTTGGATAAAACATTTTTAAAATTTGTATTAAATTTATTTACGAATATTTAATGCGGCTTGTCAAAAATGTGAGCCTAAAAGAATTTGTAAAACAGACAATTTGACAAGAGTCAACTATTTATAAAAGCAACATAATTCTAAGAGAAAACTTTAACAGTTTTATGCATACTAGAAACCTCAAAGGATGTTTGCCAATCAATACACTTAGCGAAAAGCCAAAGGATATAGCATTAAGTAAACACTTTGATAGAACTTGCTGCGCAATTGTTTAAATGATTACATTCGATTGCAATTGAAATTGAAATCAACGGCTCGTTGTTTGCACATCAATCGCCATCGTCCTTTCATTTGGCTAAGAAATGCTGCGCATTTGTGGGGCAAATTGCACCATGGGGCGTATACACAATGTGTTCAGCTAGAAGCTGCAGAAGCTGTTGTCTCATAAACGCTACTCCATTAAGCCAAAGAACTTTGCCTGCCAACAGTTTAATTGATTTTCTATTGTGATTCAAAATGAAAGGCTGAAATGGAGAATGAAGATATGGGGCAGATTGCGGATGTATTGATGATGCAACAACATGCAAAATCTGTTGCATGTTGTGGCTGCATAAGCCGACAATAAGCTGTGCATTATTTACTATGTGTCTGCACATTTTGCTGAACAAGAAACGCCAATAGCAATAATAACAACAAAATTCTCAACAATAACATGGAAATTCTCGTCTCATGAAAATTGAAATATTTTCAAATATGCAAAACATGTTTCAAAGAGGAAGCAGCGACAATGTCAATTATGCAGCACTTTGTGGCTGACCGTAGGTAGTGTAGGAGGTAGCTATGTCCTGGATATCAATCAAATATATCCGACAAGAAGCTCTCAACTAAAGTATTTCTTATAAATATGGCCAGGTTCATAACAGCAAGAGCTGAAGAGCAAAGAGCAAAGAGCTAAAACCGCAGGACTATAAAGATAAGTCAAGTGACAGACAGTTAGACCGCAAGCACGCTGGGGGGCCAGGTGGCAGAATGGTGAGCTATTAAAAATTGCACATGCCAGAAATTGAGACAAGACAAAAGTCGACAGCAGTTTTCAATTTCACTTAATGTCGGAACTTTGTGAGCACCGCAAAAAAGGAAACGAGGCAAAAATCATAAAATGAAATGTGAGCGAAAACCAACAAACAAATAAAGCAGCGAAGGCAGCAGCAGAAGCAGCAGCAGCATCAGAATAAATCCTTTTTCTCTAACTTTAGCTGTATCTCTGCTGCCAGTGCCGAGGTCCTGAGTCCAGCTGCTGCTGCTGGTTACATTTGACGCGAGCAAACAACAAAGAAGCTGTTGTTGGCCCGGTCAGAGCAAACAGAACAACTTTCAGATGATGCTCAGCTTTCTACTACATATAGCAGCAGGATAAAGGAGGTGCAATGCAAGTGCGAGCGAGTCTGAAACTAAGAAGAGCAGCTGTTGCACTCGACCAGTCAGCAAATCAAATGCCACGCAGCTGGGATTGAGCAGTTGGCTGGAATTAGAAATGGGGCTATGGGGTTTGCCACATGAATGCCGATAGTTGTCAAAGATTATGACACGAGCATTTCAAAAGGGGCTTAGAGCCGACCCAAAAGGGTGGATTGTCATAAACTTTCATGCAATGAACATATTTGCGCATATTTGCATAAAACTCAATCGTTGAAACCAGGCCAAATGGCAGAGCAACTTCAAACAAGCATGCAAAATGCAGCAGCCACTTCACGACAAAGTATCGATGCACTACGCAAAATAAATATATGAGCCAGAGATTTAATAGTAACAACTGGTTTTACAGTTTAATAAACGAAAAGTGTAAGAAAACTGAAAAGTTATTTTAGAATTTATCGATTAGATACAGGCTTGCTCAGTGAAATATGTAAAAATAGTTTAAAATAGAAAAGCTAAAAAGAAATTCTGATAAGAAAGTTGCTTAATCACAGGAAGAGTATTCAGTGAACGTAAAAATGTTTGTGCATATATAAAATGCATGCTTTAAACTTGTTGTTGCCACACAACATTCTTTACTTTCGACACTGCACGCTCTCCCCCTCAATCTCTACACGCTTACATGCAACATCTTCATCATCATCATCTCCGGCGTTTATCTACTTTAGAATTCGCTTTCTGCCTTCTTCAACACACTTATTGGCAATGCCTGGTTGCTAGTTGGTTAGGATGGTTGGTTGCTGGGTTGGCTGCTTGAGCCAGGTTGCTATACAAGCCACGATTATTAAAAATTGAAAATATTTTTGCTAACGGAAAAGTCGTAGGCAGGCAGGCAGGCAAGGCAAGGCAAGGCAAAGTTTTTGATTGCAGTTTATGCATATGAATGAAGTTGTTTGGCTTTTAACTTTGCCAACAAGCAAAAGAACAAGGGCCGAAGCGAAAGGAAAAACGCCACAAAGACAAAGTATATAAAAAGCTATTGACAATTTGCATTAAAAACTGGCACAGACCAAAAGCCATTTGCCAAGCATGGATCGTAATTAAGTTTACGATACGAGTTGAAATGAACAGGCAAATGCAAGAGAAGTTATCAGGTAAAAACTTTTGCTAGGCAAAAGTGCATATCAAACTCGGCTAAATTGTGGATAAAAATGCATTATTCATTTGCTAGCTGTCGACTGCCCCTAACATTTTTTCTAGTCCCCCTAACCCCCCACACCTGCCGCACGGCTTTACTCACAGCAATCCATCCAGCCATTAGGCAACGCGTCAAGCATAAAATGCTAAACTGAAATTTTGTGTTCAACAAATGTTGACAGCGACGCACCCAAGTCCTGGTAAAACACCGCACCATACCACACCTATAGCTATAGCTCCATTAGACGTCTCCGGACTGCCTTAGTTGACAGCTGGTGGTGGCAGAGAAGCGCGAAACGACAAAGTGACGCAAACTTTAATTGAAATTCTAGAAGAGCAAAACCAAGAAGTATATACCATATACATATATACAAAAAAATAAGAAGAAAATGTTCCAAAGACTTCAAATTGGTTTTACATAAACTTTCAGCAAAGCCAAAAAGAAAACTTTTACATTTAATGTCACAAAAAATATTGTACGCTGAATTAGTTGTTATTCGATTTTGTATTTGCTAATATTTATAGCTTCGACTTTCGAACACTGAGTTCAAAGTTGAGAATTTTCAAAAATTTAGTTTTTTATTTGTTGTAAATGTTTGAAATATGTATTGCAAACTTTTTTTTTGCGAAATTTTTTTATCAATGCCGCAAAGTTTTAGAACTAACAAGTAAGAATGTTCTAGTCGAGTGTGCCCGACTACGAGACTCCCTGCTCCCAACTTGCATTTCAAGCAGTTCAGCGGCAACACAAGCAAACAGCGCACTTAACTTGTTCAGTGCATGTCAAACTGTTGTTTCTGCCTGCTGAGACGGGGGTAATAGATTCTTTCATAATTTTGGTATTATTTATCCGATCGTAATGAAATGTACGCAACTGATAAACATTGATAAAAGAAATTTGTGTTCCAAAATTCAAAGCTTTATCTTTAAAATTGTGGCCGTGGGAGTTTTTTTCGATTTGAGGGGGTGCGGGAAGGTGTAGCTTAAATTTGAAATAAACTTGATCTGCGTATTGTATACAGTAACCTACATGCCAAGTTTGGTGTCTCTAGCTCTTATAGTCTCTGAGATCGATGTGTTCATACGGACAGACGGACGGACAGACAGACAGACGGACATGGCTATATCGACTCGACTGTTGATGCTGATCAACTTCTGCTCCTTCTGCCTGTTACATACTTTAATACTCCCCTTTTCCCCCATTTTAAATGGAAACAGGAAGTAAAAACAATTGAACCAAAAAAGCAAAATTCACATGTAGAATGAATAGCAGCAATTTCAATTTATGCCGATTTCATTTTGAACTTAATATGCATGTTGGCCAATCAAATTATGCTGCTTATGATAATCTCAAAACGGAGGCACCCACAGGCCACATAAATGCACTTGAAGTTGTTTGTGGCATTTTCAAAGCCGCTCAGAATTACCGCTTCGTTGGCCAGGCCAGCACTTAAGGCGACGTTCGAGAGAAACTCGTGAGTAAAAATTCCACTTGGCCTTATGAAATTGATGTCTATAAAGCTTTAAGTCAAGCAGATGCAGTCGTCTACAAATATGTTTGAAAGTGAACAGGCTAAGTGATGTTAATATAGAGTGAACGGGTCATGAGTTTTGCTTGCATGTTGCACATAATTTGAATTTTTGTTGAAAGTTAAAAGTTATGCAGCGGGAGTTTATAAAATAAAAAAGTGCTTTAGCAAGTATTCAAATTTTAACAGTTTAAAGCAGACAAATTTAAGCGCCTTATCGGCGAAACATTTTGATAAGTAAATTTATAACTGGCAAAGCATACACACACACACACACACAACCATTGACACACACACCGCATAAAAAGACAAGTACCACGAAAAAAAGAAATGGCAATGGAAAGTGGCGCAGGTTATATAAGAAGGATGTAGGAGATTTGGGGGAGTTGGGCGGCGGGTCATGTCGTTTTTGGTAACATGAAACTTTTTTAGAGAATCACAGCTGGCAGTTGAAACTAACACTTATCGCCAGAACGCACAGGCTGAAAGTGGGTAAAAGGGCGGGCTGAAAGGGTTAAGAGCCTTGGCAATGTCGGTATATACATATAGAGATATGCGATCTGTGCTTTTTATTGGCTTTTGGAGCAGACCCACCGCACACACACACACACAAAGAACAGCTCGTCGTCGTTTGTAGTTTACTTTAAAACTTAATCCTTTCTTATTGAAAGCCAAACGAAGGTTACACCAAGATAAATCTTTAGGCAGCTGTGTGTGTGAATGTGTGTGTGCTTGGTCGTATGTGTGTGTATGTGTGTTCGTGTGTATTACTGGCACGTGCTGCTTGCCAGCAAGTAGCTCCATTTTGTTGTTAGGCAAAGAGTTGAACGCCGTTTAAGTTTCGGTCCAACGCATTGAACAATTTATGACTTGATTACAATGAACATCACCCACTGTGCCTTCTTGCGACCCCCTCACAACTAAGCCCAAGGGGTTTGGTTCTTTTTTTCTTTAGTTTTTCCTGCAAATCCATTTGCATGGTAATAAAACGAAGCGACTGCTGGAATCTTGAGCTTTGACTGCCACAAACTGTTTGGCAAATTGCAAATGATGTTATAACATTCAGCAGCTAGAGGAATAGGCTGCGGGGCAGCGTGGAAAAGCAGCGGTAAATGTGGCTACAAAAGCGACAACAATTCAATTTAACGCTTCATTGAAGTCAACGCTGCTTTGGTTTCCGTTTTTTTCATTGTTCTTGTTTTTGTTTTTGTTGTTATTGCCTTTTTTTGCTTCATTGTCTTTTTTTTTAAATTTAATTTTTGCTTTTGTTGGCGTGTTGATTTAATTTTATAAAAATTTGTTTTATTTGATTTGGCACATGATTGCAAATTGTGTTTGTGTGCATAACATAAAATTAAACAACTTTTGAACAACCCATTCGGCGTATACTTAATGCGTAAAAGCATTGTCTTGCTTTAAAATGTGACAGTTGAATGATTGATGGCTGACTGACTGATTGAATGATTGACCAACTGTGTAACAACTTGCACTTTTAATTAAAAAACAACTTTTTGACAAGCGGCCAGCAACAATGTCCAAGAGCTTACAGAAATGAAAAATTACTTGTGAAATAATGGCCAGTAAAAAGTAAGAGTATTTGACTTTGAGTTATTCTTCAACATATATTAAATATAATATATATATTTATAAGATTTACAGTTAATATGTGCTCAGTTTCTGCCTGCTGACAGTTGATTCACAACTTTTGTGTTTATTATGCAATCGATTAAGCATGCATAGATGAAAAGTCAAGCTTGTTTTAGCCATTTTATGATATCAGAGAATAATAAAAATGAAAATGTCATGTATGAAATTACAATTCAATTGCCTTCAACGGCACGTGTGACCACGTTGCCTTACTTTAGCTACAGGCCCTCTGCCAGCGCCTACTTTCTGTGGGTTTTGGCTGCGAGTCGGCGACTCATGCCATAAATCTAGCTAAAAGCATTACTCATACATCATACACACACACACACACACACGCACACTTCCGCATAGAAGCAATCTAATAAGCAGCGCCTACCTTTATGCCACGCCCTCGTTTGGACCTACACATTAGAGCAGCTGCAAAAATGTCAGCAACAACAAAAAGTTGCCGCATGACATTTGAATTTTTGCGTACATTTTCTTTTTATCCAACACAGCTGTTGTTGTTGTTGCTGGTTAGCCGAAAATGACGTGACATGCATAAATAATTGAGTTTTCCAACACTAACAACAGCAGCAAGAAAGGCAAACAAACAAAGGCAACGACAAGCGGAAATGAAATATGGCGAATGGCAAAATGGCGGCACGACAGCAAAATAAAATATTTATAGCATTCTCTGCCATATGGAAAAAGGCAAACAGCAAAAGCAAATAACAACGCAATAAATGCAAAGAAAAGTATTAAGCTGTAAACTAATCTACAAATTCATTTATATCGATCGAATATCAGAACACTCAGCAGCTAAAAAGGTTAAAAAAATCATCAAGTGATTTATGATTTGCAATTAATCAGACAAATGGAAAGCAACAAACCATTTCCAAGCAAACAATTTAGGCAAATGAAACTCAAACATTGAGCAAAATACAGCAACAGCAACATATATACAAGAGCTTTAATCAAATGTAGTGCTTGGCAAAGCAATCCAAGGTAAAATAAACAGTTCTATTCCTACAGACAAACCACGCCACTTTCAGTGCAACACTTGCTACTGCGAATGAAGTCGAGAAAAAGGCAGAGAAAGATTTGAAGGAAGTACAAATGTTCGTCTTGGATACATCCTCTATGCTATTCTGAAGAAGTGCATACATATCGTTGCTTGAATTCATCATAGTACGAGTGTGACTATAAAGTTTTACAGAAATATGTATGTTGACAGTTAAAATAAGAAAGGAATTTAAGATTAACATTGATTTTAACTTTGAGTACATCGATAATTTCCAATTCTGTTCATTATTGACATTTCACTTTTCACTTGTGACATTTCTCGCATATTTTCGGGAAATATGTTATTCTTCAGAAAACATTTTGATTTTAATTAGTTTATTGTCAAGTCTTTATGAATATATGTTGTTTAAAATGAAATGAAATGACATGAACGTAATAATTTAAAGTTTTTTTTTTTTAAATTTAAAACACGTTTTGAATTTTCTAAATTGTCTATTTTCTCCATTGCAGTTTATTAGAATACCAAATTAATTGTTGAGTGATTGAACTATCTAATCTATTTTTATTGCAAAGCCAACCAAATACAAATCTCTGCAGATTCCTGTGACAGTCCTGCTTAAGAACTTTTTTCGTTTTTTATATATTGCGCTAATGACATCTTCTTTATCCGTTAAATACATTTGCACGTTTTAGCATAACCTTTTTAGGCATACTTAGAATGTATATATGCCATATTCCTCCATTTTTTAACAAACAAAATTGAGATTTGAGTAAGCGACTGCCAGTTAAATAATAACCCAGCGATGGAAATTAGAATGCCTGACTAAATCAGCGCTGATTTCATACCTGATTTCTCGAATTGCCTTGAAAATTTTCAGGCCTGAAAAATCTCTGTACATAGAAGCGAAACCGAAAGCGATACGGAAAGATAGCCTATACGTTAGAAGCGAAAAGGTAATGCCTACGATCGTAAACGAACTTTCTTGAAAATTTCCGATTGGGAATTTGAAAATAAAAAGGATTTATATATATTTAATCCATATTTGTGTAATTGTTGCTTTTGATTTGATATAGTCGGTAGCTCAGAGTGTAACACTGACTGTTGTTTGCACGGATCAGGAGGCCTAGCGTTCGAATCCCAGTTTGCCAACGAATGCCTTTTTTAATTTGGCAAGAGCATAGACCTTACGAATGAAGGCCTTCTGTAAGTAGGACATCCCATATAAAAAGCAATGCAAGCAGTATTATATACGCTCAGGCCTGAAACAATGTATTGATTCTGGCCTGAACTAACCACTGGAAAATTATATTTTCCAACACAATTTTTAAACATTTTCTTTGAAATTTAAATTGATTTTATTTCTCAGCTTTCTCAGCACAAGTATTTTATCTGATAAATTGCTCTTTTCATTTTATGCACTTGTTGTAACATTATTTTATAATATAAACTGACTCCAAGTGTATCTCAACTTTTAAGCCCAGTTTTTTTTTGTACTTGTTTTTAGCTGAGGTCAACTTTGTTTTGCCTACTTCTGCCCCGTTTATACTTTGTGCCTTTTTCAGGGCCAGTTTATAAATTGTGCAACCATTTGTTATTAAGAATTTAAAGCGTACTTTCTCGCTGGAAAAACTTTGCCATGCTCGATTTGTGCAACCATTTTATATATTATTAATGGTTAGCATTGTTGGTAACTGTTTGGTTTTCAAAGCTTTGCGCTTCGTTCTTTTTTCTTAAAAATAATTGAAATTTGCGAGCTGCATTTTCATTGTGGCCGCAGAAAGTCGGAAAGCATTTTTATTTTCTATTCAATTGCAGTACTAAGCTTTTGGCTGCCTTTTGCATTGCTGACATATGTCAAAAATGTAACTGACTTTGAAACCGGATATAAACAGCAGCAACAAGAATAAAAAACAAAATACGTCAACCATTTTGTGGGCAACTGAACCAACTGCTATCTATCCTTACTGCCCGTTGGCTTTCCACTGTTTACCTTGTTTTATAACTTGTTGTGGACGCCTGTTGCCACGCCCCTCCAGCTATCCAACAGGAAGCGAGGGCAACACACACAACTTTAGCATTGAAATTTGAAAACCATGCTTTAATGCCCAAACAAATTTGTCTAAATTTAGATATCTATAATTAATATAATTGTTTAAGCTTTAATTTTGAAAACTAAATTAAGTTTGTTGCATTCGCAAGCTGCCGAGCTGGCGGTATACTCCATTTCCTTTTTCAATCTTTCCAAAGGTGTTGGAATTTGGATTATTCGTAAATTTTTCTTTTGCAAACAAAGTATAATAAAAATCAAACAGCAGTCGTAATCTATAAACTATGTACCTGTACAGTTAAGCTGTTTTCTTTTTGCAACAAACAAGCTCAGTTGCAACATTTTCTGTTACGCATGTGTGCTCCATTTTGAAATTTCTTAGGCTTTTTGTTTAGCATGTGTCACAATTTAGGTATGTTTTTATTCTTACCACGCCTACACACACACACACACGCACACACACACAACAAGTACACAGTACATGCAGTTTGCACATGTAAAAAGCAAAAGGCAGTACCAAGCATCCAATAGCACTTCAGCAGGCTTTATGGAAAAAGCTGAAAGGATCTCTCGGCCATTGAAGTCCAATGCTGTGAGAGTGTTCGCCAAGTGTTGGTGCCTTCTTCTTCTTGTTTCTTTTCACTTTATAGAAGATTTTTTTAGCTGTTTCGCCTAGTTTTGAACAACAGGAAAGAAGTTTTTGTTGTGTGCCGTATGGTTCGCCGCTTTGTTTACGACCAAATACAAAACAATGCCATTTTTACACATGAGCGCATTTCAGGCAACTTTTGCTTTTCTTTTTTTTTTTGTTGTCGTTGTTGACATCAGGTATTCAACTTGAAGTTTGAGCTGCCTTGCAGCTGCTGCCGCTATGACTCAGCCTCTTTCTCTTCCACAACTCGGATTCGGACTCGGAATTGTACTGCATATTTAATCTTTTGCTTTAGAGCTTTTTGCACACTTCTCGTTTATTTCCTGATGATGCTCCCTTCCCGAAGCTTAGCTATCCAAAAGTGAATTATTGCAAGCAACTGTGAGGCAACTGCTGCACAGCTAAATTGCTGCCTCTGCAGCATTTCAATTGGTCAAATCATTCGAATCATTGGCTTGCTTCAAGCTCTGCTTTGCAGTTTGGCTATTGGTTCGCTTTTGTTTGCTGTTAGCATTAGTAATACAAATTGCACAGCTAAAGTTCAACAAACTGCATTTCAAATGGAGCACACCAAGTTACAAAAAAAAAACACACACATTCAAGCAAGCACTCACACATACATACAAGCAAATATACTTGGACTTAAAAATGGCGCAGGCAGCCATTTTGTTGCCTTTTCAAACTAACGCCATTTTACGACTCTTAACGCCATTTTTATTCGCTGATGTTTTTGTGGCTTATACTCAACTTATTTTCAAATATATACAAATATTTTATAGTATATAATACAGTCAAACTTCCTTGAAGCAGAGCTTAAAATCTTATACGTAAAAGAAATTTCTTTATTTAAATTGTCCATATAATTTGTATATAAATAAACAAACACATTTCTGACAAAGTTGTTTCCTTTTTAAAGTATTTCTGCTAATACTTGCGAGCCAAAAGACTCGGAGTGTTTATTTATATTTGTTTGCTTTGAAAAAGCTTCAACCAAAGGGAGAAGTAGTATATTATGTATGTGCAATATCCGGCTGTTCCTCCGACTTGCTATTACATGCGTAGAGCAATCAAATTTAATATGAATGTTCGTACCTAAGAACTATTAAATCTATATTGCCTCAGCCCCTGATAATAGTTTATAAAACAAATTAAATAAAAAAAAGTGTTGAACAAAATAATGTTTGGCACAACCACTTCTACCCACATTCTGCAAATGAGCAAACTTAAAAATATCAGAAACGTTCTTATATTGTTCAAATCGAAGGCCTCAAACCTGTAATAAGATTCAATGGCCAGTTCAGCTCCTATTCACAATCAAAACACCGCTACAAAATTGAATTGACATATTTGTGATAGTGTGCAGACATGATTTTGCATAAAATAATCCAATAATAATTGGGCAGTTGAGCCCAGGGCATTATCAGATCGTAACTTAATAACAGCATCTATAAGGTTTGCCATATTTAAATCAGATTCAATAGCACTTTGAACAAAATATACAATTTAATTTTCAATATAAATTATTGCAGCTGACATTTTATTATAAAAATATATGCAATTAAATTTTCAAACTAGCCGGCTAATTGAATTTCAGTATCAATTAACGAATACATTGCTGCCAGTATCCACTCTACACAAAAAACAAATTATGAACTAAAAAAGTTTGATAAAGTTGTGTACAAATATGCTATAGGCAGAAGTTAACCTTATCGACAGCTATAGATATTTCTAATCAAGTATTGATTCGCTCTTACTCTCTGCAGCTCTTCAATAGATAAAAACGATTTTGAACTATAATTTCCATTATAAATGCTAAGTTTTTAAATATATTGATATAGAGTATCGGAGCATAGGTTATCTGCCAGTCGACGACTCTTAATTCATTTTATAACCAATCAAATGGAATAAAAGTCAAAGCTCACCATTCATATAAATTGACTAAACCGCATATATACGATATTCTGCAAATAAAAAGAACAGAAGGAAATATTAAATACGAGCATGAAATTGATTTATAAAATGTTAAATGGAATTAATGCAAATCGTTCTTAAACAAGGCCAAAAGGTCAACTGTTGTCCACAATGAAAACTGTCAGCGAAGCCAACGCACATAATGCCGCATCCATTTAGTTTATTGACCTTATCGAGTGTCCAAAATGGCATCATAATCAGTGTAGTAAATAGAAAAATACAAATAATAATGGCAGAGCCAATAATGGCAAAATGGCGGGCACAGAGGACACTTCCGGCTGCCATTAGAAAGGCAATGGTTACAATTTATGGCAAGCCCAGCTGCTACAGGGCGTTAAATCAAAAACTTTATGAAATCGACATAAAAAGCAGTCGCTATACAATCAGTACCCACTTCCCTCTCTGCCCACTGTCGCACATTGTATACTTATATACGTATTATTGACGATGCTGCCAAATGAAGCGCTACAAACAAAAAAGGCGCTGGCTGGCGGCTGGCGACTGCAGACAGGGGTAGGGGTAGGGGCAGGGGCAACCTCGTGTTGCTACTCGAGTTGTTGTCGTTTTCATCAGCTTAAACTGCTGACAGTTGAAAAATGCTGCTCAATTTGTTTTACAATTTTCTTTTTTCCTACTTAAAATTGTATACATATAATGGCGGTTGACATTTGACGTGCCAGAACTCTGAAACGAGCTGTGAAGTTTGACATTTTGTACAGAAAAAAACAAAAACAAGTAAATAAAAAATGGCATGGCAAAAAACATGTTTTTCTTTTTTATGTTTTTAAATTCACTTTTACTTAAAGCGCCAAATTTCTGTTCATTTCGGAAATTATTGAATTTGAAAGGATTGATTGCTTGTTAATTCGTTGAACATTTTTCAAATATTGTTTCATTATTTGTTTTTCTTTCTACCTATTTATGCACAATAAACAATTTAGAGCTATATTGAGTTTCGTTCAAAATAAAACAATGAAAAATTAACAATTATTTTATTCATAACAGTTTGTCTGCCAAGTTTTCTTGCAATAGCTTCAAAACTGTAGAGAAATTTTCGTTCATTCGGATAGACTGACGGATAGACAGACAGATATTGTTCAAGTTTTGCAAAAAACAATAGAATGAAAGTCCCTCAGTTAGGGAAAATGTTACAATCTATATTATTCAGTGTACTTTCTATACTTTCAGTACAAATTCAAAGAATTTGAGCATCAAAACAGCTTGTAGACAGGAGCAGGCAGGATAACTTTCCTTGACTTGCAGTCTACTCAAAAAGTAAGCAATACTAACAAAAAACAAACAAAAACAAGTCATTATCTAGTCGACTGTGCCCGACTACGAGACTCCCTGCTCCCAACTTGCATTTCGAGCAGTTCAGCGGCAACACAAGCAAACAGCGCACTTAACTTGTTCAGTACATGTCAAACTGTTGTTTCTGCCTGCTGAGACGGGGGTAATCGATTCTTCCATAACTTTTGTGTTATTTATCCGATCGTAATGAAATTTACGCAACTGATCAATAATCAAAGCTGTATCTTTAAAATTGTGGCTGTGGGAGTCTTTTGCGATTTGCGGGGGTGCGGGGGGGTGCATCCGAACATTGAAATAAACTTGATCTGCGTACGGTATATAGGAACTTGCATGCCAAGTTTGATGTCTCTAGCTCTTATAGTGTTCATACGGACGGACGCACAGACGGACATGGCTATATCGACTCGGCTGTTCATACTGAACAAGAATATATACACTTTATATATCCGGAAATGCCTCCTTCTGCCTGTTACATACATTTGCAGTACTTCTTAACTCCCGTTTTCCCATTTTTAATCAGGGATCAGGGAGTAAAAAATGAAAGTCGAAAATAATACAAGTTTTAAGCATAGATAACATTTATTTGTGATATGTTGTGCATGTCTTGGAATTCGGAATATAGTTTAATTGTTTGTTTAAGTGAATGTGAATGTGAATTTTGACCGATGTTTGTTTATCAATTACAAAAAGTACGGTGTCACGTTGTTTTCGGGTATCACTCGCTCCGAGTCTAAAACGGCATGAAATATCTTTGTCATGCGCTCCCGAGATGTTATAAAGCTGAGAATGGCTGCCACATTGCCGCAACGATAACAATAATTGGGGGCTGACCAAATGGTAACCAGCTTTTTGTCAAACATGTATTTGATGCCCTCGTCGACCAGTTGATGAGCACGACAGATTAAATTCAGTTTGTTGATGCTCATAAAGTCTTTGGTGACCTTATAGCCAAATAGCCAGCCAGCTCCACGGGGACTCTGGTCCCAGGACTCAATATACTCTGGATCCGACCAGACCAGATCGCACAGGGCACCCTTGAACGGAATTTCACCATTACGATCGATTGTGCGTATCTGATCTAGTGTAACAATCTCCGGACTGAGACCGCCATGTACACAAAGCACCTCTTCATCAATGATTGCAGCAATTGTGAGCAGATCAAAGACCTTGCAGCAATATTTCCAGCCATTTGCATTGCCATACTTGCTAAAGCATTCATCAAAGAATCCATAGACCTTTGTGATCTGACGCGTCTCATGGTTGCCGCGCAGCAGCGTTATACGACTGGGATAACGTGCCTTGAGTGTCAGCAGTCTGGTGAATGTCTCCAGACTATAGTAGCCACGATCCACAAAGTCACCCAGAAATATATAATTTGTATTGGGCAATTCACCTCCAGTCTTGAAGAGCTCCTGCAGATCGTAGAATTGTCCGTGTATGTCGCCACATACAGTAACGGGTGAACTGACCGGCTGTATGTTGGCTTCCTCCAAGAGTATGTCACATATCAAATCACATAGCTTTTTCAATTCGTTTTCAGGCAAATACTTGCAGTCTTGCACTAGCTCAATCCATTTGTCAACATCACCCATGATCTCGTCTTATTGCCGCACCAAAGATCTTTAATAAAGTTTAGAAACTAATTTATCAAACACAAGAAGCAGGAAAACAAAATTGTGATTTTCTTTTTTTTCTTTTGTGTGTGTTGAATTGCTTACAATTTTTTCAAAGCTTGCTGGGATAACTACTTTTATCAATCAAAATATGATATATTTGACCGAAATTAAGTTGTTGTGACTGAATTTCTTTATGAACAACTATTTTGTGGTGCATAACACCGGAACAATTTATATGGCATCTCTGCAAGGGCTAATACCAAAGATAGCTGTTCTTGCTTGTTCTTAGTAATATTATTAAAGTGAATAATAAACGACAGTGCCAGATGCTCGAGTTGAACAACAAGTAAAGGGACAAGATTGCACG